>OZ026624.1:71862090-72594590 GCA_964020975.1 Hermodice carunculata
TTCAATTTCTTGATGAAGAATAAGGCGAATGATACCAAATGTACTACAAACGTGTATCATGCCCAAGTTTGATATTGCACAATATGGATGACCTTGATTAATTTTTCAAGGTACTGGAGGGAATACATGTCAGGAAGTGATTTTTTCATGATGATGGTGAACAGAGCATAAGACCCACTGGCCTCTTGTTTTGTATGTGATGGAGTCTATCTTAGCCATAAAACTTTGTGTGACAGTAACATGACTGAATTGTGTTTTCAGGCTCTGGCAGAAGAAATCAAAGACATGCATGGCTTGAGGATCAATACATCAGTACCCAACACATAGCATCAACTGGATACTTATGAGATTTTGTGGAATATTAGGACATGTGAGATATTAGAATTTGATGTGCACGTAGCAACACCAATAAATCATGTAAGATACATGATCATGCTGCCAAAGTTCATCAGTTAGGACAAAAATCTTGCTGCATGATTGTACAGATTTATAGTTGGGAGTGTTTACTGACTATCCATATAATTTGTGGTGCCACAGGCTTTAACTACTATCTAACCAAACTTACTTTGTAGATGAAAAAAAAATGGATGTATACACCAAAGAATGGAGGACACAATGCTTGTTAACAATCACCACCAAGCATTTGTGACACACCAAAGTTTATGTGGAGGTCTCATCAATACCCACAATGCACTGCAGCCTAAGATATTTGTAATGGCTTGTCTGTAGATTTTTTCATGGGTATACATGTAAAAGTGGTTTCCGAGGCGAAAAGATAGTTGGATGTAGAATTTTTATTATCAAATAGTAAACAGAATCAGTATGAGTTTAGGGAGGCTTGCATTACAATGGCTTCTCACCATTTTGTAACAGTTACTCTCTTGTAAGCCAAATTAAGAAAATTTTACATGTACAATAGAATCTGGAACTTTTTGTTTATCCTAAATTGGAAATGAGATTAACATTTTCAGAATATGTAAAAAAGTCCACTTCATCACATGTTTGACAGAGCCATACATTTAGTGTATGGAGGGATATGAAGTGATGAAATTATGTCATTTCGTATCCCGGACACATTTTGATTCATTGGTGTGTTAGTTGCTGGTGTAATGTGAAATCTATAATGTGTAAGTGCCACATTGTTTGATGTGACAGAGTATGTATCCCAGTGTTGCACAATGACCATGTACGGGTATTATCAAATAAACTTGGCAAGTCCATGTGTGTAAATTAGCATTGTTACTGCAATTGCGGAAAGCAAACAAATCTTGATTATGAGACAGTCAGGAAGGAGTCTCCCCCTGCTTGCTCAGGAAGAAGTCTCTGCTGCTGGCTCAGGAGGGAGTCTCCCCCTGCCTGCTCAGGAAGGAGTCTCCCACTGCTTGCTCAAAAAGGAGTCTCCCACTGCTTGCTCAGGAAGGAGTCTCCCACTGCTTGCTCAGGAAGGAGTCTCCCACTGCTTGCTCAGGAAGGAGTCTCCCACTGCTTCCTCAGGAAGGAGTCTCTGCTGCTTGCAGTCCCATTCTTGACATTCCTCTCTGTATACCCAAAAGGAAAAAGGAGTTCAGGTGAAAGTTAGGAAAAAATTGTTTCCAGTCATGTATTTTCATATAAATTATCAAAGTTGGGTCACAAGTGTTCAATGTATGAGCAAAAATCTGCTTTTGCCTGAGCAGTTTAACGAGCAAAAAGCAGGCCAAGAAAGCTTAAACTTAGATTCAATGCTTCTGACCTATTTTGCATTTTTTGGCAACAATTCCATGTATATACAGCAGGGATATTCATTTCTGTAGAGTTGGTTAGATTGTTGCCTCCTAAGCAGACTTTCTTGGGGCGATACACCATGTTGGCCCCCAGCGAAACTGAAAGAGTTGCATGGGGTATGCTTGAATGTATAGGAGTTGATAGGCCTAACTTTCATGCTATAAATATGCAACTTGGTTGTACATGTACACAATCTTCAATCTTCAAGATTTTGTCCATGTTGAGCCACAGTTGTGCTGCCTAATCCCACACACAACTGAAGACCTGCCAAAAGGGACATTTTACCTTAGCCAGTGTGGGGTGTGTGTGTGTGTGAAGTTGATGGAAGTGTGACATTTGTAACAATTAAGGCATATATGGTGCAGTTTGAGGCTTATTGTGGAATACCAAAGGTGTTAATCTGATCAATTGTGAGGCTGTATTACAATAAACTTTACAATTGGGAAATGACCAATAAATGGCTCGTATATGTCTGTTGTGGTACAGCTTTCAAAATTGAAATCTCTTCGTTCATACTTGTCTATTTCCTTTGGAAGGGTTCTCAGTCATACACTTCCAATCACTTTGTCTCTGTTAAAATAGTGGGGTAAATGTGATATGTAAAACATTTTGTTGTGTTGTTTGAGGTTAATAGGGTACAGGGACTCAGCTGGGAAGTGAACTGTTGACAAGCTTAACATTATGTCACCAAGCTAGCTCAAATCAAACCAAAGTAAAACTCTTTATTATCACATGTGAAAATATACACAACTAATTATGTGGTGGAAACCAGGAGAGGGCCTTGTAGGGCCACCTAGCAAGTGAAACATGCTAACAAATAATAAATCACTGATTAATATGCATTACAATAATTGTAAAAGTGCAGCTGATAATAAATCATTTGATTAATAAGCATTACATGAACTATAGGTGTACAACAGGGACATAAAAGAAAACAAGGTGTAAACACAAACTGCAGTTTACCCATGCAAAACGCAGACACGACAAAATGCAGATTATAAAATTCCAGTATGATAGACATGTAAAGATACAATTTCTGTTCTGTAACAATTTTTATTAAGGAGAAAAAGACATATTTCAATTTTTTATATAAATATAAGAATATAGTTCAAGCTCTCTTAGCTTTAACTTGTCTTCTCTAGCCCCTCTTGCTTCCTGTGCTTTTCTTTCATAAGTTTTTGCTGATTTTAGCTCAAGCTCTCTTGCTTCTATTTCATTCTGAAGTTTTAATTTAGCTTATTCAAACTGAATTGCTTTATCCTCTGAAGCCTCATCCTCAAGGAAACCTTCCGCAACCAAATGGGAAATTATCTTTTTTTTCAAATGTATTTTCCTAATACGTAATGGTACTTTTAAATTTAGGTATTTGGCCACATTTTCCAGGTTTTCCTTTAACAATTTATCAAAGTCTTTTACTGTTAAGACCCCATTAGCCAGAAACACACTTGCATCTATTGACATGTTGACCTATTGTCTGTATATTCACCAACAATTATGTTTAAAATACCAAATAACCTTTGTTGAGTTCAAACTGTAAGATTCAGTATTTAGGAACTTCCAGAATTTTTCAGATGATTCAACCTTTATGTGCTTGTTGCAAAATAATTTAATGTTTTGTCTTGGATTGATCCCGGAAGAGCCCCCACAATTTGTTCCGATGCCCACCTTCTGTATATTAGGAGAACTCAACGAAGAATGATAACAATGATATAACTTTCACAATAACAATATATTAACAAACAAAATTACTACAAAGTAGGTAAATGAACTTAAAACTTATCTATGCTGGTATTCAACAGTTAAACAGTCTTGGGTAAATCGTAATCCCTGGTGAGATTATCCACAGGTAATGTCCCACAGTTCCAAGTCCTATGACAACCGCCAAATGGTCTGGTATAAATCCCACAGAGGTACGGTTTGGTACCAATGGGGTACTGAAAGATGTGGTGCTGATCCAATACCACAGAGGTGCAGTTTGGTTCCAATGTGGCACAATTAACACCAAATATACTACTCCACTAAAGACACTGACACACTCCACAGGTAGTAACAATAGCTTACAGTCCGACTGGCTCGTAGTCGCACAATTTCTGTCAAATCTTTCCGAATTCTCTCTCCCCAGTCAGGAAAATAGCTGCTTTATATATATATGTATATATATATATATATATATATATATATATATATATATATATATGGAGAGAGAGAGAGAGAGAGAGTTTTCCTATTAGTCACACATCCGAGTGCATTGAGTGAGAACTGTCTCTGATCTTTCTAGATCTTCGAAGAAATGTGTACAGACAGTACAATGTTTGTTTTTGCCTTTCTACCTCCATGATAACGCACAATCATACAAAGAGTCCAAGGAACCATACTTTACTCCAATTCAATAAACTCAATGGATGCCTCATGAGCATCGTCTCAAAGTGCATGAAAGTTCAATTCATTATAAAATGTTGCTTGTCTGTCATACTGATTCAGATTTAGATTCCAATTTCATTTATTCGACACAAGTGGATACATGTAACAATTTAGTTAGTAATAGCAAACAAACAATACATTCAAGAAAAGCCAACATTGTTGCTACTACCATGATTGAACATAATTGTCAGGATGACCCAGCATAAGGATGAACAAACATCCGCTCTCGCATGGGCCACCTAAAAAAAGATTACTTTGCTGGTTCACACCCTTTTGTATCGTAAAAAACATGTTTAACAACCATTTACATTTATGTACATATCAACTTAGATATTGTGTGATACAATTTCATGCAAACAATCAAATTATTGATGATTACCACATACAAAACAATTAGAAATGGAGCATGTTTCGGAATATTGAGTACTATAGAAATTTTTGACATTGTGAGAAACCAGAGTAAGAATGAGTGTGGATTTTGCTTGTCACAGTTACAGGGGAGTTTTTAATTAATTTGGGGATAGAGTATCGAATGCACTTTTCGGTGGATGCATGAACTAGAATAGTGTAGCGTGGAACATCACGATATCGAGTGGGATAGTTACGCGTACTGGGTATTGAGCATATCACATTAAAGTGAAATCAAGACACTGAACGTAAAGTTTGGATCTTTAGTGCTGGCCTGTAGGAACCTGCTTCGTTGCCAAATTTCGAATGATTATCAGTATTGGTGGCCCCTGTTTGTATGACACATAGGTCATTTTCAGACTATCTGCTGATACCTGTTTTTCCCAGCCCCAGTCTCCTTGTACTTGATATCTAAATATAGTTGCGTGCAACGAACCATAAGAAGTCAATGGGAACATACTCTTGCGTGGGGGTGTATTAATTTAAAATTAACATAAGGTGCATTTGCAATCTGAACGAGAGGTTTTTGGCTTCCGCTCGGAGGAAAAATCAAATTCTAACGCAATTATGTGTGAAAGATTGTATTTTACTCATGCTTTTTAATTAATTCCATACGTGTGTCATGGTTCTTGGAAAAACATCTTTCGAAGAAAGTCCCAGAGTGCTATTCGGCTGATTATTTTTTAATAGCAGGCAAGATAATGTTAAACTTAAGTCACTAAATGTACTGTTTCATCTGGATGCGCCCAGTTTTGCAACCGCACATTCAGTTGTCCTTTTCTTTTACCAATTGGCGGAAGGTATTACATATTTAATAAAGAAAATAAGCTACAAATTAAAATAGTAGCTATTAGTTCCAAGATCTCAAGTCTTGTCTGACAGATTTATCACCACAGTGGCACATTCTTTTCTTCAGTATTTCGGTACCCATCCCACAATTCCAAATAATGTCTAGATACAAAAGCGCATCACGTGCTTCTGACGGTTTTCGCACGCAACCACAAGGTGAAGTGACTACATAGAGACACGTATCATCCCTATGTGTTACATATGGTAAAGGAATTTGGTAATATATATATATATATATATATATATATATATATATATATATATATATATATATATATATATATATACCCTCCTTCTTGATTGTTTCCTTTTGAATAAAATATGATTAAACCATATATCCAATATTGAAGCCTTGTTTGATGCTCTAGGCCTTGAGGTCCAAGTATCAATCCGTTACAATGAAAATGACAACCTTACCATTTTGCGATAAAAGAACCACTAAGAACGTGAACTTGGGATGCTCGAACATTTTTGTCCTTTACTGTAAAAAAGTAGCTTTTGTTTTGGACATGATGCTAAAAACTTTGAACATATTTCAAATGCACGTATTCAACCAATTTTGTTTATGTTTTCGCACTTTGGACTGGAGGCATGTGTAACGTAACCTTAAACTTATATTTGCGTATTTTTTTCCGAATTTGAACGTGTACGTGTGACAGATCTATATACTTATATTATCACTCATTCAATAATTGAAAAAATGTTCTAATTCTGATGTAATTTGAAGATGGTGCATTTCAATATTGGATGATACTTGTGAAGAAAAGTAAAATTTTGGACTTGTATTGCCACATTTTTAACAGAAGAGTGAAGATATAAATGTTTAGAACGATGGGAAAATAAAATCAACTGACAAGTAAATGGTTGCAAAGATGGCAAACAATATTATGCACCACGTCGGTATGTAAATGCTAAGGACATCCATTTTCATGATGTCCCAGTGTTTATTGTGCTGAGCCTATTGTCACTGTTCCCTTTGCATGAGTTATATACTGTTTTTCACTGTAGTGTTTCGGAACTGAATTTGCTCAATCTGGAAAACACTTGAAAGCAAATTTGACAATTGTAGCAAAAGAAGACAAAAGTCGGGATATTTGAACCCTGACAAGTCCAAAAAAAACCCTGGGATATGTACAAATTAAGGAAGCAAGTATATGTTTAAAGCATTTTAATCATTAAATAGTGATAAGATGGATTATTTAGGCCCATCAGTATAATGAAGTTGGCAGACTTAAATAATATCAAGTTAATTTACCTTGTCAGAAGGAAAATTAGATAGCTCTGCTTTCATTTTATTCCTCCATCATCCATTTTCTTTGCTTTGAACCAGGGTTTAAGTTATTGTGGGTTGATATGGCTAAATCATTAATTTCGACTTCAAATTTTGATAATTTGTTGTCCACACATTTTGACACAAAAGTATTTTTGTGAGATGGGGATTCGTAAGCAGTTGCACAACTACACATATAGAACATTTTACTGCAATGCCAAACGTCAACTTTGAGACTTAAGTCGAACTGCTGAAAACGAACTACTCTGAATTATTATACGGTTGCTTGATTCATGTTCCTTGCAAAAAGACATTTTATTCAAGTACCAGCATACATGTAGTTACATAGAATATAATAGTCAAAGTCAACAGCTTTCCTCGGGACGCTTTGGACGCATTTCGTCCAAAGCACGCCTACGAAAGCTGTTAAGTCGGTGTAAAATGTGGCACTGAAAGAATCGATTGCCATCGGTAAATTACCTTGGGAAATATTATGATCTATTGTACCGAGTAATGATACTGAACATTCAATACATTTCAGTTGCAGCGGGTATTTGTGTAAAAAAATTTCCCTCTTAGACCTTTCCCTTGATATAAGACAGAGTCACCAGCTTTCCTTGGTCAACCCATGCCAAATATGAAATACATCTTGCATCGTTTTTTTAACGGTTCTTTCAGGTTGGTTTTTGGCAATGAACAGGTTTTTTCGAGTTGATATGTGCACGTTTTTCATCTTGTTGCTGTGTGTGTAGATTTACGACTGAACAGAGCTATTTTCTTTTCTTTTCTTTTCTTTTTTATGACGTTGGTGATTTTTCATTTTCTGACAAAACTGTTGCATATACCTTGGCTCGCATGACAAAACTGTGATGTATTGCCTTGGGTTGAATTTGACATAACAAGTTAAAAAACTGAATTGACAACTTTGATCCAGGAAACACAATTTCCCATCACATATATCTGTCCATGACGTCATGTGCGAACATCAAGGTTGTCAAGCTGTAGGCCTATGGAACATATTAAATAAGCCAATTAACAATCCAACAGAAAAGTAACATGATAGTACTATATGCATGGATTCATAAAACAAGAAAAGATATTGTTACACTCCTTCTACATAGCTGTTCGTGGTTAAAGTCAAAGGTTGTCTGCTGAATGCCAGGTCTCTGTTGCATATTCCAAATGTGAACCACAATATGAATTGCATAATCCAATTAGTAGCTTTGAATAATGCTGATTGTTGGCTATAGAATGGTATTTTTGGATTGATGTGTGTATATTTTGTATCCCATTGGTATGTTTATAGATTTACACACACACACACACACACACACACACACACACACACAAAAGAAACCATAAGAATTTTTACAATATTCTGTAGACTATACTTATTTGAAAACAATAATACATATATAGAAAACAGCACCAATGTTTTTATTCGAAAACACTAAAGTTTGCCGCTTTCATTGATGTTAGCATGGAAAGGTTTTCTGCCGTGGACACCTGAATATCATAACATCAAAAATAATAAACGGGGGAAAGAAAAGACCTAAAGAAAATAGAAAGGTAGAAAACATATTAAATTATCTTTTTTTAGTGGAGGCCCCTACATCGGGAGGTCCTTTATGCTACTGATAGTATCGCTGACTGAAATACACCAGCGCTGTTGTTAAACTGTATTTCATGTCCTCCTTAAGCATATATTTCAACGGTTGTGGGGTTTCTTTTCTATATAAAACTATATGCCATCTATATACATGGTTAACTGTAGTACTGAAAAGTTGGCAGCATTCAAATTTGGCCTCTGGTGACGTGAGCCACATAAAGTATTTGCCATATAATCTTGAATTGTGTGACGGCATCGTGAATAGTCATATTTCATCAGATGGTGAAGATATCTGCAATAAATTTTTGCCTGCTCTTTTGTTTGTGCCAAATCGACCGATTTAGCCTCTAAGTTTTATAATTATGGGAACACTTTTTTCAACATTTGGATAAGACCGGGTCCTTTAAAACGTTGGGTACATCGTTTCAACTGAAAATAAACATTGTTTGTGTAGTTTTGTGGAATTCTGTAATGTTTAGCTAGTAATCCGTTGTTAATGTGTCTCGACTGTATTTCTAATTTCGATTGCGTATGATATTAAACCAACTCCATCATCATCGCCATCGTCGTCGGTAGTGACAGTAGTAGTAGTTGCTGGGCAGTAGCAACAGCAGGAATGGTAAGGTTTCTTTGGGATTATGCTACAATATAGATTGATTGATTCTAATTTTAATGTTTGGATGAACGTTATATTCACTATAGCTATTTGTTTTCGAAATATTCCAGCTACAAGGACCATACAACGACTGTTGACCAGACTCCATTTGAACAAATATAATCGTCATATTGTTTACTTAAGTATACGGTCGATGTCTACCGCTTAACTGTTCAATTTCCGATATAAATTGATATGTATGTATATTACAAGTATGGCCATGAAAACTTTTATTTGAAAGCTGATCCTTAAAACAATTTATTTGAGGTATCAATTACCACTTAAAAAAACAAAAACAAAACGAAAAAGAAGAGAAACTAAAAGAAAACAAAACACCTCCCAAAAACCAAATGCACTTAAACATGAAAAGCTTGCTAACATGTTTCATTCCTAAGCTCATGTATTTCTAAACCAGAGACCGATTGTTCATATGTGAGGTATAATAAGCTCCTTTGTTGATTTAAACTGAGTGTTTATTTGATATGGATGGTTGTTTATGTATTGTGTCAGATATTTTTAATTGATTTTCAAAATTGCTGAAAGTCCAACAACGGCAATATTTGAACTTATCCTCTTATCCACTCAACATATCAAAAATAACTAGTTCTTTTACCCCCAAAAAACTATAAGAATTAGAATAATTTCTCTGGGACTTTTTGTTCAGAATCACAGTGGGACATTACCTACGTCATTGCTAGGGTTGTAGACTGATTCAACAGCTTTCCCTTGCACACCAAGGAAAGTTGTTGACCTGGACAATTTTCTTTCCCGTGATGGTAGTTAAAACCATCCCCGTCCAAGTCGCCCAAAAGCGCCCGGACGGAAATTGTCTGCCTACAGGTTTTTACTTAAACTTCTCATTAATAGAAAACGTTTTACTGAGATTTCTGTGCAGGCCTACGACCATTCATGATGGCAAGCCCCAGGTCAATAGCTTTTTGCTGAGATTTGTGTGCAGGCCTACGACCATTCATGATGGCAAGCCCCAGGTCAATAGCTTTTTGCTGAGATTTGTGTGCAGGCCTACGACCATTCATGATGGCAAGCCCCAGGTCAATAGCTTTTTGCTGAGATTTGTGTGCAGGCCTACGACCATTCATGATGGCAAGCCCCAGGTCAATAGCTTTTTGCTGAGATTTGTGTGCAGGCCTACGACCATTCATGATGGCAAGCCCCAGGTCAATAGCTTTTTGCTGAGATTTGTGTGCAGGCCTACGACCATTCATGGTGGCAAGCCCCAGGTCAATAGCTTTTTGCTGAGATTTGTGTGCAGGCCTACGACCATTCAAGATGGCACGCCCCAGGTCAATAGCTTTCCTTGGACCTTGGGACCAATCCCGCGCCAAGTAATTAAAGCCGCAGTCTGACTAGGAATGGGTTAAATGAAAGCTCTTTTATGAGGAGTTTGAAACGGGAATCATTATGACAAAAAAATTCAAATTACCAGGACTTTGGTGTAATTGATTTGTCTTGGGATGTAATTTGCAAACGTGACCAAACCTTTTGACCAATGTTTAGCAAAGTACACCCCCTCTGACTCTGTTATGCATTGACTGATAAGTTTGGCTAAGGACAGATCTGCACAAATAGCTGTGGAAAATAAAACCTGTCTAATCCAGGAAGCCCCTACAATGCTACATTCAACTTGCACGAAGCTGATAATGTTGCCCATCTGGAACATCCACTGTACCTATAAACAGCTAAGCCTGGGGCCTGGGGCAGCACACTTTATTTTACACCTTGTTTTTCAAGAGCATTGAGATGATATTTTCCGGTGAATGTTTCATAACAACGCCAGCAAGGCAGGAAGCTTTCAAAGACATGGACTCGGAGGGATACATTATGAAAGGCCGGCATCTAAAATGGATGGTGAGTGAAAAGCCCGGGGGAATCAGTGTGATTATATTTAGTTAGGATTACTATACCAAGATTAGCAAAGGGGGTATTTTTAAAACTAGAAAATATTTGCTTCACAACAAATCCGTGCAAACACAGAAATGTTGAAAAGGGGGCCAAAGTATAAACCACAATTATCCTTTTATGGCAGAGAATGGAAACATTATCTCCGTCAGAAAGTTTTCAAGATATAGGGGATTGAAATTATCCCTTTCAGAATAACTTTTAAAACTGTGCAACTGGCTTATTTTGTAATAGCACTGGTACTGGTGGTCATTCATTACCAAGAATGAAAACACACACACACACACACGCACGCACGCACACTTGGGACACTGATGTGCCAAAAGCTTTGGACTGCTCTGCCTAAAGATTCAAAATATCCTTTTGAGAATAGCTTTAAACAGTGTGCAGCTGGCTTTTGAATTAATTGCACTGGCACTGGTGGTCATTAAATGCAAATAAAAAACAAAAAACAACCCCCCCCCAAAAAAAAAACAAAAACGAGAGGGTTATATGCAGAGCTTATCCTCAGCTGACCTTGAAGCTCAACCCAGAAGTCCCACTCTAGTCTAGGGGATGAAGAAGATGGAGAGGAGGTAAAAAATGCGAGTTTCCATTGCAATCCCCATCGACTTTTTATGGTAATCAATAGGAATGCATGAATTAACCGACAGGTTCCTAAATTGAAAAATTCATCGAAAATCAGGGTTCCTGAGGATCACCACCTAGTGATCTGTTTAATCCTCCCACAATCTGCATTTCCAGTTTTTAGGTTTCAGAACAATGAGAACAACGGTTCTGTAAAAAAAATAATAAAAAATGGGGAAAACACAAAAATTTGTCCAAAAAAAAAAAAAAAAAAAAAAAAAAAAAGTGCATTGTCATCTGTTGAAGTAACGAGGGTCTGAGTGTCCCATGCAATTTTCAAAGCAATTGGCTGAGCAGTTTCGGTGATTTTTTAATATCAAACAAAGAAATTCATGAAAAAAATCTAAAAATCACTGAAGTTTGACCATTTGAGGAAACTTTGTAGAGACCCACCTAAGGTACATTCCCCAGTTTGAATTCGAAGTGAATTTGGCTTATGGTTTCGGAAAAGAAGTTGAAAATGTGAATTTCTATTGCAATCAACATGGACTTACATGGTGAACAACAGGAATGCATGAACTAGCTGACAGGTACCCAAATTGAAAAAATCATGGTTCCAGAGTATCACTACCTGCTGAACTGTTTTGTTAACCCTATGCAGTTTTGACTATACTCTTTATCCAGTAGGTATTGAAGTATTCTGTTCATTTGGCTAATCATTAATTTCTTGACTTCTGTCGAGTCATCACCATTATTCTAACAGAGGTTTGAAGGAAACCTCTATTACAGTATTTGGAAGTTAATTAATAAATAATAATATTTGTTTTGAAAATATAGGGTAAAAATTGAACACTTCAAACAGAACTTATCTGAATAATTTTCAGCATCATTATTTCAAACTGCAAGCATAACTATCAGTAGAGTCATATTCATGTCAAGAAATGAGTAACAAAGTATGACAACAAGGATGGAATTACTGAAAAAGTGTGCGTGTATTTAAACAAGTGGTCATTTTCTTACAACAAAGCCCACTGAAAAACTACTAACACTACTCAATAAAAGACGAGAGCCGAGGTCAAGTTTCTTCCAACAAAATGCTTTATTTTGTAGTACACAAACAAGACTGACTTTGTAAAACAATGAGGGTGCCATGGTCCACCCTATCATACGTCCTCCACACTGTCACAGTTAACCCTTTAGTCACTTATGTATCATGTTGTACTGGCCAATTTTGTGCTGAATTATGTTTTGATAAAATTTTGATGCACCTTGGTATTTATGAGCCGTTTCAATATTGTCATCAGACTCATAGCTTTCTTGTCCAAAAGATTATTTAGTCATGTATAAGAATCACACTTTTCTTGTCAAAAAAGACCACTTTAGCCATACATAAAAAGAGGAAACCTACAATGAACAACTTACACATGTTGTGCATGAACTCCAGCATATTACCAGTCCCAAATGATCATCTAACAGAACTGTTCACCCAAAATTAAGATGTCAACTCAAAGTTATACTAACAACGATAGTTCATGACTGGATAGTGGTCACTGAATGGCTGTCACAGTCAAGGGTCACTTTCATCCTTTCTCCCAGTGCTGCCCCCTTGTGGCAACATTATCACACACTCAACTACCTTGCACAATGACCATGGTATACCTAAACATTTGTACTCTGGTGCACACTAGACCTAGACGTCTCCCCTCCATTGCCACCTTCCCCTTGATTGTCATTGCTGGCTTGGGTGCTCAGGGCATGCTCTGCTAATAAAGTACACTTACAATTCAATATACAGCATTAGGATACAAAATTAAATATAGCAATACTATCATGGCTGTCTCCTGTTATCATGGCCAAAAATTATCAAGGCTGTTCCAAATTCATTAGCTCTTAGGGAACTGTGTCATCATACATTATCATGTAGAGGTGTTGCATATGAATTAAGCACGGAAAATGATCTAATAATTGGTAAAATCTTGACATATATTCATGGGGTTAATTTCACTTGTTATTGTCTGAACAAGGTGGGAGTGTGGGACTACCGTTAAAAGGTCTAGGAACAGCCTTCTCCAATTAAAAACCATCACAACTGAGCAGGACTCTAACTTAAACAAAACATGCCATATACAGTCACTGTACCATACGTGTATCGATAAAACGAAGGTATGGGATCTCTTTATTAACATAATGTATACTAGCTGCAAACAACTGGATCCTGGGACACGGAACAACAGCTTTAAACCTAACACTGTTATTATGCACATTTTCTCTTGCACCATCACAAAAACCAATTTACTTTCAAAATTTCAACTTTACAAAACAATAAAATATATATAAATAGTCCTGCCTCATACTTAAAATCTTCTCACCGTATTTCTGTGATAAAATGTATTAAAATTGACTGCAGAACACTATGATCGTAATTTTACTTCATCTCACTTTCAGTGACATGCCAACAGATAGGTTCACTGCAAATGCTGCAGAAGTTGCTTCCAGAAGCACAGGCCATTCGCATACATGTCCCCTCTACAGCCACACTGGACACCACCCTTTTTTTTTAAAAATGCAAAATGTCTTAACTCTGAACTATGCAGCCGACTCCTTACATTAGCCCTGTCAACATCTCTGTGTGGCATTCATTAGCTGAATGTCTTAAAAAGCACTCCTCACTACCACTCTATTTGGTCTTGCTTAAGACCCTTTCTTAGTTCATTTACTTTCTTCACTCCTTGCCAGGACGACAAAGCGGTCCTGGCCTGTTCTAGCTCGACACTATGACTGCCCGATCATTTCTTTAATATTCATTTGTTATTTTGTTTTATAACGAATTAACTAAGAAAGGGTCTTAAATAAGACTACCATTCTATTATGAGCACAAAAAAGTGACAAATAGATACCCAACTGTCATCTCTGGTGCCATGTACCAAAATCTGTGACACAGGCACCCAAACTGATTTATATCTTTTTATTTTTTGGCCAACAGAACTGAAACACACAGCATTCTAGTGAAATGCACTTTCCCCTCGTCTAACATGTGCAACTCCACCAAACTTCTTCCGCCTTTCTTTCCCAACTGTCCGTCCCATCAGTAATTACAGATCATACCACTTTATAAACACACCACAGACACCTTCAGTGGTCAAGTTCTCCCTTGCCTTGAATAAAGACGGAGTCAACAGTTTTCCTTGGGACAGGCTTGATGCTGTACACCACACCTGATCCGAGGAAAGTTGCTGACCTAACACATCCTATTCTGATGGGACTAGTCTACATTTCTCATTAAAATTATTTTGAACTGATAATAAAATTCATGAAAAAAATTACTGAAGCTGACGACATTTTTGGTTCTGGGCCATTTTGATGGGTCAAAGGCCAACGTGATTTATGTCGGGAATTCATTATTTTCCATCCCATTAAAAACTCAAATTCGCTATAGGACACTGGAATGAGATAAACTGGGCCTGACTATACATCTTCTTAGTTGAATGACAGGAGGAGGTAGGAACTTGTATTTTGTCATGCACAGCAAAATGTGACTTAGATAACAACTTCACAACAGAATTATCTACTGACAAAATAATGAAGCATGTTCATAGTATGGGCAGTTTCCTCTTGAAAACACAATTTTCAGATTGTGAGTCACCATTGGCATTTACATTGTAAAAGCCTGTCCATTTTTAGAATTAGCACTGTCAACCCCGAGTTACGAAAGGGGATTTCGCGAATATTATGTAAATAGTGGGCAAAATGACCATGTATTACATACATAACCAAATCTGAGCAGTTTACCTTACTTTTGAAAGAAATTTGCTTTTAGCGTGGTTTGTATTCATTTCTGCAACCATAAATTTTCACATTTTTGCAGCCTACATGCGAACCTTGCCGGCATTTTAAAACTACCTGTCAATCACTTTTGCGCATGCGCATTTATCATTTCTTGGGTGATATGGATTGCGCCAAGTTTTGCTTTCGGCGGCAGAAATGCCCCAAAATGTGGCTGAAGATAAATACAAAGTGCATATAGTTACCACATATGCCTAAAAAGTAAGGTACATTGATGAGAAAAGGTTATGCATTGGATATATGTGCACGTAACAAACCATTGTTGTAATATTCACAAAATCCTTTTGGGGACAGCAAGGTTGAAAAACTATACTTTTGTCTATATGTGTTTAGAGTGTGCTGATGGCGTGAACTCCCTTTATGCTAGACTTTTTGGCATCTTCTTCACAGAAAAATGTACACTTGCCTTCATCTACATGTCTGTGGAACGTGTGTATTCATCATTGCTTTAAATAATGACACTATTCACATATATACATTTATCCCATTTTTGTAAAAATTCTAGCCATCTGATTGGCAAAAAGCTATGAAACACTGGCTGTATTTACTAATAAGGAGTGCACAGTGTCACATTATCTTTGTAGCTTTGGTACTACTGTAGCGCCACCTAGCAGTTGCAAGGGATAATATGGAAAGTTGTGACAAAGATTAATTCTATTTTCCATTAGTTGAGCACAATTTAAATATTAGCACAAATGGTGGCTATTTGCAAACAATAAAATTTACATGGTTTGACCCTTTCCTGCTTAAATCCCCCAAAATCACCTGAGTGTAAACTGCCATCTGTCCTAACGTTTTTGCTTAAATTTCTTTTAGCTGGAAAACACTTTTGCCGAGATTTGCGTGCAAGACCATTAATGATGACATTGTGCCCAACCCATGCCAAGGAAAACTCTTGACTCAGTTGCACTCTGACCAGGGAGGGGTTAATATGGTAGAAGGGCAGAAATTTGCAGATGACAGCTGCTGGCAGAATGGGAAAGTGAGCAGAAAACAACAGTTCACAGCTTTGATTTTTAGTGCTACCAAGCAGAATATACTACAAATTTTATAACAAGAAGCCCATGGGCCTAATGCTCTAATGACCTATAATATGGTGTCCACCAATTAATCATTTCCTGAAAAGCATTCCTTTGATGACCTTGAGAAATTAATAAAGGTCATCCATATTATGAAATATCAAACTTCCACATGATACATATTTGTGGTACATTTAGCATCATTTGCCTTATTCTTTATCAAGATTTTGAATTAAATGCTCTTTTTTTTCAGTGCTTAATGGCCTTTAAAAATAGATCAGGGTCACACAATCATTGCATTGGGTCATGGTGACCCAACAGTGGGTCACCAAATAGTTCTACATACAATGTACTCAAGTGCAAATTTAATCTAGAGGCTCAACTCTCTTTGCCACTGATGCCCAAACTACACCCTATTACATAATCACCTCGTTTAACTTTACAGGACTGGTGCCTAAGAAAAATAGGTCATGGTCAATGATATATAATATCATATAACATATAACAATAAGCAAAACTTTACTGACAGACAGACACGAGTCACTGAATAAGCTATGCAACCTATAGTCAGCAGAGCTAAAAATGGGATAAAAACATTACTTCGTGGTTGACTGGGTAAAATACTCAACCATATCACACTGAGGGAACTGGCATTCTCCTGACTGTCCAATGCCTCGGGTAATACCAGTTCCCTTTGTGGGAGATATCCACTGTATTACCCAGTCAACCAGTGAGTAGCCAACAATATATATGCACATACGTACATTTATATATATGAATATGTATATATATATATATATATATATATATATATATATATATATATATATATATATATATATATATACACACACACATATATATATATACATACATATATATACATATATATATATATATATATATATATATATATATATATATATATATATATATATATACATATATATATATATTTTCTATATATATGAGGTGTCTATTAAAGTCTTTCGTTTTTTGCACAACTTAACTGCTGAGCATGATGAAGACATTTAATACCCTGAAGGCAGTATAATTTCAGTTCAGAGTTGCCAAATATCAGCCAAGGAAGCCCCTTGTCTTGAGTGTATTACTCTTCTGTTCCGCCATGTTTTTGAGCTAAAGTTACAGCTACATTGTAGGTATGACTTTTTAAAATACACAACTTCTTTGTAAACCACTGGACGCTTCCTGTATCTTGCCCAGAAATGTAAATATACCTGTACATTTGGCTCCCATATTCTCAAGAAAAAAATAAACATTTTTATTGCCAGCATGTGCACTATAAACTTGGTTTCTATGGTTATTAAGATAAAATGAATTCAGTCTTAACCCTTTAAGTGCTAATCATGGCTATAGTCGCTTTCTTGTTACCATTAAACATATAATGGTTAAAAGATTCACATTCATCGTGCGGATACTTTTCATTCATATACCAACAAGCCTGGTCTAAAGCAAAAAGTAGTCTTAGTCAACAGCTTTCAGCACGACACTTTGTGGCATTGCATGCAAAGTGTCACTTGGAAAGCTATGCACTCAGTCATAAATCAGTGCTTTAAGGGTTAAGTGATTTACAGTTGTCATGGAAGGCTCTTTGGGTCTGCATACTAGAACCAAGTGTACAAACAAAAAAAGATCTTAAACAATCTGCTAGGAAATTGTGTTTGGAGAAAAGAAAAACTCTGTAAGTTATTGTACCCAAATACTAACAAGGCCCTGCACAGATGGCAACCAGTTTATATATCTACCAGTAGTAAGTTACCTCTAACTTTTCAAAGTTTTTCTTTTCATAGAAAGGGATGGAATTTCAATTTTTTTCTTGGATGTATGTAAAATGACATGAGTAGGTATTATCCCTTCATTGGGTATGAACAGGACAAAGGACTGTCCACTCCTGTATGATGTCTGTTTGGAACAAGTGTAAAGTCATAGATTCAGTCAGAGGCAATCGTAATACCTCATCTATTCTGCCAGAAAAGGTTATCTTGCACAACACAAATTTACATACATTAATATATTTATATATTATTTTTACAAGGTCTGCATGAAAGGATAGGCAGCAGTTAACATACCAAGAGCAAAGTAGGTTTAAATGATATAATCATGTTAGCTGTTCCAGAAGGAAACCGTGAACAGTGGCTCCCTCTTCTGGCATTTTTGAGCTGGGATCAAACAGATTCTGCATCTTGCATGAAGAGGATGGCTCACTTCAGTCACACACTGCCTGCCATAGATTCTCTGGAAAGTACCCTTTTAGTGTTTTATTCTGTGATTATGAGGTCTACAATGGATTCATAAATATTGTACATTTTTTTTTTACACTGATCCAATTTCTTGCATTCAGGTCTCACATGTGGGGAATTATCAATGTGACAGGGTCTCAAATACAAACAAACCTATTAACAAGAGAAATGTGCACCGTATGTGGTCAGACGTGAGTAAGTTGTTTGGTTTATATCATTCAGCCCAATATCAGAATTATATTGAGCTTCACTTCAGCCAGCTTGTAAGCTAATATTAAGCGGACAGACTAGCAAAATTATCATGCCAGTCAGATTGGTAACAATGACTGTTATCATAAAATAGGATAGTATTTTGTATCAATGAATACTTTCAGTAATTGTTGCTTCTAGCCCATACTGAAACCCTCTGATAAAATGCAGCTCTGAACACCCAGCCCTCTATATATCCTTAAACATATATATACACCCAACATACAATAAATAGTTGAATTTTGTTTATGCTTGTTACTGAGATTCTGATAAAACTCCAATTTTGTTGCTATTATACTGTGTCTCATTACATGAAACTCTGCACCGGTGAGTGTCTCCACGTGTTGGGCCTGTATTTTTCCCTTTCAAAAAACTAGAAATTCCTTTTCACCAGCCAAAAATTTCCAAACTCCGTTTCAGGTGTTCTCTTTGTATGTAAAATACATTGAGGCAAAACAGCAAATTCCGTTTCAGAGGTGACAAAAATTCATTATTCCATTCCGTTTCGGTTAAAAACGGAAAAATATAGGCCCCACACGTGTACAAATGTCTGAGAGGCCCGGCACATCCTGGATAGTCTCCTCAATCTGAAGGTCTATACAAAATCACCTTTTATGAAAATGTCATATTTTACACGCCAATAATCCACTGTTATATATCATACTATCAGATCTATATAGCAACATAAAATGTCCTGCATTGACATTTTACAAATCTCACTTCCAGCATTAATAATGATAATAATAAAAAAAAAGTTATTGTCCCATGAGGTAAACTCTCCTTAATGTTGAACTTTTCTGCCCACAAGAATACACAAAGTTTTCAATGACAAGCAGTTTGCACGATTATACAGCTTAACGAGACATAAATTCAAACTGAAAACTTGATACCAATTCTTCCACAGGTTCACAATTTATCATGCATCCTGTCATTTCTATAATTAGCTAATTTGAAAAAAAAAAGACAGTTTTTTGAAAAAATACATTTCTTTGGGAATACCAAAATATACAGATATAATGTTTGCAAACAATTGAATTCGTCCAAATGCTGCTCTTTGCCCCCCCCCCCCCCATAATAATAATAATAATAATAATAATAATAATAATAATAATAATAATAATAATAATAATAATAATAATAATAAAACCTCCATAATGACACTCAAGAGTTTTTCAATCTCCTCATGGGGGTGAAGATGTATATAATCAACATTAAAACAAACAAACAAACAAAAAAAACTAATGGCACTTACAATGCCAAATAAGTAGATCGAGTATCAGCCGTGCAGCAATGGAAAACATAATGCCTGCTGCATAAACATACATACAACATATCAGCAATGGTACTGAACTCCATATTATGCAGGGGTATAGTGGGACATACACCATAATTATACAGCACAAATGCACCTTGTGTCAATCTATATATAATATAGTGAAACCTCTCTTGAAAGACCACCTGTAATGATGACCAAATTGGGGGCCCTCGAAACAGTTGGTCTTTCATAGCAAGTATGAAGAATAGCAAAAGTATTAAGCATCGTATCCTGACAAGGTAGTCTTTAAAGGTGGGTGGTCTTTCTTTGGAGTGGTCTCTCAAGACAGCAACCAATCTACATGCAACAGGAGACTTTGGGAACAATTTTTTGCCTTTCTTGGCTGCCATATCTGATGAGTACATTTGTTATTTCACCAGCACAATTATTGATTCTGTGATAATGTACCAAAGAGAGAGAACTTTCTAGTGACAAACAATTTTGATATAACCATGATAACATACATGTCCATGTATACTTATAATAAACATTATGTACTGCCCTGCAACTTCTTTTCCCACCAAAATTACCAGAAAATGGCCAAATGTCAAAAATATCTGTTTTAAGTTTTTTTTATACCAAGAATGATAAAAGTAATAAATGAACAGTGAATCAAAATTTCCAGGAATAAACAATATGTGTTGTGGGCTACCATACTAACTCTTTTTTCATTTTATCAAATTATTCGTAGTTTACTCCCATACTTTATCTTTTAAGCTGGATCAAAATCTGGATCAAATTAAGATTAACCCACAATCCTGAAATGTTAATCATATGCCTTGTACAATGGCCATACGAGACTGGTTAACACTAAAATTGTTCATGCAACCCAGGATTAAAGAATGTGGAACCAAAACAAGTTGATTTTAATTTTGATCCAAAATTTCTTATCAGATTAAAATTCTTTGTGAGTATGGCCACCGAGGATTAGTCAGACTACACACTATGAGATGTTCATAAAAAATGCATGTTGTACCTGAAAGCAATGACCCCCATAAGAGGTCACGGCAAGGCACTGTGGGTACTTACACCCAGTAGCTGAACCAAATATATTTTGACATGCACTTTTTTCTGTATTTTTTGAGGTCTAGTTTTACCAAATAGATTGAAATATCTTCAAACTATTGAACATTATGTGATAGTCCAATAACAAAGTCCCTTAAACTTTTTAAATTCTAGGCTTTACACATTAAGTTGGGCACTGTACGTGGCCTTGTTTGAATACATGTCTATGTGTGTGAAGACACGCAGTTTAATGGAACAACTTTTACCTCAATGCAGCTCCACATTCAACATGAGACTTATGATCTATTGACCTAAGTTGTTGCACTACTGGCATGTCGTTTAAAATATACTCAAAGGTATTGTAATAACTACAATACCCTGTTTAAAATTTCAATCGTCATTCAATTGATATCATGATAATTTATCAATCATGAATAATACATTGTGGTTGACTTTCATTGCAACTTCCATTAGTTTTGTGTGTATTAATTTTGTTCAGACAGTAATGAATTTGCAGGATCTTAAATTTGCAACTTTACAAACGGAAATTACAACATTCTGATGTAAATATCCCAGTCAACACATGCTCTTATTAGCACCATACGCTTGTGTTGACAAGAAAAAAAAGAACTGTTCGTCTGAGAGTTTTCAGCATTTTTTTCAAATTTGCAGTTCTAAATTTAGTCACACAAGAAAAAACTGAAAACAAAAACCTTGAGATAATGCAGCTTACAGTAAAATCAATGACACCTGCATCAACCACAAAAAATGGCCCCAAAATCAGCACTTCTCAATTTACTGTCATGAGTGCCTTGTAGACTGTCTAAAAACTGAAGACCATATGGAAATATGAGAAGGATTCAACATTGTACAGATTGAAATTTCACATGACAAAAGTCCAAAAAATATACATTAAAGAACTAGATCTCATTGTACACATATTTGTAGTGAACACAAGTGGTAGGCTTTCATTTGTTATGTTTTTTTTCCCCTTTCAGTCTTTTTTCAGCACAAAAACCAGAATAGACCCTTTTAGGACCCCAGAAAGCAGCACTTGAGAGTGATTATTTGCACAATTTTATTTATCGGCATAACAACAAATTCCTGTAAAGCTTTTGTTAAGCAAATAGCCAACTATATGCAAAATGAACACCATCTGGTGCTGCCACCTGGGGTCCACATATAACTTCATTGTTTGGGCGGTATCTATAAGTGTATGGACCGGTGTCTGTTACCTCCTCTACACACAACAGCAGGGTGCACAGTAAACTTAAATTTTATCACTTATACAATAAACTCACCTGCAATTTGCTCAAAAGTAAAATGTTTCAAACCAGTAATTCAATGTACAAGAAGTTTCGTGCTGGAGTATTTTAATGTAAATCTATTCATGTGCTGGTGATTGTAATTGTATTTTCAGTGACTTTTTACATGTCCAAGTCACAAAAAGAGCTGTCATCGTGTCTTGAGGACACAAAATAGTGTTCATAAGACACGCGGTCACATTGGTTCCAAAAGTCTCCCATTAACAACTTTACAATAAAAAGAAAAAATCCATTTTAAAAAATCAACAAGAAAAAAATGGTGCCATACAACAGCAGTGTCATAAGAAACCAATGGTTGCCGTATAAACTATAGTTGTGCCATGTAGTTTCATATACATTTGAATGTGGTTTGTTCACCTGATTTCCCCCTGCATTTGCAGCTTGAAACTACTCCAAGTATATTTACAACGTTTTATTTACAACAGGCCTGGAACTGTTTTCCATTCCTCCACTAAAATGTTTTGATTGTCAAAGTATCAAAAAACTCCACCCTGGCCTATCTGTCTTCTCCGTTACCAACAGTTTTCTTCTCCATCACAAAACAGAGCTCCTCTCGGCTTATACTCTGTGACAATTTTAGGAGTTAGCTGAGCAGATGAGGCTCAATTAAGTATGAGACTAAGAGATTGAGATCTGTAGGATTCTGGTTCCCATTGTACTGCTTTCACCAATAAACCACTCAAAAAAAGTTAAGCATCACCACAACAGAGTGTAAAAACTAAGCAAAACCTGAAGTATACTTAACTTTTTTAAAGTAATATATTATGAGGGCAAAGCATGATTAGAGCTCTGAAAGGGGTGCATGCCTAGATTTTTTCAAAATATTGATGTTTCAAACATTTCACTGACTTGTGATTTTACCAAAGTATATGGCTGAAAATGCAAAAAAATCAATCCAATTATCAACTGAAATAAAAATATGCACATTTACTTATCATTTGTCAGAATAGATTCTTAAAAAATCATCAATATTCTTCAGGGATTTTTTTTCTTCATTTTGACATATGTTAAGAAATTGTTAATGAAAAACCAAAGCAAAAGAAAAAGTATTCAAAATATATTGCTATATTTTGACACATTGATTCAGCCATCATTATATCTATCAGCACTGCGTGTGTTTTTCCTGGGTGTGTCCACCGCCTTTAAGAGCTCCAGGGTGCAAGGTTGTACCAGAAATGAGCAGCCATCATTGAAGCTTGAACAAGTCACAAATCAGAACGACCAGGTAGACTGTGACATGCTTTGCCAACTTGGCTCCACAGAGTGAATTTGACAAGAACTTGTATATCACAGAGCATTATGTAGTCACTGGTGAACCGAACTTTACCAGACTGTCTCATGGGTGAACACACAAGCAAAGAGAGCCCCAATGAGGTTCCATCGACAGTTCTGTCTCTTGGGACTCTGTACATTGACACAGTTTCCGTTCTCCGGATATTTGGCAAGTAGTGCAGTGCAGAGTTTACAGCGGCCCTGGCCCCTCCAGGTTTGTAATGTATCGTCAATACCTGCAGGTGGCGCTGTACTGGGCACTTCACCACCCTGCAGTGATCACACGTGTCACCACATGTGTGTATATTGAAGCATAATAAGTTCCAATGAATGAGGTCACATTGCATCATATTCAATGAAATTGGACTCGTCATCGGCCGAACTTCCATCCGACCACGCACTCTTGATTTTTTTCCCACTGCCACTGCTACAATGTGACTCGGCCCGATGTCATACATGCACCGGTAGTGCCACCTTGTCTTTTTCTGCGTTAAATTTGACACTTTCTCCAGACCTCTGTGAGCGACCAGATCTACTGCTGGTAGGGGTATACGACCGATGATATGAAGGTGGGGGTTGGGATGAATATTGGCTTCCCTGTGAGTACGACTCTCGATGTGGGAACGGTGAGTAGGTGACAGCCTGCACACCATGAGGATGTACTTGCTGCATTGGAAAGTAGCCCTGCTGAGTATAGCCACCATTGTAAGGTGCGTACGCTGCAAAGCACAACAGACAAACATGAAAAAAGGCCATAGACATATAGGTGTACAACATTTTTAAGTGGGAGCAACATAGTACTACTGCACCCTGTTATAAGGAAATGACATTTTTGTAGGTTGCTGCTTTGGGTACTTATCGATTAATTCAGATGGCATTCAGCAAAGCTGGAAAAACTGTAAAATTGTCTCAGTTGGCCATCTGAAAAAAATATACTGAAATGTACATAGTTAAACAGGCTGTAATAAAATTCATACATCAAAATTGTACAAATTCAATAACTTGTACCGCTCATCAAATTGAAAAGCTTTGCAGGCAACTCAAATTTAGACCATGTTTAGCAACATGAATTTGAAAATAGGTGGCAGATATTTCATAAACAGATGTGACTCTCCTGATAAATAAATACATTTTCATCACACACACTTGTAAAAATCATTGATCAAATAGGACACCCTTTAGTACAAAAATCCATCACATTATTTACGGGCATGTGGCTGACACATAGTCCTGTATATGATCTGCTTTTAAATGACAATTCTTATGAGGGTCTGTGTTAAACAGACACTTCAAAGTGAGGACTTGAAGCACATAATATTATTCAAGTGTTTATTATATTTTATAATTTATCAATCCATACATGACATTCTCATTAGCACTATATATTAAATTTTGTTATGCAATAGCAGCTTTTGTTGGTTTTTATTTTTATTTTCCTTCAGTCCAAGAAAAACCTAAATCATAGTCTTGTTCCTCTGAACTTTGAGAATGTATTTGTAGCATTCAGATTTAGCTGGCTCATTCCTGTTGCTGAAAAATATGAAAGTCATAAGGTCTTGATTTAGAGCTAGCAAGTTACACTTTACTGGGTAATCATCAGAAACCTAAAGATGATGCATCACATGCAATCTTTTCCCATTAAGAATAACCAGAAATGGTCCACTGTTACGAATGTTGTCTACTTTTTTTTGGTCGTCTACACTGAAACTTCATTATACTGACACTCAGATATCCGATATTCACTTAACCATAGTTTTGAAGGACTTCAAGTCAAAGTCCTTTGCCATTTGACACACTAATCTGACATATTCAGACATACAACACACTGGAGGAATCAGGAATCAGGAATCTTTTTTATTCAAATCAGAATACATACATTGCATCAAGATACAGAAATAGTCAAATTATACATAAACATATTTGAGATATATCACAATATACATATACTGATTTGGGAGACTTGTGTTAAGGTCATATAATGACCGCTATCACACAAGCCACCCACATTTTAATTTCTCTTAATTTATCTTTATGCAGATAATTTTCATTGAAAGTCTATATCAGCTGATGGAATATATATTATCATTTAAATTTTTGAAAGAACATGCTATTTGTGTGTTTAAATCACTCCGCTTTAAAAAAAAATCACCTTACAGAATTACAAATGTAACAATTTGGTACATGACATTCATTTTCAGGGAACAGAGTCTTATTATAATGAGGTTTCACTGTATATTTATATGCTTTTCGGACCCAAATGTGAGTGCATGTACCAACAGTGTGCCAAAGAAAGCCGCTGGTGCAGTGTTCAGACAGTTGTCAGGTTTACAGTGGCCAAAAAACACCAAACTGCAGCATATTGTGCAAGGCTATCCTGATTTGTAAAATTTGTAACACGAAGCAAAGGTTTGAATCCTTTTATCGTGCCTTGTGTATAGTCCCACCGGTTTCGCCAGTAGTGTGGCTTGCCAGGGACTGAAAATTTCAATGGCTGTAGCGTGGTACCATTAAAAATGTAACGTACGTGTGTTACGTGATAATACAGTACATGTACTTTCGCAACGATAGACGTTGCCAACACAGAGTTAAGCTTAACATCTAGGGTAAGCTTTGACTATTATAGTCACCCCTTCATTGTCCAGTGACATGGTGAAAAAAAAAAAAAAAAAATCTGATTTGTGCCACTCTTGCTGCCGTACAATAATGCCTGGTAGTTAAATTTCCCACATATTCACTTTCCACATCAAGTTTTGTATAAAATAGTAATGTTCCTTTACTGTCTTTGTGTGTCAACAGGCTCTTAGGGATCAATGTGCTTTCCTCTTTTGTTTTGTTTTTCTATTGTATCTGTTTTGATATTGTAAGTGAGAAAGCATGGAACAGTTTTCCAATTCCTCTATATTGGCAGGGAATTTAGTTTCCCCCAGACATAAACCAAATAGTATTTGTTCTGTGTCTGGTGAACCACAGGAAACTAGTGTGCATTTAGCAAGCTTTAAGCGGAAATATGTTGAAAAACTGCATGTCAACTGAATTCCAAAGATGGAAATGTAGCTATAATATGAAGTGTTAGTACATCAGTGGTACCCATACACACAACGATGTTCAAGTCTACTGCAAGCACAATGGTTAAAGTGGTAAGCACATAAAGTTAACGTATTTAAACTGGCATGCACTCATAAGCCTAACTACATTTAAATGTAAATGCGGGACAGATTGAACTGCTTCCATATGACCATCTGTACAATATACAAGACACCTTAAGTGACAGAGGTTAGTCAATAACAGCGACTGATTTATTCGACCCTTCCCCACCCTGCCCCCATTGGTACATGATGGATGCCTAACAGAGGCAGCTGGAAATAGACAAGTTTACAATGCAAACTGGAATGAAATACCTCCTGTTGAATTACTTCTCCATTCCTAGATGATGTAGGTGTGGAAACTTTCCTTCTCAATGGTATCTGAACATGTGCTAGTGAGGTAAATGTATCTTCCCCCCCCCCCCAAAAAAAAATCAACCTCCCTCATATTCTATTGTTGTTTAAATTGCCCAGTTACATTGTTACTTTAGTGCGATTCAGAATTTTTTCATGAGCAGGAATATATTAAGACCAAAACATATAAATTAAATCTGAATTGTACTAGGTAATTCATGTATATCTTCATCAGTTTCTACAAAAAGCTTGTCATACTGAACTTCAAATTAGTCCAAGAAAGTATACATTTGGCGGTGTGTGTTTTCTTTACAGTCTCCACAAATATAAGAGATCCACTTAGACATGTAAAAAGTTCCTGTTAATTCCATCCAAATTCACACATTCTGTTCCACTAATGGCATTCATATTTGTGTAGCAAGCAAGAACAGTAATTGAATTACTAGTAATTCTAAATGGATTTTCTTTCTTGATTTTCATTTCCCTCAGTCCTGAGCATTGGAGACTCTATAGGTCTGCT
The DNA here is from genome assembly GCA_964020975.1 of Hermodice carunculata. Classification (NCBI taxonomy): domain Eukaryota; kingdom Metazoa; phylum Annelida; class Polychaeta; order Eunicida; family Amphinomidae; genus Hermodice; species Hermodice carunculata. The sequence goes on from OZ026624.1 coordinate 71,889,800, forward strand.
GTCTCCTACGATGACTCAGTGTCGAAGTAACAGGAGACGTCGTCCTTTCTTGAGGAGTCCCATATCTGTCCAAGCCACTGCCGGCATTGGTTTACTTTTCTATACACCAGGTGATTATACACCAAAAGCTAAAATATGTAGGATAACTAGACAGGCCCTGGGGAGATGCATTTGGCTGGATGGATGCAGCTTCCTATAAAACAACACCACGTCGTATTAGGAATCACTCTCTGCTCTCCCTGTAGGGGGCGACCTCTGCCTTTGTGTCCATTTCCCCAATGAATCAAGTTCACAATTACATTTTGTGCAAGACAAAAGGAATTCTGAGAAATGCCTTGAAGCAAAGAAATAAGTGTAACTCGATCCTGCCAGGAATTCTTTTTAAAAGCCCGTCTTTCAGGGACCCTGTAACACGAGCTTCGTGTATATGTGTCTTGATAAGGATGGCTTGGAGAAGAGTCGAGAGTGGCGCCAGAAGAACATGGAATCAAAGATGATTTCTGTGTAATGCAGCTTGCACGGGGAGACGACAGGGCCATATATTGGCTGTTATACTCAATTGTATCATATGGCAGAACCCTGGCCTTGTTCTGCCTGATTGTGGCAGTTCTGCGCCTGACTTCTTCAACTGCCAGTTTCAGAAAAATTAACCCTGGCCCCACTGTCAGTGGAATTCATGCACTTAAAAAAGTTTCGTGTCAATATTTTTTACATCGGAAAACTCCTATGAGTTTTTTCTTTTGATGTTTGACCCCGAAAAAGATACTTTGCACGTTTTGCTATTCCCTTGTAGTCCTCCCCCACCCCAAAAGATACAATAAAAAAAAAAAAAAAACACACACACACAAGAGGGCTGTGCAAACAGTCTGTCCTTAGCTGACCTCAACATTCAACCCATAATAAATCCCAAGTCTAGGAGTATGCAGAAGTGTTCCCATGAAAGGTTGAAGTTACTGGCTATGAAATTTTAGAGAAGATTTTTAAGGTTTTACCAAACAAAATGCCATCTGAACTGTGCACACTGAGCTACCAGAGAAATATGTATTTCCCAAAAATTTAATCCAAAAATTCATCAAGACTCCTGGCTCAAATAGCTCTCATCTATCCAATTAATTGACCTGTGCCTGGTGACCTAGGAATAAGGTCAAGGTCACTCATGCACTGGCTCAGTATGACTGCCACAGAGGACCACAATCTCTATCTGAAATAGTGCTCAAATGAACCATTAATGTCAAATAAATGGTTCTGTGATCGGCGGAATGACGTCCTGGTCACTTATGTACTGTCAAAGTCAGGGCCTCAAGGAGGACTAGCACCGCGAGCCATTTGAAAGAGATACAGTGAAACCTGTTTTGAGAGACCACTGTGATGAAAGACCACCTGCATTTTTAGACCATCTTTACCATGTCCCTTTTGCCATCTTTCCCATGTTATTTCACCTCTATTGAGACCAGCTGCTTTATGTGACCACTTCTTGGTCTGTCCTAATGGTGGTCTCTCAAAACAGGTTCTACTGTAGCTCCAATAGTTCTTACATAAGTGACGAGTACAAGTCACACATGTGGTCCTAGGACCTTGGGAATAAAGTTGAAGTTACACATTTTGAACAAACTCAGTAGGGACCCACCCAAAGCACATTCACATCAATTTTGAAATAAATCTGGCTGATGGTTTTGGAGAAGTGCAAACAAGAGAAGTCAGAAATACACAATGTAGCAAACACATGCAGAAATTTATAAAGATAAAGATGAAAATTGCACTGCCAGCTGTTTAACATCTTAAGGTCTTGGGGTCCCATGAAGTATCTGTATGCAATTTCAAAGCAATTGGGCAAGTGGTATTGCAGAAGATTTGTACAGATTTTGTGTAAAATGGACAAAAAAATTTATGAAAAATCCCCAAATCAATGGAGCATGACCATTTGAATAAACTTGGTAAGTCCCACCCAAGGTAATATATTCCCTCCATGTTTGAAGTGAATCTGGCCGATGTTTTTGGGAAGAAGTCCAAAATGTCAATTGTGGATGGTGGATGAATGATGAACCAAGCTTTACCACAAAATCTCAGCGGACTAACAAGTCAGTGGCACTTATAAAAAAAAAAAAAGGAGACCCCCCCCCCCCCAGTCTGTCATGGTGTATGTATTGAGTATCGAATTCCAGATGCTAACAACAACCAATTAGTGAACTCAAAATTCTTGCTTTACAGGGAGGCCAGGGGCAAGTCAATATCAAGTTCTTTGGCCAGCATGAAATGCAATCTGTTTGGACTTCAGTGAAACTAAACATTTTATTGGTGAATGAAGTATGATTTCTTCACTGGTTTAGCTTCCTGTATATTTCATGCTTACTATTCCCATCCTTCCTTGCAATGTGCTGAAGCCTAACTTTCATCAGGCTTTTCCATAAGAGTTATTTTTTTAATTTCAATTACAGTATTTTTAACAGTACATTATATTGTTGATTAAATCTGATAAATGTGGCAGTGTAGCTTAAAGAAGCCTTGCTGCCAGGGTATTAGTCAAAACAATGTTTGTAACTTTTTGCACCAGGCTGAGGCACACTGTGTTCAACTGACTAGTGCTGCCATCTGTTTTCTTTAGCTGGTAATAAGCAGTTGTTTATTTACTGACTGGTGTCCAGAGGGCTTTTTAAAAATGTAATTTGATACAACTCATTATTCATTCTTAAAATATTCAGTGGTTCCATCACCTTTGGAAGAAAAATAAATTGGTCTTTAAAACAGAAGCCACAATTTTCACTGTTATTTACAGAAAGTGTGACAATTTTTAGATGAGACAATCTAGCACCAGAGGAAGCATAGCATTTATTTGGAAATCACACTCCTTTCCTTCCCATTAAAAGACACAACAAATCTAGCATTATCATATCTGACTCAGTTCTCAGGTGATTTAAATGTACATTATATCTGCCTCAATCTGACACAGGTACTGTTTACATGTACTTCTGGCCCACATGTGTCAACAATTTCTAATGACACATTCTTGCAACAAGCCATTCCTTCCTCAACCCTTTCCTACCCAAAAGACCCTGAAGCACCTGGAAGTACAAATATTGTTGGTTACAGCTTTTTTTTTTTTAAATTGATCCCCTCTGTTACAATTTTGTATAATGTTTGTTAGACACTATTCTGCACAATCACATCCTTGGTCAATAGCTTTCCTTGGCATGCACTGTATGCAACATGCTCAGAGCATGCCATTGGGAAGCTGACGCAGCGCCCTCTATGATCACTAATACTAACATGGCCCACTGACTCAGTCTTAAATTGTGCAGGAGAGGGTTCATGCTACTTTGTGTCCACCTGTTTGTGTACATGTATATTTGGCGACTGTAACCTTAATGGTTCTATAGTAGCGATCTCACCCTTTTGTTTATTAGAGTAAGACAAGAGTTGGCTGCTGTCTGTGGTGTGGATGGGGTGTACAATGCTGTTGACCTGAGGCCTGGTATATTGATAGGTCTCATTAACAATTCCCATAGAAACTGTTTTCTGGTAGGGCGATATTGAATATGAAACACTGCAGCAGATGACGTTTTACATCCTGCACTTTCCGGCAATTGAAATGGGAAAGGGCTGATCAGTGCCATGGGCACTTTGAAAGAATGTGTTGACGTCAACTAAATGGGGCCTATTAATTTGTGTATTACACTCATATATCATCAAAATGATGGAAAAATATAGGGAATTTTGAATTATTTTAGCTCTTTGGAATTAAAAAAAAATAAAAGTCCTAATGAGACATGTACATGATACAGTTGAAAACATTATAGTTCCCATGGTGCACACATCGGTAGATGGATATCTTCTTCAACCCAGTTAATATGCAGTGAAAAAAAAACAAGAATAACAAATGAAAAAAAAAACAAAAACAAAAAAAAACAACAACAAACCCCCCCCCCAAAAAACCCCGAAGACAAATAGTGATGCCGATAACCCTTGTCTTCAATGTGCATCCTAAAGCAGAGAAAAGAAGAGACTTCCGCAACAGGTGGTCTGTCATATTACATGTAGGTATAAATTACATACAGACATTACCATTGGGACTGTACCAGACACTCTCCCATGACAGACAGTGCCTCAGCTGAAAGGTGCCATAAGACAGACATCACAGCATAGTGAAACCTGTGCTGAAAGGTCACTGCTCGCCATGACCAAACTGTGGTCTAAAGACAGGTGGTCTTTCAAAGGAGGTATCAATAAGATAAACAGTAGTGAGCACAGATTCCTGAATAAGGTGGTCTTTCAAGACAGTCTCTCCGTAGAGTGCCAAAATAAGGAAGATTGTGCACGCACAAAGATGATGCAAAAACCCTCCATACCTGGACAACAGTCTCACAATCATCTGCCTGACAGTAACTGCAAAGATGTTAATTGTCCCCAAGAAATATTTGCATTTGGCAAATACTACAATTCATTCTGTACTAGTGATGTGCCTTCGTGACACAATGCATGTTGAAATTCAGTACAAACTGAGTCAACAGTTTACCTCAGCATGCGGAGGAAAGCTGTTGACTTGGGCTGGCTCTCTTGCGGCCTGTCCGACTGCAGGCAAGCTGGTACTTAAACGAAAGGTCACTTTATAAGGAATATGAATCTGGTGTCATTATTTTAATTCAGGCCACATCCATGTTCATCCAAATTGGCAGAGAAAGAGTTGAACTAAGGACCCTGCTTCACCCACTGCAAGGTATGACGTGTGATTACACTCAAGTGGGAAGGCTGTACGTATTACTCACATTCTACCATCTTGGAAAGAGAAAAAAATTTGTGCAAAGATGCTTAAAGAAATGATTCTATGAAAATGCATGCTGTGCAATTCTTTACATCTCTAACCAATAAAGCCCTCAATGAAAATTTGGATATTCATTCAGTTCTTTTCTGTAATTACTTGCAGCAAATTTGCTCGGGTAATCATACCTACATTCTGGTTTGATATCAAAGAGAGGCTGCGGAACATCTGTCCTTTTATCTAAGTACTGCACAAAGAACGCACACCCACATGTTCATAACCACAAACAGATAAAAGGAAAGACAATGCTCCGTTTACGCACCCCGTACATATTCCTCTACACCAAAGGACAACCATGAGTACATGTACCAATTCCAAGACATGTCCTCCCCTACAAACTCATTGATCTTGATTAATTTGCAGCTTCTTACATCTTGTAAGCGCCTTGCTATAATATCTCTGTTGTGTGTGATCCACTGATTTAGATCCCAGGTACACATCAATGACCTTTAACCCACAGGGTTTTTGTATGCTTTAACTCTGCTGGCTTTCTTCATGTAGTGACAGATAAAATGAAAGTAGCAAATGAGAGAGATGACTGATCTTCCGTTTGATACAGGTGTGTACATTCCCATTAATCTGCAGCTAATTTGGGATCGTATACCAGTGCTGACGTTCCTTGAACTCTGTTGGGTTCACCGAATATGCCTTACAAAGTCAACTGGGCAGATAAGGAAAATGTTGCATTCTTCCAGGAAAGAAGGGTTTCTGTCGTTTTTCACTTATACTTGTCTTCATACAGTCTTTGGACCTTAACTCATTCCATACTATGGTGACAGGCATTGGTCAGTGGCTCTGGCGCTGCCTGGTAAGTCATTCTGCAGCCGCCCTTGTGGCAGCTGCAGCATGACTTGCCAGGCAGTGCCAGGATCCCTGACCTAAGACTATAGGCATGTTGGTACTTGAACAGAAGCTCCTTTCATGAAGAATTTAAAACTGCAATTGTCATCTTAAATCTAGGTAAATATACGGAAAAATCAGGGACTGGTACGGAATGAGTTAATATTATAGATCTATTATTAGATGGCTCACAACTACTGTGATCCCCTCAATGTGATCTTCTATTTACAGTGGATCCTCTTGGCTGCCTGGGTCTCTGATCTTGAGTAAAATCCCTGTTAGAGATGCACTTGTAAAATAAGGCCTGCTGTATAAAGAGGTCTGTCTGGATCCTGCTGTATGTAGATGAATAAGCATTATGGAAAAAGGGTACCGTACATGTACTGTCAGTATTCATCATCAGCTGATCATATCACAAGGAAATCATCAGCAGGTGACTGTGACATCACACCTAAAAACTATTTTCTTGAATGCATCTACAACATGAATACAATAGGGAATCTGAAATAAGTCACACACACATACATCCACTTTTGAAATGCAATGTATTCGGTACACTTCAATAAAACATTCAAGTTGCATTTGTAGAATCAACTGCAACGTAATGCTTTACTCTCTATGACTAGCACAAGGCTATCAAAATTCTAAAGACGAGAAAAAGAAAGCATCTGTGACCACAACAGATGCTAAAAGTGCTTATAGATCTACTTCCAAAGATGAAAGTGAAAAAAATTCTTAAATATATAAGGTCTACAATAAAATATATATATATATCAAAGTATATAACCATACACACTTTTCAGCAAGAAGAGAATCAGTCCAGTTTTGTACCAAAGATGTCCCTACTTTTCAGGCAGGTTCCCAACATACCAGTCCAAGTCCACCTCATTGTGTCTCATGACGCCTTCGCTGCACGGCTTTGTGTCAAGAGCTGGACTGATGTCACTTCCTGACTAGCCTGTATGGGTTACACAGTGTGATATATATACTGTGACGGGATGCCATGCATACCCAATATTGGATTAAAAACCTGTGCACAAATGCCAGCCTCTATATGTAGATAAAGGTATAAAAATCGATGTGCATTTGCTGTACCCCCTACATATAAAGATACATTTACAAGTACAGATGTACCCGTGCCATAAAAACTCCTCAGATAGCAAATCATATGCAGGAATAAAGTCACATGGTGCAACATACAGGAACTCATCCCATTTCCATAAACGGTACACATACATGTAACACCCAGCTATGAAATACAACTGATGTATTCCATAGATCTATCCCACACAAACTTCACAATGAGATAAAGTGTCATTCACGTTCTTGAATACAGATATACCTTTCCACTCAAGAAATGCTCCGAGTATGAGATAAAATCTGTATTGCCCAGTATTGCAGTGAATAACTGACAGGATCATGCCAGGCAGTACATACATGTACATGTCCCAGGAGTCAATATATACTTGCATGGTTGACAAGAAAAGCTTGACTACATGAGGGACTATACTTGTCACATTTTCTAAATACATGTATCATGTGCTGGGGCACTGGTAAAACACAGTAGGGTAGGGTGTGTTAGGAAGGTGCCACAGGAAGTAGAGGGGTTGACACAACTACCCACGACCAGTGCCAACAGTTGCATGATGGGAAAACTTACAAGTAAATCCCAGTGGATGATGGGAAGACTTACAAGTAAAACCCAGCACATGAGCAGCACTGCCATATGTCTTGTAGTACGGCTTGTGGTCTGAAACGTCAAGGCACAGTTCAGCTTATAAATAATGTGTCCCATAGTTATTCAACTGCAGTATTTTTTAAGCAAATCTGCCATACTCTGTGATGAGAACCTGCTGATAATCATGAACCTGTCATCAAAGTATACAGATTAATATCACGTACAATTCAGGCATCCTGGCTGTGTCCACAGAGTACAGATAATTACATGTATAACAGACATGAATTATGAAAAAAATCATGACTATTTCATAAAACCCCACAGAAAAGCATACACATTTACACTCAGTAACAATCTCTGAAATGCCACAAAGATGCCAATGAAACAGAAGAGATGAGATGCACATTGAATCACAGATTGACAGTTGACTTCCATTTTGGAGAACCAATGCATCAGTCATGCCATGACAGATAGGGACTGGTAAGTAATATGTTTTAAGAGTGAGTGAGTGAGAGTGTGTGTGTGTGTGTGTGTGTGTGTGTGACAAACTTATGCCATTCGAAATCTCACATGTCCCTCAAAACTTATACAGATCAAGATCACATTCAGATGATTCAATCACGCCGGAAAAATATCGGTGAATGTCTAAAAATCATTTAAGAAGATGAATCACAAGTGTAGCTGACAACAGCTTTAATGGGGAATAGCACAAAGATCTCATATATACCTTGCTGGTGCACAATGCTAGAAACCAACAACATATGGGGATCCTGCTTATCAGCATAGTCCCTGTAACATCTAATCCTGTTTGCCTAATTGTCTGTACTGTAAGCTTCCACAAATGCACAACTAAACTAACATTTCCCCCTTACACTCTCTCTCTCTCTCTCTCTCTCTCTCTCTCTCTCTCTCTCTCTCTCTCTCTCTCTCTCTCTCTCTCTCTCTCTGACAACTTTTAACAGTTGTGAAAGACAATTTGACTGTGAATTGTAGATAAGACTATCAAGATATCATACTGCAGGTCAACAGCTGTCTTTGGCGTCGGTTGGTACTATAAAAATCATAACCCATACAAAGGAAATCTATTAGCTTGGTCTTAAACTCAGTTTTAAGAGGAAAAACAGTTTAAAGAATTTGCTGTGTGTCTGACACCTTTCAGCTCCCATTAGCCTGAAGCACTGGGATGCCAATTTCTCCTACATGTATGTCTGAAGCTTATCCTGAATGGGTTATCCTACATGGGTATGGAGGATAAGGTTTTAATTGTAATCTTTCATTTGATTTGTCACTCATTGGTTTCAAGCACTAGACAAACCAATGAGAGGCCATGGTGCATTTAAAAAAAACCCCCAACTCTAGCTACCACTTTCAAAATGGCAATGTTTTCAAACTTATTCTTTTAATAAAACTTCTATTTGATGCATATTTGCCGTTTTTAGACATAGGAGAGAGAAAATCCTCAATGGGCTACCCATACTGGATTCTCTACAGCTGCTTTGATGTTTTTACTTTAAATTCCTATTTTATACAAAACATTTGAATGAGAAATAAAATATTTAGAAAATCTTACATGGCTGTGAGTGAGTTACCATTTTCCCCACCAACTACGATCCCTCTTGAAAATAAAATAATAACTCACTCTCCACCCATGTGAGATTTTGCTTAATTGGATAGTCATAGCAAAAAAATATGTCATATATCTACTTTTAATGCCGACCTGGTGTGCCATGTTTGCTTCTGTTTGCCATCGTTATTCAACATCATGTGTGACATATAATCAAACATCCTTGAGTGCTTTTGACAATCCAACCTCTTCCAAGGTAACTTGCTGACTCACTTTTTGTGGGAAAGGGGTCAACCAAATTTGATTTGCTTATATTCGCATACAAATTTTCATATTTTCATTGGCGGAGACCATAAGTTGAAACATAGAGCACTTGAATTCTGCTTGAATATCCACTAGAGTCTGACTGCAAGGCGTCAACAGAAGTTCAGTAAACTTTGGCTTGATGATAACGCTGGCTTATAAGAACAGAACATATTACTGCCATCAATGTGCATATACTTTCATGTCTGTTTTTATGAAGTTATTACTCTGACATCTGCTCTGGTTATGGTCCACCACAAGTCTGGCCACAAAGCTAAAAGTCAAACCAGCCCAGCCCGCTGAAAGGCCAGAGCTATTTCTGAAGAGAGTCAGCTGAAAACACCAGTCCACTCCTAAAGGCTTATAAACACCAGTCCACTCCTAAAGGCTTAATTTAAATCCCATTTGTTGTGGCAGTTAAAGCGATATGCCACTCTACATTAGAGAAGTGTCAATAAAACACCCTTGGCGCAGTGTGGTATTCTGTAAGCCAGTTCACATGTGACATTTTATATTTGCACCAATATTGCATCATGTACACATTAAGTTTGGTGGTTTGGTGCACATATGTACCAATTTCAGCATCTAAAAGCTACCCTTTGAAAATACTGCTACCAAAGCTGCATTAAATTGCTTGTCTAAACTTAAGCCCCATGACCTTGGGAAGTAGGCCAAGGTCATTGTTTATGAAACTCATGCACAGCCTTCATGAGCTGTATCCACCATAGAGCACCATGGCTTGTTCAGCAGGAGTATTTTTAACAAAGCATTTCATATGTGACCTTCAACAAAAAGTCACGGTTAATGACAATCACAAATAATTCAAACGTATAATTGTATTCTACTTTGAAGTTAATAAAATTAACAAATTAAGTTTTGAACTTAATTTGTTCAAAAGTTATAGTGAGCACACAGAGACTTTCTCATAATCCTTGAATTTTCTTAAATGACTTAGGAAAGAAAAACGAGAAAAAAATATGTGAAGTACTCTGTGCAATGCTGTTCTTCTTGCAGCATTAAGGCTACAGCTGTCTGGTTGGAAAGCTGCCCCACAGATTAAGATGTTAACAGACCAGCAGCAGTGAGGAGGACAGTCACCCCAGCAGTGGAGGGGGGGTCAAAGGGGATAAAACTTCAGACAACGAAAATTAAAACACTTTGAAAAGTACTAAATATTTTAGGTATATCAACTGATCAGGGATATATTTTGTCACAAACTTTTGTTGTTGTTGTTGAAACATAACTGTAGGCTTTCCCACAGACAGAATTATCCTTGTCTTCTCTTACTAAACTACTTGCAAATGCTTACTACCCCCACACCAGAACTCTTAAAAGCACTGTTTTCAGAAGTGACCCCTGCCAAATGCACTCTATTTAAGGTCAAATATACATATTAACACCAATTATGAAAACACCAACATGACAGGTCCTACAGACCCACTAAATTACTTCTAATACAGACCCCATTGTTGCCAGACAGAGATGTCAAAATCTGTTAAGAATTTGCACTTAATAGTCACCAGGGTGGCATCAGGTAGCTGAGACAACAACTCTCTGTCTGCTGTGGTGACAGCTTTCTCAAATCACTAGGAATTACTGAGACCTCCCTGGGATTGCTTGAGACACATCTGTTACCTGTTTCAAGATAACCCATGTGGAAATGTGGTTTGAGGGGGGTAAGGGGTATTTCCTTATTGGCATACTAGGGCATTTTATTTTTCATACCAGTGCACTGTATATCAATTGAAAGCCCTCTTATTTTCAGTACTACTGGACACATATTTTATTTTCTGTATTTTGTACTGTGTTTAAATATTAAAATATTATTTCCTGTACCAGCATACTGCAACCCTTTGCCCTCCCCCTTAGCAGCCAGCGCAGAGCATGTGCAACATTTTAAGTGTTATAACTCTGGGTATATTGACCCTAACATTATATTGTCACACCCTTCAAAGATCACTAAGCCTCCACTGCATTAATGCTTAACACCCTCTAACAGGAAAGAGCTTCAAGTCATCTGAATTATTCCTTCTCATTAAACAATAATGAGTAGAATACTCAATGTTCATTTCTTCCCCAAAGACAGAAATTTTAACTGTCTCTATGGTCATCCAGACAGCCCTCAAATTTTCAATGAAATGTGAAAAGGAACAATCAATTCATATCAATTCTATTCTTGTAGAAAAAGGAAAATGAGAAATATAACATACAATAATTGAATATTATCCCAAATGAAAGATCATATTTAAATAACATACTGTATACCTTGAGTCACCGAGGCCCTTGCCCAGTCTCATTTGCATACTTAAATAACAGCTACTGCTCCCCCCCCCCCCATGTGCATAATTCAAGTTGTAGTCCGTCCAATGTCATTTAATTCTGCCTCAAGTATATTGCTTTCAAGAAATCTGATCATGAGCTAATTTGGCTCACAGGTATGTTAATTATAAAGCACAAATGCCAAGGCTACTGCGACCCAATTAAAACCTGGATACGCCATATACTTCAATGTACACATTTTTACATGCTCCTTTTCTCTCTTCATAATGCACACATGGCACACAACCCTCAACTTCCTGCATAAAACAGTAAGAGTCAATCCTTGCTATGTGTCGACCTATTTGTAGCGATGGAATGCCACATTGGCCTGGCTGGCATGTGTATCATCAACCATACTGAGTCCTGTATTGACCTCTCATGGCAGGTGATCAATCTGTGATATTGACACCTCGTATTGACCTGCCTGACCGGTAATTCATTAATCATCTGTTAGACGGCAGTTATAAACGCCAAATTTCGAGCTTTTTCATTTTTGAGGTAAGTCCCACAAAGGACTGACAGCAACATTAGCTGGACATTGGCGCAATCATCACCTGGACCACACGGAGGTTTAGCCCTCAAGAAACACCACAAATGTAACATATCCCAGTTGATAAGCTCTGAGCATACCATGACGCTGTGCAATTTCACTCACTTCTCTGCCATGCTGAGACACCTTCAAATATTCTCACATAAAACGCCTTCAGGTCTAAAGGTATAATTTCCCAATCAAAATCAAAATTACCCAGATGCTAACATCCAAATTCCTGGCCCCAAGCTGATTCCAGATAGCAATCGAATGAAAGCATAAGGTAGAGGCCATGTATGACTAAGGTACCAGTGACACACAGACAGGCCGTACCTAATTCCCTTACCTTTTCCACACTGATAGTAACATATGCTATTCCAGCCTTAATTTTTGTTACCATAAGACAAGAACTTGGAACAAGCTTACAGGCTATGAAGATATAGACTCACTAAATTTGACGTTATGGTTATCTTGTGATGCATATGAAAAAACAGAAGTTCTGGGTGTTATACCCTGTGGTAATATATGTATTCCACTGTGCAACATGTTAGTTTGACCTTACCAATTTTGCTTTAACCTAAACCAGTGCGGAAACCAACCTTTTTCCTGTTTAAATTGTTTTAAACTGGATCGTCATATCTGTACAGAACCTTTCATAAATTTCCATAAGGCACACACTGTACACGCACTGTCAGCCTGATCCATGACTCCACTGATGCTGGCCATGTTGAGTTATTGCCCAAATTTTCTTTGCATCACAAGGGCTGAATATACGACTAAGATTTTCTTTTTTTTTTTTTCAAAGGCTAATATACTTGTATGAATGATGATTTTTGTTCAGTGATACAAATTTCATACAAATACTTATATAGTGATAATTTATCAGATAGAATTAAATGTATACAAAGATCATCCATCACAAAGTACAAAAAACCCCGCAGCAGACATGACTATGTTAGTTTTCTTGCGGATCACCAAGGGTTTTCCACGACAAAATGCTGTGAACTTTATAAATGATTGCAAATAGGGATGATCGATCTATGCTTTGCTATTTTCAGAGTTTCATGATTGTGTGGTGAGTTGTCAGTGCTTTATAATTTGTCATGAGCGGTGTGTTTACGCATGTAGAGTTACGGTTGGTACATCCTACGCTGGCGCTGAAGTCTCATCATCTTCAATCATCCCTCATTTTTGTTGTTGATATATTTGACCAGACTGACACAACCCTTATTCCTTTTTCCCCACATAGAGCTGCTTTCTTTCTCTCCTTTTTTTTGTTAACCCCTTAGGTGCTCAGTTACAGTGAAAAATCATTATTATGACACCCTTTGTTTCTTGGGAAACATGTATCAGATATCAGAATATTTCAGGTATAGCTGTCAAACAGCAAAGGAATTTGACTTTAAGTCCTTCAAAACTCATGTCAAATGTCAAATGTCGTTGAGTGAATTAATCAGACATTTGAGTGTTGTTATAATGAAGTTTCACCCTACAAACAGCTTTGGCCGGCATACCACGAGGAGGTTGCCTCCTACGCTCCCTGAAGAACATGGCTGTTTTCTCTTAAAACACAAACGTCCTTGTATTTGAATAAAAGGCCCTTTTATGATGAAGTTAAATCTGGAATCATGACGCTTATTCAGCTAAGCATAACTTTCCCAGTGATTATGGAAAGAAAATGATTTCAAGTTTCTCCTTTAGAGCCACATGTGTATTGCATGTTCTGCCTTCCCTGGAAAATGTCTCAGTGTTCCAGGCAACAAATGCAATACCAGTGTTCAAACCCACTCAGCTATTTAAGTTTACAGCAAACTAGTCAGCCCTACACTCAGTATACATTGGAACATTTGGACTTCAAATAACAGTAAAACAATCTTTAGAAAGAACAGGAAAATCTGCTGTAAAATATGTCAGACAAAAGGAAGAAAAGGAAGGTAGAAAGGAAGAGGGAGGGAATGGATGGAAGGAAGGAAGGAAGGAAGGAAGGAAAGAAGGAAAGAAAGAAAGAAAGAAAGAAAGAAAGAAAGAAAGAAAGAAAGAAAGAAAGAAAGAAAGAAAGAAAGAAAGAAAGAAAGAATGCACTGGTCGGAATGTTTGAGTTGGCACACAAACACACATGCCAGCGGCAGATCAACATGCACATGAAATGAATATTTTTCAGTATCTAAGTATAGACAGAAATTTGAAAACAGAACAACATTGATACCTTATCTTCCTTCCAGAAATGATAAACCCCCACAGATTGCCAGCAGATGATATAAGCTACCAAGGTGATACATTGATATTGCATTAGCCAAGCTTGTATAATGAAGTGTGGCGCCCCTATTGAGTTTATAGCATTGAATGTTCTGGCCTATGGTCTGCACACTAGCAGGCCTACATAGACCTATGGCTCACCCTGACTAGTGCTTGGTTTTATGCAGGAGCAGTTCGGGGGGGGGGGGGGGGGGGGGAGAACGGGGGCAACAAGCCATGCCCCATCCTGCCAAAACCCCTTTTTCTTAGAATCATCCATGTTTTACATACATTTAATAGACTCAAAATGGCCCAGAACTCCCCATTTTGCAAAATTCCCCCTTGACTCCCAGTGACTTTAAAAAAGGTCTATCTATTGCCTTTGTCCCCCCCCCTTGCAATTCATGTACATGTAAATCTTTCCTTGATACTCTGGTTTCCGTGTGTGATTTTTTTTTAAACCAAGCATCAATGGTTATGATTTGAATTATTCTTTCTCGAGAGAATGCCATTTGTTCACATCATTTATAAGCCACACTCCACTTTTGCTTCAGGTAAAACTTCTTGCAGGTGTAACCCTTTGAACTCTTTGAATTCCAGGAAGCATTAAAACTTATCAGTTTTGGGATTCCTACAGCTATAGGAAGATGGTGTGCCTCCAAAGCAGACCCAGGCTGAATATTTTGTCTACTGCGCTGGGAAGTAACATGGACCTTGGTCTGCTTTGCAGGCAAAAAGATGGCTAAGATGACTTTAAAATGAACAACCTGGAGTCAGTGGACCCCGTGAAGATTTAAGGGCCCCAGTGAAAATATTCATGGAAGCTGGCATTTAACCCTAGTTACTCTGGCATGTTACAGGGAGTACACTACTTCACCACAACAAATTATACTCGGAAAAAAGAAACCTAATCCTAGAACACATGGACTTCATTGAGACACACTTAGGCACCTGTTCACTGAGCCTCAACCGCATCTACAAAGACGCCCTGCACGTGGCAGCTACGAGCCAAGTCAATCAGTGCTGTCCCCAGCAAAATCACTCACTCAATTTTTTGAACACCATGGCATGTAATCATTGAAACGAATGATGAAAGGTCTTGCTGAGACTTTAAATCTTCCATTGGAAAAGGTGTGATCATATTGTGTTGAAGATGTAGAGAAGCAGTAAAATGAGGGAAGTTACAACTTGTCAAGGCTTGATCAACATAGGAAACCCACTCAGCTGAACAGAGCAAAAAGACAAGGAGTCAAATGTTCATTTAAACAAAATCAAAAACAAAAAAAACAAACAAATGAAAAAATAACGAAACATAAGAAAAAGAAAAATACACAAAACAGAGATATCTAAATCTCATACAGATGACTACTTTGACTGTTGTTAATTTTCAGTCTGAAAATAATCTGGTTACTATTTACTTGTCAAATCTTTCATACCTTCTTATATCTTGCTTGACTGAATGCAAATTGGGTTTAAGTTTTAGATAATTGACCTTTTCATATATTTAGGAAGAAAAGACCTGTATGTGCACTTTGTCTTCCTTATAACAAATTCTTAATGGAGTGAAACCGAGCACACAGTCATGATAATTTAACTTTTATGGTACCCTCATCAGACATACAGATATTTTTCATTGTGTTTATAAGCTCTTTTAGTGCTACATTTGAGATTAACCCTTTCCCCCTTGAATTAAGACTGAGTCAACAGCTTTCCTTGGCATGGATTGGGCACTAAAGTGCCCAACTCATGCCTAGGAAAGCTGTTGACCTGGGGCATGTGATCTTGACAAGTCTCATGTACATTTCTCAGTCAAATTGTTTATCACAACTGTTGAAATCAGTTGAAAACACTGAAGCAGACGACATTTGACCACCGGCTGGTTTTGACCGGTTTGAGGCGGAAAGGGTTAAATCAACAGCTTTCCCTGGTGCTCTTTGGGCACGATGCCAAAGCATGCCCAGAAAAGCTGTTGACCTGGACTATTATATTCTGTTTAACTACAGGCATGCTGGTACTTTAATGAAAGGTCTTTTTACAAGGAACATAAATCTAGCACCTTAATAACAATTCAGAACAGTTCCTTTTAAATAGTTCAACTTAACTCGCATTCAGCAGTGAAAGAGCTTGAACATCGAAGTTTTAATCAACAAAGACTGAATAATATATAATACAAAGCCTGTGGTTGGGTGCTGGCTGACTGAGAGTGTTCAAACAACTTGCACATCAAAGTTTTAATCAAGTGGGACTGAATAATATATAATACAAAACCTGTGGCCGCATGCTGGCTAACTGTGTTACAGTGACTGAGCATGGCCACATCCACCAGGTTGATGCCTGGCTGCAGCTGGTTTGACTGTCTCTAAGAAATCAAGCCACAAGAAGCAATGAATCTTTATAGCTGCCACTGCAGGAGTTATGAAGATTCATGATCTGCTATAACTTCATATTCCAGCAGGGAAAAGGAGGCTAGACTCTGTGTACCCAAACAATCTCTTCCACATTTTTCAACCCATGACCTGGAGGAAGGACACCTGGGGTTCTCAAACTCAATATATCAAAGTCAATTA
Source organism: Hermodice carunculata (assembly GCA_964020975.1). Classification (NCBI taxonomy): domain Eukaryota; kingdom Metazoa; phylum Annelida; class Polychaeta; order Eunicida; family Amphinomidae; genus Hermodice; species Hermodice carunculata. The sequence goes on from OZ026624.1 coordinate 71,906,648, forward strand.
TTTTATTCCAAGAAGCATGGTAAAAATTATCTGTATTTCTTTTTCTTTTACATATTAAAGTGACGCCTTGTCTAAAGACCATCCTCCATGCAGAAATGCCTATGTCTATGTCTTAGAGACTACTCTTTGACGATACATGGCTAAATTACAGTAATATTGTATTTTTCTTTTACATATAACAAGGTACCTGGTCTAAAGACCATCTCCCACACAAAACTGCATGTCTATATCTTTGAGACAATTCTTTGAAGATGTGTAGCTATATTCGGGTACCAACTTAATATTCTTTCCCATATTGCATGGTTCCTGGTCTAAAGACCATGCAAATGAGACTGCATGTACTTTAGAGCACTCTGTGAAGAGAGTCGGCTATTTACATTGTATCTTTAGCTTTGTGTCTTTGTATGTCATGTTTATGCTGCCTCCCTTTCGTACTTTCATTTTTGATGACATCTGAGATATGCTGAATGGCTTTATTTTGTTCAGTTACATGCACATAAATTCCTTAATATCTACAGTCAAATACAAGGGGCCTTGAATTCTACCTTACATAACACAAAGTCCAATACCTTTGTGGTTTATACATGAATAACTGTTTGTAAGTAATTCAACAATAATGACACAATCAACCTGACTGAGGCAAGGATTAATACCCCCCCCCCCCCATTTACCCATCCAGAAGTAACTGTTCTTTCAAAAATTTAATGCTAGCATCTGCAAACGCAAGTTTTCCTGACCATCAAGCCAATCCAATATATTTGATGATCAGGTGGATTAATTGGAGGCTTAGTTGGCGAAGAGATATCAGTAAGATGCTACAAGACTTGGGGCTCAATTTTTTTTTAATGTATTACATTATTTTACATTGAGATGTCAATTTTAGATTAACTCATTCCACCCTGATAGAACACCCAGTCAACAGGTTTCCTTGGTGCACTCTGGGTGCATTGCACCAAGGAAAGCTGTTAACCATGAACATATAATTTGGAATGATCTTCCATGCGAGTTTCATCCAAAATTTTGAAAAATAATCCCTAAATTAGTAAAATACAATTAGCAGATGACAGTTAGATATTGACAGGAAAAAGCGTCAGTAGGCTGCAATGAGTTAAAGCTGCATGTACCAGAGGAGCATCAGGATCATCACCTGATGATCACAAACTGTCCTCTCTAGGCTTTGTTGTTTAACTTATGCAAGAACACCATTGGCAAGGTCAAATCTTTACCAAGTCTCATCTTCATTTCCTCATTCTGTATGGTCCCCACCATATTCTGAGTGGGCCCTGGCCTCAATCTGGGTCAGCCCCAAAGTCTCAAACTGCATGGGTCCAATCTCAACCCAGTTCAGCCCAAGCCTCGTTCTAAAAAGGTCCAAACCTTGATCTGGGTGAGCCAAGGTCAGTCTCAGTCAGTTCAGGCACAGCATCATTTTGAATGGGGCCAAAGCTCAAATCTGGATTAACCCAAGCTTCATTCTGGTGGGTCCTAATTTCACTATCATCAACCCAAGCTTCATTCTGGTGGATCCTAATTTCACTATGCATCAACCCAAGCTTCATTCTGGTGGTTCCTAATTTCATTATGCATCAACCCAAGCTTCATTCTGGTGGTTCCTAATTTCACTATGCATCAACCCAAGCCTCACTCTCAGCAGGTCTCTACCTCACCCTTGGTCAACTCAATCCTCATTATTAGTGGGTAAAACATTCATTTTGAGTCAGAAAAGGTTAACAGACACAGTATCAGTGACAGTTGTGTTGCTGACCAAATTAACACCAAAAATTCTTAGACATATATGTCCGCCTCACTGTATTACTGTGACCCAAATACCTGACCTAGTGACCTACTTTTTATGCACAACACACCCATGAGTCCAGATACACATGTGTAAAGTTTTATGACTGTAAGTGCAAGGATGGCAGGCTTACAGCCCGGACACAGAGCGTCATGGATGGATAGACCCACGCACACACAAACAAAGTGTTAACTCTATGCCCCTCCTTTAGCTGGTAGGAAGCAGACATACTACAGTAAAGGAATTCTCTTCTTAGAGCTCACAAGTAAAACAGGTGATAATCTTGTCAATGGCAAAAGACAACTTCTTGACTAAATCAATTTGATATCCTCAAAGCAATACTCTGTCCTTCCATTAGGTTTGAAAATTTTTTGAGGCAAAATTAGGCTGTCTCTGCTTTGGTGCATCTGGGAACAATCTGATTTGAGGTGTTAGATTGATTTAGTTTTAATTGTATGAGGGAGAGAGGAAAAGACATTGATCTAATTACGGTATTTGTATCTTACATTCTACGACACTTGAGGGTCTCTGCAGACCTATTTAAAGAGAGATTAGATTTCTTTCTTCAATTATTGCAGGAGCATTTACCAAACAGGTATCCACAGCTGCAACTCTGGGACAGTTAAATCAAAGGAACTGTGTCTGTTGAGGTAATGCCGACTAATGAAGAAACCATAAATGTACTTAGTAGCTTGCCTGAGGCCTGGATAAATTGAAAAGAATAAAATCATGGTCCATCCAAAACTACTGGATTGCTATATCCATAAACATCATATAACTAGTCTATCCAAACTTATCTCCTTGATGAAAAACTGCCTGTGATATACAACAAAATTAAGAGCTATGTTACTGCATTAATTTCAATAAATGTATATTTAACTGATATTTATATATGCTGAGTATCGGTTACCCTGTGCATCCTACTCCCACATCTAACATATTCCCCCTTCATATTTACATAAGAGTACACGACCAGGTAAACAAAATATATATTAAAAAAAAATAATAATAATAAATAAACATAATGTAAAAAAAAAAAGCTAATAAGAAGCTTTCTGACTGGATATTTGACTAATAATAAACATGTTGACTTCTTTGGTTTCCATACAAAATGTCTTTCATGGTAATCAGCCACAACATTTTTTTTTTTTTTTTAATCTGTGGATGCTGGTCTGATGTCTGTAGACTCTCTCCACTGACGGAGAATTTCCAGCTCTTCTTACGAGCTACCTGGAGAAATCTTGCAACCTTACACAGGACTATGATGTGTATATATGGGGCCTCTGTGGCCTGGGTGTCTTCTGACTGTCTATATGACCCTACGCAGGACACTCTCTAACTGACAAGCAACAACTGATCACCTCTACAATTTGGTCAGACTGACCCCACCAGACCTGGGATGTTAATCCAACAAGGTTAGTATTTATGGGTGCCAGCGAAAGGTTGCCTCCTGGTGAGCATCTGCGGCAAGCGTTAGCCGGAGGATCTCAGTATCAACCCTTTGAAATTGAAGACAAGGCACAGAAACTCAAAGAGGCTTCCCCATAATTTCGTCTACATTTACCTGGATGTCAATATTGGTATAAATTATGATATACAGACGTGGCGCCATCATGTTTACCGAGTGAAACCATAACCTTTCCAGAGAAAAATTCTACAGATATTCAGGATTCCAAAGTTAAATGATGCATACCTTTTTTTATTCTTCAGCAATTTTTGTAGTTCAAGTGGGGTTGATCTTGTTACAGTGACAATCCTGCCTCCGCATGCTTTCAGGCAAAACTGCTACACATGTAGGTGAACACTAAACTGTACGAATTATTTGTATAGCAGCACTAAACTACTGTGAGCTGCCGCAATCATCACTGTGTCCAGCTGTTATTTTTGTCCTCTTGCCGATTCTGCTCAATTTCCAGCCCAGGGCTGGTGCATGTTTTTTGCTCCTGCTGCTTTAAACAACAGTAAAAGAAACAATGAAACTGACCAACCACAGACATCTTATGTTACTTGCTTCAACCAATCACAAACATCCTCTCTTAACTTGCTTGAAATGCTCATAGAAATCCTCTCTCATCTTGCTTTTAACCAATCACAGACATCCTCTTTTAACTTCTAATCAATCACAGAAGCCTTCTCTAAACTTGGCTGTTGCTACTTGAATGAAAGCTGGGACTATGAGGAATTGGAATAAACAATCTTTGTCTTAATTCTAGGTGAATGTAAGGTAAAAATCACGTTTAATGCATCAAAACATAAGAAGTGACAACACAGAAACTGCATGACTCCACAATAACTGTACCACCAGAGACAGATATCTTTCTGTCCTGAGTAACCCTTGGCTGCATAAAGGACGACATTTCCATGCAAGTGTATACACTGCATGTCTGGGGACCTACATATAACATATAAATAACTGTAAGGCACTTGATTTAGGCAGTATTTCCTATTTATCACTTTAATACTTATCTGACATCAAAAACAAATTTCCTTAACCCATTCCACACTATGGTGACAGGCATTGGTCAGTGGTTTTGGCACTGCCTGGCAAGTCATGCTGCTGCTGCAGCATGACTTGCTAGGCAGTGCCAGAACCACTGACTTAGGACTATATGCATGTTGGTACCTGAATGAAAGCTCTGTCCATGAAGAATTTAAATATGCAATTGGCGTCTTAAATCTAGGTAAATATACAGAAAAATCAGGAACTGGTATGGAATGAGTTACGCAAATCTAGGCTTGTGAATGATAAAAATTTCCTGGAAAAAAAATGTTGCTGATCTTGGACTTGAAAAGCACGACTGGGTCTCTTCTTGAGCCCTGTTCTAAAAATTTACCAAAAAGTGTCAATACACTTCTCAAATACATGCCACTGTTTCACTCTGACAGCCACCAGTAATGATGGATAGGAAAAAATGTTCTGCCTTAGAGAGGAAGAGTTAAAACTTCACCATGTAGTCTTCAGTTCTGCTTCAACAAATCGTTGTGACCTCCTCTGTCTCATCATATCTCAGTGTTCATAAATCATCCGTTGGATTCCTCAATGAGAAGGAAAAAAAATGACATACGGCTCTTCCAAATACCTTAGAAGCGAAGGAATTAGCATGTGCCAGTATATGTCTGGCTTCTCAGACTACACTTTGAACATTCTCACAATTCATTTGTGAAAGGTGTGCTAAAAGATGTAAAATGCATGTGAGCAAGTACCTAAACTGCAGGGTTTTTCCTTATCTAATACCTCTCTTTTTTCATAATTGTTGCAGCTTGTGTGATGCAACTAAATTAACCCCTGCCATACCAAGTGAGCCTGATGTAAAATTTCAGCCCCACATAAGCCACCTTGATTGGCTAAAGCAAGAAGAAAGGAGGCACTTCCCTTAGGCACAGACATGTCTTGCCCCCCCCCCCCTCCCTTCTGACAAAATATCAGAAAATTTTATGGGGCTTCCAATCTTCAATATTGTTCAGAAAAAATACAGAGACTATATGTTTGACTCAATGCAATCGATATGTTTAGCTTGAATTATGAGGAGGCGGGTTTATGAGAGAAGCTTTGTTTAGTCATCAATATTTTGTTCCATTTTTATTCTCACTGAAGTCAATAAATCAAGCCTAGGTGGTCTTGTCCCTAGGTTACGAGCTCTAAACCTTTGTGTATAGGTTGAGGCACCTTTATATCTGTACTTTCTTTCCAAAGCACCTTGTTGTCCAGGAGAAAGCCCTCCGAGTGACTTTAATTGTAATATACTACTCTTTGGCTTGCTTAAAGTGACGGATTATTCTCTGTGTTTCTGCAACACAGAAGACTAGAATGCTGGGTCAATTTGAATGAACAAATCATCTCGAGCTGCACGCTGTGGAGAACTCTGCAGTATGTTATCCGTTAAAGTGCTAATGGCTGCTTTAGTTGTTTTCTCATTACCGCAAAACATATAATGGTTAAAAGATTCAAATTCCTCATGAAGATACCTTTCATTCAAATACCAGCAAGCCTAGTACAGAGCAAAAAGTAGTCTTAGTCAACAGTATTCCTCAGGACACTTTGCATGTAATGCATGCAAAGTGTTCCAAGGAAAGCTGCTGACTCAGTCTTAAATCAGCGCTTTAAGAGTTATACCACTTTGATGACACTGCAAGCCAACCGTCATTTCAATTCATTTTTCTCCAACTGAAAATCCCACTTCAATATTTCCTGGAGTTTAACAACTCCCACAGTTGACGAAAATCAAAGCAGAATTTACTGACCTGGTTTATTTTGAGGGCAGTATGTTGCTCTGTAAATTTCATTGGAAATAATATTCCTCAGCAATTCCTTATATTTCATTGGAAATAAAATTCCTCAGCAATTCCTTATATTTCATTTGAAATTAAATTCCTCAGCAATTCCTTATAGATGCCCCTACGGCTATCAAAAACTGACACTAAAGAACACAATTTTTATTCACAAGGAACCTCTCACACAAATGGGACATCACTTAAAAATTATTGTTGTTGCATGAATGTGTCCCCCCCCCTCCCCAATAAGGCCACTCTGAATGCAGAAAACAGGTCTCTTAGGGGGCAATACCTTACACATGACATACTTTGAGAAGAAGGCTATTGGCATCTTTACACAAGCAGCTCAATTTATCCCGACCAGTGCTTGCATTACTTTATACAATACATTGATACTACCTCATCTGGATTACTGCAGCACTGTTTGGAGTCCTAGCTCGTATAAAAAAGACCTTGTAAAATTACAACGTACACAAAACAGAGCCATGAGAACAATTCTAAAATGCCACCCCACGACCCACATCACGGATATGCTGAATACCCTGAAATGGATGAGCATAAAACAAAGATTACATTACAATTACTGTATCTTCATTTGGAAAATTCAAAACAAACACACCCCTCAATATTTGAACAATTATTTCACTGCAACCTCAGATGTTCATACCCATAATACAAGATTTTCCACCCGTGGTTCCATTTACCTTCAGCGCTCACATCCTAAATCTTTGAATAATATTGGATCCAAAATCTGGAATGAAATTCCCCAGCATATCCGTGATGCGAGTTGCTTGTATAGTTTTAAGAAGAGCATCCTTCCATACATTTTCATACATTTTCAGTAGTGTTGAACGCTTCTAAACCTCAGGTTTGGAAGCAATCTACTTGATGCTTACTGTTTAATTTGCTTTTTATTCTGGATATTGATAGTTAATTATAAATCATTTGCCATATGTCCCTGTGACTCTTATATTTTATGTATTTATATAATTATCTTTTATACTTGTTATTCATACATGTTTTGGGCCTCCATGCCTCAAAAGAATATTGTATTCTGACTATGGATTGCCAAATAAAACCTTGAAACCTTGAAACCTTTGCAAAAAATAACAGTAGCCCTAGACAGGAGCCTAATTAGACATGGGCAACTGCTATGGCTGCAAACACCTACCCACCACCTGCTCACCCACCCCAACTCCCAGCTCCTACTGACTTTTCCACCCAGTCACTGAGGGGATCTAGCCTAACGAAATAATTAGGATTTAACAGTTGTGGTGTCGTTACCTTATTTGGAAATAACACTCAACATAAAACATTCCATTCCCATCACTGCTTCTGTATGTTCAACCCTTTCCTCCAACACAATTTTGCAACTCAATGTAGCTAGAGGTGACAGATCAGCTCTTAGGGTCCCAAGGCTTTATATATTCTTAATTAATCACTGCAATGGCAATTAATCATTCAATACAATATCTTTAAATTCAAATCATCTGTCATACCAATGAATTATTGACTTTGAAACTAAATTATAAAAACATAATACCAAAACTTGTTTAACTGTCACCTATACCAACAGACAGCAAGGTAGTTCTGACATGATACATATTTACCCCCTTCCCCCTTAAACTGGCCAAAACCGGCTTGTGGTCAAAAGTCGTCTGCCTCAGAGTTTTTAATTAATTTCAACAGTATTGAAACATAATTTGACTGAGATTTGTCAAGATCATATGACAGAGGTCAACAGCTTTCCTTGACATGGGTTGAGCACTTACATGTAGTGCCCAGCCCAAGCTAAGGAAAGTTGTTGATTCATTCTTAATTCAACCGAGAAAGGGTTAAAATTGGTGACATTTCAAATGTCAGTGTGACAGTAAGCTAGAGTTTCAGTTATGCCGAGGAATCAGTATAGATATTGCTATATTTGGAGATGTTTTCTAAGAATAGAGACAGAGCACTGAAAGGTAAAGGTGTTTGTAAGCTGCTGTCACTCACCCTACACTCATAAAATCACATTCACTCCCGTTTCTCACTGCCTTTATGCTCCTACCTCACACTCACTCAATCACTCCCAGTTTGTATGGACTCTCCTCATTCATCGACTGCATCCCATTTACACTGATTTTACGCTCCTCATCTCACACTGTCGATGTCACTCCCCATTTTACACTGATTTTATGCTCCTCATCTCACACTATCGATGTCACTCCCATTTTACACTGATTTTATGCTCCTCATCTCACACTGTCCATGTCACTCCCATTTTACACTGATTTTTTTACATTTCCACTCCTAATCCAACACCCTTCCATTTTACGCTATGTACATGTATATGCACCTCATCCCATACTCAACTCAGATTACACTTACATACTGGATTTATTAAGCAAATTTTAGTGTCCACCATATACATGTACCTAGGACTTCCAGACAGATCATCACATCTCATTCTGCTCTGACGGGTTACACACACTCTTGTCACAGCTGCATTATGCAATACATAACAGTGCTACTTCTCATCACTAAATACTGTATACACGGCAAATCGTTTACTTCCAATCTTTCACACTGATCATCAAATACATGTGTACTGTAGATCACAGACTTGCACATTTATGATGTAAAAGAATGTCATCATCCTATCAGGAAGCTCATAGGAAACACAGAAAGAGACATTGACATTGATTGGCCTGATCTAGAAGGGAGCAATCATTATCTGTGAGTACATTCCTGAAGAAAATTCAAAAGAGTCCTTAAGAAAGTGATTGTGGACTTGGCTACTGGAATGCTGAAAGCATATATATACATTAATGCAATGCACTCTGTTATCAGTTTTTATTTTTTTTACTGTGGTATGCTAGTCTATAATGAGAGTAAAGGGGACAAGATACCACAAGTGGGAAAACATTTTCTTCCATAAAACATGGTGCACATCTGTATAAAAAAATCAACTATGACATTAACATGTACTATTTTTCCAACTGTGTTGACTTTCACATAATGCGGAGCATGCTGAAAAATGGATGCGTCATGCAAGGACAGGAACCAGGGACACCACAGTGCATACTTGTAGATACATAATTACAGACACGACCCCTCTTGCGTTCTTGTTTTTAACATATCTTTATCTGGTAGAAACCCCACATTGTGAGCCTTGTTTGAATACGAATGCTATTTCTCTATCTATGTTTCCTTTTGACAATTCATGTGTCAAAATTACCTGCTGAAAAAATCTTTTTGACACACGGATGACCTACTTCCCCAAAAGCAGTGGCACGCAGTCATCACCAGAACAAGTCGTCTACGAAGAGAGCAACACATTCTGCTGAAAGGTTACATACATCATCAAATTACAAGCATGGTCCGTGTTTATTTTTCAACTTTTCTGAAATTCTATTTCAAAAAATTAAGAGCTATCAAAATTGGTCTGCCATGACAGTGCCACTGGTCCTCTGCTTTCTGTCTGACCCTGACTAATAACCCTTACAGTGTTTATCACAACATGTTTTGCTGACCTGAATTGTTATTAGGATTCCGGATTCAATTGCCTTGTAAGAACTTTTATACAAGTAGCAGTTATTTACATTTCCAGATTAAAATATTGCCAAGATCAACACTTCTCCTGAGTGCGCTTTGGGAACAATGCATTTAACTATTTCAATGCTAACTGCAACTAAAGTCGAACAACTTAAGACGAACTTAGCATAATTAAAATAAGGATACTACATTCATATCCATTGCCAACAGACCTATCATTCAATTACCAGCATGCCTCTAGTTCCAGGGAATATAATGGTCCAGGTCAACAGCTTTCCTCAGCACACTTTGGATGCAATGCACCCAATCACACCAAGGAAACCTGTTGACTCAGTCAAAACCTTGGCAATGAATGAGTAAAAATGAACCAAGGAAAATGGTCGACTCTGTCTCCAATTTAGCACGAAAAGAGTTAATGAGGTTCTTGCATAAATCACATGTACATAAACACTAAAATGTCATTAACGACACTCAGATATGACATATTCACTTGATGACACGTTTTGAGGAACATTTTGCTGTTTGGCTTATTTATCTGACATATTCCGATCTCTGATGTGTTGTAGGAGGATACGCTGTCATTATAACTAGGTTTCACTGTAGTGTATCCTGGTTTCTCTTACGAAGAACTCTGATTGAAGGAGTAACATGCCTTCTTTAGTCAGTGGTTAAAATAGAGCCTGTTTGTCATGTTCTAGCTGCTGCAACAGCAGCTGGACAATGACCTGGTGGATATGGCAAAAATACACTGACCACTTAAGGCCTCTTTAGTATAGTATAGAATGACTCAATAGTTATTCAAACAAGGCTTTTCACTGACAGATGAAAAGTGTTGGGACTTTCATACCAGACTTTGGGGTACAAAGTGGGTCTCTGGTAATTACTTCACCCCTTGGCATGCTCATATTTGGGCAAAAAGCTGCAACTTTTCTTCTGTTTTATATACCGCCACTTCAAATGGAAAGAAACATCTAGTGAAATGTTACTGACCTGGGACTGGGTTTGTTGGAGTTCCTGCTACAAATTTCATCAAAATATTATTCCCAAGTCCTTTAAATATTAACTTACAGGTCATCAGTAGCTCTGGCCAAAGTGGATTTTTTTAAAACATTTTTTCCCATGAAAATTCAGATTATAGGTGAGAACCTTACTTAAGACTGTATATTTCTATTCATAAAATATTTTATATTTTAAAATCTCTTTTTAGTGGGCAATGATTTTGATTGTCTAAATATATCACATGCTGCCATTGTAGCATTGAATGTCCACTTCAAAGTCAATGTATACCCCATAGGCTGGATTTATGTAACATATATACACATGCCTATATTATACAATGACTTCTTGTGACAAGTCATTGTTTTACAGGTACAAATTCTATAAATGAATATTTCATGTGCACATAATTCGTCACTTTAAATTCAGACTGATTAACAATATGTGGTACTGTACAAAACTAGTACTACAATACATGGAGACATTTTGACTATTTAAGTGATCTCACATAAATATATGTATATATATATATATATATATATACTGGGTAAGACATTCATGCAGGTGGACAAATTGAAACCTTTCATGGGAAAATACAACTTCATCTACCACAGAAAGATTCCATATTTGCAATTAGGTTCAATGGGCAGCAATCTTGCTAACTATAATAAGTGGAATTTTCTATACAAATCCCACTTTTAACAGCCAAAAAAAGGGTGCAGAGTTAATGGTGAGGTGGGCTAGTACAGTTTACTGTTAACATCACATTTGGTGTGGAGGGGTTAAATAGTGTGGTGACATATAGGGGTGAGGTAAAAGCATCTAATTTACCGATATTTATACTGCATTGCTGGTGACATCGTACTGATGATGCTTCGCTTGCGGTGTAGCATGGCGAGGTTCTCCCATGGAGGTGAGCTTTGGAACATAAAATACTCATCAATATATGGATTATATGTCATGTTCTACAGATTATCAATAGCCAATCATAACGGGGGACAGAAGTCATGTGATTGTTGTGCCATCTGAAATGTATTACATCATATTCCATTTTTAGATTATCAACAGCCAATCATAAAGAGGGAAAGTAGTCATGTGATTCTTCTGCCATCTGAAATATAACCCTTATGCAAGTGTTTAATTATGATAAGCACCTGGGTATCAATAAATTGCATTAAGCTGTGGGTTGCTAATGAGCAAACAAAAATGAAGCAAAATGTCTTTGTACAATCACAGAGTATGACATTCCGTAATTCATTCCTGGAAGATATTGTCACTTCTAAAGCTGCATGCAGTTCATTCCTGTCAAATTGAAATTGCTTGTAAGCTCTAAACATATATGTCAACATGAAACAGAAAGATTTTTAAGCTTCCATGGCAGATACTTAATATTAAATGCGGCATAATGATGAAATATAGATTTTCACGGAGGAGATTGCACAAGTCAGACAACATTTCTACTGGGAAGACTAAAAATTCAAGACTCCCACCACATGGGGGAGACTTGACATATATGTCTGTAATATGTTCTATTGATATTAGTGGCTTTGATTTAGAAAATACATTTTATATTGCATGATAAGTTATATGATCTTTAATATGTAATACGAAATGACATTAAATCTGTGTAAATGGCATGTATATATATATATATTTATTTATTTTAAATCCCTTCTCTTGAACCTATATTGCAGTGTTTCTAAAGTGCAGAGGAATATTAGCAGAAACTGGGTTTCTTAGATTATTTCCTTTACATTCCTCTGGAAGCTGGTCTCTTTGAAAATAAAAGAATGTTCCATGCTGGAGATCTAATATTTTCTTGGTACTTTCTTCATTTTTCCTGAACCCCACACTTTCATGGAGCAACATGTTGTAGAAATACAAGACATCCTTCAAATGTACAGAATTGAACTCAGTCTTAACTGGCCAGATTTTTTTTGCATTTTTAACAAACACAAATTATTCTGAAAATTATGAAATCAAATATCCCATAAGTACAGCTTTAATTCAAGTAACAGGTAAGGTATATCGATGGTTTTTGTATTGCCTGGCAAGTCATGGTCCCGCTGCTATGTGGTCACCTGAAGTACAACTTGCCAGATAAAGCAAAAACACGACCGACCGAGGTCCTTACCAGTTGGGTATGGAATGAGTTAAGGCTATCCCTCCACCCTCTTTATATATAATAATATTTATAAACAAAGACAGATGTTCAATCAACTTGTAACTTAATAAGATAAACATAATCTGAGCTTGCTGATGAAATTAAGGGAAACAAAGCATCGAGTTCCATCAACATCTCTCAGATGTCCATAATAAAAGAACCAGAAATAACACTTAGGCTGCAAACTCCATAAGACATAAATATGATATAAATCCAATTTAGATATAAGTCATTTTGCTTGTAATTCATTTATGCTACTACCTTATTTTCTCTTTCACCAACATCAGCAAATCCCTTGGCATTCCATATTTGTGTATCTACATGTATTAAGACCTACTCTCTTCAATTCTAATGAAAGCCAGATTGACTGTTATTCTCTGAGTTCACAAACTTTTAACCACATGAAACTTCCCGACTACAGGGCTGCTTGTACAGACATGTGTAAGCCATTATTACACACACACACAAGACCATACCTGTATATTTTCGTATTTTAGGTGAAATAGCAAAGTCACACTCTCTTTCCTATGCTCTATTTCACCTGTAAATTTTATGTAAGGCAAGCTTGTTATACTCTGTAATCATTTATCAATAATACATGTGTATTTAAACAAAGAAATTGCAGCGACTGCTCAGATATCTTCATGTTATTAACTGTAAAATCGACACCAGGTGGAGAACTGTGCTTCAGTTTAGGCCTGGTAGCAGTACCCATTTCCTGTACATGACATTTTCAACCAATGAATGAAGCAAGTTTTGTTTATACTCCAGATGTCTCCACCTGCAACAGTTGGGTACTACGGGAAAGTTACCTGTAGAGACATCCGCAGGTGATATGCTTATTGTCACATGGCATAATTTTCTGCAAACCAGAAGCACTGGTCTAAATAAAGTCAAATTTTTTATTTGATTTTGTTTGATGCTGCTCTTCAACTGGAAGACATATTTAATTATTTTGCATGTGATCTTTTAAGAGCATGCCAACTCCTGTGATGTTAACTCATTCAGTCCCAACCACGACTCAAATCGATCTACTTCAGTCAGACTACTCTGAATTATTGCAAAGATCCCAGATTTGTATTCCTCATAAAAAGACCTTTCATTCAAGTACCAGCATGCCTATAGCCACAGAGAGAATATCCCAGGTCAACAGCTTTTCTTGGCATGCACTGGGCCCAATGTGTTCATTGCATGCCGAGAAAAGCTGTTGACTCAGTTTGAAATTTGGCACTGAAAGAGTTAAATTGCTCCCAGGCATACAGCACACTGGTTAATACTAAAGTATGAAAGCAATGTAGTACAGGTAGTATCAGTGTACTATCAGTGCACTTATCTGAACCTGTTGAAAAGCAATCTTTTCAATATGTCAGGAGTTTTGATTGGTTTGATGCCAAGTATTTTAACGGAATTTGGGAAGCAACTATCTACTTCTCTTTCTGCACCAGGATCACCATACTTTTTTAGTTATTTCCAGTGTCTTGCTACCAATGCTAAATCAACTTTCCATTTTCTGCTACTATACTGAAGATTAGCACCTGTGATTTTTTAACAATACCTGTCAAGTCTGTGTGTAGTCTCTACAATATCTATATAACTTGGAGAGACACTTCGTTGTCAAAATACATTTTCTGATTCAAATCATCAGCATATAACAAACAACTAATGGATTATTACATAATTTGCTAGTTTGACTCCAGTGTTACCTGGAAAAGAATGAAACATAAAAATTTGAAGAAATCTTCAGTGCATAAGATTATTTTCTGTCTAGTAAAATCTGAAGGACAAATATGACTCCACAGTTGTTAAAAAAAAAAAATGTTTAGCCCTTTGCATAGCTAGAATGCAAAACACACTGCCAATATCCACAGGACCCATTTTTCCAATCGATCTGGCCCATCAGGTATTGTTTATAACAGACACCTGTACATTATAGCTATACTTAATGGTAACACTATGCTCTTAACATAGTTTAGGCATGTCCATTGCACAATTTTTGATCGCTGTCCAATAAAAACTGGCCTGCTGTCTGGGTAGACAAGTAAGATAATATTACAAGCATGTTTGAAAACATTTTATTGGTCTGTGTTTGTTTGTTTGTTTGTTTGTTTGTTTTTTTTTGCTTCTTTATTTTTTACACTGTAAGTTTGAGTACAATGTGTACCAACTTTTCCTTCACAATGAATAAATGTACCTACAGGTACAGTCCTCCAAGATTCAAGATTTCAAGATTCGGTTAATTTATTTGACCAAAGTACTAGGAAACATGTACATGTACAAATGTTGCATGGGTATATTTTGTCATCTTGCGTGACATTGAAAATTGTTCAATTTGTTATTTGTCCATTCAAATTGAGTTTGATGAATAATGTAAGCCATTTATTGGCAACTGTACAGTTACATTTCGTTGTGCGTCAATCATCAGTCAGTCATGAATCACTTATTTGAAAAGCACAAATGTTCTTAACCGGAAACCCACACTTGATATATTGATTGTCTTTCTCAACATGTTGTTTTCGTATGAATTAATTGCATTGTACTTTCAATGGTTCAGTCACCAAGATTACTATAGGTTCTTGTACATGCTTAATCATATGAAAAAAACTATATTCAGATTTAGCAAGCAGCAGTTAGTCTGTAGTCCAAATTAATTTTGACATGCTAATTATAACTGAGTAAAGAATATTATCACCACTGACAGCTGTACATACAGTGTACAAATAAAAAAAAATCTTTAATACCATATCATCCCTTTCAAGGCTCGGTCACTTAGGAAATTTCATTGAAGTCAGTTCCAATTGTAGACCTACATTTGGAACATTTTAGATGTCTCAAAAGGTAAATTATCATAAAATGTATATAAGTTTCCAATATTTCTGAACTTTCATGCCTGAAAAATGGGACGGGGGGGGGGGGGGGGCAGATAAGAGGAAAGGAGCAATACAGTAGCAAAATGAGGCAATGTTTTCATCCTCCAAGTACGGTAGTAAAAAGAGGCAATGTTTTCATCCTCCAAGTACGGTAGTAAAAAGAGGCAATGTTTTCATCCTCCAAGTACAGTAGTAAAATGAGGCAATGTTTTCATCCTCCAAGTACGGTAGTAAAAAGAGGCAATGTTTTCATCCTCCAAGTACGGTAGTAAAAGGAGGCAATGTTTTCATCCTCCAACTACGGTAGCAAAATGAGGCAATGTTTTCATCCTCCAAAGTACGGTAGTAAAATGAGGCAATATTTTCATCCTCCAAGTATGGTGGTAAAAAGAGGCAATGTTTTCATCCTCCAAGTACGGTAGTACATCCTTTAAGTACTTCCACTACTTAAAAAAAATTTTCAAGTTGAGAAACATATCACCAGGCAAAAAGCGATTATAATTTGGTGTGATAGTATTAATTAGTTAGTCTCAGAAAACAATGTGACGACTTGATGACTGCTTTTCGAAGCCTACAGGGCTTTCACATGTTCACTCAGGTGGATGTTACAGATTTTTCAAACTTACATAATTTCACAACAGTAATTTCCATGGATGTACAACTACATCCATACTGCTTAAAAGTGGCCAGGTCTTGAAAGGAACCTTTTCAGCACTCCTCACATTATTACATGCACACGGTAGGTGCCATTTTGAAGTTCTCAGAAAAATGTTTTGAAGCAACCTTAGCACTTTCAGCAGGCCCTGCATCCAGTTGGAAAACGATATGGAACATTCACTTATGCTTTTGCTAATGAACAAAGGGCAGTTATAGGTTCTCAAAATATAGCACTGAACAGAATGTTATGCACTGTTCCCCTTCCAAATCAACCTAATTCTTCATGAACTGAAATGTGAGTGACATCCAGGTCTCTGTGACCTTCACACATTCCTACGTTGTTTCTCCTTGTGTGTACCATCATGATCTGTGTCTCAAAAGAAGCCTCTTTGGTCTTTAAATAATCATTTCAGTTTCCCATATACTGGGGTATTTGAGCCTTTAGTAATGTATGTACATATATATATATATATATATATATATATATATATATATATATATATATATATATATATATATATATATATATATATATATATATATATATATATATATATATATATATATACATACATATATTTATATATTTGTGTCTATTTGTTCTTCTGCATATACGTTTTCAATCGACAGGAAATTCCATTGTGGAAGGCTACTTGGACATACATGTATCATATGCTAAAGACATTTCCTGTCATAGTTCCTGTGTATGAATTGGCTCTGCTCTCCCTCTCTCACCGTATTAAATGAAGCCACTGTAATCCATGACTGTAGCTTGTATGTATCACATGACTTTAACCCATGTGCTGCAGGCCAACAATCTACGGACTCCAATCTTCAATTTGTACAATTCTGTTCACTGTCTTGAGCATTTCTTTGGGTAGAGAAATCGAACAGTTTCAGTGATATATTGAGTATTCTTAAGAACTCTCGTTTTTAATGCCATATGAGTGGGCCACATTTTTAAAAGCCGACTCCACATTCCGCAGGTAAAGGAGAGTTAATACTGTAGACAAGTACACCTGAACTACATAGTCATGACCGTCTATTTACTGGGCCATCGAGTATGTTGTATATATATACATATATATACCTCTCCCTGTAAAAAATCCATATGGCCTTTGATTCTGGTGCTAGAAGTAATGCTTTCTACGTCAGTGCTAAATCTAATAATGTACGACTTAGCAGGCTGTAAGTCCCATTTTGAAGGCTTTACATTGTGTTGTAATGCAATCCTCGAAATTTAATTTTGTGCCCCATTCAATTTCACGGTTTCCATGTATTGTCAGTGCAGCATGGAAATTCACTGGTGGAAACTGAAGTGCTGAGTGGACTCACTGAAGCTGGGACAGATGTTAACATCAGAGTGTAGCCTGGCATTGAGAGGGAAATAGATGACTGGCAGTAAAACATTACTTAGTACTTTAAAATCAACCTGAAGAGCCATGCCTTGACTAAACTATGGGGATTTCATCAGTTCAACTTTTATACCAGCATCATGTGACTCTTAACCTGCTCTAGCCAAGTGTCTACAGAATGTTAATTAACTTTAAGATGTACTACAATGTATGCATTTGAACACAAAGGCATATCCTGATGAAGTGGCCTATATGAGAGAACCTCCTCTGCATGATCCCTCCCGTTCAAACATACTGTTGCGATTCCATAAGAAATTTCTCTCCTAATAAGTCATGTACATATATATATATATATATATATATATATATATATATATATATATATATATATATATATATAAATCTGTTTGGAGACTACTGTGATGAAAGACCACTTGCCTTTTCAGACCATGCTCACTATGTCCTTTTGCTATCTTTACTGTTATTGTACCTCTATTGAGAGACCACCTGCCTTATGTGACCAGTTTTTGGCCTGCTGTAGCAGTGGTCACTCAAAACAGGTTTCACCATACATATATATAAGGTTAACACTGTTGTTAAAATAGAGCTAACTTTTCATTTATTATGAATGGCCTAACCTACAATCTTTATCCATAAGACCATAATCTTTATGTGGAAAGTCACATGTCTTATTATTTTAATCTCTAGTAGACAATATATTTTTCATTGTTGAGGGTTTATAAGCTTATTTGGGTTTCAAGCCTCAAATTTATGTTTTGTAACAGCTGTGATTTTTGTACTTGGAAAATAAATTCAACTTCAAGTCCATTCCATAGTCATGAAAGGTGGCCTTCACATGAAAAGGGATTCTACTGGCTGGTGAGCCTGTCCGCCAATTGTGTTTGAATAAAATATGTTTAAATCAAACAGATTATATACTGTAGCTTGATGATGACCACAAGGCATTGTAGCTGCTGAATGCAATGGTTTAAAAGATAGTAGAAAATTATTTCTACCTCGATATCCTTGTATCCATTCTGCTGGATGCAGCAAATAGAAGATAGAAAAAAGTAATTAGTATTATAATTAGTAAAAGCCAAAGAATGATGTATGTAGGTATGGCATTTTAGGCGGCCTAAGTCTCTATATAGCTTTTTCCTATGAGAATCATATATGTGCCAGCTGCAGCTTGTATTGATTAGAAAACCATGCTTAACAATGCTGGAAGAAATATAATTAAAGCACCACAAAACACCTGCCTAATATCTCTATCAAATGTTGCTTCCAGAACACACACTCTCTCTATCTTTCTCCCCCCCCCCCCAAATATTCAGGCAATCTTGAAATATGCCTTCAGAAGTATTGCTTGCTAAAAATCGGGAGTGGAGCAAAGCCAACAAAGCATCAAACCCCCATGAACACACTGTATCCTTCCTCTCTTGATATAGTCCCTTCTTATCACACGCAGCCAGCGACCCTTACAGCGAGATCTGTCTGCTCAAGTTAGGTCTCTTGACCTTGACCTTCACCTTTGACCTAACTGAACAGGTTCTCCTACCCTCAGAACATTGATGGCTACACAGAGGTCACAGTGGATTCTGTATCCTATCAGATTGTGTGAATCTGTTTTTACAGGCTGCTGGGTGACAGCAGTGGGTGAGGTCTGGATAAAATCCAAAAGTTAGATAAACAGGGACCTCAGACGACCCCTGACACATACGGTGGGTGCCCTTACCATTAGAGGAGGTATAGGATACTCCATATTTGACATTGATCACTGCCTAATTTGCTTTGTGTGTTTCTTTCAGAGAACAAGTCTCCACATTTGACTACATTGAGATATCTGTGTGTTCACCCTTTGACCCCTGCCTGATTTTTCTGTCTAGTTCTCTTGTGTATGACATCCCATCAATTGATCATTATGCAGGATACTGTCAGGTCGAATTTTTACACAATTGCAAGTTTGGGAAGGGGGGCATGGGGGGGGGGGTTACATGTAACTTTTTATCAAATTTTTTTTATCCATACATAGGCCTATCAAACAAACAAAAACAAAAAATCTTAATAAGTACATGTCATCTTTTATTTCCAAAATTCTAATGTTCTTCTTCAGAAACTTGATGTGAACTGCTAGCAATATATAGTCAGGAAAACACTATAATTTCAGCTCCTCTACCAGACCCTTTGTATAAGTTACAGTCATTTAGGTAGTGGGGCTGGCCACATTTTAACCCTTAAGGCACTCATTTAAGATGGAGTTAACAGTTTTCCTGGGGACACTTTGCACGCATTGAGTGCAAAGTGTCCTGAGGAAAGCTGTTGAGTAAGACTACTTTTTGCTTTAGACTAGACTTGCTGGTATTTGAATGAAAGGTATTTTCATGAGGAATTTGAATCTTTTAACTATTATATGTTTAACAGTGATGAGAAAGTAACAATAGCAGTGATTAGCACTTTCAGGGTTAACATGTTGAATACATTGTATCATCCCTCCATACAATCTGATCATTCAGCTGGTGGCTGTTCCTAGAATACGAAGTTTGTAAAACTATGGATTCTGCAACATGGGACCTGATGGAGAGATAAACATCAGCTGATGTTACCAGTTTCGATTCATCAATGTGTGAAACAGTCTGAAACAAACTGGCTTACAGTTTTGCATTCCCTATAGCTACATGCAATACTATTCTTAATCAACATTGCCAAAATACATCTTGTTAATGCCATATTTTCTTCTACCAAAATAATGTGCATCACATATTGCCAAATTAAATATTAGACTTTTGTCAGAGAATCAAAATTTGACATGTCGTTGGAAGTTGCACCTTTAAAATCAATGCTGAGCCCAACATAATGAATCATTAACTTAACCAGTACTTTAAACCTCTGCCTACCCACTCTAAAAAACTCCAACTAGCAGTCAAATGTCATCTGCTTAAATCTTTTTGACTACTTTCTGCAGTAATGAAAAACGATTTGAATGACAGTAGTACATGTAGATGACACCTATCAAGGTCACATGACCCAGGTCAATGGCTTTCAGTGACCTGGATTGGGCACCAGGCAGCCAATCCATGTCCAGAAAAGCCATTGACTCTGTCTTAGTTCAAGGGGCACTGGGTTAGTCAATGGTTTTTCTGCTCTTTATGCTAGCCAGTTCCATGTGACTCGGCCCATTTTGATGAAGTACGTACATGCTAAAAAACACTGATTTCTCCATTTTCTACGCATTGCTCAGAAATGACAAATGATGATAAGAAATATCCCAGTTGACTGGATGGATATTTATGAGTCAATCACATCATTAACCCTTTCACATCCTTCACTAAGGAAACCTCTTCTTATCCTGCTCAATTGATGCAGTTACTGCATTGATCTGATGACTTTGAGCATCATTTGGATACATTTCCATTACCCTAGTCTCCCTTGGTTTCAGTTCGAGTCAACAACTTTCCTTTGCCTCTAGTGGTGCGCTGTGCACCATAACCTGTCACGTCAATGAGGAAAGTTCTTGATCTTTAGCATGCTATTCTGATTGTTCCGCTCCCTCCATGTGCTTCCAACTCAAAATTGTTTGTTTTAAGTAGAAGCTGATGAGCTTTCACAGCACATTACATTGGAATGTTGTCAGTTTTACTGGGGTTTCAGGGAAAAGGAGTAAGGTACAGGTATCAGCTGGATGGATACAATACTCTGACATGTGCTAAATGGCTCAACTCCTTCTTCTAAAGCTAAAAAGGCATTAACTGTCACAGAAAGTTATTTAGGCTACCACAGTTACATAAGAGTTAATTTCACTAAATGGTACCCAATAAATAAATGTCAGCGACTCATGTCACCCAAGGATATTACCATTACAAGACAGCTGTTGAAACAAAAAATTACAAGTCTGCAAAATGTATGAATTGGTCCCCAGGGATGTACATACACTTTCAATAAGGGCCAGGCCTCTGACACCACAGACAACTAATTACATTGCCTGTGAAAAATGGATTCACAGCAATGGCATGGAATCTCCAATTAATCCAAGTTATGTGCTATCAATCTCTGAGATTCTTAACGGTCTCCTGTGTAAGTTCCCCTCTCAGATTCATGCATGGCCATAAAGAAATGATGCACCAGGTACTAATGCTGGAACAAGCTTCAAATTAAGGCAAGAATGTTTTTTACCATCTTGCAAGAACAAAAAGAGTCTGAACTGATTTATCCCATTCCTGATCAGAGTATGGTTAACCCTTTCAGCCAAATTTCAGACTGAGTCAGCAGCTTTTCTTGGCAGACATTGGGCCTAATGTGCACCTTAAAGCGCCAAATTTTGGACTGAGTCAACAGCTTTTCTCCACATACATTGGGCGCAATGTGCCCAATGCACGCAGAGAAAAGCTGTTGACCTGGGATATTTTTCTCTGGAACTATAGGCATGCTGGTACTTGAATGAAAGATCTTTCTACCAGGAATACGAATCTGGGATCCTAATGATAATTCAGACTTATCTGACTTAAATAGATTGACTTTAGACATGATTGGCCCTGAAAGAGCTGAGTCAGTATCTTTCCTTGACAGAGGTTGGGCACATTGCACCCAACCTCTGTTAAGAAAAGCTACTGACCTAGGGCATGCCATGAATGGTCTTGCATACAAATCCCAGCAAAAATGTTTTCTAGTAACAGGAAATTTAATTAAAAATGTTAAGGCAGAGGACAGCTTACACCCGGGCACTTTTGGGCAATTTGAGCAGGAATGAGTTAACAAATGCCCAATATTTGATACTCTGGATCTAATTCCTTCTTTGCTCTGGAATACCTTCCTTTTTCTTTTCCTTTCCAAGAAATTTTAATCTATATTAAGGCATTAATGGTTCTGTTATACATCTGGCAAGACAGAATCTCCAAAGTATCTTAAAGCAAGCCTGTCTTTATTTTACAAGTTGCTTGTGACGCTAGACATATCCACTGCCAACAACAATCATAGTGGTAAATACACATGATCTACCTTGAAACATGTTGTGACCATGTTTAATGAACTTCCACGAAATCCTTGCGTAGATATTGCATAGAACAGAATTCTATTTGAAAGGCTCTGTGATCTTGAAGCCTATTGATCTTTGTTAATTAATTAATTAATCATGGAGGATAATTAGCCATGTAAGACTATGCTTATGCACTTCTTCAATATAAGAAGTGTCCACATTGCAAATTTTGAAGGGTCGTTTATTCTACTTTACCAAGAAAATGCATGGACAAACTATGCAGGTGATTTTGAGCTGCTTAACGATCTGTGTTAGTAAATTAATTAGTAAAAGAAAGTAATTAGCCAAACAAATTCATGCTTATGCACACTTCCTACCTGAAATTTACCACCATGAAAAGTTCATAGGGCTACCATTTATAGTAGTAATGATAAGGTTTGGACAATATGGTTTCAGATCTAGAGATTGCTTAATAAACTTTATTGATTAATTCATAAATGAAAGTATCTCAGCATACAAACAATGCCTATGCACAGTAACTAACTTACATGTACCATCCCTGTAAATTTCAAAGTACTAGCATTTATACTATAGAAGATATCACCTGGACAATTTTATGCAGATGATTTTGAGGTGCTTAACAAGCTTTGCTCATTAATTAATTAGTTCAAGAAAGTAATCAGCCAAATAAATTTAATCCTATGTACACAACTACCTAAAATCTACCAACCCTGAAATTTTCAAAGGGCTAGCATTTATAATTCCAAAGATATGGTGTGGACAAAATCATTTCTGATCTGGAAGTTGCCTAATGAAATTTTGGTAATTGATTACTTAATGTAAGCAATTAGGCACACAAAACAATGCCTATGCACACCTACTACCTATGATCTACCAACTCGATACATTTCAAAGGGTTAGCATATATAATTTTGAAGATATCGCCTGGACAAAATTTCTTGCTAATGCAGGTGCTTTTGAGATACTTATTGATCTTTGTTACTTAATCAATAGTAAAACAAAGTAATCAGCCAAATAAATTTAATCCTATGCACACTTCCTACCTAAGATCTATCAACCCTGAAAATTTCAAAGGGCTAGCATTTATAGTTCCAAAGATATGACCCAGACATAATTGTTTTTGATCTGGAGGTTGCCTAATGAACTTCTGTTAATTAATTAATGTAAGCGATTAGGCACACAGAACAATGCCTATGCACACCTACAGCCTATGAGCTGCCAACTCTATAAATTTCAAAGAGCTAGCATCTATAGTTTAGAAGATATGGCTCGAACAAATTTTGTTGGGGCAGATGGTAGGATGGATGGACGGACGGACACACAGACAGTGCCCATTACTATATACCCCCTTTGTGGGTGGAGTATAATAATAGTCCTTTTTATTTGTTAATTTGATGAGGCAAGATTTGTAGTGAAAGCGTATTAAGCTAGTCTGTCAACCTGCTATATACATATGTCCATCTCAGAAAATAGGATCTTGGGTAAAAATGTCTGACCAAGTTTGTCAACCTGCTGTATACATGTATGTCAATCTGAAAAAATGGGATCGCAGATAGAAATGTCTTAAGCAAGTGTATTAACTTGCTATAAACATGTTAATCGGACAAAACAGGATCTCAGGTGATAATGTCCAGGGTTTCTGCCAGAGTGAAATTTTAGGGTACTCCAGTATTCATCTTCTCAAGTCAAAATTGTAATAATGAAGAATTTATGGGGTATTTCTGGAAAATATATGCTAAAATTGTTCTTTTCTGCTAAAATCTCAGGGTAAGCAAAAGTACCCTTGAGATTTTTCAGGGTTTGTTATTTTACTCTTTTTACCATCTGGCGGAAATCCTGATGTCTGAAGCAAGTGTATCAACCTGCTATATAAATGTCAATCTGACAAAACAGTAAAAATATCTATTAAGCAAGTCTATCAACTTGCTATATACAGGTATGTCAACCTGACAAAACAGCATCTCAGGTGAAAATGTTTTTAAGGAAGTCTATCAACCTACTATACACATATATGTCAACCTGACAAAACAGCTTCTCAGGTGAAAACTTCTGAAGCAACTCTATCAACCTGTCATTACACAGGACAATCTGACAAAACAAGATCTCTGTTAAAAATGTCTTAAGCAAGTCTATCAACCTGCTGTCTACATGTCTTAACCTGACAATACAGAATCTCGTGGATGCTCGTGTAGGATACTTTCAACAGTATACAATGTTAATGTACATAAGTAATGGAAGAACACAATATGGATATTACAGACATAAATAATAGGAAACAATGCTATTAGGATAGTGCAAACTAATTTTGAATTGTACAATAAATTTAAACTTTATTCCCCCATTTTCATTGCCCTGCTGAGAGAGAATTTAACCTATGGGTCTTGAAGCAAGACAGTTCACTTAATTGTTAACAAGAGTTTGTATTCTCTATTCAAAAAAGAGTTACACATTATGATATCTTGCAAGATTTTTCATTTCAATATACTGCTGCTGTTACTCAATATTTTCATGGCTGCAACTTCAGAAACTTAGCTTGCTTAGCTAAGTTTCAGGCCTGATGTATTTTAAGTCATGACCTAAGACCCTGTAGCCAAGTGAACAGTAAAAGCACTGAGTCTGTTTGTATACACAAGTAGAGACTTGTTCAGGCTGGAAAATTAAACATAGAAGAAACTAAAACTGTAAATTCCAACAATATTTGTAATAGTATTTACAGCATAGATCTATTTTAAAGTTCATCACCACAGACTCTCCAGCTCCTGATGCATTTTAAAAAAAGTTTTCAATAGTGCTCCAATCTGAAACTCTGACAAAACAAACCTGGATAACAAAGTGACAAACATACATGAATAATGCGACTTTGTACTGAAAACCTCAATTCCAACAGCATGTTTCTTTTGTTGCAAGCTTTGCAAAACATCTTTGTAGAAAGTTAGTGAAAGTTTTCAACGAAGCTGGCATAGCTCTTGACCTTATGGAAAAGTGAGACAAACAAACAAACAAACAAACATTAAGAACATTTAACTCTAGAGGACCACAACCAGGAAAGTCTGTGCAATGTCTAACATCTTGTCAAACTTTAAACTCACAATAGCCAATGAGCTACCTCATTCAACACTATGCTGCCACCTGATTATAGTTTTTTTTCATTGCCAGGCAAGTCATGGTCCAGCTGCCCCTGTGGCATGACTGGCCAGGCAATGTAAAAAACCACTACATTTAGACCAGGTATGCTGCTACCTACAAGAAAGCATTTTTCCAGAAGAATATGAATACACAATCCTTGTCTTAAACCTGGGTAAAAATCTGAAAAGAAAGTCAGGGCTGGTATGCAATGAGTTAAGTTGTTGACAGACTGCCTCACCTGGCATGGGCATAGGGGGCCCCCCATTGTTGATTGTGACAGAGGTAGCAGTGGTGGTGGTGGTGGTCCCAGGTCCTCCCGGATCTTGGTTTCGTTTTCGCATGCATCTGCAGCAGCAACACACAATGCAGACCACGCAAACGATGAATATGACCACACTCCCCACGGTGATGGCAATGGAAGCCGTCACTCCCAGCGACAGGAACTTGTCGATCACATTTCCATCTACAACAAGCGAAAATATCACAAGAATAAACAGATGATTTGTATTCTATGTTAGGTAACACTGTGGATTAATCTAGTTGAGCAACAAGGGAGAGACACTCTGCAGTCCACCTGCACAGTTTGCTACATATAAAGACATTGTATCATTGTTTAACAATCCACCTGCCCAACTCCCCCCCCCCCATTTCCTCAGAGCTCCAAATCCAAATAATGCTGAAAAGCAAAGGAAAATACTTGTCAGCATCTTATTTCAATCCCTGGATGCATGAACATAAACTTATGGCAAATTTTTTATCGACCAATAAAATTGAGAAAACAAAAGCATGTCCTGTTTTGGGTTTGTCCCCTTCTCTTTGATGAGACTATATCAACATTGAAGAAACTGTTTTAAGTTTGTTGTCCGACAACTACATAGAGCAGGGCCACATCTCGCAACCTGCAGCCAAAATTGGAAATTTAGATATAATTAACAAAGATCTAGCCATTTATACATTCTTTAACCAAATCCAAGAAACAGAAGCATTTGGCAGAGTAGTCGCTGACTAAGCTATTTGGCAGAGATCACTTTTGACAGAAAAAAAAAATTAAAATGCTTGCCTGAAAGGTGACACAATATAGGACCCCCAGGCTACAAACTTTACACTCTTGCACTGTTGTCTCGTTATTTTCCAGCTCTTTTGGTTTTTTCATCAGCTCATGATCAGTGTCTCATACATGTGCTCTAGTTTCCATCCTAAAACAGGTTGAAAACATATCTCTACCACTGCCATGAAGACCACAGAAAGTCTCAACTTAGCATCAGTTAACAGATATCCCATAATTTCTTTCATACAATCTTTCAGGTACATGTAACTTATCACCTTGAACAGCCATTTGACATGTGATACACATTTTATTTATACCTTGCACACCATCAGAATGGTTGCTTTGATGTGTCTCAAATTTATCAACTTTCAGAATTCACTTGATTTCTATAGCTTGATACACATGGCATTGGCTTGGGCCGTGTTCATTACAGAAACCACACGCAAGCGCTTGCTTTTAAATTAAAAAAAGTTATAGAATGCATGCAAACCTTTTGTCCATGTGGCACCTGAATTTCAAAACTAAATCACAAACCAGTGTCAGAAATACAACAATATGGAACATTTCATTTTCATAACTATCTTTATTTCCATACCAGCCAAAGGCAATTTTCCTGAATATTCAGTCTCTGCATCTGCGACTGGATATTCTCATAATGAGGTATCTGGAGGCAGACTTAATATTTGAGTAGTGTATATCTGATTAAAATTCATATCAGACCATCCATATAGGAGACTAAGGATATACTGCTCTTTTGGAACAATATATGAACTTATGATGTCTGTAATGGCATGGCAATACAAGTGGGACCAGGGGCAGAAATTCTCATTTTGATTTGGTTCTGATTATTTAGATATATATATTAAACAAGCCCAAAGACGCAAAGAAAGATACTGACCTGGGATTTGTTGACAATGAAACCCACCTAAATATTACCTTTTTTGTTTGTTTGTTTCTACTGACTGCAAACATCAAGTTAACATTGTTGCTGTATCTTATTGGGGCTAACTCATTCCACACAAGATTGCTTGAAGCCTAAGCCATTGGTTTTTCCATCGCCTATGAAATCCTGCAGCATCACAGAAAGCTATGGCATGACTTATGAAACAATGTAAAAACCGCTGAACTTAGACTAGGCATGTTGGTCCTTGACTGAAAGCTATTTTCATGAACAATTTGAAGACGCACACTTCATATTAATTCTTTCAGTGTCACAGAAAGCTGTTGACCTGGACCATTCTTATGGTCAGAGTCTGCAACTGTCGGCATACTGGTACTTGAACGAAACGTCAGTTTACAAGGAATATGAATCAAGTAGGGTTATGCAAATTAAGGGAATATCGACTTCAATCAAATATAAGGTACCAAAGAGTTAACTCATTCCATACTATGGGGACAGGCCGTGGTCAATGGTTCTTGCAGTGCCCTAAGACTATAGGCATGTTGGTACTTGAACGAAAGCTCTTTTCATGAAGAGTTTAAATATGCAA
Organism: Hermodice carunculata; assembly: GCA_964020975.1. Classification (NCBI taxonomy): domain Eukaryota; kingdom Metazoa; phylum Annelida; class Polychaeta; order Eunicida; family Amphinomidae; genus Hermodice; species Hermodice carunculata. Next base: position 71,934,942 of record OZ026624.1, read on the forward strand.
TTGTCGTCTTAAATCTAGGTAAATATACAGAAAAATCAGGGACTCGTATGGAATGAGTTAAGGCTTCCTTCACAAAATGGGATGCCTGTGAACTGTCATCCTTGCTAAGTAGACATCCGTCTCACATAGTGTGCATCAATCTTTACAAATAAGACATTGCTTGGTCAAAGTTTGTCCCTTAATCTCACACATGGGAGTCAAGATGAAGACCTGTGCACACCATTCATTACAGTCTAGAGCTGCACTACATTTACAGCCAGGTCAACACATTTCTTTTCTACCACCCCTCCCACTTTTTGGCCCTCTAGGACATGTCAGAGCTATGAATTCTGGGAAGCAATCTGACTAATACTATGAGTAATAAGCACCCTGAATTGTGAGAAATATGATACATATTTGAAGCTGGTAATTAACAACATCTCTTAGAAAATCCACTACTGTAATGAGTTTAAATAGCTTTTATGTAGATAACTATTTGACAAATACTGCACTAAAACAGGGTGCAAGTATTTCCATAACATTATGACTGGGCCCTTATGTTGCTATAGTAACCATCCATACCCTGCTTCCAAATTTACCATCAGACCATCAATGGGTTGTCACACAGGAAACTCGAAGTAGCAAGTATGACATCTAGACTGCTAGGTATCATTGGGCCCAGGTATAAACAATAACAGATATCATCACCTGCTCTATATATATTGCTTTCTCACAGATCTTATGACATCTATACTGCTAGGTATCATTCGGCCCAGGTATAAACAATAACAGATATTATCACCTGCTCTATATATATTGCTTTCTCACAGATCTTATGACATCTATACTGCTAGGTATCATTGGGCCCAAGTATAAACAATAACAGATATCATCACCTGCTCTATATATATTGCTTTCTCACAGATCGTATGACATCTAGACTGCTAGGTATCATTGGGCCCAAGTATAAACAATAACAGATATCATCACCTGCTCTATATATATTGCTTTCTCACAGATCGTATGACATCTAGACTGCTAGGTATTATTTGGCCCAGGTCATTCTCACAGATCGTCTCATGCTACTGGTTTTACTGTAGGTATAAATGCACACACCCGATTACAACCCTGACCTGACTTCCTGACCCCACCCCACTGGGGACCAGTACTGGGGCGGGAGCAATGCTGTTCCTCTACCGGTAATACTGAACACTGATGGAGTTGTTTGCATTAGTAATGCAATGAAGGATCTGGGAACAGTCCCTGCCGGCTGATCCCGCTCATCAACCCATGTTACTGGCGACTGTCGAATCCTGAGGGACACACCATTTCCTTTAGTATTATTCCTATTCTGCCTTGGTAAACTTGGTTTGTTCTGCCCTACAGCTGTGTTAATGCTTTTAATGGATTTTATTAAGATAAAGTCAACAGCTTTCTTCAGTGTTCTTTAGGCACTCCATATCCAGGGTACATTGAGGAAACCTGCTGACTTCTTTACCCCACATATTGTCATTCTGCTATGTTTTGTACAAAACATTCATTGAAGAGTTTAAATCATACAAGTGTGGCCTACAGACAAAGCAGCAGAATTCTTTATCTACCAGTAGTTGTTGACCAGAGGTAATCATCTGCATGAAGTATGCAGATCCGTGTATACATTCACATGCTGCTTGATCAATGCTTCCGACACTGTCTCGGACTCTTGCTTTCACTTTAACCTCTGTTCCTGCTCATAGAGGTCGCTGTGTGGCCACTAGGCAAACCTAGGGATCATTGCTCATCAATGCCAGTAGCTGGTCCACTTGAATTTTGACAGTCCTCTGAGATATGAAACTGCACTGAACTGCAATGTTGAAACTGTTTATGTGCCCTGACAGAAGAGAACCAATCAGGATGACCGATTCTTCTGACCTACTTTCATCCATTTTAGTAACATGTACATGTACATGTACATCCATATGTATATATGTACATGGATACCAGTAAAACACAGTGACACACTGCAATAACCCTTTCCCCCTTGAATTAAGGCTGAGTCAACAGCTTTCCTCGGCATGGGTTGGGCACTAAGTGCCCAACCCATGCCCAGGCAAGCTGTTGACCTGGGGCATGTTGTCTTGACAAGTCTCATCTTCAATTCTCAGTCAAATTGTTTTTCATTGTTGTTGAAATCAGTTGAAAACGCTGAAGCAGACGACATTTGACCACCAACTGGTTTTGGCCAGTTTAAGGGGGAAAAGGTTAACAGAAAGATGATCTTGGTGAATCCCTGTTCCTATGCTGCCTATTTCTATAGCATTATATTTGCTGCCACTTGTCTCTTTTCTCTTGGTTTGTTTGCTCTGGGCAGAATTAGTCAAAATATTGGCCAGCATATCAATTGTAGCTGATAAATTTTTCTTTACCATTGTAGTTTTAATTGGTTTACATGTAAGGATGTATCAATTCACCATGCACAACATCTGAACAGACTTTCCAAATGAATAAAGGTATCTGAATTTGGCTATTTCAATTATGTGTAATAGGTCTCTGGATGCACACATTTCAGAATTTAACTCAAGGTCAGAAAACACACTGTGCAACCTTCCACACTGCATGAGGACCCCATTGTTTCCACGCTCCACTCTACATCTAAAATAGTTGTATGTCGCATCCATTCAAAGGCATCTGTGCCTGTACTTGCTAAATTGAACTCATTTACTACAAATTTCAGCAGTACAAAAATCATTCAGAAAAGCCCTCAATGTAATTACACAGAAAGTCACTCATATTCTTCTTGGCTTTCTTATCTCTAGAAATACAACCAGTAGGCACACGTACATGCCTTAATAACATAATGGACTATTTGATGCTGGTTTGCAACCCCTGTGTGATTCAAAGTCTGATGCAGTGGTCAACCTTTGCATTCTAAAAGCCAAAGGAGCTTTGTTGGTCATAAAGCCAGGGCACTAGCATAGCAGAATTGTCCAGCTTCAATAATTTGGTTCTTCTGCCAAAATGCCTGTCTCAGATGGCTGCGATGCCCTGGTGGTGTCCATATGGCAACATCAGCTTACCATTACATGACACGGAGAAGTACAATTATAAGAGAAGGCCTGTAGCCATCTATTATACCAGGCGTAGCTGGTGGATAGAAACATCAAGCCAAGTAGGATTTAACATCACAACTTCAGGTTTGGGGTTTGACATATCACCTTGGCATTGAATATTGATTCCCTGGTGACCTTGCTACCGGCAGATAAAGCTAGATTAGCTCCCTATCTGACTTAAGTGGTCCAGGATACTGCGTCCAATTTTATGGAAGCAACACGCACAGTAGGGGATCGCCTTTTCAATTGACGGACACAAGAGAAGGCTGCTTGGCCCAGTGCAGGACTGCTGGCTATACGTTCTGCCTAAGTCACATTTCTATTTCTGAGGTCCAGGAGCACCCAAGAACAGTCCCACCCTCCCCAGTAATCCTCCCTCCAAGGATTACTTCAATCCTTCTTGATGCCTGGCTCTGTCTGAGACAGCATACCTCCGCGCGGCTTTATTGTCAAACGTCAATCTGTTTCACTTCCATAACTGTTTTAAAAGCTACCCGCGTTATCTGGGAATCACATGTATTTGGCCGAATGTAGCAAAGATATTATACTTTTGCTATGGGTGCTGGCAGTTTCAATGACTCTCTTATGAACCACTGGGAGGATTTCAATGGGTGTTGTGGGTGATATTAGGGGGTCTATCATAGCGTATCATATCTGGCATATGTCTGCAGGTCAAGCTGTATAAAGCCGCATTCTCATCAATCATACTGCAAAAGTCAAACTCAGAGGCTTTCCAGTATGGACAGTGTGGGTACGCCATAAACCAGGGGTGAAGGACCTAACAGCTTCCATAGCGATACACCATTTACATGTATATGAACTCAATAAAACCAATAGTTGGACAGCATTCCTACTCGCTCACAGTAATGCGGCATCAGCTACTTGCTTTACAGACTGGCAAAGGCTTCAAATTTTGCATTATTTGGTCTGCATTTCAAATTTTTTGTTTCAACTAGAAGGACTTTATTAGAGATTTTGCTGGAAATATTGTGATCTACATTTTGTCTAGTACACATTTCTGATAAGGTTTTTCTAATTTGATGGACGAGCAAGCTGGGTAACAAAATACAACTGTCTTAATGATGTTTATGGCATGTAGGACCGTGTTAACTATCCCAGCAAGAGTTCTGGCTGGCACCGTATTCTTTTGTACTGAACATATGATAAACTGTATTTATTGGTGCTGAACATACAATGATCAGCATGCTTTCTATTATACTGAACACATGATAAACATCATTCATTTGTACTGAACACATGATAAACATCATTCACTTGTACTGAACATATGATGAACATCATTCACTTGTACTGAATATATGATGAACATCATTCACTTGTACTGAACATATGATGAACATCATTCATTTGTACTGAACCACTCATGAACAGCACGGAAGTTGAGAGCAGACCCACACCTTTGAACGAGTCCAAACCCAACTCAGTACAACAAAAGACAGTTGCAGCAAGTCATTTTTATGCACGGATACCCTTGCCTCAAGAAGTTGTTAAGGTATCCTTAAACAATTTGATCTCCAGCTTAATGCATAGGATTTTTACTTTCAGTTTTTATAATGGTTCCAAAATATAACCATAATTAAATACAGACAGGATGTTGGGAGGTCAGTACAATCAGATGACCCATCATTACCTAGACCATCCACAAGTTATTTCTCCAGAATAGCAACAGGTCTGTTGTGCTTTGAAAGCATCCTCCTTTTTTTGCACTTAATAACATTTGCAGTGACTCATGTGAACTTTGACCTTGACTGTACGCCAAGCACTCTTTTCTGTCAAAACTTATATCATGATTTCAACATGTATACATAAAGACAAATTAGGGACATGCACAAATCCATGCCCTTCAACATGTATACATAAAGACAAATTAGGGACATGCACAAATCCATGCCCTTCAACATGCACAATTTAACCCCGTGGCTTTCATCTTCTATTTCATGCCCAACACATTGATGTAAATGTCCCTGTTAAGCAGGCATTCCCTACCAAAAGTACCCCGTACACTAGTTCAAGGTCATCCTGCCTTGGCCTTGGCTTCACAGCCCCTTAAAAGGATAATTTCCCAGTCGTGCACACCTATCCGATTATGTTTAGCTTGTAATGTTTTGCCCCAGTGTCACTAATCGAATTTGTTTATCCTGACCATCTCTGCGGGCCTGATGGTTTAAGACGATAGCAAATGTATGCGTAGACCCCAGTGTATTGGACATACTGGTATACTGCAATTTTCATCTCTCAAAAACTCAGTTATGGCTGGATTACAAACAAACTGGGGTTCGAAAACACAATTTCTTTTGCTATTACAGCTCCTCAACAGTCAACACGTCGTCCACTTCGGTAACTGGAATGTAGTAATCAGTTATATACAGTGTACAACTAATCGGTATGAACATTCAAGAATGGACAACAAATATTTACTTGTATCAGTTAAATTGTGTTTTCTCTCTGACTTCTGGACCAATGTTACAACAGAATCTCCAATTAAGTTAATATCCACAAAGAGACCATTTCTATAGTAAAGACCAACAATTTACTGCCTTATTTTTTTTATCAGGAATTGAATTATACATGTACTTCCTTTTCAGACCATATTTTTAGTCCTTTAGGTGGTCTTCAAAAAAATGTTATCTATGGTCTTAAGTTTTGATTATAGAAGACTGCAAAGTAAAAATTTCAAAATTCGTTTAACTCATTCCATACTACGGTCACAGGCCTTGGTCAGTGGTTCTGGCACTGCCTGGCAAGTCATGCTGCAGCTGCCCTTGCGGCAGCTGCAGCATGACTTGCCAGGCAGTGCCAAAACCACTGACTAAAGACAATAGGCATGTTGGTACTTGAGCGAAAGCTCTTTTCATGAAGAATTTAAATATGCAATTGTCATCTTAAATCTTGCTAAATACCAGGGACTAGTATGGAATGAGTTAAAATGATAATGATTTCCAACTTTTAATGATCTAACTTGCCGCTGTGCTGTTCTACAGTGCTATCTGTTAATGGCAGCCAGTGCTGTCAGAGTTCACATGCTTTTTTTCTGGTTATAAAAGTCAATGTTTTTTTGCTAATTTACCTACTGTACATACAGAAATACTGTTGGTTGCTTTTCAAGTCCACAATTTTTCGTACAAATATTGGTCTCACTACCTTGTCACAGGTATGTGCTGAGGACAGGAAAAAAGTCACTCCACGTCTTTCATCCGGGTTTGTTTACTACTTAGTAGGTGCAAGATTTCTTTGATCTTCAAATCAGTGTGCAATTCAAGGACTAGACGAATCCAACAATATATACTTTCTTTGACCTAAACTCCTGACATAAACTTACGATACTCTGAATCTGTACCAATGCTCGAAAACCAGCATTTGTGAGTCATGATACCCTTTAAAACAAAAGCAACTCGGGCCCTCTATTCTATATCAAATGCAGGAGAACATGCTGACATTTTTTTTATATATATACACACGTCTTTAGTTTCCTCAGTATCCCCATTACCTGGACCTACAAACAGGTGGGGATGACAAGTTATCTTCCAGTCACCAACCACTTGACATGGTTTCACATTTCTGCTTCTATTTCTGAAATGTTATCAAAAACCTGCCCATGCCGTATGATGGAGATATCACTTTATTGCAGACAAGAGACAGCCAACTTCTGTCTTTCCTTGAATGTCATGTCAAGGGGACCTTCCACTGGCATCTTTGTGCTGAGGAAATTAATCAGCCATTGGGCCAGTGGGCCCTGACACCAAGCCTGACGTTTGATTTAAGCTGTATTTTTTCATTTGCCACAGGAAATTACATGGTCCTTTCATGTTCTTGCAGCCTTTACTTGTAGGTTTCACCATTATCCCTTTCCCCCTTAAACTGGCCAACAGCGGCTGGAGGTAAAGTATAGATGTACCTATCACAACAGCATGCCCCAGGTCAACATGTGGTCTTGGGGCAACTTGGGCACTCAGTACTGCAGTCACCTCAGAGGAAAGCTGTTGACTCAGTCTTCATTCAACTGGGAGTGGGTTATATATCAAAGACCTGTGAACCTGCTCAACTCCTAATCCCCAGAAATTAAATAATTTTGCTCAAATACAAGGTTTCTCTTGTAACATTAGCTGTACTTTGTGGGACTACTGAAGTAATCACACCACCGGTCCCTTCTCTCTTGGAGACTACAAAGCGGCTTCAGGAGATATATTTAGGCTTTGATACGATTGCTCTTCCCTTCATTCATGTATAAAGATCCGATCACCCATGGTCAAATTGCGCTTCACCTCTAATAAGCTATCCTAGTAAGTCACAGTCTTGGTAATAACAACCATCAAGGCTTCCGGAATTTGAACAGCTATCTATTTTTTTTCTCTTTAGGTGGTAGAATAGCTACTCATATATAAGTAAAGGACAAAAGTATGCATAATAGGATAGCCCAAAATGAAGATATTGAAGTATCATATCTGAGGTTTGTATGTAGTTTTTGTAGTGGGTCATAATGTAACCTACAGTGTGGTATCAGTGGTATTGGATTAAACGGTTGTATACATGTTTCTATTTGAAGTAACGGCAGGCCATCCTTAGCTTAAACACATACACTGTATAGTTATACATGATTTATATACTGGAACACCTCACTGCTATACTCTAAGTTGTTACAGAACATGGCTACATATCCTGCCGACCAGTCAATGCTGTTACACACATTAGCACTATATACAGTGGACCCCCTCTTACAAGGCCCCCTGTAGAGAGGCCACCCCCTCTCCAAAGGCCAGTTCTCCATGCAGCAAGTATGACATCTATATTGTATTTACCCCTCAAGAGAGGCCACCCCTCTTATAAGGCCACTTTTCTAGTGCCTTTGGGGTGGCCTTACAAGAGGGGGACCACTGCACTGTATGTATAAGGTCTGCTTGTTAGAAAGTTTGGCTTGCCTCACAGCTTTTAAGAACCTGCAACAACACAATCACTGGGATGGATTAACCCTTTCCCTTAAACCAACCAAACCCAGCTGGAGGTAAATTATCATCTGCTTCATTGAATTTTGATTAACTCTTCCAGTGCCAACTGCAATTCAAGTCAAATTTCTTAAAATGAGCTGCTCTGACTTAGCATGCTTGATTCATGTTCCTTGTGAAAAAGAACCTTTCATTCGAGGACCAGCAAGCCTATAGTTTGTTACATAGAATATAAGTGCAGGTCAACAGCTTTCCTCAGCATGCTTTGTGTGAATTATGCTCAAATTGTGCCAAGGAAAGCTGTTGACTCAGTCTCAAATCAATAGGGAAAGGGTTAAACACAGACCCTGCATTCTTGCTTGCTGATCAGCCACGCAGTTTATATTCAAGTGTCACATTATTTTGGTTGGTTTTACATCCATCCATGTGAAAAGTAGCAACTCAAATTATAGTTCAAAATTATGGTACTTTTATGTTAAATCTACCTTTGTAGGGAGGAAGGGAGGGAGTGAGGTGTGGCTATGACATGGCCCACCCCACCACCACCACCACCACCACCACCACCACCACCACCACCACCACCATCATCATCATCATCATCATGCAGTGTAGTGGATGCTTAAGAGAGCAGATATCTAGGCACACAGATATCTCCAGACCTGTGCTAACAACAAAAGTCTTGGCTCCTGTGCTATAAGTTACACTGCCATACTTGGCTGTTTTGGGTTGATGACATTGTATTCATTAATACTAAGTTATACTTCATCACACGCTTTATGACTGATGACTTATGGTGATAGTGCACCATATTGGTACTCAAAGGTACATATTTAATGGTTCATTTTGTCCTCAGCTGCTGGTTTTTGTCAGCAAAGTAAAACTACCCAGCTAATCCAGCAAAATGATCTGTCATCCAGCTGCCGTCCAGTGAGAAAAACTGTCAAAAAAGTCAGACAAAAAAGTATCTGTTGGCATTTTTTGTGTAAAAAAGTTATGTACTGAATCTTTTTTTCCTTTGTACACCACAAAAACTGAATTCAGCTGTCACATAGTTGAAAGAGGCCGCCTTTTACTTGCTGTAAACTGTGACTGTAAGTGGCGCCTTTAGTTCTACCATCACAGTAAATGGACCACCTTGTGCTGGAAGCGGATAAAAAAATGACACCCGCATGTGTGTAAAATGACAAAAATGTTTCAAAATCTATCCCAAGTGCAACTAGCACTGAACGAGTTGAAGGCCAAATGCAGACGTAACAAATTTCATAAACAGACGTGTTTGTTTTATGGTGTCTCCTGTTGAAATGCATGCCATGAAGTTTCAAAGCTTGGGAAGCTAAAGATCCATACGGGCCGCTCAGCATACAGACAGATACCCTGCAGTGACTGCTAAATAGGGAACTGCAACCATATTCTTTGAAGTGAAACACCTAGCAAACTGTACAAGAGATATTACATGAAGGAAAAATAAACATAAAATATAATATTAATATAAAAGATCTAAAAATGCTGAAACACCCAACGATTACTTGGCCTTGTGGAGACTTGACTGATGGCATGCTATTCTTAGTCACAAATATGCTGACACTCGCCAGTACATTTAATGGGGAGACATTGCATGGCAATTGTACATAGGTGTCAAGGAGGGGGAGTTAGCTCAGTTGGTAGAGCAATTGCCTTGAAGGCAGGAGGTCACTGGTTCGATTCCTGTGGTCAGCTCAGTGTTCTCTCATTTGGGCTGCTTTCCCTTCCAACATGTGCCCCACAACTGGTTTGTCAGTAGATATGGTATGTGATGCCTTGTCTGTGAGACACAGCATATAAAAGACCTCTCGCTCTGATTCAGTCTATGATAGGAGACCTGGTGGTCAGTATCACATAGGGCCCCTCCCCAGCCATCTTAGACCAGCTCAGCCTGATTCAGTCCCCACCATGCCCTGCACAAAGCAAGGCCGTTGTGGGCACAAGGCGGGGGCTGCCTGCTGCGTGGCAAAACCTTAGGAGGAGGAGGAGGAGGAGGAGGAGGAGGAGGAGGAGGAGGAGGAGGAGGAGGAGGAGGAGGAGGAGGAGGAGACAAAAAAAGTCAGTCAGGAGTAAATGCTGGAGTGTGTAGTTGCTATATAGAGAGCCACTAGTTGCATCTTACTCTAAAAATGATGCTACAAAACTTATTGCCATAAACTCTACAACATAATTGCTTTTTATTCCTGTAATGTACCAATTCAAATGTTTGATGAATTGCTTACTTGTAAGACAGCATTTGGTGAGCACCTGTCACAGCATTAGTGACATCACCTTAAACTTTGTTAACTCTTTTCATACCAAAGTGGTTTTTGCATTGCCTTTCAAGTCATGCTGCAATTTCCCTTTTTGTAGCTACAGCAAGACTTGCCATGCAGGCAATGCAAAAAAAAATCACATATTTCAGATGTGAATATTTGTACTTGAATTAAACCTCCCTTAAAGAAGAGGAATTTGAATGTATATATATATGCAGTAATTTTTCCACTTTGAAATATATGGGAACATGTTACAGCATTTCTACTGTACAATGAGTTAACTCACTCCATACTTGGGTCACAGGCCTTAGTCAGTGGTTCTGGCACTGCCTGCCCTTGTGGCAGCTGCAGCATGACTTGCCAGGCAGTGCCAGAACCACTGACTTAAGACTATAGGCATGTTGGTACTTGAATGAAAGCTCTTTTCATGAAGAATTTAAATGTGCAATTGTCGTCTTAATTCTAAGTAAATATACAGAAAAATCAGGGACTGGTATGGAATGAGTTAATGCAAGGAACCAGGAAATGTAAATGGCTTACAGCAGCAAGTGTATGATCAATTGTCTCGCACTTGCCACGTCAGTTATCTGTTCCCACTCTGCTTTCCCATGTTCTGTTCCTCAACAAACTTATCCGGCCAGCATGCCCCTCGTGTCTTCCCCACCAGAAATGGCATTCACATCACACTTTTCCCACACTTTATTCCTTAACCCACCCACTGAAACTGACCAAACGTGCCCACATGTAAAGTTGTATCTTCTGTAATGGTTTTACTAAAAATTCTTTTTAATAGAAAACATTTTTGCCGAGGTAAGTATGGAAGACCCAACATGAGGGTACGCTCCAGGTTAATCGCTTTCTTTGGCATGGGGCGAGAACTTTGTGCCCAACCTGCATCAAGGAAAGCTAATGACTCAGTTTTATTCTGACCAGGTATGGGTTAAAACAACTAACCTCCTTGCCACGTGACGAGGACAGATGTGGCCAGTTGCTGTTTTAATGCTTCTCTACTTCCAACTTCAGACCCCTATTGTTCTGATAATTTGCTGAAACACACTCCTCATTCGATGACGGCAAATGCACTTCCCATGTAAACTACAACTGTTGGACAGAAGAACCATCACAGCTGTTCCCCTGACTTGTTAACCCTTATTGCTCCAACCATATAGGAGTGCACAATTTTCACTTGTAATTTGGCTGAAGAGAAAGATGGAACTTGTTGTCCTGGGTTTAACTCATTCTGTCTTACATTACTCGAGACTTTAGTCAGTGGACTGTCCACTGCTGGCCAGTCAAGCTGTTACTTATATTAGTGGACTGTCCACTGCTGGCCAGTCAAGCTGTTACTTATATTAGTGGACTGTCCACTGCTGGCCCGTCAAGCTGTTACTTATATTAGTGGACTGTCCACTGCTGGCCAGTCAATCTGTTACTTATATTAGTGGACTGTCCACTGCTGGCCAGTCAAGCTGTTACTGATATTATGTAAAGTCAAAAGCGCATGTAGAAAAACCCATCATGCGGAATGAAATTGATCTTTTCAAACATGTCGTTTGACTAGCTCAGAGGCTTGAAACAGCATAAGACAGGAGATGAGGGGGTTTGCTAAGAATGAGGTGACAAACAGTGCTTCTGGTTAACATGGGCAGCACTGTCTGGATAGTGGCAGAAAAGTAGACTGACTAATTAAGATGACGGACAATTTTTTAAAAAAAAAGGCACAATGTATGTAGTTTATTTAAAAAGCATGACAAACGTGAATGACTATCACATTTACATTTTGTCCAGATTCCAATCAATTCACTCTATCACTGCAACTCTGGTAATACATTTTCCATTATGGCTGACATACAACTCTATACTGTTCATCTCCTGAATGATGGCACGCTGCTTGGCAAATTAGGTCTTCACTTAATTGGAATTCTGGTTTTATACACTAAATCATCGCCAATGCTATCTTGTAGAGGATCCAGGTCCATATCACGACATCACTCACAAAAGGCCACCTTCTGTGTGTCTTGACTCCTGCTCCACTCTGATGACTTTATTTCGCAGTTCCCCTAATTTGATCTCGCTTGTTACACGTTTGCTTGCACAGAAATTGCACAAATTAAAATTTAATGGCTTGAAATAGGTAAATATTCTTCTTGCATGGGACTGACATTTCAGGTCAACATACATTTATTGAGTATTCACGGGAACTGTAGACAAAATAAAGCTGCTTTTTGCCACACCTTGGTTTTTTTTCTCAGACGAAAAGTGTAAACAGTCCCAGTACAAAATGCTGCCACGCAACAAGTCCAGTGCACCGGGTGATATAAAACTCCGCTCTACTCATCTCTCATCAAGTTTCGCCACCTAAATCAATCTATTAATATTTGCACAAATTCTATTAGTGGTGCTGAAATTCAACACTAGTTGTGTAATTGATGGCTTGGTGGCTGATTGCAATGTCACTTAAATCTTTAAGGCAATGAAACCTCACCTCCATTAAGAGAGTGTCAATTACTTTTATCTCCTGTTGAACTCCTTCCTGTGCGCTAACTCTCTGCAATAAACGTAACCTTTACTCACACCTCACATTTTTCAGTCTGTAATTGTCAATAGCCCTTAAAAATTGTGCACAAATCAAAGAAACCTTAGAAATTCCGATAAATTGTAGATTTTTTGTCATACAGAATTCTGTTGGATCTTAAACTTGGATGCACAATGGTTTACTTTGTGTGTTTACCTCACTGTTTTTTTGTTTGCTTTTTTTTGGGGGGGGGGGTCATTATGTAGCTAAAAACTTATGTTCTGCTTTCTCATTGGACATGGTTTCAGACCTCACCTCTTTACCTGTCAGGGGCATGTCAAAAGCAGGACAGTGGGAAGTGTCTTCATCTACTGTCACTGTCTGTCAACACTGCCAACATCTGTATCATCATCATTTATGCTGTGGCCTGTGGTTATGGCCCACAAAATTGGAAATTATGCTCAAGTGCATCTCTTGACAGTAAAATTTCCTTTTCATTTAACAAAAAGTTAGAGAATTAAGTTTTGTTTTCATAAGCCACATGTTTTACCAGTTCCACATTTCCCTCATCTATTTGTCCACTGTGAAAGGCAGGCTCCATTGATCACATCAGTCAGTACATGGACATGTACTTGGAATCCAAAAATAAACCTGGATTTATCTACATTGATGCCATCCTGAAGCTCATCAACTGCTCCTTGATTCCTTTGGGAAGTTGACTCCCTTGTGAATTCATTTTATTTCTGCCACGTCTGTTCCTTTTTCACATTTTTCCCCAGGCAAGTACACACAAGGGCACTTTCCTCCAGCAAATGTGACTGAATCTGTTTTGCAGGCAAATAAGTACCTTTGTTCCTCCAAGTGACATTCTCTGCAATGTTGCCAGGCAACCAATATCATGTAACCCAGGAAATCTTGACAGTGGGACATTCACCCAGGGCAAAACAAGTGTTTTTCAGCTGGTACGGAACATTTACAATAGTAAGATCCCTGTCACACAATACCAGTAAGTAACATTGTTAAAGTAACCGTATGTCTGACCCACAGCTACGGTGTAATTAACCTGCTAAAATGACTGACCTTTTGTAACAGTGTAGATCAACACATCCCCGGAGACCTAACCTGGGCCATTACTCAACTTTGTTCTCTCTACAGCTCCGTACATATCAGCACGAAATTGTCTATTAATGGACAGATATCTGCAACAAGGCCACAAAATACCTTTAATTGGGGTTGGTATTAGTGACGGAGGTCACACCAATGCTCTGGCCTGCCCTGCAGGAGCAAAACAAAGGCACGTTCAGCACACACCTTGGACATCAGTCGATACACTGTGTCCCTGCCTTGGGGAGTGGGGCTGTGTTCAGACCAACCCCCGAGTGAAAAGGTTAAGCAATGCAGGTTAATTTGGCAGGGCTGGTGGAACATTACGGCAGTCCAAGGTGTAAATCATTGATGAATGCTACACATCCACAGGTTGAATCAAGATTTCGACAGAAGAGGTCAATGTCTGGTCTTTCTCTCACCTTGTTCTGATTGGACAAACTCGGGCTGCTCAACAGTTGACTTGATGCCCTGTAAGTTCTGCTGTGTAACCCGTACACCACAGCAAGCTGGCCATTTAGTCTTCCCATATCCTGAGCTTTTACTACATACACTTCAACAACCTTCTTTCCCTGTTTTTCAAATCATAAATTGGATACAATATTTCCCATCTCTAGATTGTCTACATGAATTCACTGAACTTGAAAAGTGAAAGTATATGTAATTATGAAAGTTTGCGTAACTTGAAACACATCTTCAACTAGAGGCAGTAGTTAGAATTACTTTCCTTTACGCCTTACCATACAGTTCTCCAGTCATATATTGCAGTTATGATGGGGCATGCCAGATACACTATTCCGCATGGTGGCAGCACCTGACTCCTGTATCACATGACATATACACTATTCCACGCAGTGGCAGCACCTGTCTCCTGTATCACAGAACATATACACTATTCCACCCAGTGGCAGCACCTGTCTCCTGTATCACAGAACATATACACTATTCCACATAGTGGCAGCACTTGTCTCCTGTATCACAGGACATATACACTATTCCACATAGTGGGGGCACCTGTCTCCAGCATCACGCCATATACATATTGTTCCACATGGTGGCAGCACCTGTCTCCTGTATCACATGACATATTCAACCAATGAATGAAGTAAGTTTTGTTACCTTACATTCTTCTACCTGTAATAGGCAACACTGCCACCTATAGGCAGAATGTTCCATTGTTGGTATTAAAAGAAAAGAAGAATAAAACAGTTCATATTGTCTTGATTGTGAGCCAAGCAAACATAATATGCATTGGTTCATAACCAGCATTATTAACCTGCACCATAATGTATACGTAATCTTAACATTTGATGGTTTTATCGAGTAGTCTTTTATCCACGTTCCACCATACACATAAGCATGTTATATCTGACCTTTTCCCACTCAGTCGTACTTAACCCACTCCTGGTCAGAATACGACTGAGTCAACCACCTTCCTTGGCACGAGTAGGGCACATTGTGCACAGCCTGTGCCAAGGAGAACTGTTGACCTAGGGTGTGCTATCATGTCTAGTCTTACATACAAACCTCACCAACATGTTTTCTAGTAACAAAAAGGAAAGTAAAAATTAAGGCAGATGACAACTTACATCTAGGTGCTTTTGGGCAATTTGAGCAGGTAAGGGTCATGTGCCTTGCTGTGAATTGTCATCTACTTCAATACTTTTTTTTTTAAATTTGCCATTAATAGAAAACAATTTTTTGAGAATTGTAGATAAGACCTACCATCATAGTATGCCCCAGATCAACAGCTTTCCTTGGTGCAGGTTGAACACAATGCACCTGATCCACACCGTGGAAAACTGTTGACTCAGTCTTATGTTACCCAGGAATGGTTAAATACCTGAATGATCACATTTGTGTTCATTCATTTTCATTTTTTGCTGTCCAATACTGTAATTCTACAGTAACATACTGTAAATTGCTTTTATTTTGCTGTATTTTTATTTTCCCTTGTTTCCCTGATGGCACAAAACCATGAAAATAAAAATATGGTGATATAACAGTTTAACACTGATTTAATATGAACTATGTCAAAAATAATAAAATTTTAAATTTAGTGAAATGTGTGAAATGCGAAAAACCGTGAAAATTTATACATGCGAAAATAAGAATATTGACAGTATCCAGGACCTGTGTTGATGTTGTTGGCTATTGTTACACAAAAGTGTCAAATTTTCAACACACAGTTACTATCTACACGCTGAACATTCAGAAATATTGACCAGGCCAGCATAATATGCTGAGTCTATACCCAATACAACATATATTTATATTAGCTGGCAATATCTACAAACTTATTTTTTTTCATTATACATGCATATTGATGTAATCAAGTCTGCAGATTCTAAAAACGATCTCAGCTTGTGCAGTGTCTGCCTGTACATGGTTTATCTAAAAATGTTGCAGCATCTACCCGTCAATGCAGGTCGATGAAATGATGGAGCGCATTAAGAATGACGCCTGCCGCCTGGAGACCTCGACCCCCACAGTCCCAGTGAAAGTACTACCTGTTGTTCATTAGACAGAGAGGAATGCTCAGCACCGGGGGAACAACTACATGTACAAGCTGTCCAACCTGCAGGCTACATGTACATGTATCAACATACAGCCACAGATGTGGTGTGTCTGATCACTACTGTCAAACAATTGTATATGCCCCAATGTCATTGTATTGTCCCTTTTTGCTACCCCCTGGCCATCCCAGGACTCCACCCTTCTTCCTAAGGCTGACACACAACTGAATACAGAGACGTGTGTATGGTGCTGGCAAATAACCACACTCTGCATGATAGTTTGAAACAACAAAATACAGGTAAAATCTACGTGATATGAACGTATAACTGGTAGATTAAAAATCTGCAGAATACTGGCAAATCAAATTACACTCTGTCTGTCTGTCTGTTTGTCTGTCTGTCTGTCTGTCTGTCTGTCTGTCTGTCTGTCTGTCTGTCTGTCTGTCTGTCTATCTATCTATCTATCTATCTAATCTATCTATTTGTTCATTTATTTATTTTTTTGTGGCGAATTGTTTATCTAGCTGAATTTAATCTTGGGATTGCCCCACCAACACAATCTTGAGGGCATCCACATGGGCCCTTATTTATGGAAACAAAGACATGGTATGCTCATTTCTGTTCAATCAAACTGCCGAGCTTTTGCTGCAGAAACAATTTTGTCGCGTAAATGTGATGATTTTATTCATACAGACTTCTAAATCTAACCAATTGTTCGGGGTATATTATAACAGCACAAATTGTTAAGGTGATGAAAGCGTTTCTGTTTGTTGACCGACCAGACAAGATGTTGAAGTTGTATGAAGTTGTTTACTTTCTGCTGGTTCCAGGCATGTTTGGTATCAATGGAAACGTCACAACCTTGTCAGTATCATCATGCTGCTTTCCTATTGGCTTAATTTTTTATTCCCGCCCACCAAATATTGTCATCTGGCATAAATTTACTATCTCCGAGGTGAAAATCGAAGAATAGAAGGCAGCGACATTCTTGCCCTGCTTCAGGGAGATTCTCCCCGCTGCTTGGGTGCCAATTGGCTGACAGGTCATGCACATAAGTTTGCATGTGGTCACACATGTGCAGTGGGCACTTTCAAGAAACAAGCATGGTGGAGTCATCATTCACGTCAACGGTACTTTTATGCTTTCATGTCAGATAAGTACCGAAATTTAGTGACATATCGACAGCAGATATTTTGAAAACATTTAGAATGTTCCTGGTTAACTGCTGGAAGAAATACAGAGTGGAAACTGCATGCAATCGATTTAACATGGGAAACTCGTGCACCAGTATGCATTTTCAATACATCTCTGCGATGGTCCGTACTGAATAAGATCTGTGTGTGTGTTTTTTTTTTCAAAGGGATACCACAATATTAATATAATTTTGGCGCTATTGCTCAATAGGTCTGGTGGAAACCATTAAATATGCTGTACATCTCCAGAAGAATGTGCCATGTTGCCATATCTGGATAATTACACCTGCTGAAAATTGATCTTCAACATGTGCTATATTGGGCAGATACACTCGCCTGTAGCATGGAAGAAGGAAGTGTCTTTTAACGGGTTTTCTCGCCTGCAGCAGAGGAAGGGTTAAATCTGCATGATACTAGCAAACAGTGGCATGAGGCAAGAGGTAGAGGGCAGTACTGGTGAAAAAAGAGGTCACCTGACCTATTCTGACCAGTACTATGGTCAGGCTAGGTCACATGATACCTATTGACCAGTGTTGTCATATGCTACTTCCTGTCCCTGAATATATGCCACTGGACACATTAACACTTCCATTACTGTGTCTGTGTTTGGTGATATCCCACCATTCTACTTCCTGTGCCCAACCATTTCTGGTAATTCTGGAGAAAAAAAAATTAAACATTGCACTACCATTTACACTTATTTTTCTAATTCAAGATTGTGTTTTACATCAAGATAATCATTTGATCTGTGATTTTTTTCAAATACTACATTTCATTTTGTGGTAAAACTTGGTGCTATCTATATCATTTTGTGATATGTGGTTGCTATGGAAACCACTACTTTAACAAAAATTCCCCAAGTCTATAAAACAATTGTGTTTTATTGATACAAACAATAAAAAACATGACAAATACTCACTGAAACCATCTGAAAATATTTTCACAAATACAGGTGAATTTTAACTAAGACAAGTATACTTTCTATTTTAATATTAGTGCACAAAATGTGTTTTGCATATAGAAACCATGTATGCATATATTTGGACCCTAACATCCAATAATGTTGACTTATGTATACAAGGACCTCCATTGAAAAAGTGTTAAAATCAGCTTCAATGAAACTTGTTTTAAGAGACCACCCCTATGGCAAGCCAAAAAGTGGTCACATAAGGCAAGTGGTCTCTCAATGGAGGTATAATAACATGGGAAAGATAGCAAAAGGGACATAGCAAACATGTTCTGAAAAGGCAGGCGGTCTTTCATCACAGTGGTCTCTTAAAACAGGTTTCACTGGACTGACAAAACCCACAGAGAGAGTTCCTCTTTTGTGAGCAGTATGTGGTCAATTGTTGGAGGCTACAAAGAGTCACCAATGATGTAGAATACATAAATACATATTTCCCTAACACCCTGGACCTAAATGTCTTGTTTCCCACTGTCAAATTACAAATTTTGCTGTTAAACATCACAGTTTTGTACTTCTACAGGTACTATGCATAGCTATCGGGTCACGTGACTTCGAGTGTATGAGCCAGTTCACTTCTTCGTGAGTGGTCCGATAAAGCTGGAAAATATATGCTATTGCGGAAATGGGAAGAATATAATTCTGCCGAAAATTGTCAACAAAGTACAGAGGATCCGAGGAAAGAACTTTTGACACCGAAAATGGGAGTTAGCCTAGAAATTTGGCGAAGTAAAATTGGGTTGTACAGCCCACGTGGAAAAGCAAGGATGCCGCCATTACATGTGGTGCGGCTGGGCGGAACGGGCAGGGTTGCTCGTTTTGTGACCTTTCTGGCGGTTTGTGTTTTATTGGCGGGTGACATTGAGAAAAATCCTGGACCGCCGAAGAGACAGGCTACTTTGTCAGTGTCGTCAGTATCCGAAACGGACTTTGAGGAAGTTCGGAAAGATATGGAGGCTTTACGACAATGTGTCGGTGAACTGGAAACGGAAACGACCCTCTTACGGCAGGAGGTTGATAATCTGAAGGAGGAAGTCAAAGATCTCCGGAAAGAAAATAAACTTTTGAAAGAAAAGGTCGACCAAGTCGAAGGACAGTCAAGGCGTGATAATTTAGTTTTTCGAGGCATTGAAGAAGACGAAGGAAGGGAGACATGGGATAATAGCGAAAGCAAAGTAAGGCAGTTTATGAAAGAACAACTCAAAATGGACGACGATGTAGTTGAAGAGATGGAAATTGATCGTGCTCATCGAGTCGGAAAACGTGTTCCAAATCGAAAAAGACCTGTTGTGGTTAAGTTTAATAAGCATAAGGATAAACAGAAGACTCTGAGTGTTGCCAAAACTGAAATAAAGGGAAGAAAAGACGTTAAAGTGAGTGAAGACTTTACCAACACAGTGAGAGAAACAAGGCGTAAGTTAATACCATTCATGCTGGATGCAAGAAATGACGGAAAGAATGCATTCATTAGGTTTGACAAATTGGTCATTGAAAATAAGACTTATGTATATGATCCAGAATCTGAGGGCATCAAAGATGTATCCACAAGACAAGAAAGTGAACAATCCAAGGACTAGGGGTGTGGCCAGGGCCCGAGTACTATAAAAGTTATCTCATGGAATGTTGAAGGATTAAAGGCTAAAACGTATGACAATAACTTTAAAGCAGTACTATATGAACATGATGTCGTCTGTCTGCAGGAAGTATGGTGTGGCAAAACTGAATCAGAGAACTATAAAGACTGGTTAAGTGGATATAAGATGTATGCTAATACCAGACCTCTGTCGGGAAATAGACATTATGGTGGAGTGTTCATATTTATCAAGCAGGAGATTGATCAGTTTGTAAAGCATGTTATTATGGAAACAAATGATATTATTCTTTTAATAATAGATAAGTGTTGTTTTGGAACTGAAACAGACATTATACTCGGTTGTGTGTACACACCTCCGGAGGGATCACCAATCTATGGAAGTGAGGTAAATGATATTAATATTTTAGAGAATTGTATTTTGGATGCATTTTGTAAATATGGAGAGTGTCTTTTAATTCTGTGTGGTGACTTCAATGCGCGAGTAGGCGACATGGAGGATTACATTTTCGATGATGATGCGAAATATCTACAAATGGAGGATGTTTATGACCCTGATGACTTTACTCTACCAAGAAGGTCAAAAGATGATGGTACAAATAATTTTGGTTCTTCTTTAGTTGAAATGTGTAAAGTATTAAATGTGCATATTTTAAATGGAAGAAAACCTGATGATCAAGAAGGTGAATATACATGTATTACAAGAAATGGTCAATCAGTGGTTGATTACATAATTTTAAGTTCAGAATTGTTTCACATTGCACCAAGATTTCAAGTACTTAAAGAAATTATTAATTCTGTACATTTACCAGTATGTTGTGAGATTATATGTAAAAATTTAAATATTCATTCTTCTGTCAAACTACAGGAAAGAGTATTATTCAAATGGAAAAATGATGATGTACATGCATTCAAGAATAAGTTAAATGGAGAATATTGTGAGAGTAAATTCCAAGAGTTTATACATGTAGTAAAAGAAAATGTGAATAAGGCTATTGATATTGTGTGTCAAGTAATAGAATATGCTGCTGATAGTATGAGAGTTAAAAGTAATAATAAAAACAAGAAACTTCAACCAAAGTGGTGGGATGACGACTGTGATGTTGCAAAAGCACATAAGTACGATATGCTTAATATGTTTAGAACTGATGGTAGTAAAGAATCAAGAGATAGATTCATAATGGCTAAGAAAAGGTTTAAAACATTATGTGGAAAAAAGAAACAAGAATTAGAATACAAAGAAAGAAGTGATGTAAATCGGAAATGGTCTGATACAAATGAGCTTTGGAAATTTGTGAAAAGCAAGATACGGAAAAAAGGAAAGCAAGGAAAAATATCTGCAGAGAATTGGGTTTCACATTTTAAATCTTTATTAAGCAGTAATGCTCAGAAGGAGAGTGACCCAATTTTCGATCAAGAGGTGTTTGATGAGGTAAATAACCATGAGTGTTGTCAAAACTGTATTCCAGATGAAATAGATATTGATGCAGAGATAACCGGTAATGAAATACATAAGGTTATTAAAAGCATGAAAAATGGCAAAGCGCCAGGACTCGATGGGTTTTCAGTAGAGTTTTTTAAAAATGGAGAAATTTTGATACCTTATTTAAAAACATTATTTAACAATATTATAAGTACTGGCAATTTCCCTGTGAATTGGGCTAAAGCAATTATTTGTACGTTACATAAAAAAGGTGATGTCAATGACACAAAAAATTATCGTGGTATTTCTTTATTAAATGTAATGAGTAAAATCTTCACGAAAGTAATAAATAATAGACTGGTAACATGGGCTGAAAAGACTAAGAAATATTTTGAGGGTCAAGCGGCATATCGAAAAGGTTATAGTACAGTAGATAACATCTTTAATTTGTTTGCGTGTGCCCAGAAGTACTTGTCTAAAAGAAAAGGAAGGTTCTATTGCATTTTTATCGACTTCTCAACTGCGTTTGACTCCATAAGACATGATGTATTATTCCACGTTCTGCAAAAGAATGGTTTGCATTCTAAAACACTTAATGTACTTAAATCAATGTATGAACAGTTAACTTCATGTGTATTAACTCAGGATGGTCTGAGTGAATTTTTCTGTTGCAATACAGGAACAAGGCAAGGCTGCATGTTAAGCCCCTTGCTCTTTTTACTTTTTATTAATGAATATGTGAAACTACTACAACTAGCGGATTGTGAGGGCATTTTTATCGATCATAATCTCCAAAATGTGTTCATTCTATTATACGCTGATGATATAGCAAATTTTTCTGATATGGTCGGCAGATTGCAAAAGCAGATTGACACACTTGCTGAATTTTGCCTGAAATACGGTATGAAGGTTAATATCGACAAAACAAAAATAATGGTGTTTAGGAGAGGAGGTATCATTAAAATAAATGAGAAATGGTTTTATAATAATCAGAAAATTGACATTGTGCCAAACTATAAATATTTAGGAGTGGTGTTTTCTTCAAAGTTAACATGGGGTGTTTGTAAAAAGAATCTGGCAGCACAGGCCAAAAAGGCCATGTTTACCTTAAAACAATTTATTACTGTAAATAATATTGACTTAAAGACTTCTCTATTTTTGTTTGACCGCATGATAGTGCCAATATTATGTTATGGCTCAGAAATCTGGGGCTATGAGCACTCGGAGTGTATAGAAACTGTACATTTAAATTTTTGTAAGTTTCTACTGAAAGTCGGATCAAAAACAAGTAATGCCGCAGTATTAGGAGAATTAGGTCGATTACCAATATCTACCACATACATGTTCAGGTGTATCAAATACTGGATAAAAGTAGTAAGTATGGATACGGATAGATATCCACGTTCTTGCTATAATATGTTATTGAATTTGGATGAAAATGGTAGAACTACCTGGGCATCATGTATTAAATCATTATTATTTAAGTTGGGTTTCGGAGATATATGGATGATGCAGGGAATTGGTGATGTAAAAGTATTTTTAAGTGAACTTAAGTCCAGACTAAAAGATGTAGCAAAACAGAATTGGATGTCATCATATCGAGAAAACTGTAAGCTAAAGTGGCTAAATGATGTAAAGAAGGATTTGATTTTAGAACCCTATTTAAATTTGATAGAAGTAAGTAAATACAGAGTAGCTTTAAGCAAACTCAGATGTGTTAATCATTGTTTAAATGTTGAGAGTGGAAGATTTCAAAATATAGATAGAAGTAATAGGTTCTGTCATTTTTGTTATAATCATGGAAACATTAAAAAATGTGAAGATGAGTTACACGTGTTGATGGAATGTCCTTTGTATGACAATTTAAGAAAAAGATACGGCATTCCTATTTCTAATAGCACTTATAATGTACATCAAATATTGTTAAGCACTGATACAAAGGTTGTCAAGGGACTTGCAGCTTTTTGTTATAATTCTTTTAACAAGAGAAGTGAATATATGAAAACTCTAAATGTATAAGAACTCACGATGACTTATCATATATGGATAATGTATATCATTCATTGTATTATTACTATGGGCCTGAGGCCTAAAAAGTTGGAAATAAAATGAACATTGAACATTGAACATTATGCATAGCTATCTTGACATTTTAATGTCATTTCTATTGTAAAATTATCGGAATGTAGAAGATGTAACTTGACCTCTTCCTACTCAAAACAGCTCTCCCTCTCCCCCCCCCCTCCTCTTGGAAAAAAAATGATCATCATATCACACATGCTAAACTTCATCCAATTTATTGTTTTGCTGTTCATTCACAGTAACTGTAATCCAATAGTTTAACAAAAAAAGTCCTCATTACTACAAAACATTTTGACTCAGAATCACAAAAGGTTGACAAAGGCCTGAGGCCGACATATCCTGACTTACAACCTCCTAGTGTGCAGGCAAAACCATTAGTACGCTGTTTACGGAGTCAGTCCAAGTTTAACTAGGAAACGGTTAACCCATGTTAATTATATATATATATATATATTTATAAAGTGTACAGAATTGATATTAATTGACATAATTCCCAAGAAACATGCACCACATATTGAATTATATGAAAGCAAAACCCCTGAGCAAGATAACTGCCTAATTACACCACAGTAAAACCTTGCATGTACATGTACAGTTACATGTACATGTACAGTTACATGTACATGTACAGTTACATGTACATGTACAGTTACATGTACTCGAGAATAATTCTTTATTATCGTGAAAATCAGTTGCCTGCAAAGCAGACCAAGTTCCGTGTTTCTACACTTGGTCTGCCCTTCTTTGACAGGATTTTATTTATAGTAAGGGAAACAGAACTATACTCTGACCCTCCCCCTAGACTGACACACCAATCAGGAAGTTCATCATAATCGCCTAGACCAGTAACAGCCTCTGGTCCCTAGTGTACTGAAGCCTGTTGCCATAGTAACCACAATCAGCCAATTAGAAAATGAGTCACTTTTCCAACGCAGAACAGTGACCTTGTCAAAGAAGGGCAGACCCCAGCGGAGTAGACAAAATACGCAGCTTGGGTCTGCTTTGGAGGCAAGAAAATCAGTCTGAATTCTGAAATATTATTGCAAAATACATGTAATGGTCTAACTAGAACACTGGCTTCATTTGTGGGTTGATTTTAATGCAAGATTTCACTCTACTTCATTTTGAATCTAAAATTAAAATGGAACCGAAGACTCCTAGATGCATGCCCCTTTGCTGTATCACTGACAAAAATCCTTGACCTAGTGACCTACATTTGGGCATGACACACCCTTAAGTCCAGATACACACGTTAAGCTTTGTGATTGCAAGGCAAAGAAGAGAGTCACAGCCTTGACATGAAGTGTCATGGACCGGCGGCCGGATGCACAGAAAAGTGTGTACGAAATGTATCTCCTTCAGTGAGGCAAAGTAAAAAAAAAAAAAAAAAAAACTTGATAAAATTCACCAGGCATGGTTTTCTTTTATCTGGATAGATGAGAGGTAGTGGTAAATACACAAATAGTAATGAAAACAAAAACCTCTACAATTATGTCTTCATCAATATCTATCAATGAAAACATATGAGAAACGGGACCCATATGATATGAAAATGTTTCTGGTATACATGTACATGTACAAAGACTGTGATAGGCAGGTCCCGTAAGTAACAGTATCTTCCAAAACAATATCTTGAGGTCACATGTCACTTCCAAATGATATTTTGCTGAAAGTGGTGGTATTTTCTTTCAAGTTTATTGGTATCAGATTCTCCCTATACTTGAGGGATGTCAAAAGCAGTGATGGTATTCCCAGACAAGACTGCATTCATAGGAACGCAGAGTCAGGGAAGATGTGCTTGTGATTCCAGAATTGTGAGATCAATACACGATATAGGCACCTGGCACATGATGCTGGGCGTCGAGGGAATACCGTCCAACTGACAGAGCAGTTCCACTGCTAAGGCACAGCTTCTTTGAGCTGCTGAATGTCAAAATGATGGATAGTGTTTGTTTACCACCGGCAATGAGTAGTACTTAAAAACGCCTTGATCAGGCTACTGCCCAGGAAGCCAGCCAAGTAGCCTTCACCAAAATATACTCCTTCCATGATGGACTACCATCCCTGTGGTCCATGGCTAATTAATAACCCCACCCACATGATGAGGCATTTCATGCCTGTCAATACCAGATGCGGTTTTTTTTGTTCCCCCCTGCGTAAATATTTATCTAGCGTGTTTATGCAACACAATGCCATTTTACCACCTGGAAGCAGCAATGAAATACTGCAAAATAGCTGCTTCAATATTTAATGTCTTTCTACATGCACCACAGCTTGTAGGTTTTTCCTTCATTATGAGCCCAGTGTGGTGATGTAGTGGTTGCAGTAGTGGCTGGGTTGTTGGGTTAGCATATTACTTTGATGATTATTACGCGCTGTTCATGTTGGAATGAAAGACCAACAATTCCAGTGCTAAATCTTGCTGCAACACTTCGTTTATTGAACTGTATACAAGAATTCCCAATTTTTTTAACCACAGAATAACCAAGTCAAACTAGCAACCATTCACACCTTACAGCATGCTTATAGTTGCAGAGAATACAAGAAGGATCCAGGGCACTGCACTCAAAGTGTCCCGAGGAAAGCTGTTGACTCGGTCTTAAATACCGCTTTAAGCATTAAGATTGGCTATACTGCCTGCGAAAAGCGTCTCATGTTATATGTGGTCTTAAAGTACAAGTACATTTATTTAAAAAAAAAAAAAAAAGACTATAGTGTCATGAAATGGAAGCCTTGAAAAGTATGTGATCTCATGTGAGGTGGTCTTTGGAGTAGGTACATGTACCACTGAATCAAACTGGCGCTCACTCTGCTTGCCTGGGAAGCAGATCTTTCTTTTCACCCAAAGTTTCAGGGGCTTTGTATGCATTATCATGAGAAGAGAAAAGAGGCTATAAACTTAAATATGACGGTGAAATTTGTAGGGGATGAATAATCCTCCTCAGCAACTTTTGTTTTGTCATTTGCTGGTTATCTCAAATGGATTTAAGGGTGATATATTTTGAGCACCTCACATGGACTAAAGGGCAATACAACATTTTGAGCACCTCACATGGACTAAAGGGCAATACAACATTTTGAGCACCTCACATGGACTTAACGGCAATAGAATATTTTGAGTACCTCACATATTCAAAGAGGAAGATCTGCTGCCCAATAAAACTTTCTAGTCAACTGATGACTTCCAGAAAATCTTGCTGGTCCAAACAGTAAAGAAAAATCATGGGACAGTAGGAGATATAAATGCCACAACTTGATGGGAAACTGATTGTGTTTTATGTTAAAGGCAAATTAGCACCACATGGAACAGAACATTAACTCCTGTCCTCTCAAAGGTATCCTTCCTATGGCTAGTAATAATTTTGTACCCAGGCTTATCAGCAAAGAAGTCAAATTAATGTTTGAATGTTTGTACAATTTTGAAACTATTATGAAAAAATCATGGTGGTAGCATAGCCTTTTGTCATAATTCTGTTGGGGAAGGGTGAGAAGATTAGGTATGCAGGGTCTTATAAAAAAAAAAAAAAAGGCTGACCCCGAGGTCTGTCCAGTTGGCAAGGGTTAAGGCTTCCCTGGTGGATTTTGTGCTTACAGGATCACTGGTGGTGAAATAAACTACTGATAGACTAAACCACATTCCCAGCATCATATACATGCACAGTAAAACCTCTCTAACCGAACACCTCTCTATAGTGAACACCATTTCTCGGTCCCAAATATATACTTCCAATGTAAGTAAACCTCCATACACCAAACACCTCACTATACTGAACACTTTTTTCTGGTCCCAAGGGTGTTCGGTATAGGGAGGTTTCACTGTACTTGTAATCATGAGCTTCACCATTATTCAGTTCTTGTCAAACTAAAACTTTTCAACACTTTGAGTAGTAAACTTTATTGCTGGATTTGGAATGATACTTAAATTTACAAAATACTACAGTCACAAAAACATGGTCAAGTTGTTTACAAAGGCTGTCGCTTTCTTATTACTCACCCCACAGTTTTGAAACTATGGCAAAAGTGGAACTATTTAGGAACCAGGTTTAACTGTACTACACAATGCACAACATGATTTCCATATAACAATTACCAAACAACAGACACTTGGAATAAAAAATCAGCAATTTTATGATGCAGAGAATAATTGCAACACATTTCTGGTGCCACTTTTAGGATAAGTATCTCCACTCTTGATTCCCTTTTTTAAATTCTGGCAAATGCAAAAAATTAGATCATTTCTCATTGGCAATTGTAGCAAAATATTCCCCATTAGCTGACAGTCATTGATCAGTAATTCACAAAGAGTGCAAAATGGTTTAGTAACAGAGGGCCCCAAGCCAGAACAAATTTCACTCAATTTGGTGTGATGTGGCAGTGCCATTTGGTGCAGACAGACAGGCAATGTACCAGCGATTATCTCTGGGGCTGAATCTTGTTGCACGGTTCACCTGTAACCAGCTGCCAGCATAACCTTGGATAAATGCAGCATCAATTAGGGCATTAATTGAGCCTGTAATCCACCCCTGGTTTGCCGTGTCTGTCGGCTGCCCATCCAGCGTCCCTGTGCGGTCTATGTTATAGGCGGTACAGCCCACAATTTGGATTGTGTCCCTTAGGGCCACTAAACCCTTGGATGTTTTCATTACACAACTTGTCCTCAAGCTCCTGGTCTTCCAGCCCCAAACATTGCAGCTCATATATGAGGACCTCGGCCATCTTATGTCTGCACTTTCAGGCATATTATGAGTAAAATGTTCATTTCAATGGACTTAATAATCTTTCATTACTCACTTATCAGCAATTGTTCTCGTTTGTCTTAGAAAAAAAAAAAAAAAAAAAAGAAACAGCTGATTATAGCCCTCTTGCCATGCAGGCATGTATCACATTATGTATGTTTGTATGCTAGAACCCACGCACAGAGCATCAAAATGAATGACTAAATCAGCCTTGGGCTGGGGGTGAGGGTGGGGGTGATTAGTTTACCCTACAGCCCTGATGGAAATTCAGTGAGTTGAATTCCATAAAAATTTGCTGAACTTTTGACACAATACTACCTAAAAATGCAGTGCTGGAGTGAGTCAGGATCAGCTGTACCTGTCCTCAACATCAACAATTAACCCTTTCAGTGCCAAATTTTGGACTGCGTCAACAGCTTTTCTCGGCACACATTGGGCCCAATGCGCACTGAGAAAAGCTGTTGACCCGGGGTATTCTCTCTGGAAGTACAGGCATACTGATACCTGAATGAAAGGTCTTGTTATGAGGAATAAGAATCTGTAATCCTAATGATAATTCAGGCTTGCCTGACTTAAGTAATTCCACTTTAGATGTGATTGGCACTGAAATTGTTCCCATCCAGGCACTTTTGGATGATTTGGGAGGGAAAGGGTTAAAGCCCTGGTCAGTGGTTTTTGCAGTGCCTGACTGAGATAGCCGCTGTATGATATTCCAAACAATGCTAAAACCACTGGCCCTACACATGTATAACGGTACTTCACTGAAAGGTCTGGATATAGGGAAACTTTAATATGAAATTCCATACTCTCCAAGATTTGATATTAGACTGGTATGAAGGAATTCATGTACAATCCTGTAACAAATATGACACTATCATCAAGTTGTCCTCGCAGATCAAACACGCAGCCTCTTTGACAAACCTAAAATACATTCCCGTAAGTTCTATTTTAAAATCCACAAAATTTCATCACTATAAGTTCTTAATGGAAAAATGGTAATTACATTGCTTAAAAAATGTTTACGACTTCTTTTGTGATGACTTGTCTCACAGTTCACACAATTGATCTCCGCATCATTTTTAATTATTTCATGAGAACATTACGACTTTTGTTTGTGGTGAACCATTGGAGTATTCAGGCTACATTTTCAAAAAAAACATAGATTTATTTTACTTTTGTCTGTTTTTTTCTTCTTTTGACATGTGTAAATTGGAAATTAAACTGTACTCAGGTGGTATTCAGATCTGCAAATTGATGTATGACTGGTAAATACATGTACTCACATTAGGGGGTGATTTCAATAAATACTGAAACACTGTAAATTGCTTTATTTTCGTAAGTTTAAATTTTCACGTTTTTTTGTATTTTTGACCTTTCACTGCAGTCTTAATTGAACTATTTTGGACATAATTCCTATTCAAACTACACTAAAGTACCATTTTGCTGTTTTTGTTTTCACGGTTTTGTGCCCATGCAAAAATAAAAGTACAGCAAATTAAAGCAATTTACAGTAGCCTCAGGCTTCCATACTCTGTATTACTGTCCCTGGTGACATCACCTGCAGTTTGGGTCACTGAGTAAATAGCCCCAAAGCTGCGGGTCCTGGCTCGTTGGTTCATCCCTTTTCCACTGGGATGATCTTCGAAATGCTCAGCAAAGTCACCATGGCATTTATTTCTGATGTGCACTGACAAAAAAACTGAGTCACTGCCATAAGTTACACTTCCAGCTATCTTGGTTGGGAAAGGGTTAACCTTATATAAGCCAAGGATATGGAGAAGGCCGGTCAAATCTGCAGAGATCCACTAGCAACTTTGTGAGCGCCTTTGATACCTTCAGCTAACACTTACACACAGTCTAATAATTCTCCCAGGAAATAATTAGCAAGGCCTTTCCGTAATAACAACTTCTCAATGGACACTGCTATGTCAAGTTTGTTCCTACATGCTTTCCCAAGCATCCTTATTCCTGTCGCCATGGCAACTTGGCACCTGCTTACTTAAAATTAATGTAGATGTTTGCATGGTAGACAATCTATCTTGATTAATTGCCATGCAGGTGGGGATGAGGAATCCCCGGCAAAGGCAACACCTCTCATCAGGGGGTGAGATGATGCTGTATCTCCTTCACCAGAGGTTGCAGGGCAATGCCCAGGCAGCCAGTGCAACTGTCCCCCAAGTGACTTCCCAAGAAGTGCATACATGTCAGAGTGGCCTCATTTCCTTCTGTTCAGAGTTTCAGATCACCCGACAGAATCTTTCACTCCCAGATATTTTTAAACATGATTTTTTTCATATATTCACCTAAACTATGACATCTAAATTGCTTTACTATTTGTCATAAAAAGATCTTTCATTAAGGTACACCATGCTAGGCCCATATTATGTAATATTCAACTTTCACACAATATGCACATTTGTTGGACATTTGATGAAATTACCTTTGTAATTCATGAATATTACCTCTCCAGATAGTTAATTTTATAAATTTCACCAAATAATAGCTCACATTTCCTGTTCATCTATAGGTGGCATTACTAGTGTTGTTTAAGTTTCACAAAATAGCTTCCAAAGACATTTCCACCAAATTTCACAAGGATCCATTGAAAATCAAACACACTGGAACATTTTGATTTTTGAGACCTGTTTTATATAATCCACTAGGTGGCACCACCAACAATGAAAGGGACCTAGATTTTCATTCGTAGAATATGTCAAAACTTTTCAAAGGGCTAACTTAACCCTAAAAGTGCCAAATTTTGGACTGAGTCAACCGCTTTTCTTGACATGCATTGGGCACAATTGGCACAATGTGCCCAATGCACGCCAAAAAAAGCTGTTGACCTGGGATATTCTCCATGGAGCACAGGCATACTGGTACTTGAATGAAAGGTCTTTTTACAAGGAATACAAATCTGGGATCCTTATGATAATGCAGACTAGTCTGACTTTAGTAGATTAACTTAAGTGGTGATTGGCACTGAACGAGTTGAAAAATTGTCGGTGCTATCATTGCAACTGTTTATGGATGGACGGACTGGGGGACAAACACACTGATGAGAGTTGCAAAAAGCTCTGCGACCAAAGGTCAGCAGAGCCAAGAAGAGCTTTCATTACAGTGCCAACATGCAGGGTCTCAAGTCAGTTATTCTTGCATCGTCTGGCACGTCATGCTATAGCTGCTGTAAAAAAAAACCTCAGTGTGTTCAAGGGGGAAGGAGGCACATCTACCTGTCTACAAATCTATATAATGTGCATCTCCTACTTTTCAAAAAATACTTAAAAACTTTATTGGCAAATAAGTGATTTCACAACATTTCTCTTCTTCCTGGTATCTGAAGTTAAAGTAAAAATCCTGGAAGCTGTAGCGTGACTGCCACGCCACACAGACTATGGCCTTTATTACGGTAACATGGAGTGAATAAATGACATTTAATTTAGTCAAGTTCCCATGACAGGCCTATGATGGAAAGTAAAATTAATCCTCCTAAAAATGATGCATTCGAAGTGCTCACAGAACAAGACTGACAGCAATTTTCCTAAAGCTTAACACAAATCTGACATCCAATTCCCTATCTACAACTGAGTCTGGCTCTCAGTGAAGATGCTTGTATATACGTAGCCTGCCTTTATCAACAACATTTACCTATGGTTTTTCGTTAGTTTGCAAGGCAAGCAGAAACAACGGCAAACAGTAATCCAGACAAATACGTGGTCAATTCACATATGTACACACAAATATAAGACAGTTTTGTGGACCAGTACAGGAAATATAAATCTGTCAGCACTAGGGCCTGACAGAACAAACTATTGATTATTAGAAGTCCTCCAAGTAGAACACTCACATCTCCACTTGGCCCCCTGATCATCACGTCCTGCAGATTTTCAATCAGCAATCCTTCTCCAATGTTGATGCCTTGACGTGTGATTTTTGATAGCAGAGACCACACAAGAAGCCTCAAATCTGACCTGACGGTTAAGTAATCAGGATTCATATTCCAGCAGTGATCTTGAATTTCGTAAAAAAGTGCTCCAATGCTTAATTATATCAAAAGTGAGGGACAGTTATTTCAGAAGATGACAGGAGATATGCTAACATTTACCTTGAAAGAACACTCTGGGGGTGAGTATATATAATTACATGGAATAAAATAATGATGGGGCTATATGGATGGCCCACCTGCAGGCAAAGTGACTGTGAGGGGCAGAGGGCAAGACTCCTGTAGATTGGTGTGACATCATTAGTCCATGTCCTCTGCAATTATCAAGTTCTAACGCTCCCCAGTACCTTGTACAACTCCCTTGGCTTAGCTTTCTGGTGAATCATGTAACCCAGTTAACCCTGAAAGTGCTACTCATGGCTATAGTCGTTTTATCTTTACTGTTATACATATAATGGTTAAAAGATTCAAATTCCTCACGAAGACACCTTTCTTTCAAATAGCAGCAAGCCTAGTCTAAAGCAAAAAGTAGTCTTGGTGAACAGCTTTCTTTAGGGCACTTTGTGTGCAATGTGCTCTCAGTAACCTGAGAAAAGCTGTTGACTCAGTCTTAAATCAGTGCTTTAAGAGTTAACAGCAGTCTGAGTGTTAAAAATAGTCAAACCTCTCTTTTTTGGACTGTAAATTGTGCGACCTCTTTTTAAGACCATTCAATTATGAATGAGATTTTTTGTTGGGACCATAAAAGTGACACCTCTGTTTAAAGACAACAGAATACTGAAACCGGGATTTTTAGGACTGCAAAAGTGTCAACCTATCTTTCAGACCACAGAGTAGTACAACCCACTTTTAAGACCATTGAATTAATCAAACTTCTCTTCTGAGGCCACAAAATACTGAAACCTCTTTTTAAAGACTATCAGAAAGTGAAATCCCTCTTTTAAGGCAACAATAAAGTGAAACATCCCAGATCATAAAAATGGTGAAACCCCCGAACTCTTTTAACGTACCCCACTCTGTCATAGAAATCTGCCTTTCGTGACACCTTAAAAAATCAGTGGAATTTAATTTCTGAATGAACAGATACAAGGGAAGATATTTATTGTAAAAAAACTTAAGGTCTTACAATTTTACCACAATTTTCTCGGTTTAAAATTTGCATCCTCTGTGTCTTATTGACCTACATGTCCTGATGTAACCTGGTAAACCTCAAGAAAATGAAAAACAAAGCTGCCAAGTATATTGCTGGATGTATGGTTTAGTCTGATACAGCTCCCATTATACTGATTGCAATAGTGGTATCTCATCATAACGGCGCTCAGATAGCCAGCATATTTACTTTGTCACACAAGTTTTGAGGGACTTAAAGGTTTAATTCCTTTGCTATTTGACCCATTAATCTGACATATTCAGATATCTGACTCATTAATCTGACATATTCAGATATCTGACTCATTTTGCAGGGAACAAATGGTGTCATAATATCGAGATTTCACCGTACTTTGTAAACTCTATTGCCTTCAAGTCAGTAGCCTGCTAAACACACTCAACTCAGTCTAGCTTAACTCTGCCAAGTTGAAGTGATGTATGAAGGGATAGTGGTATGTTCCGCAGGTAACATATCTGCAAATTTGGGACACCTCCCTCCCATGAATACTCCACGTACATACTCACTACAATGGGGAAAATATCCTCAAACAAGCCTTAATACCTTGATGATCCATCATCACTGTGTTTCATTCTATTTTGTGGAGCAAAAGAGGTCATAAATCATTAATAAATGCAGGTACATCTACAGAGGCACCCACCTTTTCTTTTTAACCAATGATATTTGTACAATTCCAAGCAAATCTTGCGCAAATCTCACAGGTGAGAATGATAGTGGTAATAAATTACTCTGATAAAATGAGGGCAATGTCTTTTACACTACACCTTGTGCCATTACGTGTCATTCTGAATCCTCAAAACAAGAACAAATGGTCAATTCTGTCATCGCTAAATGTGTGTTTGCTCCTGTGTGTGGCCAAGATCAAGCCATGGTGATGTGTCATTGCTGTAATATCTCAGCCTGACACAAACACACCGGAAATCTTTCACTCTGGAAATCTTTCATACCTCGCTGGAGATGGGAAGTAATTTCTCAGAATTACCTTTTTTTTGTGTCTGTGAAAATAATGACCCTAGTTTCCACATTAAATCAACCCGACTGTGTGTGTGTGTGTGTGTGTATGCTGTTTGATTTTGGGTGTCGGTTGTCTCATAACACTGAGAAGAAATATCAACAGCTTTTTCTTTCTGTTGAATGTTCCCTTGATTTTAACTAGAAAAGTTTCACAGAATTTATGAATTATGGTAATGAAGTATTCCTTTGTATCTTATCACATATCTTTTTGTAGGAATTCACAATGGACATAATTAATATCAGTAGGCAATTCAACATGAAGATTAATTGACAAAATGATATTTTATAAACACCACTGAACTAGAAGAAAAATAAGAAAAGTGAAATTTAACAAACTTAATGTACTGGTAGCCCTCTTGTTCAAGGCCAACACTACAATAACCTTGTCTCGCAGACTTTTTCAGGAGTACTAAAACATTTGAATGAGGAAGTAACTTGCAAATTTTATCAATGAATCCTAAATTTCAGTTAATTCAATCATCTGAAAAGAAATGAAGATGTAGTGCTAATCTTACAACTGAGAAAGAATCTCACCAGAATGAAATTTTGAGAGAGCTTTGTGGGCTACTTAAGAGCAAAGGACTGGCAAAGAGGAAATATCTGCTACGCATTTCTGGAATGTACCGAGATTGGAGCTTTTCAACCAAATACAGAACATTTTGGATGCAATATCTTGTTCAAAAAGAAGAATATCTCTTACAGGATGTGAACAATTTCATCAATTACCACGTGTTACCATAAGAATTTACATAAGAAGCAAGGAAGGCCATTTACAATAATCCAATTTTGTTGAAAAAATCTACGCATGCCATAAATTAAGATATTTTGCGAAACATGAAAGTACCATGACCATAAAACAGATAAAAGGCTGAATCTCTCAACAACTGGCTATACCTTCCGTGACCTTGGTACAAAGTGTGACCTTGGTACAAAGTGTGTATCACTTTAATCGCTGCAGTCTCTCACCCTGTTTCCTCTTCATTGGCAGTTACATGTGGTTCAGACTTCAAGGCTTTGCCAAAATTCTGTGGGTTGCTATTTGATGAGGTACGTGGACTGGTGGGCATAGCAAGTAGACCACCCGTGAAATATCAGCATGATAATCCTTATCTATAGAGACATCAGACTCCAGCAAACCTAGATTTATTGAAAGCTATGCACTTCTTGATATCTAAATGACCTGAGCACTTTACGATACCTTACAAATGAGTAATGGTGAAGTTACTAGCATGCAACCTGGAGAATGCTGCTATACACAAAGTTAACATCCTTTGATCAGACTGCTATAAATATTTAAAAATATGACTATTATGATAAAGATGATCTCACCTGTGAAACTTATATAACACAACAGTCAAACAAAAACAGAAATGATGGACCTGCTTGAAAGAAACCATCAGTCAGCTTGATCAAAGAGCCATCTACTCACTGATTACACCAAAATATTTATTTACAACCTTTGTCACCTGATCCGCAAGTCAGGCTCTCCGGGTGAAACCAAGCCAGCAACAAAGAGTCCCTCAAGTGTGTTGGTGCGAAGTGCATATATATATATATATATATTGAAACCTCCCTGTACTGAACACCCTTGGGACTGGAAAAAAGTGTGCAGTATAGTGAGGTGTTCAGTAAAGAGAGGTGTTCCATATATGGAGCTGTTCGGTAAGAGAGGTTTTACAGTAGTCCCTCCTTTGAGAGACCGCCCCTAGTGCCACCTAAAAGGTGGTCACATAAAGCAGGTGGTCTTTCAAAGGAGGTGTAAATAACATGAAAAGTACTACAGAGAGACCTGAAAATTATGGTCTCTCAAAGGAGGTGGTCTCCCAAAGGAGTGGTCTTTCAAAAGAGGGATTACTGTACTGTATATATATATCTTGATGATATGTACTTTGTCTGTGTTTGTGTATACTGTCCTGGAACCCTTTTTAAATGTGTCAGACATTCCTCATCCATGACCTTTTGACAAGTGAGTTCTAACCCAAAACACTAGCTTGACTTGAACAACAAAATCCTCTCTACATTCATCAAATAGTCTACATAATGGACCCTGCAGGGAAAATAATCACCAGTTCTCGGCAGTCACAATTTTGATGTCTGTGGAAAGTTTCTAAGAACTATGAGATGCACTTTGGGTTATTGTTGATGGATACCTGTCTCTCAGGTGTTGAAAAGTGAACAGATTTTCTTCTAATATCTGGCTAACTTATTTCATGCCTCAATGACCTTTCATCTCATTTTTTCTTATCTTTTTCTTACATTACAAACGCGTTGCAACTAATTTTACACAAACCCTTTCATCCACAAATTCGGGACTCAACATCTAATCTGCCTTTCTTCTCCTGTTTTTGCTTTTTCTTCTCTTCTTTCTGAAACAGTATTCTTCAACTTATCACCTCAGGGAGCTTAGATTTTTTCCTACATGTATTTGTGTATCCAATACTGCATACAAATAAGGTTAAATACACACGATGTTGATCAAAATTGTACATAAAATATTTCAGTTGGCTCTGAGTTCTGACATGTTCAATGTGGTCAGAAAGGTGATGGAGGTGATAAATAACATTTATTTACAGTATTTCATTTATGTATATATATGTGTGTGTGTGTGCACACACATACATGTACATATGTCTCGTCCTTTCAGGATAATTCCTCATAATTAAGATCTTTACAATGCATTCTAACATACTATGTATGAACATCCAGCAACTCTTTAGTTTTATTTCTCCTTCTTCATCATGAACACCTACGTTGTCAAGTCAGGAGTTCAGCAGCATTCAACTGGAGAACATTCAAGCTTTTCATTTGAAAATCTACACTGTATGAAACATCTTGCTCTCATAAAACAAGGTAGAATAAATCTGATTCATAAAAACAAGAGGATCATTATTGTCCTGTGTTCTGCTGACTCGAATCTGTTGCTTCTGAAAGTGCACATTTTACATTTCTGTACATGTACTGTATTTCTGCTTACTAATAAGTGACCAATAGTTTGATATTATCAAGAAAGAAGCTAATATGTCAGTTTGACCTTTCAAGGTCATTCAAAGTCAAAATAACCACAACAAGAGAAACCCAAAAGTACTTTCCTATTACGGTTAAGAATAACCATCGGCCTCTGATCAAACATTACCAAGATATACACCAATACATGTCAGCTTTGCTGAGTCATCAAAAACTTTAAATTGTATTGAACACTTTTTCAGGCATCCCCTGTCAGTGTTCAGGCATCCCCTGTCACAGAATGTGTATTTATTCCTTCAGCATCTCCTTCACACTTTTTGTAAAGGTCCATCTAGGCAACATCTATATGTAAAAGCAAAGTATTCCATACAAGAGTTTTGGACAACATTGCAATACAAGCACAGCACTGCTGCTTTTTACCTATACAGTTGTAGCAGTTGATGGCACATGATCCAAAAGTCTGATATCCCATAAGTTCATCAAAAACTTATCATAATCCCTTCATTTTCCAAACTTGCATCATCTTCATTCAGATAATATTCTCATAAAACTTCATACAATTTTGTTCAACCCTCTGGGAGGATAAGTTGAAAACAGTTTTAGCACCTAAGACTCCATAGCAAAAATAGGAAAAATTGCAGCAGCACCTGGTGGCCAAAATGTGAAACTATGAGACCCCAAGTGACCCTGTACGCAATTTCAAAGCAATACGTCAAATAGTTCCTATGAGGAAATTTTGAATAAAATAAAACAAAACTCATAAACAATAGAAAAACAAAAGGCCCATGGTCCTAATGCCCTGCTGGCATCGTGCCATTAATTTGCACCTGTTCATTTCAAAGTTGCCAGTCCTCAAGTGGCTTTTGAGCATATAAAGCTTATGTACTTTTAGTCTATAAAATGTTCACCAGATGGCAATTCGCTCCACATATAATCATACCTTAACTGTCTGATTCCTGTGAATTATTGCTGCAAGTCCCAAGACAACAGTCAGTGAGTCCTTAACTTTATGTCCTCAGTGACTTTGCCACAGAAGATCAAGGTCACCCAGATTATGTAATACAAGAGGCCCATAGGCCTGATACTGTACTGACATTGCCACTGATGTCCAAGCTACACCCTGCCATTACAAAATCACCTTTTCAACTATACAGGCATGGTGACCTCACAAAAATACATCAAGGTCACTGACATTATACAAAATGCCCATAAATTTGGCAAGTCTAATCCAATTATTTTTCTTTTACATCATCATCATCATCATCATCATCATCATCATCATCATCATCATCATCATCATCATCATCATCATCATCATCATCATCATCATCATCATCATCATCATCATCATCATCATCATCATCATCATCATGGAGAAGAATGGCATACCCCTTCCCTCCTTAAATCTGCCAAAATGGACTGAAAGTCAAATGTTGACTGTGTCAATGTGTTTGACTAACTTAAACAGTAATGGAAAACCATTTGAATCAGAATTATAGATGAGATCTATCAAGATAATTTTCCAGGTCAACAGTTCAACCCATGCCAAAGTACTTGACTCAGTCTTAATTCACCAGGGAAAGGGCTGGGCACATGTTATAAGTTGTCCTTACATATCGATTTCCACAATGCTGAGCACAATGTCTATTTTCTAAATTTAAAAAATCATAGCTAAGAGCATTACTGTCATAAAAATGAAATGATAGAGGGTAGAAAGAAAAGCTTAGTATCATATAAGCTTTCTCCTGTCCATTTCCCCAGACACATCTAGATTCATTTACCTCATACCTTTAATGAAGTAAGGAGCTTGCTTAAATATCAGTCCCCAATAATCCCTGTACTCCTGTCCCCAGTACAAAAGTAAATATAATGAAAGCTGACACACTCTTCTCAAAGGTCAGAATATGCAACATCTACATTCACTTCATAGCTCACTTAAGGTCAATATGGCAGTTCGACCTCTGCAAGAGGTCCCGATCCTAAGCAGAAACAAGAAGGAGATATGTCCCATCCAATAAGGTTAATTCAGTTTGTAACTTAGCCAAGTGCGTATGTGTCCTACAGGGTGATACCAAAGTTTTCCTGTTGATACTCTGGCTACAAGGATGTGTGTTAACCAGACCTTGTTAACTTGTGTACATACATGTACATGTACAAGGTCAAGGTTATCTTGGGCTCTGCTTAGTTCCAACATTAGCCACCAGGGGATGCTGGCCATGGTAAAATGAGTTGAAAAGACAAAGTGCAGGTGCTCCACACATGGCTAAACTGACTTTTACATTTGTTCAGTCAGTGCAGCACATGCTCCCCTGGAGAACAGGATCTTCACTATCGGAGTCTGTCTTCCTTCTTATATTGTTTGCAGAATCTCCAATCAAAGTAAATATTTTTGAAATAGTCGGGATCTCCAAATAACAATGATGTAAACTGTCAACAAGAAGTTTTGGGGGAAAATGTTCAATAAGTCCAAATTTAAAAAAAATCCAGATAAATCAGCAATAGTGCAACATTATTGAACATACACGGATCAGCACACTACCTGATAAAACATTGTAATAATCCCATCTGCATTTCTAGAATAAATGAATCATTTTTATTTTGTAATTCTGTGAAAATTTGAATTTTGACATCTAAAATTTTTAAGTCAACTCTGAAACATGAAGATAATTTGTTGAAAAAAATAAAAAAATTAATGGACCCATCATTGGTAAACTTAATACACTTGACATCTCATAAGTTTTGCACTTTGCACAAATAAATTTTCTCCGCCGTCTCAAACATTTGCTCTTAATTCAAATTTCACACAAGGCTGGCTAAAATTGAAGAATGTTCATATTTGTAGGTTATCACATGGTTGTAGCTGTATCACCCCCTGTATCAGCCCCTGAGTACCCACATCATGTTAAGCGATGATACGAGTGTGAGGGGCTGGTACAGGGGGCGATACAGCTACCAGCATGTGATAACCTTTATATTACCAATTGGTGTGAATAATACAATGTTTAATGTATGACACATTAAGATATACATGTAGCATGATAAGGCCAACAAAACAATGAGATCCAGTTTTCTGCATGTTTTCTGGTGCCCTGCTGTCATAACTCTTGTCAGTGAGATGTTCAAATTCAAACGTCTGCTGCCAATAGAGTTTAGCACTCTGTGCCCTTTGCTGGCAGCCATTTTCAGGGCGATATTTTATTAATAGCGACCCTTCTTACATCTCTGATTGGTCATTGAGGAGAGAAGTTGCCAGCAACCAATTTGACAATGATTTCTTATCTGTGATTGGGTATACAGGAAAAAAGCATGTGCTTGATATCAAGCCTCATTTTGACCCTATTTTTCCAAAAATATCATACCCATTGCTCTCATATCAACTAATTACACATGAACAATAACCAGGGATGTATTTACACTAGATGGTTTTATATATATATATATATATATATATATATATATTGTTTGATGTAAACAGTTTTTTAACCAATCCATAAAACAGTTTAAGTATTTTTTTTCAACAACATTGCCATCAATGTGACTGACTTTGTGTTGCCAATAATTGGTCCACTTGCTTACATATTTCCATGGTAACATATTTTTGCAAAAACAAAAATTAAAACCATTTTTTACAACTTAGTTTTGCACATTTGTTTACCATAAACACAAACATTTGCATGGTATTTATTCATTAACTTGGGTACTCTGTTCGTTTTGGGATAATTTTACTTGCAGCAGTGACAAAATTGAGTCAGACAAGCATGTAACACACCTATAATTACATACCATGGCTGCGAGCCCTGTGTGAATTGATGTAATCTAATAAACTGCAAATTATAAGACCAGAAACCCAGCAAGTGTATTAGACCAGCAAGCATTTGATTAGCACCAGAAATTCCCACATTTAAATGTCACAAGCTGAAGTGTGGGGGTGGGGGGTGGGGGGTGGGAGGGTGTTACTCTTGCACCCTACCACTGAAAACAATTCGTGTAATCTGAGCCAGTGATATACTTTCACTGTATAGATTGATGCAGCTTTTCTCTTTTGAAACGAAGTGAGGTTAATGCATCCTGGGAAGAGCAGATCTATATGTTACTGATGCAAACTTAATACCCCTTTGCTCCCCCCCCCCAACACACACCCCTTGCAGGAATAAGGTAGTTGTCACAAGACTTTGTTAGTTGATGGGCTGCTGTCAATCTTCAGTGTTGCTATAAACAAATTGTTATAATGTCGTGTCCAAGTACACAAGACAAGTCATTTGTAGCTGGAATAACAAAACTACAAGACTACCTGTGTCCAAAACAAACAACATTTATGGGTAATACCTTACTCCTGCTGATGAAAGTTTATGTTGTTGACATGTCACAACCTGATTTAGGCGCTGTTAATCTATTTTCCAGAGTGTAATTTACAGGATGACAGAACATTTTGGAAAAGGAGACCCTCCAAGTATACAGAATTAAAGGGACTTTTGCATTATTAGTTCATGAGCTTATAAGCTTGACGTGTGGGTCACTTTAGGGATTTCACTGTACATACTCATTTAAAGTCAACAGAAACCAGTCAAGTAATTTGAGAATTT
Organism: Hermodice carunculata; assembly: GCA_964020975.1. NCBI lineage: Eukaryota > Metazoa > Annelida > Polychaeta > Eunicida > Amphinomidae > Hermodice > Hermodice carunculata. Next base: position 71,977,040 of record OZ026624.1, read on the forward strand.
ATGTCCTGGGAAAATTTTTGTGCCCAAACAATTATTAAAAAGAGAAAAAATTAAGAAAAAGGTTGTTAAAATATATCAACATATAGGTCGTTAAAATATATCAACATATAGGTGGATAAAATATATCAACATATAGGTGGATAAAATATATCAACATATAGGTGGATAAAATATTTCCGTCCCTTTTAACTCCTATTTGATACGGATAAGCTAAAAATGTACGGTACTCATTTGACCAATACACATATCTTACTCTATTGACCATGTATAGACTATAAATAAAACAAGATGCCCACGGGCCTCATGCTCTCCCCATCACCATCAACAAAAAAATAATTTTCTGAAATGTATTCAATCTATGAACTTGAAAAATTTATCAGTCACATTATGCAAAATCAAACTTCTGCATGAGACACATCTGTTGTACATTTGGCATCATTTGTCTTATTCTTTTTCAAAGTATTGAATTAAACATCCTTTTCATAAGTGCTCAATGACCTTAAAATAAGTCAAGGTCACAAAATGATTGGGTCATGGTGTACAATAATGTAGGTCACCAAGTAAAGTTTTATATACAATATACTCAAGTGCACTTTTGATCTAGAGGCTCAATTCTCCTAGCCACTGATGTCCAACGTAGACCCGAACATTACAAAATCACCTTTTCCTACTTAACAGGTCTGGTGACCTTACAAAAATAGGTCAAGGTCACTGAGCTTGTGTAATATATTAGCTTTGGACATGATCTATATACATGTATTCTATAAATTTGGCTTATCTAATTAAATTATTTTTCGAGATATGGAATTTTGTATCTTTCAAGATATTTTAACTCTTATTTTCTGTCAAATTACAGATGGCGCCACTACTATCATAACCAACCGGGATTTTGACCTCTTCTAGAACCCCACTAAATTTCACGAAGATCCATACAAAATTAAGGATGCTGGAATGGTCACCAGATTTTCACATTTTGACCTGTATATATCATTATACTATTCTTGTAGTTGGGGCAGCAACATTGATGTCGATGTAGATTTTCATAAACTTTATAAATTCTAAACATTATATGGGCCTAACTCAAAAATTGTGGGGTGAAGAGCATTTATGAGATGATCCATATATTTAAACTAGCCATTTGACCTTGACCTTTAACTCAGATGAAAAAAAAAGTAGGTTACCAAGTACAGTTTTATGTGCAATGTAATCAAGTACAATTTTGATCTGGAGGCTCAATTCTCTTTGCCATTGATGTCCAAGCTACACCCTGCCATTACAAAATCACCCTTTTCAACCTCACAGGCATATTGACGTCACAAAAATAGGTCAGGGTCACTGATATTGCATAACATTCTATCTTTGGGCGTGGTCTATTGGTCCTATAAATTAGAAAATTCTAATCCAATTACTTTTCCCAGATATGGAATTTTATATCTTAAAACACATTTTGGCTCATAATTTGTCAAATCATAGGTGGCGCTACTAGTATCACTAGCAGCTTAGACATTGACCTCCCCCAAAATCCCACTAAATTTCATGAAGATCCGCCAAAAATTAAAGATGCTAGAGTGTTCACCAGATTTTCACATTTTCACCCCTATATTGCATAATATTGTAGATGGTGCCACCAATATTGAAAGAGACCTGGATTTACTTACACCCTGTAAGTCCTGAAAGTTATATTCGGCTAACTTGAAAATAAACTGTGGACGGTATCACGCTAACGAGCAAAAGTATGCAGACAAACAGACAGACATGAGCAGTCACAAGCTCTGCGATCTTAGGTCAGCAGAGCTAAAAAAAAAATTGCAATGACTTTTGCTACCAGAGATTAAGGAATCAATAACCTACATTGTAATTTGTGTCATGCATGGTATGATGTCAAACATTCTTTATCGCATCTTCTAGGCCTGAGATGAACAAACTCCAGAGACAAATAAAGTTTGTGTTTTTTTTTTTCATTTTCTCCTGAGATATGATAAATACATCTCAGTGGCCATGAACAAAAAAGAAAAAAGAAAATATTTGGTCAGCAATGCTGGAGGAGGAGAGGACAAAAAACCAAGAGAGTTACATTTCACTATTTTCATCCAAACAATATCACAGTCCTACAGTTTGACACATTTCCTCACTAATGTAAAACCTCCCAAAAAAGTCCACCCAAACTGAAAATTTGAGAGACACAGTCGTAAAAGTATTAAGTTTCACTGTATGTAAATGTTTTGAAAATTAATAAAACATTAAATTGCACTCATGTCTGCACACTTGCATTCAGTGCCAAAATCTTTTTTGTTTGGGCATTTCCTTTCAGAAAATATATATACTTTTTGTGCCTTCTAGGGGACATGGGTAATAGCTGAACAGCGGTGGATGTAGTGTAGTCTACAGGAGCCTTATAAACATTTGGTAGATACTGTGATATATCACAGATCTTTGTCATGGTATTGCAATAATTTCCATATATGGACTGATTGTCTTCCGGCTGAACACACAAATAGAATCAATCCATCTCGCTAAAATGTTCATTACCTGAAAAATACATGTTATGTCTCATAGATGTCATATACCATCAAATTCAATTGGCTAACCTTTCTTTTTTTTTGGGGGGGGGGGGGAATGCCCGATATTACAGTAACAAAGTTAATTGAGTGTGCTGCTGCACTCACAGAATATAATGCCCCAGTGACATATGAATACAGGCAGAAGTGGTTGTCAATGGTAAGTCATTTTACAGATATTTGGAATCAAACTGTTCCAATTAAGATATTTCCCTCCTCCAACTTAAAAATAGTAACTCCTGAATGCCTGCAATATAAATAGTGGGTTTGAGCAAAATAATTTGAACTAACAGCTCGCAGCAGGTAAATATTTGCACACAGTGTTTATAACTTATGTATCTAGCCCATCCATATGCTGTCAAGGCTTTAATGGATTCCAATAGCAAGCAGCATGGCCACTCTGCCACGCATATAAAACACAAAAGGCAACACTACACTGAAATATAGCTACATGGTGCATGGGTCCAGCCCCTTGATGTTATATGTACCTAGCTACAGTACATGTGAGGTCCATGTTTCAGCATGACACTGTCTTTGATAGGACAAAAAGTGTTACCATCCATGGTCAAAATATTACAGTCATTTCTTTTAATTGTCCGATATTTCTCCCCCTTTCTTGGAAATAAATAAAAAAATTACAGGCACAAATAAACGATTTGTGATCTTTTTGGAAGTTGTGTCAAATATAAGCACAGGTAATTGCTCAGTAATCTGAAATTATTTTGCAATGCATTTTGATTTCTTAAAGATTCAGAACTATTACAGACCTTAATTGGCTTGCTGACCTATACATTAGCCTCTCAGACATTTACGGTTTTCTTATTAACTAGGTTTACAGTTAGTATACCAACTGTCATGGTCCCAAGGCTTAACATATTGGCTACAACTGAGTCGATACCTTTCATTTGTGCACGTTGGGTAAAAGGAAACCTACTGACTTAGGGCGTGCCGTCATGAATGGTCTTACATACAAATGTCAGCAAAAATGTTTTCCAGCAACACGAATTTTAAATAAAAATGTTTAAGGCTGACAATAATTTACATCTGGGCACTTTAAGGCAATTGGAGCAGGAAAGGGTTAAAGTTCCGGACTTTCACTTGCAATCTCTTTCTCATTTTTCAGAAAAGTAATTACAAAATGATAAGTTATACATCCACTTGCTTTCTTGTAAGCTTGAACCAGTATGATGTTCAAAACAACTCTCAGTAATTTCCCACTACAGCTGGTATCCAAAAACATTCCCTTGATATTTGGCTGCTTCCAATGGCCTGAGATTTCAGAGATTTTTTTCAAAACCCAGCTTTACAGGATTGCAAGCCAATACAATATCAAACATTCTTCAACAATCAATGCAAAAAATAAAAACTGCCTGCAGACCTAAAACCAATCAAGGATTATTGTGTCCATTCAGGTTTATGGTCTATATAGGACATAGTACCTGATCGTTGACTCTACCTGCGTGCAGCCACCATCAGTATATATCACAATATGTAATAACAGTGGAGGTGGAATGTGCTGTAAGCAAAATAACTGATGATGTGGGTGAGCATATTGATTTAACCCTTAAAGTGCTGATTCAAGACTGTGTCAACAGCTTTTCTCGGGACACTTTGTGTGCGAAGCGAGTAAAGTGTCCCCAGCAAAGCTGCTGACTCACTCTACTTTTCGCTTTAGACTAGGCTTGCTGGTATTTGAATGAAAGGTATCCTCACGAGAAATTTGAGTATTTTAACCATTATATGTTTAACGGTAATGAGAAAACAACTATAGCCGTGATTAGCACTTGAATGGTTAACTAATGTAAGTTCTAGCTCTTGCTGCTCACAGGCCCTTCCATGTGTGAAACTCCCTTCTGTGACATAGTCCTGCCACTCCGGTATGCTTTACATCATTAACTATTTCACTGCCACATGAACCTATAAAGTCAAACTCTTTAAAATGAACTGCTTTGAAGTATAATAAGGATATTGGATTCATATTCCTTTCAAAAAGACCTTTCATTCAAGTACAAGCATTCAAGTACCAGAGAATATGATGGACTAGATTGACAGCTTTCCTCGGAACATTGTGCCAAAAGTGCACTGAGGAAAGCTGTTGACTCGGTCCAAAACATGGCACTGAAAGAGTTAACAAAAATCACCAGCGAACACAACATCTTCTGGTCCCTAGACAGAGCAGATAACCCTCAGTTTATCCACCACCTGTCTATTTAAGTTTCCTGGGAAACATTTCTGCTTGGTGAAAAAGGCATTATTGCTATGCATTTCAGTTTCAGTTTCACTTTCCTGGGAAACATTCTTGCCTGGTGAAAAAGGCATCATTGCTATTTCAGTTTCCGGGAAACATTTCTGCATGGTGAAAAAGGTATTATTGCTATATGTTTCAGTTTCAGTTTCCCAGGCAACATTCTTGCCCGGTGAAAAAGGCATTATTGCTGTCTGTTTCAGTTTCAGTATCAGTTTCCCAGGCAATATTCTTGCCCGGTGAAAAAGGCATTATTGCTGTCTGTTTCAGTTTCCTGGCAGATATTTCTGCAGGGTGAAAATGTCAGTACATGTATTGCTATATGTTTCAGTTTCAATTTCTTGGCCAACATTCCTGTATTGTGAAAAAGGCTTTAGTGGCAAACTAAATGTCATGAACTCAGGTACAATTTATTATACAAGTAACTGCAATTTGAAAGTGCACCAATTAAGCAAATATGCAGACTCTACAAAAGTACATATTCATCAACAAAAATTTAAAGAACCCATTAATACATGACAGATAAAAGAACAATTTTGATTTTAAAAAAATACCAGAGGCACTTTAATGCAAAACTGACTGATGTGTACACCTTCACACAGTCAAGAGTCATGTGACCTTGGAAATAAAGTAAAGGTCACAAAAATTTACTCTTGTGAAAAAATTCTGTCAAGGCACAAATGAGGTAAATTTGAGTTTTATATGGTCAGTGATCTCATGACTCTATGTTCCAAAACAAATGGTGAATGGACGGAACCATGCAACAAAAAAAAAAAAAACACAAAAAAAACAAAAAAAAAAACAAAAACAAAAACCAAACCTGGATGGATGGTTGGGGGACAGACAACCCTAATACATCACGGGTGCCCCATTGAAGTGAACCCATTCAAAAAACAAACAAACAAACAAACAAACAAAAAAAACCAAATAATAAATAAAATAAAAAATAAACAAAATAAAATAAAAGCCCGAGATACAGATACATTTGCATATTGTTCTAGGATATAGCTGGATGGAATTTGTGAACAGTGAGTAGCTATCCTGTAGCAGATTATGTTTCAATCGTCACCTGAAGTCTGGAATTACCTGGATACCTATGATACACAATGATGACCATGGCAGGATGACAGCATGTTAATTCTGTGACTACCTCTCACTGAAGGTGTCAACCTCTCTCAGGGGTGTTGGCAGGTATATTGTGTAAGTGACAGCCAGGGAAAATACAAAAATCCATTATCGTCATACCAGGAAATGAATCTGCCACTAGCCCGAGGCCGAGTTAACTCGTTGGTGCTCCAAACAGTCATACCAATAGGCAACAAATGGTTAATTCAACACTAGTACCTATTTCTCTTTAATGTGCATTATTATGGAACATTTTCTTTTTCACAGCAAACATAATAAACCAAACTTGGAGGGTGGTTTTTTTGTTTTTTTCATTTCGTTTTTCTGTAATAACCTGATGTGATCAAATCCTTTCTCATAGTAACCATTCAAAAAGGGCCAAAGTAAAATGTCTGCTTCAATTTTTCTATGTAATTTGTCATTAATATGAGATACTGTAAATTGCTATAATTTCACTGTATATTTATTTTCGATTATTTCATCGATGGCACAAAACCATGAAAATAAAAACACAGTAAAATAGTATTTTTAACACTTTCTCAATAGGAGTTGTGTCCAAAATGGTGAAATTAAAAACTGAGTGAAATGTCAAAAATACAAAAACTGTAAAAATTTAAACATTTGTTACATCAATTTACAGTATTTACACGAGAACTGTAGTCGACATCTATGAGGAAATTTACCAAAGCAGCTTTAATGAGTAGCTTGTCCAGGAAAAGCTGTAACCTCTGACATTCTGATCATATTTAGTCCCTCCCTCCCCCCTCAAAAAAAATCCACAGAACTGCTGTTTTTACCCCATCATCCAAAAATCTGCTGCATGAAATATCAGTTACTATTATAATGTTACATATGTGCAAGCACAGCGATTGACAAAGCTTCGACTGATATGCTTGTGGTGCCTCACTCACTCCATAACATGGTGGTAAAGCCTAAAGTCCTGTTACACTGCTCTCGTAAAGAGTGGAGTTGCAGTGTCCTGTGCCAAGTAATAGAGAAAAACCCTGACTTGAGGAATGCCAGTATTCATACAAAAGCTCTTATTATACAGAATTTGAATACATGAAATTCTCATCAAGTTCGAGTACTAATCTCAACTGAAAAAAATCCATCACCATATTCAGTAACTGATGTACTATTATAAACTGCTCTGCAACAGTTCCTGATTTTTCAGTATGTTAATTAGAATTAAGACAAGTTTGCACACATTCAAATAACTGACGAGAAGTGCTTTTCTTTAAGGACCTACATGCCTGGTCTAACGCATGCTAGACTGGTGGCCCTTTCATTCTAGTAGAATCCTGTTTCCTCATGTTCGACTCAGGAAACCTATTGCCCCAGTGTTTTATCCCAAATCTCTCAATGTTGTGAGATACATAAAATTTTATCCAGTAAAATCTGAGAAATTATTCATTTTCTTGACTGTCATATGGAATTTTAGCCAGAGGCTAGAGTTTCATCATGCCAGCAGCAAAACCTGTCTCCTACAAAAATGTTCTTTTAAATTTAGAATCTCAATTTTTGTTTCTAAGCCGGAAACTTATTGAATTCCTACAGACCTTTTTTTTCGGCTCCAGATATATCAATATGAACTTTGGGGACCAACAAATTAGTGTTATCACCGTTGCTGTCTCAGTGGAAAGATGCCACAGATATGACAGAAGATTTATCCTCATTTTCCTGTCAGTTTATCCAGATCCCCATCTAACTTTATTTCCAAATTCGTAGGACAGGTCAGAATTTCCCTGGGATCTGGTACATAATGGTTTAAAAGAAGAGGAATAGCTTCATAGCAATTGTGGGACAAAATGTTTTGTAGCTGACCCCAAGTAGAGGTGCTCAGATAGTTGACGTTATCACGGCAGCTGTAATCTTGCTTGCTTACACCTCACTCGTCTTCATCAGACCGACACCCGAGCCCCTTACTTTTATCTCCAGAGCAACCTACTCTACTCCTTTCTCCTTTGAACAAGATAAAGCATATTTCAAGACAGATAGAAGGATGTCTTTGAATTGCGCTGCCTCATCTGCATGGGAAACATGTGCCTGTTCCTCTGTACCTAATTTCTGGTGAAAATCAATAATACTTAATAACACCTAAAGTCATTACTGCTTATTTAATTTGCTGCAGGAATGCAATGGTTTTCACAAGAAATTACGCCAAGCTGGAGAAAAATGTGAGATTTCTGCCACCTATTGATTGTAAAGGTGCTGTAGGTCTAAGCTGAAATGGCTCCATTCCAACCATAGAATCAGCGTTTCAATTTTCTGTGCCAATGATTAGAACATGGTTTTTCCGCAAGGGCTACCAAGGACTATTCTTCCTTTCAGACTCTATCTATATGAGATTGCATTGAAAGATGTCTATTAGAATTGCCACAAGTTTGACAAGCTGCATTCTATGCTACTTGCTACAGAGCTCACGAAGAATGTACTCAGTCTTCGAGCAGCCAGTTTTATCGCCTTCTGCAACATTGAGGCTCCACTGAGGGAGACTTAAAGCTGACTGAGGCCACTTTAGGGTTTTTTTCAGTCTCATTTTTCCTAGACTGATGTTGAAACTGCTATTATATAGATCCACTGTGTGGGGCTTGGAGCCAAATAACTTGTCACCAATCTGCACTTTTAATGACAACATGTCCTTGTACAAAATGATAAAAGTGAATTCTGTCAAGCTTATTGTTATATGATACAAGTGCAGCAAACTGAAATTCGATAAAACATAATTACATACAAAACAATAAGGAGTTTTTACATGTACGTACAAAGCAATTAGGACTTTTACACACAAATCAATAAGGAGGTTTTACAAAGCAATAAGAAGGTTTTATATACAAACCAGTAAGAAGGTTTTATATACAAAACAATAAGAAGGTTTTATATACAAACCAATAAGGAGGTTTTACATACAAACCAAAAAGGAGGTTTCACATACAAAGCAATAAGGAGGTTTTACATACAAAGCAATAAGGAGGTTTTACATACAAAGCAATAAGGAGGTTTTACATACAAACCAATAAGGAGGTTTCGCATACAAAGCAATAAGGAGGTTTTACATACAAAGCAATAAGGAGGTTTCGCATACAAAGCAATAAGGAGGTTTTACATACAAACCAATAAGAAGGTTTTATATACAAACCAGTAAGGTTTTATATACAAAACAATAAGAAGGTTTTATATACAAAGCAATAAGGAGGTTTCGCATACAAAGCAATAAGGAGGTTTTATACATATACAAAGCAATACGGTTTTATACACAAACCAATAAGGAGGTTTTACATACAAACCAAAAAGGAGGTTGTACATACAAAGCAATAAGGAGGTTTTACATACAAAGCAATAAGGAGGTTTTACATACAAAGCAATAAGGAGGTTTCGCATACAAAGCAATAAGGAGGTTTTACATACAAACCAATAAGGAGGTTTCGCATACAAAGCAATAAGGAGGTTTTACATACAAAGCAATAAGGAGGTTTCGCATACAAAGCAATAAGGAGGTTTTACATACAAAGCAATAAGGAGGTTTTACATACAAAGCAATAAGGAGGTTTCACATACAAAGCAATAAGGAGGTTTCGCATACAAAGCAATACAGTGAAACTTTTCTTATAAAGGCCACCCAGAAGGATGACCCAATTGTGGTCTTTCAAAACAGGTGGTCTTAGGTAGGATAAATTAAATACAATGAGAAGTACTGAGCAAAGTATATCCTGAAAGGTGGTCTTTGAAGACAGGTGCTCCCTCATTGGAGTGGTCTCTCATGACAATGACCACTGTAACGACTTTCATTTACAAAAGAACAAGAGGTTTTTATATAAAAAAACCCAGCAAGTTTTGCCTGGAGCTTCCCCTACATCAAGAACCTAATTTTACACCGAGTCATTGTGCTTACACATATATGTGCAAAAAAACTGGTACGAAAATGTTGACAAAGAACAGAGTTGCTTAGTTTGACCATAGGCTATGGGTGCAAGACAACAGTAGCAAGTAGAGCAGAGGACGGCCAATGCACTCAACTTGCTACACTGTACACCCTGTCACAGCCTCTCAGACCTGATGCTCACACATGTCAAACATGATGCAATTTGACGGCTCACCCCTACTCACTTTTGAAGAGTGTAATTCGATGAAAATCTACAAGAATACTACAGCTGGTAATCAACAAGAATACTAGAACTGGTAATCTCATCATCTTCCAGGTGCTTTACTACCTAAATCAACTTAGGACATGGACTTGAAGGAAATATGGGATTAAAGTTTACATGATGCTGTGTTAGTATATACATTGTGACAGCTATATTGGGGCACAGCTAATCAAGTAATGGGCAGCAAGACCCTGAGCTCTGGTGTAAAGCAGATATACACAGCACGGACAGAAAGATCTTCCTGCCTGCTGTTTACAAAAGCACATTCCCGTTTTGTCGGTGTTTTCTTATGACTCAAATCAGGCAGATACTTGGATATACTCCAGATATTATACCTGTGTTGTAATCTAGTGTTAGATAATAGAAGTGTTGTGTCTACAGAAACATGTCACTCTTTGAAACACTTGACACAAAGAGCTTTTTCACTCATAACCCACCTACAAAATAATTAATCTCTGTTCCAATACAGTATGCCAAATATACCATTGTGCATGGTGGCTGTACCTGCTTTAAATATCACATGACAAATTTTAACCAATGAATGTAACCAGTTTTGTTTATCCCCAGGTGTCGCCAGCTGCAACAGGTGGATACCAAGGTTCAATACATGCAGCACCACCTACAGGCAACTTTCACAAAAGTCCAAAAAGTAACACAAAATGGCAGAAGAGTTCTACCAATGTCCAAAAAAGTAAGGCAAAATGGCAGAAGACTTCTACCAAAGTCCAAAAAGTAAGCCAAAATTGGAGAAGACTTCCACCACATGGAAGAAACTACACAGTTTTTTCTTCTTCTTTATTTTTTAATGCTGACACCTAAAACGAAACATGGAAAACTCCAAAATGCAAAGAAATTTCCACACACATGGCTTTTCAGATGCCAGAAGAGTGCCAATTCTTTGCAACCATCCAAATTTAGATTGCTGAAAACTGTGATATTTTTGCTGAATTACAACCATTTCAGTAACCCAAGAGACAAGCCTTTATGTACCTTCAATTTTCAACTAAGGTTTAAGGGGTCTACCACTTCATTGAAAGAATAACATCCTCTGACTGCTGTAACTCACACACACTTCATATTCCTCTCCTGACAATATTCCAAGACAACCTTTTCTGGAAAAAAATTCCCCCCTTTCTTTCTACTTTTTAAAATATTTCTGAAAAACGAAATGAAATACAGTGTATTTTAAGCTTCCTTTATCAATCTTTGTAAATCTTTAAACTTCATAAAGGCTGATTTTTTTTTTCACTCTCAAAAGCACATCACTATGAAAGAATGGGTGACCAAATTCTAGTCAGAATAAAAACCCAGAGACAGAGTGGTACCAGGTCAGCTGGTCTCAGCCTCTGGAGTCTGGGCCCTGTATCCTTGTATTTGAATGTGGCAGCTTTTCATTTTACATTACAAAAGACACAAATTTTAAACATAAAACACAATTTCAAAGGTTTTGGGTCCTATTCTGACTTTGGGAACTTGAAACAGCTAAGATACAATGATTTTTTAACTCTTTCAGTGCCAATTGTGACTAAGGTTAGCAATTTTTTTACATTCTTTCAGTGCCAACTGTGAGTCAAGTTGGCTACATAAAATGAACTGCTCTGAAATATAATATACATGTAGATGCTAGATTCATGTTCTTTGTAAAAACACCTTTCATTCAAGTACCACCATCCCTGTAGTTACGAAGAATATAATGGTCCAGGTCAACAGCTTTCCTCAGCATGCTTTGGGCACATTGCACCCAGAGCATGCCAAGGATAGCTACTGACTCAGTGTAAAATGGGGCACTAAAGAGTTAAGGTATGACCTCAGATGGACAACTGCCAGTCATCAGGAACATGCACATTGCCCAGATACTTAGCACTGAGCCCACCTTGTCCCTGTCATCAACTATCCAATGCAAATACAAGCTGCCTTGAGTGATCACCTGTCTTATATAATTATATCCTCCTAAAACTGCTCAACTGTAATGGACTGGGATCTGTAGAGCAATTACAAAATGCAATTGAGTATGATACTACCACGCCTCTAAAAAGGGCAAAAATGTTCCCCCGTAAATGTCTCATTTATAACCACAACCATGCACAAGTTCCAATATTGACTCTCTATCAGGATTGTCAAGGCAAAGGGCCTGGAAAATGAAATATTAAACAGGAACATGAGGACTACACAGAAAAACTGAAAACATATGACATATGTCTGTGCCACACATCCCTGAAGTGTGGCTCCTTCTCCCAATGCAACCATTGCAGTCCTACATGCACACCACGAAACCTTTCCCAGATCAGCGATAGCAATGCCCAAGGCACAGAGCAGAGCTGCTCAGCCTAGATACCCACAAAATTGTGTCTGGGTTGGCCAATTATCCTGCGGCTTGGGAAACGAGTACAAACTATGGATGGCCAGGGACTATCAATTGTTGCTGATCACAGATATCCAGAAGTCTATCCCGCTAGGGTCATCAAGATTAACACAGGGGGCTTTACATAAGCCATAGATAAGGCCATTCTCATTCATTTTCAATTCTCCCAAGCTGTGTACCCAACATGTTCTTGCTGCTTTCATAGGACAACCAATGCCAGCCTACCTTTGGCATTGCAAAAAAATTAGCCAAAACTATAGGAAATACAGGCCTCATGAGTAGTTTTGATTCTTCTTGTTGCAATAACATGTTTTCATTACATATATGTACATGTAATACTGCATTCCCCTGTGATGAAACTGCTTGCAACCTGGCATAACTGATCCAATGTCTGCAGAACAGATGAAAACGTGCTTCAGATTGGTTGTTGTCAATACTTTTTGTCTTGTATTTTTACAATGAGAAAGAAATTACATATACAAATGTTAGTTGAGTTTTTCAGTACATTGTACGTTCAAACAAAATCTATATATTCTACAGGGTATATATTTCTTATTAACAATGATTGCAAGAACAGATTTATGAACACATTTGACAAAGTCATGCACTGTGCCAGGACCAGACCTGACCAACTTCACACATGTTAGGACACATTATAAACAAGGCTATGCAACTTTTCTCCTTCAATCACAGCCTTACAGGCTCATATGTGCAGCCCCAGCCGATGGTACAAAAGATAAAAGGTCATATCTGGCTGGACGGATCAATGTCAAAGGGTAATTAAGGCAGGTCCATGTCAATGGAAACAGGTGTGAACACATGAAAAAAAAACCCGACAAAGTACACAAGCAAAATACAGGCATACAATAAGTCTGCCCTGGAACATACAATAAGTCTGCCCTGGAACATACAATAAGTCTGCCCTGGAACATACAATAAATCTGCCCTGGATCATTTCACAGCTATGTGGCTGCACTGACACACTGAAGATCGTACTGCTGGATGATCCAGTATCTGCCATTCAAATTACCAATGGAACCATTAACTCTTTGAGTTTTGACTGATTCAACAGTTCTCTTCACCATCCTTTGGGATTGTACCAAAATGTGGTGAGGAAAGCTATTGACCTGGACTGCTCTTGGGATCTCTGCAACCGTTGGCCAGCTATATGAATCTAGTATAGTTCAGTCAATTCCAAGCACATCAATTGTTGTCAGCATTGGCAATGAAAGTGTTAATCTGCTGAGATATATCCCAAATTATTGTAAGAACTACAATTTTCTTCCTACACTTCTACAAGCATGGACCAGCCATTTGCTGCGATACAATGCAAACGGTTGAACAGATAAGGACACAAATGTCCACTCTGATGCGGTATGAGAGGGATTAGGCCGAGAAACACAAACATGGTGCGAAGAAAAGACAACGGCAATTCCATTCGTTAACAACCTAAGCCATTTACCCTCCTCTTTGCGGTGGACTCTCTCAGACACTTCCTGCATATTTTGCTGGGAGGTAACAAGTCTAACTGGCCATCTTCTGTGTTTGTTTATTTGATCAAACTCATTGACCCATCCTGAAGCTGTTTCAACTGTACATATTGGTGCTCCCCACGTACTCAATGGGTGCTCGATATGATTTTACCTGCACATGGTCTGAGCTGTCTCTGCCGCTGGTCATAAGCAGCCAGGCTTTTAACTCTTCCTGGATATTGCTTTTGTCTTTAGCTCTATCATCTTGCCCACTGTCTTGTGGATACCACATGGTTGTTTTAGCAAACCCCACCCTGATGACCCACATAGGGATGAACTGCGAAGTAATATGATTAATATTGTAATGAGGGTGATATTCTATAATGGTGCTCCAAAACACTACATCATCTATGAAGGCCCAGGGTGTGCATACTTCATTGGTTCACAACTGCAGGCAAGAACAAGGCAGTTTGAATTACAGAGCTTCCAGTCTTAACACTTTGACTCCCTATGCCAGCCGAACAGGACATGCAGACACACAGCATAAGGTAAGTTGAACACTGAAAGTTCTGCACAGAAAGCTGTCAGCTGCAGCTGGCCCCAGCGGCCTACACTTCAAAGCCAGCCCCACAGGTGGCATTACCCACTTCATCAGGGGTCACCACCAGCACAACCAGGGCCGCCACTTAATTTGGTTGCTAAAATCAATAGGGACAACTTACAAGAAGAAAGTCTGGTAATTACCCCTTTCATTGGCTCTCCAAAGTGGTGGCTTCAGCTAAGAAATCAGAAATACAGTAAAGGCAATTGGTCTGCGGATAGTGTTTTAGTATTGGCCAGTTAAGCGCACCATTGTGATCAAAGGACTGTGGGCGCTAGCCGGGCTCAATACACCAGTAATCTGCCACAGAAAGGAAGCTCTAATATAGGTCCGACTGTGGGTAGAATGCTGGGATAAAAGTCCCCAATGACAGCCTGAAATAGACATCAAATCTAGCAGTCTATAGCAAAGCCATTTCCAATGGAGTTTCCATTAAAAGCTGGTCTTCCAAGATTGTTTTCTCATCATATTACAGTAGCACGGCTGCATTTGTCTTGGGACTCAATTCTACAGTGCACTCAGTTATTTCCATGTACAAAAATGGGGTCATTGGTTGCCATACCCTCCATAACACTGTGGTTTATAACACCCCCCTTCACACCTTTTGACAGCACTGAATATATATTGCGGTTCACAAAAGCTAATCTTTAGTGTGATAAAAACAGAGCATTTGACTCCTACACAATCGTGATATTTCTGAGATGTTATAAATTCCAGCAACACTATATAAGTTGACACTACTCTGACATCCCCTGGCTATGAGAATTGTGTTCCAGGATACCAGGGTTTCCATGAATGCATGAAAATTGCTAGTGTTCTGAGATACCATGGCCATAAATACATGAAAATTGCTAGTGTTCTGAGATAACATGGCCAAAAATGCATGAAAATTGCTAGTGGTCCGAGACACCATGGCTATAAATGCATCATGTTTCAGAAAACCATGGCTTCCAGGAATGCATGAGAATTGCTAGTGTTCTGAGATACCATGGCTATAAACGCATGAAAACTGATCATGTTTCAGAAAAACATGGCTTCCATGAATGCTTAAGAATTAATAATGTTCTGAGATACCATTTAAATTCCTTGGTTCCTATAAATACATGAGAATTGATATGTTCCAGAATATCATGGCCTCCGTGAGTACAGAAGAATTGGTACTCGTGTAAAATACCATGGCTTCCATGAATGCATGAGCATTGATAGTGTTCTAAGATATCATGGCTCTTATGGATGCATAAGAATTGATTGTGTTCCAGAATACCATGGCTTCCACGAATGCATGAGAATTGATCGTATTCTGATATACCATGGCTCACATGAATGCATGAGAATTGATCGTATTCTGATATACCATGGCTCACATGAATGCATGAGAATTGTGCTCCAGAATAGCATGGCTTTCATGACTGCATGAGAATTGCCAGTGCTCTCAGATACCATGGCTAAAATAGTGCAAAAATCATTTCTTGGCATTTCTTAACAAGTTCAATTCAGAGGGTTAAAGTGTTTTAGGTCCATGCATGAGCACAAGCAAAGGGAGGCCATGCTATGAAGTGAAAGCAATGGCTCTCAGCCCAGGATTCTATCCAGTTTAAAGATTCAATACAAAATGGTGGGCTCAACTTTGGCTACCCCCAGATACCCAATGCCCCAGAAATTAGATACTGACTGCTTTGTTATGACCAGTTGTAAGTACCAGTTATAAGTATGTAGTCTGGGGCTGAAATTGTGAAAATTATCAGCAGACTCTTCTATTCTACACACAGACACACACAGACACACACACAGACACACACAGACACATACATGCACACACACAAACTTCTGAATATAAGCACACACAACTCACATGGACTGATGGACAGCTACAAAAGATACGACACTTGCTTTCCTGACCAATCAGCAAGTCCACTAGAATCCCTCTTGTGGCTTATTAATCAAGCCTTTCCCCTTCATCGGAGACTGCGTCATCAGTTTGTCTGGGTGTGGGTCAGGTAATAAACACCAGAGCCACAGCAAGGAAAGCTATTGACCTGGTACATGTTATGTTGATAGGTCTCCTCTACAGGCACTATTCTCATTCACAATGTTCTTCTGTTACTGTTGGTCAAACACACATATGACCACCCACCAGTTTTGGTCAGTCCAAGGAGATACAAGGTTAACCCTTTCCCCTTGAATTGGCACTCTAGTCAACAGCTTTCCTTGGCATGAGTTGGGCCCTAAGTGCCCAACTCATGTCAAGGAAAGTTGTTGACCTGGGGCAAGTGATCTTGATGGAGCTTATCCACAATTCTCAGTCAAAATTGTTTTTCATTACTGTTGAAATTAGTTGAAAACACTGAAGCAGACGACATTTGACAACCAGTCAGTTTTAGCCAGTTTAAGGGGGAAAGGGTTAAAATCAAATTAACCATACAGTGGTCCCTGTCTTGAGACACCACTCCAATGAGATATCACCTGCCTTGAAAGACCTATCTTTTCATAATCTGTTGCTTGTTACTTTTCATGGTCTTCATACCTGCTAAGTGAGACCACCTGTCTTGACAGATCACAGTTTGATCATCCTGACATTATACAGTAAAACCTCCCTATACCGAACACCCTTGGGACTAGAAAAAAGTGTTCGGTATAGTGAGGTGTTTGGTATAGGGAGGTTTGCTTACATTGGAAGTATATATTTGGGAACCCAGAAATGGTGTTCAGTATAGAGAGGTGTTCGTTATATGGAGGTGTTTGGTTAGAGAGGTTTTACTGTACAACGTATTTTATATCACAGCCTGTTTGTCCTATTGTACATGCACAGATGACTATGTCGAGCTATCTCAAACTGGACACAACAAAACATAGCTCCTATCACTTGTGTGCCTATTTAAGCTACATGTACAAGTAATGCGGGTTAAGTACCAAACACCTTTAATATCAATCCATTTATAATGGCCTTCCTACCTTTTATCCTAGAAAAGCACCATTACATATTGAGGAGTTGACCCCCAATAAATAGAAGGTCATTGTAAGTGATCCTGTATCAAGACTTAAGATGTGTCTGGGTGACAGGCATGCACTATACACATGTAAGTGGATGGTCACTCTTACAAGATGGACTGCCACTGAAGACATATGGAGTCCCCGTTGGCTGTTTAATTACACTTGCCTTGTTGGACATGTTGCTCTCAGACTTAGATTTCAAACCAGGGCTAATGAGAAAATCTTTGGTAATTTTGGCCAAATGGGTAAAAAGGAAGCCCAGCCCATTGATCTTATGCTGGCTGACAGGTCGGCTTAGATTGATGGCACCATGGATTAACACCCTCATTTCTAGTGTCAGAGAAAGTGGCTTCCTCCCCCAACGGAATGGCCCATTACTCCATATTCTGACCAAACGAGACTTTTCGATTCCACCTTACTGTGGGAGCTTCCTGCAGTAATCACTTTGGCAGGGAGACAGTGTAAACAATTTAATTGTCTCTTGACCTGGGCCTGCCACTTGCTCCTTCTCCTCTCCCACCCACTTCACTTCTCCTCTCCCCAACCTATTTTCTTTCATAAAATGTCCTTTTACCCAATCAGTATGAATCTTAAGTACCAAATGGGAACCAGTTAGCATTGATTCCTGGGTCAATTGTTATTGGGGGAACACAGGCATGTGCCAAAAGAAACTAAAGCTTTAATGTGTACTGATCAACTCCAGGGACCTTCAAGGACAGCCACAGGTCATGGCACTTCTTCTTTATCACTCTTTTCATCTGCATCTCTTTATTCCTCATTTTATTTTATTTTTCTCTTAAAAAAAATAAATAAAAAAATAAATAAACATTATTAAACAGTTTTCTTTTCATGGTTAGATATTAATCTTTATCTCATGAGACCAACCTTATGAAGTACATAAACCATTGCTAGTAAGACAGGGAAAGTCGTGCCCCAGATTATGCCAGGTAACTTCAACAGTCCAAGCACCAATATTAATAAGAATGGTCTGAGAAGATATCAGTCAATCATCACAGGCATGTAACAAATGTCATTATCACAATGCAACTAGTTGATACAAATGACCAGTTTTAATCGAGAACAGAAATAAAATCCACTTTCTTTGTTCTGCCAGTATTATGAGTTTTGTTCTGCTCCTCCCCCCCCCCCTCCTCCCGGTGCAGCAATTAATTTTACCAGGAGGTGGCAGCACCATAGACAGGTATATCTGATCTGATTGGCTGCAGCAGGTAGGACAAGTGGATGGTGTCACAATGACTATATATAAAGATTGGCTGCATGTGGCTGGCATAATGACAGGCTATAAAACAAGTGATAATTGGTTTGTCTGACTGGCTTCCTGTCAGCCAAATGTATATGACAAGCCCATTATTTTCTGAGCATAAAATCTCATTTGGGGTTCTCCTTTTTTAAAATCTTTATTTCCCATTTTTTTCCTCAAATTTGCAGAACTGCTTTTTTTCGCAGCTGTGTTCTGTCACAAAGGAATTCCCAGGCTTGGTGTGGGATAAGGCCTCCACACGGTAAAGTACAAAGAAATGTTAGTCAGTTTTAAATGTGTAGGCTCAATGTCAACATTATCGTGCAAAAGATTTGTATGTAGAATTTAGATATGATATAAAAATGGTAGTCTCTGTCGCTGAGAGGGATCAATAACATCAAAGGCATTCAATGCACTGCCATTTCTAAACTTAAAAAAAAAAAAAAAAACACGAAATCTGTACATAACACGAGTTTGCGTCCTCCTACATCAATATTACACATCACAAAAACATGTCCCAGGCAGTCACACGGAGCAACAGCACTGGATTCACTCTTTCTTGTTCTGTATGCAAATCATTGGTGCTTATCCTGGCAACAATCATAATATACAGTACAAATTTAGTTCAGGAGGAAGGGGGGCTTAATTGTTTTTGTACAGTATACATGTATTTGCACTGCACCCTGAGGGTGTTTCTTAAACTATGAAACTCTCGTTCTTCTGAAATTACCAAAAAGAATGACACTTAAGAGTATTCCAGATCAACCAAACTATCTCCAGCAAGCATGCTGAAGTTATGGAGACATTAATGGACAGATTCTTGGATGGAGGGAGCAATTCAATTCACTAAAGCCTGGGGTGGTTGGCCAATGGATCTGGCATTGCTCAAGGTAGTCCCAAATGTCCTTCCCCAGTGTCCAGCTTACCTTGTAAACTTAAATATGCACAATTATGCAGTCTATTGATTTTGTCATAAAGTCCTATAGCCGGTCATCATTTGTGGACAATCTACAGTCACTATTTCCACTTTGATGTACAGCCTCTTGGGATCAATCCAGACTCCCCAGGAAAACACTGCCAGCGGATGCCCAGGAGTCAGGAGGCGTGTGTGCCGCATGGATATAGATTCCAAACAGCCCTCAGCCGCTTCCACAAACTCTGTGGCTAATCTTTGGGTTATAAAATACCCATGAGCAGGTCCTCTAGGGAGGAACTGTATACCGCATTGTGCAGTAACTAATTGAAGTTATATAGGGCTGGGAGCACCTTATGGAATCCACACTTTGCTTAGTACACAAGTCCCTGGCACAGAATGCAAAGAGATCTCTTATCTAGATCACCATAAGCTACACAGGCCTCACACTGCTAGACTACACTATACTGAACACTGCAAGACAATAATAGCGCAGCCCACAGCATTGATATGAAGATCTCTTACTATAAGATACAATGAGATAATGTTAATTGCTTTAATTTCTATGTATTCTAACTTTTGCTTATTTTGCTGATGGCACAAAACCATGAAAATAGAAATGCAACAAAATAGTAATGAGTGATTGCATGAGCTCTGAAGACAAGAGTATCATAATGATCTTGTGCTCTGCTGACTGGTGACTGCTGCCTCTGTAAGGGCAGACTTTACTGTTATGTTCCATGAACTATATGGGTGCTTGCCAATAAATGATCAAATAAAAATATTACCAAGACATATGCCTGTATGTAAGTTTGGCCTTTCAAGGTCACTCAAAGTCAAAATCAACAACATCAAAAGAAATTCCATAGGTCCTTTCCCATCACTTCTGAAAACCTGAATTATCTTTAGTCTGATTATGTTCTGATAAAATTTCATGAAATTCTGTTCAGCCATTCTCGAGAAGCTGAAAATAGCTTTAACACAAAACTTCATTGCAAAGAAGAAGAAGAAGAAGAAGGAGGAGGAGGAGGAGGAGGAGGAGGAGGAGGAGGAGGAGGAGGAGGAGAAGAAGAAGAAGAAGAAGACGAAGGCATCCCCTGGTTGCCAAAATGTGAACTATGTGACCCTGAGTGACCCTTTGCGCAATATCAAAGCAATTGGCAGAGTAGTTCCCAAGAGGAGAAAATTTTGATCTTTTTTCAAAAACAAATAAAATAAAATAAATAAATAAATGAAAAATAAAATACTACTACTACTAATAAAACAATAATTATTGGACCATCACCTTTACAAAACATTAAATGACCTGGAAAAATTGGTCAAAGTCACTGGATATTTTACAAAATTGAACCATTGGTCTGATGTATATTTTGTGTAAATTTTGTAGTTCCATCTCAGTTTATTATGATGATAATGACTTTAATATGTTTTTGATACCCGTAATATCAGTTCCAATTAATAACACCAGTGGTGCCACCATAACTGTAAGTCATAAGATTCTTGTCTGTACAAGTGTAATGGTACATAAATAAATAAATAAATAAATAAATAAATATATATATATATATATATATATATATATATATATATATATATATATATATATATATATATATATATATATATATATATATATATATATATATATATATATATATATATATATATGTCTACAAGTTCAGACAAAATGTCCGTTACAAAAAAACATCACTTCCTGAAATGCAATCCTGTAACCTTGTGGAAGTAGGTCAAGGTCATACATATTATGCAATATCACACTTCTGCATGATACACATTTGTGGTAGACTTGGTACCATCAGCCTTATCCTTTCTCAACATATTGAACTTACTGTCCTTTATAAGGTGCTTTATGACCTTGAAATATAAATCAAGGTCATCAAAAATTGTACATAATTTGACCACTGGTATTTATATTAATGCATTTTTTGGTGCAAATTTTGTAGTCCCACCAAAATTCATTATAACAATAATGAATTTATTGTGTTTTTAACTCCTCTAAGTAGTTTAGATTGATACCACCAGTGACACCACCATAACTCCGCACATCATAGACTCCTGTCTCTATAATGTGCCTGTAATGGTACATTAGCACTTATCCACAAGTGGAGATGTTGTGACCATCAAAACAAAATTCATTTCCTCAAATATATTCCCACAGTGACCTTAAGAAAGAAGGTGAAGATCACCCATATTATGTTATATTCATTTCTGAAACATGACACATGTTTGTAGTACATTCAGTGAAATATTATTTCTTATTATTTCTTAAGATAATTGATTTCAAAAATCTCACTAAATATTAATTCCCATTTTATGTTCATCTACTGATGGTGTCACTACTATTATTCTGGTTTAACATATTAGCCTCCAGAATAATTCCACAAAGTTTCATAAGGTTCCACTGAAAATCAAAAAACACCAGAGGATTTCAATTTTTTCACTTTTAGGCCCCTGTATTATGTAATCCACCAGATGGCACCACCAGCAATGAAAGGAACTTAAATTTCCTTTTAAAGATCACATCCAAAAATTTTAAGAGGCTAATTGTAGATGTAATCAGGCTGGCAAACAATAGTGTACAGACGGACAGACAGATGAAGAGAATACAGAAAGATGTATATGTGATCACATAAGCTCTGCCACCTGTGATCAGTGGAACAGATATGAATTTCAGCACTAATGAAATAACTGCAATGCAAAAAGAACTAGAAGCCAATCAGTGACCAAAAACCCCTAGGCCAGGATGGACAGACAGACAGATGGATGGACGCATAGATGACAACAGTACCCTTACGTAAGTCAATGCTACTTCTGTTTGACCTAATGACAAAACTTTGGTGCAAATGCAATGAGTAGACATATCATCATTATCATGGCAAGGCCATTTTTCTTCAAGGCAGCACTGTGACCTAAGTATGTGACCCGGTGACCTCATTTTCAATAGGCTTCTGAGGCATCCTTAGGACCAACTGTCATAAATAATTAATGACGCTACATTCAATATTTTTTTAAGTTATTGTGTTAACACTGGTTTTTTTTTGTTTTTTTTTAATTGTAGTAGTGTGACCTAAACATGTGACTTAGTGACCTATTTTTCAATAGGCACCTGAAGCACCTCAATGGCCCCTTGTGATAACAATTTGGTCTCTGTAAAATGAGTATTTTTTGGAGATATGGTGTTAACAAGGCATGGAGGGATGGATGGACAGACGCGTAGATGACGACAATACCCCTCCGGCTGAGAAGGCCAAGGGGTAAAAAGTGCAATGTATACACAAAAAAAATCAACACGTTGGGCTGTGTCAATGACCAACATTGAGCTTTGTATCTGGTCATACAATACATAAATACTCACTGACTTTGTATTTTCTTACATGCATGCATCCAGCATGCAATGGTAAACAAAACACCACATTCAATGAACAGGGTAGGAAAAAATTGACCTGTCCTTATATACATGGAGAATGAGTCTTTTGCTACCACCAAACAACTTAGCATTGGTCATGAACACAGAGTAAATACCATATGGCTACAGAGTAAATACCATAGGTATTCATATACTGTTGGAATCCTGTGCAGCTTGCTGATGTTAACTCTTTCTCCCATTAAAAACTAGCTTCCTGATATTAACCCTTTTCTCATTAAACCAGCTTGTTGATATTAACCCTTTCCTCACTAAACCAGCCATAACTGGCTGCAAGTAAACTGCTGTCTGCTTCAATGATTTAAAATATATATACATATATATATATATATATATATATATATATATATATATATATATATATATATATATATATATATATATATATATATATATATATATATATATATATATATATATATATATATATATATATATATATTTCAGTGTGAAAGACAATCTGGATGAGAATTGTAGACAGGCCTTGCAGAAACAACATGCATGCCCCAAGTCAACACCTTTTCTCGTGATGAAGCACCCAACCTCCCCCCCCCCCCAGGAAACCTGTTGGCTCTGTCTTTAAGGAGGAAATGGTTAAGGGTTAACTTGATCTGTAACAATCAAACAATGATATTGATGCCAAGATACCCGCTTGATTTCATGGATATGATCTTCAATATCAAAATAACCTGTATCAAATACTGTCAGCTCTCTAAACTTTTTTTTTTTTCAAATGATGCATGTGACATTTTGCTGTGCTTAAGTGCAACGGTTTGTTGTTTCTGCATGTGTGAATTACATTCTTATTCCATCATCTGTACGGGCAGACTAAACAACTCTGTACCTGTACAAGCTGGTATCTGTGTCCACCCTTCACTACAACACATGGTACAGCTACCTACTACAGATGGTCGTCATAGGACAGCACAGACAGAAATAATTATCAGTTTTTTTCCAAACTTTCATTGATTGATAAACATCTGTGTTAGAGTTTGAGTACATTATGACATTGTGTATCCATATGAGAAGACAAACCAGCTGCCAGTATACCCTCCTGTACTGTGTACTCTTCCAGTCATGCATTGCTTTTCAATTTATTCTGCAATGATGCATTCAAGTGCACCTTGCTATAACTAGGGGGCAGTCATTATTTATCGGGGGGGGGGGGGGGGGTGTCACAAAATTTCTCTACCCAATTATGGGAGGGCCACAAAATTACACAGGCTCCTAATAAGGGGGTCACAACATGACTGACATGGGGGCGGTGTCATAAAATTGGCCCACCCCCACCCTGGCGCGGGGGGGGGGGGGGGCGGTGTCATCAAATTGTGAATCAGTTTATTAAAAAAAGTCATACAACAATTACCAGTATAAGGCTGGAGGGGGGGGTCACAAAATTCTGCAGACTTGCTGGGGGGCCACAAATTCTTGTCGGTTTTTATGGGGGGGACACAAAAACTATGACGATACCCTATCCCAATACCCTGAGCCCCCTCACCATGTACATAATGACCGCCCCCTTAATATATCTATTCATAATTGTACTCATGCATCTTTTCCCACTTTATTCTGCAATGACACACTTCAGTGTATCCTGCTGAACTTAGCAATGTACTCCACTGTATCCTGCTGTACTTAGCAATGTACTCCACTGTATCCTGCTGTACTTAGCAATGTACTTCAGTGTATCCTGCTGTACTTAGCAATGTACTTCAGTGTATCCTGCTGTACTTAGCAATGTACTTCACTATCCTGCTGTACTTAGCAATGTACTTCGGTGTATCCTGCTGTACTTAGCAATGTAACTCCCACATAAAACAATGGTTGTGCAGTATCTTTTTGCACCCTACTCTAGATCTGCAATGACGCATTTCTGTATATCCTGTTATATTTAGCACATCATCTGCATTTTGGTGCATCTCATACTTAGCAATGCATCTGCCCAATAATTATACTGATGCACCCCATACTCTATCAGTCACGATTCTTTAGGCAAGAAACTATCTACATATATTTATACAAGTACACAGTATTCTGTGAAGTGTGGCAATTAGTCTTCAATTCCTTGCCTTACAATTTCATACACAGTGATACATGTGTATGTGTTCTAAGCTATGTATTATCTTACCTGTTACCATAGAAATATCATACAAAAACAAAGAAGAATGTCAACAATACCAAAACATAGAAGATTATCAATAATACCAAAACATACAAGAATGTCAATAATACCAAAAATAAAGAAGAATGCCAATAATACCAAAACATAGTAGAATGTCAATAATACCAAAATGTAGAATGTCAATAATACCAAAACACAGAGGAATATCAATAATACCAAAACAAACAAGAATGCCCATAATACCAAAACATAGAAGAATGTCATTAATACCAAAACGTAGAAGAATGTCAATAATACCAAAACAAAGAAGAATGTCAATAATACCAAAACATAGAAGAATGTCAATAAAGTGGTCTCTGTCTCAGGACACCAAAAGTTCATAAACTAACTGTCTTGAACATCAACGTATGGACACATGATAAATGACAGTAGTGTTTGTCATCCTAATTCCCATACTACTAATAGACACTTGTTTTAAGATACCATATTTCAGTGATCATTTGGGATAGTCTTTCAAGAGAGGTTTTACTCTCTCTATGTATATGTATATGTATATGTATATGTATATATATATATATATATATATATATATATATATATATATATATATATATATATATATATATATACACTCTCTCTATGTATATGTATATGTGTATATATATATATATATATATATATATATATATATACATGTATATATATCTATATATGAATGATGATTACTGAAAGGAAATGAGCTCTGCAGCCTGTAAAAGCAGCTGAGTACACTGAGTTGGCCCTGGCATGATAGAGTCTAATATTAAGAGACATGGCTGCCAGCTAATCCCCTGTAAGTAGCAGATGAGTACGTAGATGGGGACCAGAAGGCAGCCCTGCCTTAATCCCTTTCCCCATAATGCTCCTCTGTCACGCACACACTCTATACTCACCTGTCAGCAGTCAAATCTCCTACTTAGGCTAATTGATAACTTTTCTTCCCAGTTTTTATTTCCTTGAACTTTTATCTAGTGCTGAGGAAGTTTCTTTTCTCATCAACATGTTGCCAGTATTTTCTGCTTATGATATATCGCAAGTGGAGGGCAATGCCAGCCTGCAGAATTTCAGTCTTCTCAAGATATACCAGTCTCAGATACTGATGCATCAGTGTGAAGTTATGTGGATCATTCAGCTTTTGGTTATCATTTTCTTTTTTTTTTTTTGGGGGGGGGGGAGGGGTGCACTGCAAACAGACTAAAAAATCCTTAATCATAGTTGGAAGTTGTCCTCTGGTACTGGGCTTGATTACTGGATTGTCATTGGCTTATATTATGTAACTTTCCCAGTTTGATATGCCAGGTATTTTTATCAAGCATTTCTGACAATTCATGTCACTTATTTGTGTTCATCTTTTCAATGAAACAACCACAATCAGCATTAAGCTTCAAAGTCTGCGATGAAGTCTCACTGAACAGAACTGTGTCTAATCTGCTGGACATTACATATTATCCCTCCCCCCCCCAAAAAAAAAATGAAGGCAGACAACAATTTACATGATCTGTGCACTTTGATTTAGGCAGCAGAGTGTTAAAGAGAGTTGTGTATTCAGATTTCTGAGCAAGAGACCCTTCATCCAAATACTAATATGCCAGTTGTATGGTCAACAGGTTCTCCATTTCTCCATTCTCCTGTTATTGTGATAGGTAAGTGGGAACCAAGTGTCCCTTGCTTCAATTTTTCTCACTGATTCCAAGAGTTTACTGCAAAAAAAAAATTGAGTGAAACTGTAGATAAACCTATCACAATAACAGGCCAGGGTCAACAGCACTTGGTGACCAAGGAAAGCTGTTGACTCATTCTTTAACTTATTCCATACCAGTCCCTGATTTTTCCATATTTTTACCTAGATTTAAGAGGGCATTTGCATATTTAAATTCTTCATGAAAAGAGCTTTCATTCAAGTACCAATATGCCTATAGTCTTAAGTCAGTGGTTCTGGCACTGCCTGACTTGCCAGGCAGTGCCAGAACCACTGACCAATGCCTGTTACCATAATATGGAATGAGTTAACTCAGCCTTAATTCAAGGGGACAGGGTTAATTCTCTCTAGTTTGCCAAAGACTTGATTTTCCCTTTTTATTTGAGGGCAGGGACTTACATGGTAAGCCATACTACAACTGCTTCAACAGCAACTGGAGCATACCTTATGCTCTTGTACTGTAGCATGTTTGGCAGGTAATGGAGAACCTGTTGACCATACAACTGGCCAAAAAGAATTTGGATGAAGGGTCTCTTTCTCAGAAATCTGAATACGTAACTCTCTTTAACCCTTTCCTGCCCAAATCACCCAAAAGTGCACAGATCATGTAAACTGTTGTCCGCCTTAACATTTTTATTCAAATTTCTTGTTACTAGAAAACCTTTTTGCTGAGAGGTGTATGTAAGACCCTTCATGGTGACATGCCCCAGGTCAGTAGCCGTCTTATGCAAGGATTGGGCGCATTGCCCTCAAACCGTACCAAGGAAAGCTATTGACTCGGTCATATTCTGACCAGGAATGGGTTAAAGTTTGACAGAACATACAGGTAATCACTACATGTACTGTGAAATGAGTTAAACATCAACCAGCCTATTCAGACGGAGAAGGTTAAAGGTGAAGCCTGACTTTGTGCTGGCAGAAGTGAGAGAGGACACCAAACAGTCAACAGATCATTACTGCATATTTTCATTAGCTTCCTATCCTGATGTTCTCTGGAAGAAATCTCATGACACCCTTTGAAATTAAACAAGTTCTTTGATCAAGATCTGAGAGGTTTTTTTTTCTCAGATATGTTTGATTGGGGGTTCAGCTTTGAGGTCCCTTTACCTGCCATATGCCATATTTTCTTGCATACAACATATGTAATGAAGGGTGATAATGTTAACCACTGTGACCCCAAAGATGAAAAACAAGTTTGCAGCCACAGTGTTTGTCTTAATGCTACCCCGCCAGATGAATATTTTTCTCTCTCTCTCTCTCTTTTTTTCCCAATGCAAATAATTATACATGTAAGAACCATATTCCTTGTAATTACCAGCCAGCATGTATAATTCTCCAGCCATACGGTATTATAAACTGTCATTTGTTTAAAGTATTATAAGAATTATTGCAACTGTAGAAAAACTACGCAGCAGATTCCGGTAATTCACCTGTAATTTTTGGCATATTCTAGAAAGTTAAAAGTTGGTGAGGGCATTAACTTGGGCAGAGGCAGTTAATGTGATAAATATGGGAAATAGTTTGGTGTGAAACATGGCAAAAAAGCCTACAGTGTTGCTGGATTGGGCACCTGGAAGTCAAGTCTTTTATGTGGAAGATCTTATTTGGCAGGAAAGAGAGAGAGAGAGTTAAAACAGATTTAATATTTTCCATGTCTTATACCTGTCCAAAGCATTATCACTGGTGCAGCAACTCAATTTTTACCCACCTGACATTATCTATATCCCATTTTCATGGCTGGTTTGCACTGCCTAATGTTGGTATTTGCCACAAATGTATGAAATATAGACAGGAACATATCATCTAGATGTGATACACAGTGATTTAGGATAGACCAGAAGGTTTATAGTTTTGCCATTAGTTTTGGTTGCTTGCCTGTGTATAAATACAATAGTCATGGTTGCTCATATTATTATGATTCCAGATTCAAGTTCCTTGTGAAAGTACTAGTCTTTCAAGTCATGGCATGTTTACACTTCCAGAAGAATATACAATGTTCAAAGTCAACGGCTATTTCAGTTCAAGGTACGCCAAGGAATGCTGTTGATACAGTCTCCATGTTGGCACTAAGGGGGTTAAACAATACAGTCTCCATGTTGGTACTGAAGGGGTTAAATAATATAGTCTCCATGTTAATACTGAAGGGGTTAAATAATACAGTCTCCATGTTGGCACTGAAGGGGTTAAACAATAATCTCCCTTTTGGTACTGAAGGGGTTAAATGATGGTCGTCATGTTGGCATTGAAGGGGTTAAATAAAAATTCATGAACATGTGACACATAAGATGTCTGCCACGCAGGTGTCTGATTATTTCAAGCAGTTAAGATTTAGCCCACGCAAGGAGTCAAGTACTCAGGTATGACCTAGCCTTTCATTGCCAAGTACTGACTGTTTCAACAGCTTTCTTGACATGCCTTGAGCACAGGCAAGCCAAGGACAGCTATTGCCCTGGTCTACTCTAAGGGTCTCTGCAACCATAGGCTTAATTGCTGGTCCTTCAATGAAATGTCAATTTGCAAGGAATATGAACCTACAGCTTGTACGAGCTTTTGTCGAAATTGGGACTGAAACAGTTAAAGTGAGCCAGACACCTGACCAGTGGCCAGTGCACATGGCCCAACTACTGTAGACATGTGAAGCAAGCTGACAGCTGTCTTAACATCCACAACTGCTGGCCACCAACTTATCCCTTTCTTGTCCAATAAACATGTGGCTGCCTTTCACAGAATTTTCTGGGCTGCCCTTGTTTACTTAGAAAAACTGCATGCTTTTAGAAAATCCAATGCACTTTTTTTTTTAATTCTTTTTTTTTCTTTTTAATACATAGGTATATCCATCATTTGATCTGGGTTGGTTTCTTTTATTTGATTTTGCAACAATGGGGGGATACAATGAAAAGAAATCCAATTATGATGTGGATGTTCACAAAATTTGCTGATCTTGTGCCTCATTGTGACACGTTGAAAGAGAGCCTGAGTCGGGGAACATGGTTACATTGAAGCCACACTACTGCATCAGTCTCACCTTAGACTGGGCTGGTTTTTGTCAAATTTGTTCTTGCTAATGCTGAATGCCAAGCAGACAGAAAAACCTGCCCACCTAAATCACAAAAATGTGAGAAAAGTTGGCAAACCACTGGGAGTGTACACACAGTGCTGTGCACACAGCGGTCCGCCATCCCAGGCCCTGATGGAATGCATTTAAGCACTTTCCTTATGCCGACTATTGGGGCTAAATTGGGCATTTCACATACCCACCATTATTAAGTTTACCCAGAAACACAGAAACTTCACTTAGGCGTCCATTCCAGCCAGTCAATGCAAGAGCCGATTAAAAGGTCCTGATTCATACATCATCTGGGGGAACGTTCCTATATCACAGGGCTGTGCTTCGTTGACTGACGGCACGTGTGTAAACATCATCACATTTCTGTAAACTTGTTGCAGCTTCTGGGTAATACTCTGACATGTCTGCAGGAACGGTTCAATACATTTTCTTTCATGCTCCCGTTACACACAGCATTTAGCTGCCTAAAGAGATGAAAATGAAAAAGTTGCAGGTAACATGGCTGTGTGTGCACTTCAACTTTGGCAGCATCACAATTCTGCGTGGAACCTAGAAAATGACAAGAGTCGGAAAAAGTGGCAGCTGGGCAGGAGTCACAGTTTGCAAAGCCCCCAATGTTCCCCGTAGCAGCCTTGTTTATTGGGGGTTTGTGATTTCAGTTGGGAGATGAAGCCTGGGAATGAACGGTTATGTTGACTTTACAAAAAAGTTCACCCATGCATCATTAATAAAGCAGAAAAAGAACAAGCATCCTGCTGACACTGTTTGTCCAAGCGGCGATAGTCCGTGATGTTCACCAGGGATTGTCTACCTGCCATCCATCCAGCTTCCCGCAAATCTACTCCCATAAAAACAAGCCCTGTTTCTCACTATTATCATACATACATGTGTACAAGGACTCCTATTATATTCTCCATATAATTCTTTTGCATTGACTATTTGATAAACAGTCAAAGCAGTCTCAATATGGTAGATGTCAGCTGTCAGAGTGGAACATGAAATAATAAATAAAATACAAGACTGTCAAATACTGGCTATAAGCAGGGAGCAGTCATTTTACAGACTGCTCTTTATCACCAGATGTCATTTCTTTTGTAATATTTTGTCCAGATCTATATAACTAAACTTACACAAAGCTGTTCTTTTAAGATGTCAGAAATTTTTCTCTCTGTATTAATATAAGCAATACTCTGATTTGAGCAGCGAAATGATTCAAGACAGATGGTTATCCACAACCAGTTACTACAATAATATCGCCAGTCAGTATTACACAAATGCGATGTGAAAATTGGTGCTTCCTCAAAAAACGAGGATGTAGTCTGGACAAGAATAATACCATAAGTGCATAAACTAGCTGTAATACAGTAACTAGGAAACTCAATTATGTAAAAACTTTTTCCACACTCATCCCCAACATTCTTCAATATATTTACATAACTATAAGAAGATTAATTGCATTTTCAAATTCTTCATAACAAGGAGCTTTCATTCAGGTACCAACACGTCCAGTCATACATGCCTTGTATGAAGTCATTACTGCTTACATTGCCCCATCAGTTCTACTTGTACCATGACTTGTCAGGCACTGCAAAAACCAGCAACCAATGCCTTTAACCCTTTCCCCCTTGAATTACGACTGAGTCAACAGCTTTCCTCGGCATGGGTAAGTGCCCAACCCATGCCAAGGAAAGCTGTTGACCTGGGTCATCTTGTCTTGAAAGGTCTCAGCTGCAATTCTCAAATTGTTTTTCATTGCTGTTGAAATCAGTTGAAAATGCTGAAGCAGATGACATTTGACCGCCAGCCAGTTTTGGCCGGTTTAAGGGGGAAAGGGTTAACAGCCCGGTATAAAATGACCTAATACTAGTCTGGCTTATTCTACGTGTCCATCAATCTCTGTTATGTACAACTGATTTTATGGAAGTCTAGATGTGAAGAACTTTATAGGTTGCAGTTATGAAAGTTATCCTATGCCTGAGATTGACTCAATCTGATGCTGTAAACTGTTGAGAACAATTGTCTTGCACCCCACTCCCACCTACAAAAAAAACGTGCATCCTACAAACAGGAACAGTTCCTGGCTGATGAACTTGGGAAGTATCCTTTAAAAATTAAATCAAGGGACCGTCTCAGGCCCAAAGGTTTGTGCTAGTCTTTTAAGAATAGAGGACAACTTGCCTGTTTAAGTATGTTGTACATGCCAAAACTACTTGCATGTCTACTCAGTAAAATCTACAATGTAACATTATTTACAACTCTGGCACATCAATTTGCCCAAGGTATTTTCTATGCCTCAAATGAATATTAACCTTACTATACAATTAAGGACACGAGATACAACAAAAACTGTACTTTTTTTGTGGTTTACATGTAAAGGCTCAGTATCTTATGTATCAGCTTGTAAACACTTATTTTCAAATTTGAAATTTATGAAAAAAATTTCATGGACCAGTAAATGTCATGTGACCTCTGTTGTGGCCTTGAAGTGCCTTTTTTCGAGACATGATAGCAGAATTCGACGACAGACCAAGCTTGCAAATTTAATTTAAGCAAAACAACTAGACAAAAATCACTTGGACAAAAGACAATTGTTCTTGTAAAACCTATCAGTCTTTTTTTTTTTTTTCATTTCAATCTTTTCCTGCCAATGAAGAAAATTAATCCATCAGAGACGAACATGAAGACAGAAGTGTTCGATTTTAAGGCCCAATTGTAACAAAACTATGCCAAATTAAACAAAAATATATATGAATCATTTTTGACAGGTTGATTTTTAAAAAAAGTGCACAGAAAATTTTAGGTCCCATGATGCGTGAGCCATTGTTAATTTTATGGGGTCCCTGTTTTTCACCATTGTTTGAAATTCTGCTTCAATAACTAGAGGACAGAACACATTGGCTGTGGTCTGCACATGTTGTGTGAGATGTGATGAATAAAATGGTACATCATTTTAGCACATTAAAAGCAATATATAATGATCGAAGCCAGATATTTTTGTGCATCTCCTGTCCTTAAGTTGAGTATGCACCATGATACCCATAACATTTGCAATGTGTTCCCATGAACAAACCAAGCCTGGAGGTCCACACAACTATGGCGTTTATTCCCAACAGACTCCACGAGCAAATGTATTCCCACCATTATAAACAAGAGTGAAAAAAATAAATGTATAAACATAAACAGGAATTAAAAATAAGTAAATGTCAAAGCGTTTGCTCCCAATATTTCATTTCTCAAAGGGAAATTTCAGCCTGCGGCACAGCTAACTGTTAGGCACAAAGGTGCCTATTCAAACAGGCTTGTTTTGACAGGTGATGTTCTCCGTTACATGAAACCTTTCAATTCATCAGTTCTGGGGCAATTGTCACATTGCTCTGTATGGGGGGGGGGGGGGGGACTGGATATGTATGAGCAGGCCTTGTTCATATTAAATTATGCCACTAATGTCTCTTACCTTCCTCAGTTTTTATGCGTCAAGTCTACTTTTAACCCCAATTATATACATAACCTCTGTTTGTATACAATAACACAAAGAGTTACCACACACAAACAAAATATAACTGTCCATAATACAAAGAAAATAAAATACAAATGTAGAAATAAACCTCTGTACCTTGCTAACGGATGCACTCTGTGGGTAAGTTGTAAGAATGAAACTGGATTATTTTTTAAAATTCCTGTTGTTTTTATTTGTTTGTTTGTTCATTTATTTATATCATTATTATTATTATTATTATTATTATTATTATTATTATTATTATTATTATTATTATTATTATTATTATTATTATTATTATTATTATTATTATTTATTTTCTATCTTCTTTTTTTTTTTTTTTTTGCATTTACCAAAAACTGATGTAGGCTGTCCATTTTGGGTAGCCATATTGAACATGTACAGCCTAGTCCTGGGCCCTGTCTTATCATTGCTGTTATAATGGTCTCAGTTATATACAGCATTACATACCACGATATCAGGGTTACATCAAGACAGAGTCAACAACGTTCCTTGGTATGTATGCAATGGCCCATTCAACAGCGAGGAAAAATGTTGACTTTGGTCAGTTATCCTGTCTCAATTAGCCCCATACATTTCTCATTTACAAGAATAAACTTAATCCTATTCCTGACACACTGAAGTTAAAATATTGAAGCAACCATTAAATATTTTATGCTTCTGGCTGTTCAGAGTGCAAAAGGATAATCATTAACCTCTATTACTCAGCACCCCTCCGGCAACCATATTTTATTTATTTATTTATTTTTTTTTTTTTTTGGCTCCCCAACCCTGATATTTCAGCCGTGCCGGGTAGCTACACACTGTATGAGGAAATTGTTTACCTAGGCCTAAGCCATATAGGGTGTTCCCCTCTACAACGGTAAATATCATATCAAAGTTCTTGCCCTGTTTCTAAAAAATCTCACAAAAAAGTAGGCAAGATGACTTTGTTTGAGCAGCCCTAGGCCTGGTCCTAACAGCTGTCACCTTCTGTCTATAGAGTACTTCTGTCTATAGAGTAGCTGCGCCAGTGGTCGCAGTGCAGAATTATGAGTTCTGGACGGTTTAAATCTAGTGAGCTCTTCAAGAACTGACTGATTAATGGTTGGGAGCTTTTATATGAATGCACAGGTAGCTCTCTGTACAATACATGCACTGTACTTTACCACTTGCCCTCTTAAATCGGCCTAAACTGGTTGAGGGTCAAATGTCATCTGCTTCAATGTTTTCGACTTATTTCAATAGTAATGAACTAGAAGCCGATCAGAGACCGAAAACCCCTCAGCCAGGATTGATAAATTAGAAATGGTACTTTAGGTGAAGACTATGTACCTGCATGTGAGACCTCGAAGTAAGTTCTGTTTGACTTAATGACAAAGCTTTGGTGCAAATGAAATGAGCAGACATATCATGGCAACATCATTTTTCTTCAATACAGCACTGTGACTTAGATATGTGACCCAGTGACCTAGTTTTCACTAGGTGTCTGAGGCATCCTTAGGATCACCTGTCATAAATAATTGGTGCAGCTGCAATGAGTAATTTAATATTTGTAGATATCATGGTATGACAGTTTTTCTTCAATCCAGCATTATGACCTAAATATGTGACCTAGTGACCCAGTTTTTGATAGGTGTCTGAGGCATCCTTAGGACCAACTGTCATAAATTATCAATGAAGCTACATTCAATATTTTTAAGTACTGTGTTAACGCCGTTTTTTCTTCAATGTTGTACTGTGACCTAGTGACCTACTTTTCGATAGGCACCTGAAACATCTCAATGGCACGCTGGGTTAAAAATTTGGTCTCTGTAAAGTGAGTATTTTTGGAGATACTTCATTAACAGGCATGGATGGATGGACATGTAGGTGATCACAATACCCCTCTGGCCTATATGGGCCAAGGGGTGAAAACAATTTGAAAGACAATCTTACATGAGACGTAACAAGATAACATGTACCGGGTCAACAGCTTTCCTTGGCATGGGTCAGGTAAAGCACTCACATGGGTCCGGTGAAGCACTCGGCCCATGCCAAGGAAAGCTGTTGACTCATTCTTAATTCACAGACGAAAAGGTTAAAGTCCTAAATTTGAAGCACTATATATA
This sequence comes from Hermodice carunculata, assembly GCA_964020975.1. Lineage (NCBI taxonomy): Eukaryota > Metazoa > Annelida > Polychaeta > Eunicida > Amphinomidae > Hermodice > Hermodice carunculata. Next base: position 72,012,692 of record OZ026624.1, read on the forward strand.
TATTATGTGCATTGAAAAAACAAATGAGCAAAATTAATGCCATTGTATGTATTCATTTAACCACATGGCAAACTCATCTGTTTACACCCATAACCTAAATAACAGAAGTACATACTTCTTTCTTCACTGATCCAGCATTAAACCACTGGTCATATTACACACCTGCATTAATTTTAGCACTAAATTTGGTTTTAATACTTAATCAGCTTACGTGTCCATTTCTATCGTGAAACCTCATTATAAGGATACTATGATAGTATCATCTGTTGCAGGAAAATGTGTCAGATATCTTACTATGTCAGATATCTGACTATGTCAGATAAATGAGTCAAGCAGCTAAAGGAATCTGACTTTTGGTCCCTCAACACTCATGTCATAAAGTGATTATGTCAGAAATCTGAGTATTGTTATAATGAGGTTTCACCATATAATGTTTGAACATGAAATACTATACACTGAAGATGACCCAGCTGTCAACAGGTCAATGTTTTGAATAAATCAGAACATTCTGGGAGCTTTGTATTTCTCAGGGTAGGAAAAAAAAACATTGTTCCACACTGTACTTAGGTGTACATGTCTCAAATGACAGGCTATCAATTTCAGGTAGACATTGCAAAGATAAACCCACTGACCATGCCTGATGACAAAGCAGCCACACATCTACAAACTGCAACATGGACTGCCAGCATAGGAATGTCATACAAAGCTTGAAACCATTAAAAAAATCTTGAAAATATATAATATCTCATGGTAGCGTTAACCCTTGCACGCCTCCTGAGAGTGGCATTGAAAATGGTTTCATTCCACAAGTGGTTCTCTCTAAGTGACAACGGTTCTCTTGGAAACAGCAGGCTGTGCACATTTTGCTCTGACATAAGAGTCTCAGACTATGAGATAAAGCAATAGGAGATTCCAGCTTACACCTCACATACATGCACATCTTTAACTTATTCCATACTATGGTGAAAGGTCTTGGTCAGTGGTTCTGGCACTGCCTGGCAAGTCATGCTGCAGCTGCCCTTGCAGCAGCTGCAGCATAACTTGCCACGCAGTGTCAGAACCACTGACTTAAGACTATAGGCATGTTGGTACTTGAACAGAAGCTCTTTTCATGAAGAATTTAAATATGCAGTTGTCGTCTTAAATCTAGGTAAATATATGGAAAAATCAAGGACTGGTATGGAATGAACTAATTACGTTCATCAACTATGCTGGGTTCAGTTTGTACATCAAACTGTTTTATTGCATATACCAGCATGTGGTGGGTTCATTTTTCAAATTGATATGTTTCATTGCATAAATTAAACGACCATGGGTTCGTTCATAAATCAAAATGTTTCACTGCATAAATCATACTTTGGCATGTTGGCTGCATAGATCAAACTGGGTGCGTTCATTTTATACATCAAAGTGTTTCATTGCATACATCAAACAATGGTAAGTTACCTTTATAGCTCAAAATTTGAGCAGTTATTTCCCGACAATTAATCCACAGCCTTAATTATAAAAAGGTGCATATTTTACCACTAGGGCTGGAACTCAAACATCAAACTTTAATTTTAAAACATTTTCCCTTGCAAATTATCCCTTCCTGGCTTTCCTTGCTGAGACAACAATCCAAGTTACAATATTACCTATATTAATTATTGGATTCAGGCATTACCATCTTCAGTCTGATAAATTAAACTGGACACTCTAAGTTTCAGGCCTGTATGCTCAACTGTCAGAAATCATATCAAAATACAATTTTTTGTCTGTATCAGTCCCTTGTGTAAGCATCTGGCTCCATATTAAGACCTGTCTGTGTGTCCCATACAATCAAACTGTATCTAGCGGGATTAAGCTACTCTGGTTCTGCTCCCAAAAGAGTCATTAACCCTCGGAGTTATTAACCCTTGCCTGATCAAAATAAAAACTTTTGACATGGGCATGAGCAAATAAATCCATACCCCTGTAGAAAGAACTTGATCCATGGATTCTCGATGTATGGACATGGTAAAGTTTAATTTAATTTATGATTGATGAATTAACAATCAGTTTGTTTTTTAGCAATTTTAATCATGATATGCACACAAAAAAAGTTTAAAAAAAAAACAAACTTCTTACTGGTCACCCAAACTCTCTAGTTATAATTACCAGTCATATGCTGAGTTAAGGTAATTTGCAACACATGCTTTGGGTGATACATGAACATTAACCGTTTCCTGCTTCAATTAAGACTAAGTCAACAGCTTTAGCATTTAGTACTAAGCCATGCCAAGGAAAGCTGTTGACCTGGGGCAAGTGATCTTGATAGGTCTCATCTTCAATTCTCAGTCAAATTGTTTTTCAGAATTGTTCAAATTGGTTGAAAACACTGAAGCAGACAGCATTTGATCCCCAGCCAGTTTTGGCTGGTTTAAGGGGGAAAGGGTAAATATTCTGTACACATACCGGTATGTAGCTATATCTTCAGTAGCTGTTCCAAGGTTTGTGAGCACATCACATTTATATTTCTAACTAAAGGACTAGTTGTTTACACAGCAATTACATTCAATGGTTGTACGGTTTACACACATTCTATGGATCGTGTCGTTTTCCAAAATAAATAATTTGTATCGGTTTATTTGAATGCTTTTTATTTGGTAAGGCAAAAATTAGGCCCGAGGTGACAGATTCTTCAACAGCACCCATGCAGGGCTCCACAGATACAAAAGTCTCAGGTAGAGTTGACCATAACCCTTGCTTGACCAAAATTTAAGTTTTATGGTCAAGCTTGGAACACTTACAGCCCATCATATGAAATATAATACATATTTGTATGTATAATATACTGTATTTAAAAGTCAAAATTTAAAGGTCACTGCCAAATATACTAGCACAGGATAAAAAAACAAACACACACGTAAGTCATTAAAGGCCATTTTCGTGGCTTCCCTCAATTTGGTAGTGTGAGTGACACACCCATTTGCACCTGTAACCTTGAGCAATCACTACTCCGTGTGCAATACTAGACCATAAACACCTCAGTCGTCTAATTACTACACTGATCATCAAATTCTGTGCCCATCATGAGGAGGTGTGTCGGTGGGTACTATTATTGGAAGCCATGATCTGGCAGGTCACTGGTATCTAGGGAGTGATCCGTGAAGCCCTGGATGGCTTTATCACCAACTTCAGCTCGGCCTGATGGTCATGTGGCCTACTCAGTTGCTCCATTTATACCTAAATATGTGTTTTCTCTTACAATTTGCACCCTTATTATTTTCTATTACAGGTTTCTTGTTCTTCACGACTTCCGTTTTTGTACTTGACTGTTTCCGGATGCAACTCCCTTACAAACCATTATTCATCATAACAATAGCCTAAATTTTGGAAGCGCTATGCCTGAGTTCCAACTCATCTGATTTGATTAACTCTTCACATGTCAAAAATTCTGTCATGTGCTTGTGATAATAACACAAGATTTATGAAAAGACCGAAGATTTTTGGTTTTATGGGACAAGTCAACAGCAAGGATTCTATCACCACGTCACCAAAATATTAACATATTCAAAGGGTATTAAACTTTATTAACCAGTTGTTTCACCCTCTGAGAGGTTACTTACTTAAGGCTACTTTCTCTTGACCCTTTGCTCACATGCAGTACTTTGTTTGTAAAACTCAGTATGATATGCCCACACTTCAGTCTTATATTTGCCATTTAACGAGCCATGGTAATCGTAGCTTACATGCATATCAGCAGCATTTCTCAACAAGTTTTTATTGTGTAAAATGGTCAAAGCTATCAAGCTTTTGTCATATTCCTTTCTGAACTCGGACTGTAACCTAACCTGCCTCACAGTCTTCTTTGATTTTTTACTTTAAGAAAATAGTGTGAACAAAAAGTTTGTATTTTGAGGATAACATCCCCTTGAATTAACATCCCCTCCTTCCTGTCTCTGAACCACCTTGCCAGAGTTGTGGACGGAAGAAGGTATGAGTAACTCTTTCAGTCGTGACAGAAAGGGAGGCCATTTAACCCTTATAGTGCTAATCACTCTATAGTTGTTTTCTCATAACTGTAAAACATATAATGGTTAAAAAAATTCCAATTCCTCATGAAGATACCTTTCATTCAAATACCAGCAAGCCAAGTCTAAAGCAAAAAGTAGTCTTAGTCAACAGCTTTCTTGCATGCAAAGTGTCCCAAAGAAAGCTGTTGACTCAGTTTTAAATTAGCGCTTTAAGGGTTAACCACAATTGCAGGAACTGTGCACTTTTTTTCCTCCATACAGTGGAACCCATACATTCAGTCTGTCAACAGACATATATCCTGAAGGTATCTTGACTTGACGGTGGTTCACTGTACACATGTATGTAACACATCAAGCTTATAGACACGATGGGATCTCTGTCCCTGTCATAGCTGCCATTTGTCACACACCTTTACATCTGCACCAGAAAGTAGAGTTTACAATGGGAGTAGATGTATTCACGACACTGTAAATGTACTTATTTCACTGTGTTTTTATTTTTGCCCATTTTGCTGATGGCATAAAAACTACAAAAATTAAAATGCAATGACTAACAGTTTAAAACAGGTTTAACAACAACTATGTCCAAAATAGTGACATTGAATTGTCAGTTACAATTCTAAAATGCAAAAGGCATGAAAATTTATAAATGTGAACAAAAGTACATTTTCAGTGACATGTGCTTCCAAGTGACTACAAAATGGCGCCTACCTTCCTTGCCGCACTTGGCACCTTTATACTGCGACTCATCACTGTAGTCACCACAGTTGTCCACCGAGTCGCACGTCAACTCCTGGTCTATACATTTCTTTGTGTCACACTGGAACAGCGACCCACAGGTGTTAAATTTGGCAAAATCTGTAAAAGAGAAAAATGTGATTATTAATTGATTGACCTGATAAAACTGTCACCCGGATTGTTGTACCATTGTGGCTAAATGTGCACCTTCTTGTGACATGTTTGCCACAAACGACAAGCTTCATTTCAACGAAAAGTTGTCAGCTCACATTTTTCGCTGGAACCTGTGAAGAAAGACTATTTTTTGGCATGGTCATTACACTTTGTTCAGACAGGACTGTAAATACATAGAACTCAAGCAAAGATTTCTTTCCATGCTTTGGCAAGCAAAGCCCATTCATCAGAAATCAAGGATTATCTCTTTTGGTCCTAATCAAGCACAAGTTGTACTCATCTGAATTACATTGTATTATAACCCCAGATTCGGTCTGCCCATAATCCTTCAGTCCAGCAGTATTGTTCCTGCAGTTGCAGTTGTGAATAATCCACTAACAACTGTATTTTGACCCATCCTGATACCTGTAACTTAAAGGGTTAATCCACTAACTGTTGCATTTTGACCCAGCCTTCAACCTGGAACTGAAAGTGTTAATCTACTAGCTATCATATTGAACTGCTTACTATTTTTCCATTGTTGAGAATCGTACATATAGTAAACATAAAGCCATTAGAAAAGACAAAACGCGTCTCGGCAATACACAGGGTTAAAAGCCTACAGTATGAGATACAAGGGCTTCTCTTCCTCCAGCTGAATCAGTCATTAGTTGGCTGTATCAGAAACTGCCATGATATTCCCACCATATGTTTTATATATGAAACAGTAGCCATGTTTTACATGGCATTTGGCAAGTAAGAAAATAATACCAGCACAGTGCGGCAAAATGAACATTTACACAGAAAACAGCTCCAGGCTTTAGCTCTTCTCCAATGTTTCCCTTGTACCCAGGCAGGAAGGGGGCAGAGGGGAGATTCTGCCCAATATCACCTATTCATTGTAATTTTGTGGAATACACCAGTACTAAGACCACATGGTGCAAAGAGTCGCAAATTTTGATTGGTTTTTCTCTCTGAACCTCATGTGTGGGTGCTATTTTTCTTTAATTCTGTGGTAAGACAAACAGTGTTTTGCATAATCTGTGCTCCTATTCTCCGGTGCCATACCTATGTATATGTTCTACCTATAATATCACTATCAATCCATACCAAGTAACAGTTAAATCTATACATATCACAATCAATCCATACCAAGTAACAGTTAAATCTATACAAAGTAATACATGTACCCTGGGATACTAAAGACCACCACACAAAGCATAAGGGATATAAGTTTATCATTTTTAGTGTATATGTCATGAATGTTTACAAATAACCTGTATTGCATGTATAGCATGCAACTATACACATAGATCACATGTTCCAAGCATGGCTATCTGCAATAAGAGCTTGCAATCACTTACATCTCATGCAATTTACTCTGTTTGATAACCTATACATGTATCAACACAATCAAAATGACCTAATTTCTCAAAAATTATTCTAGGGGTTAACGCAACCTAAAATTCATAGCTGACATGCATTCCCTCCATGACCTTGAGAAATTAGTGCAGTGGCCATCTATATGATTCAACATCAGACTTCCACATGAACATACATTTCTGGTACATTTGGTGCCATTCCTCTTATTTTTTATCAACACATTGAGCTTAGTATCCCTTTTCATAAGTGCTTAATGACCTGAAAAAATAGGTCAAGGTCACACAACCGATTGCACAATTTGGCCATTGGCCTAATGCATATTTGATGGCAGTTTTGCAGTTCTATCTCAATCTATGCTGTCACGGGCATCGCAATAAAATCGTTTCTTGATATGCATTCCCTCCATGACACTGAAAAAGGTCAACGTCACCCATATTATGCAATACTGAATTTTTATTTACGACCACATTTGCGGTACATTTGGTAAACTGTTAGCCTTCTAATTTTTCAACATGTCAAATCTAGTGTCCTTTATTACGTCTTTAATGACCATAAAAAATAAGTCAAGGTCACCGAAAATTCTAGGAAATTTCACTATTGGCCTCATGCATATTTGGTGTAAATTTAGAAGTTCCGTATCAATTTATAATCAAAATACAAGTCATACATTTAATGTATTTTTAACAGCTAAATGATGATAGATCCACTTAACACCATCAGTGGTGCTACCATAACTCGACATGTCATAGACTTTGTTCTGTATAATGTGCCTGTAATGGTATATTCATATATGTGCACAACTTCTGACCTAATGACCATAATAAAATATTATTTTCTGAAATATTTTCCCTCCATGAACTTGAGAAAGGAGGTCAAGGTCATCCATATTATGCAATAGAAAACTTTTAATATGATACACATCTATTGTACATTTGGTATCATAAGCCTTAGTCTGTCTAAACTTACTAATTTTTAATATGTTTTCAACACATTTTGGTCCATATCTTTCATAATGCTGCAGGTGGCACCACCAACATTCCATGCATATTTGTCTTTTAGCCACATTGAGATTTCTGCCAAGTTTCCTGATGTTTCATTAAAAGCTCTTTGAAAAATAGCAGTCTCAAAATTTTCACATCTTGGCCTATGTAATATTATGTAATACAATAGATAGCACCACCAATATCAAACTTGACCTAGATTTCCATACACTTGGTAAGTCCTGAAAGTTATATAGGCCTAACATAAAAACTGTGGACTGTATCAGGTCCATCAGCAAACGTTTATGGACGGATGGACTGACAAACAGATGAACAGACATGACTGATCACAAGAGCTCTGTGATCCATGGTCAGCAGAGCTCGCCTAATTAGTAGGCCCACACTTCAGTTTGAACAGAACTTTTCTGATTATGACTTGCTAATGCCTGACGATCAACACCTAAATGTCCCTGAATAAACGGCAGCAGCCCACACATGTAATTGTATAAATTGGTTAGCAATAGAATGACTACCTGGCCTATCATATTGCCAGCACAATCATACACATTCAGCGTACACAGCCTGCCACTTTAAGAGTACCCTACAGACCACCAGGAAAGGTCACACATAGCAGGTGGTCTTTCATAGCAGGTACAATTACTAGATGTGAGCAAGTATTTAGGAGAATGCATGTAGTACACAATAAAGTGATTGGCCACAACAGGCAGTCCTTGTGGTATGTGATTGGCCACAATAGGCGGTCCTTGTGGTATGTGATTGGCTGCAATAGGCAGTCCTTGTGGTATGTGATTGGCCACAATAGGCGGTCCTTGTGGTATGTGATTGGCCACAATAGGCGGTCCTTATGGCATGTGATTGGCCACAATAGGCAGTCCTTGTGGTATGTGATTGGCCACAACAGGCGGTCCTTGTGGTATGTGATTTGCCACAATAGGCGGTCCTCGTGGTATGTGATTGGCATTTATATGCGGTCCTTGTGGCACGTTGCACTCTATTGATTGAAAAACTCACTGGCAGGAAATAGACATCTTTGCAATAAAAGAAGGCCAGGAATAAAAATACAGATATTAATATACACATTTCATGACAAAGGTACATTATTCACAGCAATAGGGCCACTTCCATGCTCTACAGCTTTTACTTGCACTAGAAAACACACATAATATTACAAATTTAACTCCTGCCTCCCAGAGTTCAGGGGCTGGCTGTCACCTGCCTTATCTACATTACTTTTTCAATCTATTTGTTACTTACCAAATAAAAAGTTTTTCATTTTTCCTGGTACCAAAAAGCCATATCGAGATTCCTCATTACAAAAATTCATCAAGTTAAGGAACAGAAACACATTCAGTCTATAATTTGCTGCACAAAAGTTAATGGAAACTGGAACTTAATATCAAAAGGAAATCACTTTTAGCAAGAGAAGTGTTAATGTTCGCACAAAAGAAAGGCTCATGGATGATTTCCTGTTTTCTTCCTGCAGCAACATGGAATCGAAACACATTGGTCTGGATGCCCCTTTTACCTGCTGTTAATGAAGAAACCACCCTTATGTGCAACTTAAAATTGTACGCCTGACTGCAGCCATCGGAAACCTAACCTGCAGGAACATGTAGGTACCCCGATCTTTTCTTCTCAGGATTCTATTCAAGATTGGAGGTTTTCCCCTTGGGAAGTCCACAAAAGATTAGTTAGCTCCGAGGATTCAACCATACCATGCAAGTGGAAATGTAAAAAGATTAGGAGAAATATCATGTTTTCTTGTCAGCTGATGCAATTAAAGCAATCAATTCTAACACCTCTACTTGGAATATACCATTTATAGCTGTGCCTAAGGTGTGTTTACTATGCCTTTTCATTACGAAAATATGAAATGTGACTAAAATAATGGTGGCTGTTAGCTTGAAACTCCACTATGGAAGTAAGCCTGCTGGCTACGAACGTACAAGTGTGGAGTAAAAATGTTTCTCACCACTACACTGGGCCTTTCAGCCCAACAAGTACACGAGCACATGCCATCAGTGGCAATGTGAACATACATAAAACTATCAGCCTCAGCCACAACCTTGGCTCGTGGCTTTTATTAATACTGAATACACCACATTCAGCCATACTTTTGGCTTATTCCCTCTTACATGTATGACTACTTTTAAACAGAATACACCACATTCAGCTATACTTTTGGCTTATTCCCACTTGTAAACATGTATGACTACTCTCAAACAGAATACACCACATTCAGCTATACTTTTGGCTTATTCCCACTTACATGTATGACTACTTTTAAACAGAATACACCACATTCAGTTATACTTTTGGCTTATTCCCACTTACATGTATGACTTCTCTCAAACAAAATACACCACATTCAGTTATACTTTTAGCTTATTCCCACTTACATGTGTGACTTCTCTCAAACAGAATACACCACATTCAGCTATACTATTGGCTTATTCCCTCTTACATGTATGACTTCTCTCAAACAAAATACACCACATTCAGCTATACTTTTAGCTTATTCCCACTTACATGTGTGACTTCTCTCAAACAGAATACACCACATTCAGCTATACTTTTGGCTTATTCCCTCTTACATGTATGACTTCTCTCAAACAGAATACACCACATTCAGCTATACTTTTGGCTTATTCCCTCTTACATGTATGACTTCTCTCAAACAAAATACACCACATTCAGCTATACTTTTAGCTTATTCCCACTTACATGTGTGACTTCTCTCAAACAGAATACACCACATTCAGCTATACTTTTGGCTTATTCCCTCTTACATGTATGACTTCTCTCAAACAGAATACACCACATTCAGCTATACTTTTAGCTTATTCCCTCTTACATGTATGACTTCTCTCAAACAAAATACACCACATTCAGCTATACTTTTGGCTTATTCCCTCTTACATGTATGACTTCTCTCAAACAGAATACACCACATTCAGCTATACTTTTGGCTTATTCCCTCTTACATGTGTGACTTCTTTCAAACAGAATACACCACATTCAGCTATACTTTTAGCTTATTCCCTCTTACATGTATGACTTCTCTCAAACAGAATACACCACATTCAGCTATACTTTTGGCTTATTCCCTCTTACATGTATGACTTCTCTCAAACAGAATACACCACATTCAGCTATACTTTTGGCTTATTCCCTCTTACATGTATGACTTCTCTCAAACAGAATACACCACATTCAGCTATACTTTTGGCTTATTCCCTCTTACATGTATGACTTCTCTCAAACAGAATACACCACATTCAGCTATACTTTTGGCTTATTCCCTCTTACATGTATGACTTCTCTCAAACAGAATACACCACATTCAGCTATACTTTTGGCTTATTCCCTCTTACATGTATGACTTCTCTCAAACAGAATACACCACATTCAGCTATACTTTTGGCTTATTCCCTCTTACATGTATGACTTCTCTCAAACAGAATACACCACATTCAGCTATACTTTTGGCTTATTCCCTCTTACATGTATGACTTCTCTCAAACAGAATACACCACATTCAGCTATACTTTTGGCTTATTCCCTCTTACATGTATGACTTCTCTCAAACAGAATACACCACATTCAGCTATACTTTTGGCTTATTCCCTCTTACATGTATGACTTCTCTCAAACAGAATACACCACATTCAGCTATACTTTTGGCTTATTCCCTCTTACATGTATGACTTCTCTCAAACAGAATACACCACATTCAGCTATACTTTTGGCTTATTCCCTCTTACATGTATGACTTCTCTCAAACAGAATACACCACATTCAGCTATACTTTTGGCTTATTCCCACTTACATGTATGATCACTATGAAAGACAGAATACACCGGATTCAGTCACACTCTTAGCTTGTCACTGTTTTAATGAGAACACACATTCAGCCATGCTCTTAATGCTTGGCTTACATGAATGACTTCTTAAAAACAGAACACACTAGATCAAGCCATACTTTTGGCTTGTGACTTCTTCTCAACCAGAAACCACAAGCCTCTGCCCTATTCTCTGTTTGTGACCTCCTTTTAAAGAGAAAACACTAGACTTACCTGTCTTCTCGGTTTGTCACTTATTTCTAATAGAATACACCAGACTGAGTCCTACTCTCAGCTAGACACTTCTTATAAAGCTCACAAAGATGCAACTTGTGCTGGCCATGTTTTGAGATGCTGACAGTAGGGAGAAGAGGTCACAGGTACCTAGCATTTGGGGATGTGTTTGGCATGAGTTTTAAGTCCTGGTGAAAAGATGGACACATGACTTTGCAGATCACCATCTGGGAAAACAAGATGGATGAAAAGAGAGCCTTCTAGGAGATGGACAGAGAGAAGTAATGTGATGAATGAAGAACAATGGAGACACAGATCATCTGACATATTAACCCCTTTACCCTCAAACTAGCAAAACCGGCTGGTGGTCAAATTTTATCTGCTTCAGTGTTTTCAACTAATTTTAACAGTAATGAGAAACAATTGGACTGAGAATTGTAAATAAGACCTATGAAGATCATATGGCCCACATCAACAGCTTTCCTTGGCATGGGTTAGTGCCCAACCCATGCCAAGGAAAGCTGTTGACTCAGTCGTAATTCAAGAAGGAAAGGTATAATGGGCAAGAGAGTGATGGTATGATGGGGGGGGGGGGGGGGGGGGAGAATCAAACAACATTTTGACCACAGACTTCCTCATCCATGGTGTTCCAATGGATTATGGACCGCTTAACTTACATCACATTATAGATCTCCACAAAATCCCAGCTCAAAGACTGTCTATACTGGGGCTTAAACATTGTAACACATGGGGAGACAGCAGTAGTGGAGCAGTACCTGAGTCTGTATGGAGTCCACAGATAGGCCAGCCAGCCAGTCAGGTCTGACATGTGGATCAACGTCTAATCCTTCACGTCCAAATCTCATTTGGGTGCGCTATGGAGACAGTGCTGGCTCCACATGGCTGCCCACTGAGGCGTCTGTAGGGGAGGCCCAAAGCAAACAATGGGCTCTTTATATCTAAATCCAATTGAGCATACCATAAATTGCTGACTTTTCATTGTTATGGAGCCTGGAAAATTTTGACTTTGCCACGGGATATCTGAAGGTGTCAGTGGCAATTCTATTGTGCTGAGACAAAGCAAAAACTTGCAATTAAGAGAATCCTTTAAGCTACAGTGAAACATGGACTTCAGGGCCATTTTTTTTTTATTACAGACCATTCAAGAGTGACCATCATTTGGCTAATTCTTGCCCTGTCTAATGTGGCCTCATTGTTAGTTTCTCTTGTTGGACACCAGATGGCACTGAGTCCCAACTGGCAGTCAAGGACCCCTAATAGTGGACATAACCACTAAAAGCATTCTGAATTACTTTACAAGGAACAGTTTGTCAATCAGATTTGTCAATCAGATTTATCATCACAATCATAATTAAAATGCTCAAAACATAAGCTCCATTTTTACCATTCAAGTGTTCCATATGACAATGTATCCAAAACCTATCACAGACTGTGCTGCCACCTGATAATAAAGAGCCCGAACTAACATCATGAATTTTGTTGTGCACAGGTACAATTTGAATCGGATTGGATGTACATTGCTCTGTTTTATCATTTAATAATATATTTTTTAAATCCTTGCACACATAGAAACCATAATTATTTACTCATTTATTTTGAAAGAATGAATACTTAGTTGTTCATCAGTATACATACTATACATACACAGGATATATTTTTAAACACAAGAAATTATTATATTTCTATAAACAAGAAAGTATGTAATAAATTATTTACCAACATGCAAAAATCAGAAGAAATTTTATCTGAACTGGACCACATCACATTGAAGAAAGCTCAAAGTATCTATCATCATGGTATTCTTTGCTGTGAAAAAGCCCCGTAACTCATTCCATACTATAGTCACAGGCCTTGGTCAGTGGTTCTGGCACTGCCTGGCTAGTCATGCTGCAGCTGCCCTTGCAGCAGCTGCAGCATGACTTGCCAGGCAGTGCCAGAACCCCTGACTTAAGACTATGGGCATGTTGGTACTTGAATGAAAGCTCTTTTCATGAAGAATTTAAAGATGCAACTGCCGTCTTAAATCTAGGTAAACATAAGTAAACATCAGGGATTGGTATCGAATGAGTCAAAATAATGAGAAGAAAGTTGCTGGCCCACACAGCAGGACAAGATCTTGTGTGGATGTTGTACAATGCATATATTCCTGTGAACAACGGCCATCGCAAAAGCTAAGATTCGACACTGTAGTATAGCCACCACTTCATCTGCAGGAATGTATCATTGTATCTGCAGGAATGTACATTGTATCTGCAGGAATGTACCATTGTATCTGCAGGAATGTACATTGTATCTGCAGGAATGTACATTGTATCTGCAGGAATGTACATTGTATCTGCAGGAATGTACCATTGTATCTGCAGGAATGTACCATTGTATCTGCTGCAATGTACCATTGTATCTGCTGGAAAGGTCCTCAAATACAAGCTGCACTCTGCATATAGGAACCCCAGCTCACAAATCTATCAATATGAATATAGCTCTCCCTAATTGGTATCAAGGACCATCCCTGAAATCAATATGCCACAGAAGTAAGTGCCTCACCTCCCCCCTCCCCCCCACCACACACACACACACACACACACACACACACACACACACACACACACACACAGAGTATATTAAAGGATTCTGTTAAGACAGAGGAATCAGCATATACATGAACATGTACATGCATTGTGATGATATTCATTTTCAAGCATACAATGGTTTCTAGCTTTTGCACCTTGGTTATTTTACTGGAACTTTAAATTAAATGATAAATAAAATCAATTAATCACCTCATTTTAACATTGTTCATATTTGATCTATCTTAATACTTCCATTGTATTTTTTTTCAGTGTTTTTGTGCTACCAGCAAAATAAGCAAAATTAAACCCTGAGCAAAATAAACTCCGTTTCAAGTAATATTGTGCACAGTTATGTCAAACTGTACACAAGGCATGGTGTCCCCAGAGAGAGCAATGCATGGGATTGTCTAATCTGCCATAATGAGGCTAATCGCCCTCTGTCAGCGATTTCATAATCACCCATGTGTTATAGAAGTCTGCAAATGTCATAATTATTAGATTTAATTAGAGCCACATGCAGTGGGGGTTTCAGTAGAAGCAAGGCAGTGTCTGCATTGGGTAAAAGACTGATCTGTCTCTCCCATGTGGTTCCAGACACCAAATTGTGTCCACAGTCCCAGTAAACTAAAAAAAGCCGTCCTTAATTGTATCGGAAGCATGCAGTTTTGATATTTTTGTCACAATTGGTACAGACAGAGTAGCCTTTCTGGTTTTGTTTTCCTTACTTTCCCCTTGTTTTTGTCCTCTCATATGAGCAGCAGGAACCTAGAAAAGCTGGAAGACACAGACTAGAGGATAAAGTTGTCCATATCTTCATACCTCCATGGTAGAGATAAGCAGTGACATGATCAAGAGAGATGGCATATTAGGGATCAGGTCTGATAGTGGAACTATCATCCTTCAGTTGGTTGTTTGTCCTGACCAATGTATTAAGTATAAAATCAATCAGTTAGCTGTAGTTGTAGAATGTTAACACATTAAGAATCAAAGGGTGTTTTAAGTGACACAATTGGCAGGAATCAATTGTCTGTCAGCCAAGGCTATTGAGAGCAAGTGTAGAGTGATGGAGCCATACACTGCATGCAGCTCCCGATGTGGTTGCAGTTGACAGATCTGAGAGGTCCCATGCAGACAATTAAGCCACCTACATGCAGTATGGCACCAGTAGGAACATACATGTACATGCAGACACAGCCTAACACAACAGGTCTTGAGACAGCAGACCACAGGCCTACCATATGTACTTTTATGATGAAGCCTTTGAATTTCCTCCACCACTGTCACTGCCCTGCAACTGTCACCACCACCACCACCACAGTCACCACTGCCATCACCACCACCACCACCACAGTCACCACTGCCACCATCACCACCACCAGTCACCACTGCCACCATCACCACCACCACAGTCACCACTGCCATCACCACCATCATCATCACCACTGCCACCTTCCTCCTCCTCATCATCATCATCACCACTGCCACCACCATCATCACAACTGCCACCAACATCACTAGTACCACTGCCACCACCACCGTCGTCATCATCATCATCATAACTGCCACCACTGTCATTATCATCATCATCACCACTGCCACCACTGCTGCTGCCACCACCACCACCACCACTATTAATGATTACAATGTAGCAACAATTGAGCCACAGTATGACCTTTGGTTGTGTTCAGTATGACGTGGTTGTGTTCATATGACGTGGTTCTGTTCAGTATGACGTGGTTCTGTTCAGTATGATGTGGTCTCCTTCCACAGCAGCATCAACAAAGCTACATCAATGTTTATTGCTGGCATTAACCCTTAAAGCACTGATTTAAGATTGAGTCAACAGCTTTCCTCAGGACACTTTGCGCACAGTGTCCCGAGGAAAGCTGTTGACTAAGACTACTTTTTGCTTTAGACTAGGCTTGCTGGTATTTGAATGAAAGGTATCTCCATGAAGATTTTGAATCTTTTAACCATTATGTATTTAACGGTTATGATAAAATGATTATAGCAGTGATTAGCACTTTAAGAGTTAACATGCATAGATATACTCTCTCAGCAACAAGTGAAGCAACTGCAAATTAAAGTATTCATGCCTCCTTTCTGCTATCACCAATCAGCGTGACTAATCATCATCATCATCATGCATATATCAAAAGACATGAAGTAATGATACCTTTGCAAGTTAGGCTATAGCTATGACTCTTATCTAGTGACTCCTTGGAATAAACAGACAAAAGGCTCTTTTTTCAGCATATAACCAACTTCTGTTCACAATAAAACTGAGTCAACAGCTTTTTCTTAGTGCAGGTTGGGTGCCAAGAAAACAACCCACAGCAAGGAAAACTGTTGACCTGGGGCACGCTGTCACGATGTTTCTTATCTACAATTCTCACTCAAATTGTTTGGTATTAATGAGAATAAATTTAAGTAGAAACACAGATGCTGATAGTGTTTGATATTGGGCCATTTGTGGCTCCTATTGAACGTGCAAGGGT
Source organism: Hermodice carunculata (assembly GCA_964020975.1). Classification (NCBI taxonomy): domain Eukaryota; kingdom Metazoa; phylum Annelida; class Polychaeta; order Eunicida; family Amphinomidae; genus Hermodice; species Hermodice carunculata. The sequence goes on from OZ026624.1 coordinate 72,029,127, forward strand.
TAAAGTGGTAGGCAGGGGTAGTGGACAAAGAACAGCATACATAAACATACTGCTACTTTACATGTACAGCTATATTTATGTACTTTTTAGAACCACTTGGAAACAGGTATGGTTGTCTTTTTTATAGTTCATATATTTATTACTCTTCTGAAAAATTTTTAACAAAAAGAATGTGTGTTAGTATGTAAAATTTGTTTGATATTAGCTATGATTGGGGCACAAAATGTTGGAATATTTTGTGGGTAAGGCAGAGAGGTTGTTCTGAAGATGACAAGTGCTGAAATTATGAGTCTATCGCGTTGATCCCTGATAATCCTCAACTGTCACATGTCCACATGATCAGCGACAAACCCCAAAAGCCTCACATAATAATGCTCTGTGGGGCCTTATGTCATATCCTTATTACATTGTAACACATTTTATGAGGCCACAGTGGACACAAAGTAGCAACTGCTGGTGCCCAACCCATTTGTCTTCCTTTTTTAACCATTTTTATGTACATTTTTTTAATACATATGAAATATTGCAGCTTTCAAAAAAATTTTTGTGGTTGTGGTGTGGGCAATGCTGCACCAGTCACAGTCAAACGGGTACACAGCCAATATTAATATCAAACTGCCACATCTGTAAATGTCATCAATACTGCAATCATAAAACAGGAGAGCTTCGATTTTTTTATGTAACGACCTTCTGCATCACTTGGAAAGACAGGGATGCTTTTCGGTGCATTTGGAAGGTGAGACACCATGTGCATATGTGCTGTTAGTACCAGTATATTTAACTCACTTCATAATATGGTGACTTGCCAGGCAGTGCCAGAACCACTGACTTAAGACTATAGGCATGTTGGTATTTGAATGAAAGCTCTTCCCATGAAGAATTTAAATATGCAATTGTCGTCTTAAATCTAGGTAAATATACGGAAAAGTCAGGGACTGGTGTGGAATGAGTTAAAGTGATACATGTACAGCAGCCAAGTGTTAAACCATATGACATCAGAGTTTGCTGTCCAGCAATGAAGTACTTTTTTGTCAGCGGAGCCCAGCAACTGCACAGCACTCTGTAATTCACAACACATACAGTCTCAAAATGCACCAGAACCATTTCTGGACATGTTGTTGGCAACACAAAACATTGACAATACCACAACAAAAGTTAACTTCAGTTTTTGCAGCAGTTCTAAGCTTGCAATTACAGTGTTTCCGACTCTGTTTTTGCCTGGTTCTTTCCTCAATGATCTGGACATACATGTAAGGGTCTGCTTAAGAGAATTTGTTTATCCAAAGTACTCCTAAGCCACATTAGCTGTTGACTGAGGGAGCATTTTAGGATACCTACTGAAAATATTGTTCTGCACTCTTGAAGTTACAAAGACCTCCTTTGGTACATTTTGTGTAACTTCTTCAGGGACCTCTGGAGAATATCCTTGCCTTATTCCTTCAACTTTTTTTTTCACCTTCTGTCCTAATATAAATAAAATAGAGCCAAAACAAAATGATTTAGCCATAATTCTGTTATACAACACTACATAAGTAGGTTTCTGCCTTCTGCCCAAGTCCACATAAAATAAGGCCAAAATAAAATGATCTATCTATAATTCTGTTATACAATACCACATAAGTATGTTGAAATTTGTACAGCAGTTAGTCCTTGAGGATGTCTACAGGGTCTCCAGCATTGCACTAATTGCACAGGAAGGAGGCGCAGGGGGTATTGCATTAAAATCCCAAAGTACTTAATAATGGATAATTTTACTCTTACATATAGACTGACTATGCTTGCCACTAACTCAATATCACACCTCAATATGATCTTATTGGGGAAAAAAAACCCTCTTATTTTTGTCAATCTTGAAGTTTATATCTTATTTTCCCAGACTTGTGATCTAGCCCCCTATTCGATAAACACAGGACCACAAGGGCTTGATGTCCCCTACCTACACAACTACTTTGAGAGGATTAAGACCCACTTTCGTCACCTGGGTCAAGTTCTAAATAGATGCTGCTTTATTTTCCTTGGAAATTTAACCACCAGTAAAGTGCCTCAATCTTCTTTTCCCCTACAGACCTAAGTCCATCTGAAGTGAAATCTACGGATCAAGTCCCCGCATGTCAGCTTGGATAACTTAAAGGTATTGCCACTGACAAATGTGTTTCAGCATTGCCACTTCTCATGTGGGTGTAGTGTCACTGGCCTGTGATTGAGCACATAAAGAAATCCTCCATTAAGTCCTGTGGTTTCCATCACTGCCTATATTAAATAGAGCGTCTTCTGCCTCATTAACTGGACATAACAGATACCTGTCATATGGAACATGTACCTTGACAAGGCACACTCCACTTCTCAATGTCTCCACAATCTAATATGATCACCTCCATGTAAAACATCTTCTACCTGCTGGAAAAGACCACCCCACTGATTGACCACATTTGTAGGGTCCTTAAGTGACAGTTACTGAGGAATACCCTCAATGTGGGGCCTTATGAAAACCACTTAAAGAGACTAATAGTTCAGGCTTTTGATGTCTGGTCTGATCTATTATGCATGCTATTGTTGTTATCTGCCATAATTGATACTTAAAGAAATTACCACTAGATGGCACTGTAAAACTTCTGTTCCATAATGATGATTTTTCATGCATACTTTTCATTCATTTAATCACAAAGTTCCCTCCGAAACCTAGCTACTGGCATAAATCAATCAAGCTTGAAGACATCCACACTGCCTTAATAAGGGCTTATTTGTCAAATTTGACCTTAAAAAGTGTAAAATGCATCTGCCATATAAATCCCTGTTTTCTGGGTGTCTTCTACAATGGTCACCATTTTTGACAGGGTATTTTCTTGGGTCAAAATCAACGTGATCTACACTGGTGGAAGTCCAAACTTTGGGTAATTTGGGGCTTTTCATCCATCCACATATTGATCGTAAATTTGCATTTTATTTTCTAGCATACAAGTATGCACAACAATGACATGGCTGTACAGGGAAAAACCTAGACAGCCCAGTAAAAGTGTCAGATTGTTGATAGAACTGTCCTTGCCATACAATGGCAGGGTGACATATCTGTGGCTCAAGATGAAAATTCACTCTACATTGTCCCTTTTATTTACATACACAGAAATCTTGGCAATTTTTTTTCTTCTAACTTTTGCTCAATATTACTGCACTGAAGTATAAAATTATCCACTAATCGGGCAATTTCAGATGTAGACATCTGTTTTGATGCAGCCACCCATAACAAGAATTGCATGTATCATTATTGCATACAAAGACCTGTTAAGAAAATTAGACTTCATTCAACAGATGGACAAAGTCAGTGCATTATGCGGCGACTGTATGGGCGTGTCCCGTCACAATAGCCAGGCACAACACACCATTGTGTGGTGGACTTAATTTTGAACTGCCTCACTGGTAATCACTCCAACAATCTCGGCTATTAAGGAGCTAAAACCATCCCGCCACCTCAGCTACCTCAGCACCTGTGCCGTTTGGACTGCACATCTGACCAGGCGACAGGGTGATGCTGGTGAAAAACTATGTCCATTGGCACGTCTTTATTTACCTCATAAGAGACTCAATCATGTGGTTTATTCAAGCCTATTTCAAAATTATTTCCAGTCAGTGACCTCGCCTTCACTTGCTGTTGTGTTGCCCGCAGGAGTCTTAAATGTTTAGTGCCTGTTAATTGATGTGTACCCATGCACACTCGGGGATGTGGTTCCAGTTGTTAGCAATTCTCAACTATTTCTCCAACTTTTAATATTCTTCTGGAGCCTATAGTTGAGATTCTAAAGCCAATCTTTTCCAGATGTTGACTGTATAAGTATAAATGGCACAAAAAGGAAACCCAGAAGCAGCCGTTTTATGATGGAAATAGCAGTACAGTGCATCGCTTTCTTGATTGATGTAAACCGGCAACCCCATATGCACCTGTTTCACGATCGGTTTGCTTCATTTTCTGGTTTGCTGAACGAATTGAAAAATCCTCTGCTGATCAATTGGGGTGGTCAATAATGAACTCTGTTCACCTACTAACGAAATGATAAGTAGTTAAATGAAACAAGTGTACATGTGTAGAATGCCATGGGCAAATTCTACACATGGAGCCTGTGATGGTGGGTGGACTTCAATTCTTCTTGTTCAAATTTGGTGGTTCCACAAACCTATACCAATTAAATCCACTTCATCTAGCTTACATATTTTAGCTTTTGCACAGTTTGCTGATGCTACAAAAATTAAACTAAGAACGCTCTCTCAAAGTATTTACATGTCGATCTAATACACACAGGGTCTAAAGTGCAGATTTAAAGCTTTGACAAAATACCATGTTCCTCCTAATAAGGGTCCCTCCTCCAATAAGACCTAATAAGGGCCCCTACATCCTTGGAATCTGAACAATCATTCAGAAAAAAATACACTTCATGATACTCTTTGAAGTATTTTACCGTTTTATGTTCAAAGTAGTGTTTTGAATTGAAGGGGTATTTCATGTATGACATTGTAATTCTGTATGCGTCCTGCATACAGACAGGAATACTGGACCTTAAATCTAACTAGAAAAGTGGCACACAGATGTCCCCATCTGTCATTATTTATGTGGCCACTTGGAAAAAGTCAGGGATGTCATAACAAAACATAGGTGAAATAAGAAAAGGAAAATGTCATATAAGGTACATGTGACTGCATGAATATTCAACAAACTTTGACTGGGTCTTTGTGTACTGAGGTAACACAAGTATCAACCTTTCTTGATTTCAACTGATGATGCTGTTCCTCACTTCTTTACCTGTTGCTTATTCACTGTCTCACTGTTGTAAAGAGAGCTGAACATGGGGCTGATAATAGTAATTTCCACTAAATCAAGGGTATTATACAGACACACAGAGAGATACACCAACAAAATGCCAAGTGCACATCTTCATATACCAATTAGTAATTCTGTAAAGCTTCATAACTGTAGGTCAAATAGTTTTAGAGATATGCATGACACAAGTTTCCTGTTGGATGCAAGATGGACAGATGAACCGATGAATGAATAGATGGATATACGAGGTATAAAAAGACACCAAAACTTCTGCACTTGAAAGTTCAGCTTAAAATGCATTTAGAGTGGTTTGTTTGTCCAAGGAGCAAAACATACAATATGACACAGACTCATCTGTTCCCTGGTAATTCACACGCAACAATCAGACATCTATGGTCTTTGTGCCTCAGTAATTTGTTTCATTCCCACATAAAAACTGAGGGAATATAGGAACAACAGCGTCACATTGCAGAGATAGTCTTTATTGTTTGTTCCAGCAAGGACAAGATTAGGCAATGAGATATGAATTTCTTTCTTCAGAAACATGACAGCTGCGAGAGCCATGAAGTCTAGAAGCTGCCAATCAGTCCACATGCCTTCTATCAAAGAGGCAGTCAGTCCCAATTGCCTGTACGTCTGGACACTGTTTTAACCAAAGTACTCCCTAGAATTCCTTTCCCCAGTGAATAATCATTATGGTGACCCATCATAATACAAATATGGTAATAGACATGTACAATTTTTCAGCTTGAACTCAAGAGGTGTAAGAGTCAATTTGCCCACAAAGTATTGAGGTTGCCTGATCTGGATGTCATCAAAGCTGACGCTGCCAGTGACTCCATGGCCCGGCCAATCTTGTCAGGCAATTATCTTAACTCTTCTACTGCCAAGTCTGACCATTTTCAGAAAAAACTCTTCTTGAGAAAACTGCAATTTTACCATTAATCTAAAACAGAACCTAATCGATGCTTTTAGGTTTCAAAGTAGAATGAATTTGCCGACAATACTCATGAGCTCATTCAAAGTCCTCAGGGCTGAACGGTTTTCTTTTTCTTTACTCTTTTATTTCTTTTTTTTCTGGAGACAACAGCAAAATCACTGGCATACCATATCCAACGGCATAAGAGTTACATATGGCCGAAAAGGAAGAAAAAAATGCAGGCAGTCTGCGTGATATGAGCTGACATGGTATTGAGGGCACACACAGAGTCCCATACACATATTCCTGCTGCAGCTTGAGAATTTACAATCTATATCTAAGTTACCAGTGATGTATTGGAGTCTTTGACGGACCTTGACCCTTCATTGCCACTTTCGACTGAGGTCAATGTGAACTGAATACGGGATGCTAGGCATAACTGATTTTCATGACATGCCACTTCCTGCCGGCAATTCCTGACAATAGCTAGCCAATGAGAAGAACTTGACTTGTTTATCCTCCATGTGTCTCCACTGGTAAGTGTAGCAACCAGGGAATATGTAGCAGTACTGCCCCCTACAGTCTGCATCCTCTACTGACATAATGATACCAGATTCATACTCTTTGTAAACCCGACCTTTCATTCAAGTCCCAGCATGCCTGCTGTTGCAGAGACAACAGTGATGAAGACTAAAAGCTTTTTCCAGCATACTTTACAGCACTCTAACTATGCCACAGAAAACTGTGGATTCAGTCAAAACTTGGTACTGAAAAGGTTAAGGTAAATACATGTAAATAAACATTATGTACCTGAACTTTGTGACTGTCTGAGAAAAATAAAATGACACAGACAAAATACTGGGTGGACATATTCCATGTTAGACAGTCCTGACCAATATTATAATATTTTTTTCATGTTACAAGTTCTAACTTTTGCCACATGTGACAAAAAGATGTCAGAAACAAACATTTGCAACACAGACTTTTCTTTGGCATCTAGGCTAACCCTTTAGTGTCTCAAAGCTTACAGTGTTCAAAATAGTACAAGTCCATTAGGCTGAGATAAGTGAATTTTCTTGCAGGACAATCTGTTTTGGCAAAGTTTGTAATGTAGTCCAATAATGCAGATAAGTGGAATTTTCTTGCAGACAAGTGAACTTTTTCTTATTTCAATCATTGGCTTATATACCAATTTAGAGACAAAGTTGGCACATAGGATTAACCATCAGATGTGAATGTTGGGGGTGGGGGTGGGGGTAGAGGTGGAGGGATACAGGCAAAATCTTTGCACCATCATTTAACAAAAGATACAGCTTTGATATGTTTATAGAGCGCACTTATTGACACAGTCCATACACCATGTTGTCTCCCTTCTGTTTGTTGTAGCCAAACTTGATCACTTGCTCCCTCTACTTTGTCCATCAGCTGCAAATAGAGCTGTTAACCTACAAAAACATTTATCTGCCATTAACCCTAATCCTTGAAAACAACTCATGTCACTGACTTTGAATATCGTTGATCTTAGTTGGTGTATGCTGTTGAATTAATTCATCATTCATGGACTTGATCCAAAAATCTCTGTCAAAATTCAGCCAAAATTCAGCCAATCTTTGTCACAAACCAAAATAGAAAATCATTTTCAGACAACTTCAATTCGTCCTCATGGGACAACAAACCATCTTATTCTGACAGTCATCATGCTGTCTAAAAGTACATTGTTCCAGGGTCCCTGCCTTGAGCTCAGTCAACCATTTTAGAAAGGGGGTCAAGGGTATATTTCATCATTATTATTCATAATTCAATTTTCTTCTGAGGACAGTGAATTTGAATAAATATTTATAATGAACCATGAAATACATAGTTTGTAAATTGTACTTACATGCAGGTGTCTGAGTAGCCTGTTAACTGTGAAAACACTTATTTTGGGTTGGTGAACTATGGATGGGGCCCCACTTTGCCCCCCTCTTCTAACAGAAATGACAAATATTTTGTCAGTCCCACAGAGACTGGTGGGGCTTAGTTCGCTAACTCCCAGGTCATAGAGGTCCTACCGAGATCAGAAGCATCCCATTAAGTACATCACCATTGTCACCCTCGCAGCAGCATAAACATCACAATGCCACAGTCTGCAGTAAGCCACCAGTCAAACAAAACTCACAGGTACAGCCATTCATGCCATAATAAATGGTATTTTATAGCACTGTGGGAGATAAAGTTAGTATTTACTCAATGCATCACCCTTCCATTGGTCACATTTAACCCTTACCCCAACGTGATAACCTGAGGACAATTTGCACACACAGAGATTTTTCCCCGCATCAATGTATGCAGAGACTATCAAGATCTGAATAGAATACTTCAACACACATTGTCCAGAGAGCCCCCATGTGTCTCCCTCTGCAAGGTCACTAATTTTACTCTTGATGTCTAACAATCTGCGGTCAGAAAAAATATGACAAAAAGAGTTATAGCCTCAAGATATTTCTAGCACCACAAAAGTCGAAAACATGACTGGCATACGTATCACATAACCAAACCACTCAGACCTCAAGGTCCTGCTTCTTCCTGAAAAGCTAATGTTTCAAAAACCATCATCGATCTCGATGGTATCTGACTTCTCAATCGAAGTTTTCTACATTGCCATCATGTAATCTGGCTGTCTGGAGGTAGATGTGAAACACGCTTACTCAACAGTCGTAATGGTTCTTTCATTGGTGGCAGGAAGACAGACTGGCTCGGCATTTACATTGATGAGTTATGGGTGAAGGCAGATGATTCTAGAGGATCAATGCTGAATCGCCAAGCTACATGTACTACTACTATGCAGCGTCCAAACAGCCACGTGGCTGGATCCATATGAAGGAATCCTTCCACGAATGTACATGCACTGATGCTAATTCAAATGCCATACATGATAACCGCTTACATCTTCCACAGCTTCTGTAAAGGTAATACGAATCCCTGTATATTTACTTTTAGCTCACATTAAATGAGAACCGCTCATAAAAAGAGTTTCTCTGGGAGTGCTGACATGTCATCATGTCTGTTGTTTTGGCAATGGCCGACACCTCAGGATCCCAATACAACTGTGGCATGACTTAACTCTTTCAGTGTCAATCACGTCTTAAGTCGATCTACTTACCTCAAACTTGTCTGAATTATCATTATGATCCGAGATTCGTATTCCTCATAAAAAGACCTTTCATTCAAGTACCAGTATGCCTATAGTTCCAGAGACAATATCCCAGGTCAACAGCTTTTCTTGGCAGCGTACCCCAAGAAAAGCTCTTGACTCAGTCCAAAATCTGGCACTGAAAGGGTTAATATTATAACACTATATTTGCATAGATAATTGTCAAAATTGAGACTGCTTACATTATTATGCCCCCCCCCCCCCCCCCCGAAGTTTAGCGGGTATATGTATACTGTTTTTGGCTTGTCTGACTGTTTGTCCATAACAGAATCCTCACAGGCAAGTTATCGCAGGATTCCCAGGCTACCTACGGAGTGGCATCATGAAGGATCTTAAATACAAATCTCAGCAACAATATTTTCTAGTAAAGAGAAACTGAAGTAAAATGTTCAGGCAGATGACAATTTACATCCAGGCACCTTTGGGTGATTTGAGCAGGAAAGGGTTACGCCAAATCAACCCACATTTTGCATGTTAGCTGTTACCTACAGTACACTAGACACTACCCTGGTTTGTGAATGTCTCAATGATGTCTGCTTGCATGAAAAAACCTTGTGATAATTAGAAAAAGCATGTGATAATTAGAAACAATATAAATATGCACGTGCACACACACATAAAGGCAGGGATCCACGGCTTGTATTTTTTATATTCATGGTATATGGAAACTGGAACATGTTTCACGCTTAACTTTCGAAAGTCACATGGAGTCAGGATCATTATTTATCAGTCTATGATTTTCACACACATTTACTTTAATATAGGTTGAAACATTGCAGATTCCAATTCTTTGCATAAAAAGGGGTTTCATTCAAGTATGGTCATGCTTGGTGAGTGGTTTTTGCATGGCCTGGCTGGTCATGCTGCACGGCAGCCATAGCATGACCTGCCAGGCAATTCAAAAACCACTGACCACACTCTTAACCAATGGAGGATTGAATGAGTAAACAGGGACTTTTTTTGCGCACTATCTTAGGATAATTCCAGTCAAAACCCGCATGAGCTCAACACCCTTCGGGCCAAAGAAAAGAGTTCAGCTTAGCAGGGTATTTGGCTTGGACAGGCATTCAGCTTGTAGAACTACTCAGCTTTTGGAGACAGTGTTTGTCTGGGCTACTCTGTAAAGCTAGCTCTTTTCTTGTCACTTCAGCATTCACAGGATAAAAATAGTGATAACACAGCACATGCAGAGGTAATCTGCATCTTTAGATTCCCGTCACCATGCACACTTAAAACAACCAAACCAACAAATCAGGCCCCAAGTCTCAGTTGTATATACCTTATGAAATTTCTTCAAAACACAACATCTTCAAATCCAAAAGATTTTGACATAGTGACTCAGAGAACACCAATGACTCCCAAAAGAACTTCTAAAAACTGTTTGTCCTGTGAGGGCATGGCCTTATCCTGACCATGCTACCACAATATACAATCTATGCCTTTTTCTTCATACCAATTTCCCTCAAGACATAATTCTCAGGAGACTATAACTTCACAGGAAGAACATCACAAAGCACATAGATGAGGAGACAACTAGATTTGGCTGACACCTTCAAAGCTACCTGCCACCATCCGGAAAGCTCCCAATTTAAGAACACAGCTGTTTTGCTATCAAAGCAGGTCCATGCACGTCAAGCCAAATTTAGTCTCTTGAGATTTCATGGAGAAAAAAATTATAAAGCATATCACTATTCTGCAGAAATATACAGGAATTGTAGAATATTGATTGCTGTCTCTTTGCAGAGGGAGGAAGCCTGTCCTGGTCAGATGAAGCCACTCTGAGTGGACAGAAATGACAGTCGTCTGGGGCTTAGTAACTTGAGGTTACAGTAGGGGGAAGGGAGGAGGAGCCGCAAGGGACGTGTGGCTTGTTCAGCCCAAAATCATGAAGACAGTTCTTCAAAGTACACCCTGCACTCCAGTGTAAAGATGGGGGAGGGGGTTATGTTTAGATATATTCACATATTCATTAGAGGATAAACTTTAGTTTCCACAAAGACCAGACATCTCTGTCCAATTGTCCTCTAGCGTCAGGAACAAGACAAATGCATTCATGGATGCTTTTGCATGTCTGAGCTTTCGTAAGACACGTCTCTTTTCCGTTCTCCTCCTGCTTGCCCTGATACCTCCCGCACAAACACGTCTCATCCAACCTGCTCTTGTTTAGACATCAATTAAGTTCTGCATGCATCTCCCGCCATCAATGACAATATTCGACAACTCATACTGCTCTGTCATGCTTCCGTCTATTTCCACTACATCACCAGTTAACTCCTCTTCATTTCGGTGTAATGGTAATGGACAACAAGTAAAAGGTGACTGTTACAAGGCAGGTAGCCTACAGCCAACACAGTGCATGCTGTGTCCCTGTCACCATATATCTCCCATCCTATTATACAGGTGTGGTAGATGGGCAAACATGATGGGCCTACTATCCACTATCTCAATTTATCCCCACTGAACACAACCACCCACTTCACCAACATGAGTGTACATCAGCCTATCTGCCTGCAACAGATCCTCCCCAACTAAAATTTCATTTCAAATTTACATTTTGTCCATCCTGCCTGTTTATTCATCTATTGAACCTGTCATTACTGTCAGATGGGCCTGCAGCCTGTTGGTTTCAGGACAAGCACAAGCAAAGCAAGGGACAAGGATTGTCAATAAACTCCCCCCTTCCGGCCAGCACGTGCTCTCCACCATATTGCCTGCATTCGCTGTCTGGTAAAAGCCTCGTGTTTCATATGCCCGCACAGTTAGCGTACTGACTGTCTGTCCCTGCTCCTTACAGCACCCTCCGTTTTCTTTCAGTCTCCATCGACAACTCACAATAAGCATAAAGTACTTTCCTGTATTGAACTCTTATGGATTTTTTTTTCTCGCTCAGTATTCAAAAGCCAGTGGCATTGTGAGCTGCATTTATAGGGATTGATGGTGACTATTGACTTGTTAAAATGATTTGGATTTATCACGGGGCCACACCAATGCAATTACACGAGTTAGGCGGGGACAGCGTAATTTGTACAGAAAGCGACTGCATTGGGGAGCTGGCTTGCCATTACTGTTGAACAGCGGCAATAATGAGCTCTACCGAGACCTGGTCAGTACAGGTCGGACACCAAGCAGACTGCTGCTTAACAGTCACTGCACAATGCTTGGAGAGTGACAATGGTGGTAATGAAGTTACTGGCACTGACTTCTCCATAAGGACAGAGAGGCAATTAAAATGGTAGTAAAATAGGACTTCTTTTGTCTCGTGTCATGTGCAGGGACTGAAGGTGAAATATTTGAGCATGGGCTAGTGCCTCCATGTGAATGGGTCTTTTCTGCATCAGCAATACCAAGCGGTTAGAGAGTACTTTATTTGCCATTGGATTTTGGGTGTGAGAGTAGATATTGTACAGGTGACTGCACAAACGGCAGATCAGATACACAGATGATAGGCTTATGGCAAATATGTAAGCCCCAAGCATTATTACGGTAGGTAGACTTAATGCATGCACCAAGATCAAGGAAAAGCAGCATTAAAGATGGTTAACCTTCTCCTCCTTAAACTGGCCAAAACCATCATCTGCTTCAATATTTTAGACTCAATTCAACAGTAATGAAAAACACTTTGAATGAGACAAAGATGAGCCCTCTTTGGATTAATGCCCCAGATCAACAGCTTTCCTCCGTGTGAGTTGGGTGCTAAGCACCCAACTCACATGGAGGAAAGCTGTTGACTCAGTCATAAAATAGAGAATGTTCCATGGCTGAAAGGGAGTTACTATTTTTCTCTCAAGAGGGATTGCTGCTGGTGGAAAAATCACACATGACCAAAGGTGATTTTCCCTGTCAACAGCGATCACAAGTGAGAGAGAAAAATGGTAACTCACTCTCAAGCCATGTAAGAATTGGGTACTGCAAAACAATAAACTCGAGGCCTACATTCAACACCAACCTGGTGTGCCATTTTTCTTTACCTTTGCTGACGTTGTTCCATGTTATGTGTAACATACTATCAAACATCGCTCACACACATTAGATCTTGTCTATACATGTCATGTTAATGCACTATACATCAACTATGCAGGTGTGACACAATTTACTTGTAACAATATTTTGGTGATCTGATCTAAAATGAGTTACTGCTGCTGAATTTCATCCTAGAAAATGATAATTCACCCCCAACCATAGAATAACTTTGTGTTAATTCATGGGGCAAAGGGTTACAAAATGAAATGATAACTGGGAAAACCTTTCTATAGCCCACACACTATGCCAGCTGTATCTGCAGCAAACTGCATTACGAAAACATGACACCCTGATGCCTGACTGTAACTACTCAGAGAGTCAAACTAAATGTCTACATTTAACTGCTGCATACTATAGTTGAAAACTTTGTTCTTGCCTATGTATGGTCTTGATATTCAAGCTTACTCTGAATCAGCTAATCCACTGGTAGCCTGCCCATCTATACTGACCATCAAGACAGTAACTTAGATTTCATATGAATAGTTTCAATAATATCTGAATTTGTACCTTTCTTTTCTAGTTCTTTTTTCCCAACATGGTGGACATTTTTTACAACACTCTCTGTACAAGGGATGTTGTAACATTACCAGGCAAGCCATTGGCTGCCACTAAATTACATTAACTCTTTCAGTGCTACATTTTGGACTAAGTCAACAGCTTTACTCGGAAAACTTTGGATTCAATATGCCAAAAGTATCCCAAGGAAAGTTGCTGACCTGGACTATTACATTCTATACAACGTCAGGCATGCTGGTTCTTGCATCAAAGGTCTTTTCACAAGGAACATGTACAGAGCATCCTTACTATCTCAGAACTGCTCATTTTATGTAGTTCGGCTTTAGTCGCAGTTGCCATTAACTCATCCCACCCCAGAGCAAGACAGAGTCAACAGCTTTCCTGGGTGCACTCTGGGCACTGAGTTCCCAGAGTCCACCCAGGAAAGCTGTTGACTTACTCCATACAAGCCTAAATGGTCTCTCATTCAATCTTTATTCAGAATTTTTACAAATTGTGCACGATTTGTCAAAATCAGATAAGCAGACGACATTAACATTTTGGCGGGAAAAGACGGGATCAGTATGGAATGAGTTAAAAGAGCTAAGCTTCCAGCAATTGCTGCTTACTTGCAGCAGAAAAGAGTTAGGACATAATGGGTTAACACTGTTTAATAGCTTTTTCTTGTACTTTTCAGCTTTTGCTGCAAGTTCTTCCTTAATCCTGCATGAATTTTTGCTTCGGTCAAAAAAAAAATGGCTGCTAAATCATCTGAATCTTAAGCTTGCCTCTGAAAATTTCTGGAGTGTTGCTGAATAATGTCTGAATGTGGCTGAATTCTATTTGAACATTTCTAATATGTGCTGAATATGTCTGCATTGCTTTCTAAATGTTAGGCGAATAATCCAAATTCAGCAAAGGTTCAGAAATGTGACAAACATGCAAGACTCAAACAAATACAGCCTTTATTCAGATTTACTCAGCAATTTGTCATACAGGTATGAACGGTCAAAAGCCCCAGTTTTCAGGCCTGCTGAGCTACATGGGTTAACCTGACGGTGAACAAACTTGCATACAATATACCCCTGAATATATTACCAGGTGGGAAGTGTAAATGTGCCTGCTCCTTTGTGTGTCACACTTATCTCAGGCTGCAGATGTTTGCTGGAGGAGCATGACTGACAGATTTGTCTCCTCAAAGAAAACTCTCCTGCAGGTTGCGTCTTTTTGTCGCACAACTGAGAGCCCTTACCTGGCTGTGTAATGATTCCATGTCAGTCACTAATCATCCTGCATGTATCATGTACATCCAGCATGGAAAATTAGAAACTTATTATCATGGGGTATAAATAGAAATCTTTACACAAGAAGATTACAATAATATCCATCATTAAAATACACAACAGGAATAAGCTGGAGTTATGACAAATGTTAATTTTGAAAGAAGCCTTTTCAAGTCAAATTGGGAAAAGAATAATGCGATGAGTTGGCTTTTCTGGTATGACAAAATAATTGCTGTTTATTAAGGAAGCTTCCCTTTTCATGCTCGGTCTTCAGTGATTATGGCGTTTATAATGACAGCAGCTGGTGTTAGCAATATGGGGGTATAATGAATAACCCCTACCCCCTCTCCCCACCGCCATAGCTACAGTCCCCACATGCAGGGTGTTTTATCATATTCATATCTTTCCTCATTGTGGCAGCACTATTCCAGAACACCTTCCTTCTCTCTCTCTCCTCCCCCCCCCCCCCATCCATACCCATGTGACAATTGCATTTTATATGAATAGAATCAAAACTGGCACCGTGGAAAATGTTCCACCACAGTCGTGTCAAATTAGGAATGCTGTGACAACTTCATACAAATACAGAAATTCATTGTGCAGAAAATGACAGCAAATCATGAGAGATTCAATGATCTTTAATGCCCAAATTTGAGAGAATCACTTGGTCTTCTGCATGGGCTAAGCACATCAGCAGCGAAGCAGAAAGACTCTGGTTTCACACACAAAATAGCGGCAATTAGAGTTTACACAGAGACCTGGGAGCATTCAGCACGATGAAAATGAAAGGCGAATGTTTACACAATGCCTCAATTGAAGCCAAAACGCAGTTAATCCAGGCTTTATACCCAGCACCGTTGCTGATTATGCCCATGGTATTGAGCATTCAGCACTTCTAATGCCAGTTCCATATGATGTTATCTTGTTTGATGGAGGCGAGTAAGAGAAAGATCTGTGATTAAACTGAAGGATATGACACCCCTGTCATCTTGTAATGCACCTTTAAATTATATATTGAATAGAAGGGGTGATTATGTAATCAGCGTTCATATTAGCTGCATACACAAGCTCTAAGACCAAGCGACGCCAGCTTCCTATCCCTGACAAACTGCCTGCTCAGTAATTCTATTGTACGGCTGTAATGATGCTCATCATTGGGTTCTGTAATGAGGGTTGCCATGTTGAAACCCTGGTTGTGGGCCTTGGTATCGTCATTATTGTAGTACAGCTCTCAGGATGACTGCCTGGCATTGTAAGCAATAGCTAATCTCCTTGGCTAACACCTGTACGCCTACACTTCAGGTGTATCAGTTATTCTTTCACATGACACTGTTGAAGGATTTTCTTGCATAATGAAGAGGCAGGCTTATGAGTTATGTATCATTTTTCATAGCTTCAGGCATCATTTTCAGCTCTACACACATAAATAATTCTTCTCTGGATATTAAAAGTATAAGTTTTCTAAATTGCACCATGAGAAATAAAAATCACCCATTGTATAACTATAGGATGCGTGACATTTTCTCAATACATTATTTTTTTTTCTGCTTTCTTTTTTTCCCCCTGGGGTTGAGGAACTATCATTTTCTATTTTAGACACAATTTTACTGTTTTGATCTTACTGGCATGTACTTTGTCATATAAAAATGTGTTGTCATGACACATGTATACCACAATACCCCTCACAAAAACCCAAACAACACAAAAAAAAAAAAAAAAATAACAACAAAAGCAAAGCGAAACACACTTTTTTGATCTATAAATGTAAATATATATTTTCCTCTCAGCCCACTTGGCTGTGTTCCTATGGAAGAATATATTAACAAGGTTCACTTTGTTCTCGTACTTAGCTTGTCTACACCCTCAAGTTGACCCACTTTATCTGACTAATTCTACAAAGTGCACATCAATGATATTTACCTTACAGTACTTCATGGTACCTTATGGTAACAACATGAAATATCATGTACTTGAAATTGACGACAATCCTATGGGCTACAGCTTCACATGTGGGTTCATACGGCCAGGGAGATTGAGTGAAAATATGTGGAGTGTCTTGAAGACAATCTGACAGCAATCTGTGTTGCACGTACAGGTATCATGCAGAAGGTCAAAATTTATCCCCATGTTCCCTATCTGTTCCTTCTCAATTGCCCATCGTTCAACAGCTTCAAACAAACTCTTGCAGCACCTCCCACCTTAACCCTTGCCTGTTCAGAAGAAGACCGAGTCACAAACTTTCCTTTGGTGCATAATAGCCCAGTATGCCTAGCTCCTTCCAAGGAAAGCTGTTGACCTGAGGCATGTAATCCTCATCTGGATTTTTCATTCACAATATGTGCCACTGAAGATGAATTCAGGTAAACACATTGAAGCAGATGACATTTTACATCCTGGTGCTTTTGGATGATTTGAGCGGGAAAGTGTTAGGATATGGGGCTCCTGTTCCTCTGAAAACTCCCTGGCTAATCTGAAACCATCGCAGCAATAACAGTTGTCTGGTCTCTTGGAAGCTGGGATGTTTCTAAGAGGGTGATCTTGTAAACACAGAAGACCCCTAACAAGAAACTTGAGTGGCAGAAACTTCACCCTCCTTCAACCTGGAGTGTACAGTTGCACCATTAGTAAGGTAAGCCAAAAGCACAACATATGTACTGAGATTATGTTTATGGCTGGCCCACTCTGCAGAACATTGTGGAATGGCTCCTTTGCAGTTGCAAAATAACACGTTTAATAAGAAACTTGTTTTGTCTGAAAATGCCCCGCAACACATCTGCAGACTGACAATACCACTGCTTCCAAATAAGGCTAACTTGCCGGGAGTACCAGTTCTACTCTTATTTCTTCCCCATGATGGGGACGTTCTGGTCATCACAGTGCCACGCAGTCACAATTATCAGCAAGGCAGGACAAAGGGAGCTACGTGTTATTGGGTCTCGTTACTGATACATATCTCTCAGTGGCAGAGAGCTACAAACCTATACTCAATTCAATCGCCATGTACCACCATGGCCCAATAAGCCTTGTCAGCCACCATCCTCACTTGCCCATTGCATATCTAAGGCTTGCCGAATGATGCAAGTTCTCAACCTATTGTGCTTTTGCTGCCTTTGTCCCAAAGACAGTCTCCATCTTACATCTGCTGCAATGGTGGCTGTGTTTTCTCGAAAATTAGGCTTGTTTGAGGAGACAAGTAGAACTTAGCACATGGTTAGCACCTCTATTTGCAGCAAGCTTCTGGGTGGCCCAAGATTAGTGCCATCTACAAGTAACCACCTACTATGCTGCACGTGTTGTAGACACACTGGCTTTTACAGAGAGTTCCCCATCTCTCATAGCTCATATTGGGGTGCCACTATTAGTAAGGCTTTTTTTTCCTGAAGAAAAAAAAAAGGTTTAAAAAGTATATGCAACATTATTGGCACTGTGCCAAGCTTGCCATTACTTTTGGTATGATAATAGTTTTGTTAAACATTTGCTCTGTTTGTTTTCTTTTCATTTCTTTTGGCAATTTTCATGCACTGAATTCTGCTGACAAAAAGTCAGTAACACAATTATTTGGCTGTTCATCAACTCCTTGCCTGCATGGCAGATACTTACAAGACTCTGAAAGGCAAGCAAATACTATCATTCCCATTCAACAATGCCCAGATTTTCACCCAAGTTACCCAGGGGTCATCATAATGTGTTGGTCACATGAAATTATGTATTTCATTCATGTAATCCACACCAACAGTTACAGGTGGGTGATTGAATACCATATACCTCCCCTGCATTTGTTCGGTGGAAAGACATTCCTTTTTGTTGTCCACAAAATTTTGTAATGTACATGTACATGTACATGTATATCTTCCACTGGTTTTTCGTCCTCTAATAAAATCAGATTAATAATAAATGATCCTGTGTTCATAGTGAAACATATAATTCAAACACTTTTTGCATGCACATTCGGCGTGCAAAAACTTATCAAGGACAAAATTTTATTTCTAGGAGTTAAACATGCATGAAATACTCAATTAACTGCAAAACTTCTTCATTCCGGTTATGTGTGAGACCACCACAGTCATGACCATGTGACTATGTATGTCTCCTCCCAACAAGTTAGTCATTTGCTATACTAATTACCCACAGCCCAAAACAGGCCTATCATGCAGGCGTCCAATCAACCCACTGGTACAGTTATCACAGTTCTTTAATCTGAACCCTGCTTGGGGGTTATCTCACCAGCCCCCCCCACCCAGGAATAACCCTGCACCCCCTTGTGACAAGAGACTCTTTAGCCGACCCCCCAGGGCCTGTGTGTGGCAGAGTGCAGCCAGCCACCTGTGGTTTGGCACAGGGTGATACAAATGGTAACATATGTCAGGCAGCAGGGCACAGGGTGATACAAATGGTAGCATATGTCAGGCAGCAGGGCACAGTCAGTCAGCTCAGTGTGTGTCTGGTGCAGGCCAGGTGATACAGTCACATTTAACTCTTTCTCCAACCATGAATTTCATGAAATATACACTTAAGTGTAATTAAAATGAAAATTGTATGGTCATATTCCTTACATGAAGACAATTTATGCAAGTAAAAAAAAACACACACACACACACACACACACACACACACACACACACACACACACACACACACACACATAGTAGTAAGCGGATTTTGAATTAGGCCCAAACAAATCATTTCTTTGTTTCCTGTAACCCTATCAGTCAAGATTTTTGCCCCAAAATTAAAATTAAAAAAATTAAGATTTTTTATAACACTATAAATTTCCTGCAAAATATTAACATATGTTAATACATGTAGTTTCCAAATATAACCTAGAACACCTTTAAATTTGCTTCAGTCTTCATTTATGAACATCAGAATTGTATAAAAGAAGATTCATAAAACCGAGTATTTTCCCTGCCTACCCACCCTGCACATTTTTTCTGCATGTGACAGGAAACGATTATTTTTGTTTTGGCCTTACCTGGTGAGTCATGGTTCAGGAGCCTCACCAGATACAAGAAACTCAATGAACCAAGGCTTTTGCCATCATATTAGTAATAAAGTTAACTCCTGGTCACCTGCACTGTCAGGATCTACACATGGTAAAAAATTCTTTTCTCCAACAGTTTTGGCCACTTGCCATGCCAAAAAATATACAGCATTGAAATGGGAATTGACAGATGCACTTAAAGGATATTAATTTTTTGTTTTGTTTTTGTTGTTGTTCTAATAAAGCAGCCCCTCCAAGCCATCGAGAGTTACATACGTCTCACTCACATTATGCCTTGACTGACTCCAGGCTGTCCACATGCACTGTGTTTATCTTACTTGTCTTGATGCCAGCACAAAACTGACAAGTCAGCCACCTTGGCTGCTTACAGTACCCACTGTATCCTTCCTCGGCCGTCTGGGTCGTCTGGGTCGTTGTTCAGATACATATATTGTTCATTTTTCAGCTACGTTAACCATATGGCAAATCAGTTACACTGTTTAACCCTGTTCACCTTAAACCAGCCAAAACTGGCAGCTGGTCAAATGTCGTCTGCTTCAGTGTTTTCAACTACTTTCAACAGTAACTTCAATTAATTGTAGATCAGACCTATCGAGATCGCATTCTCCTGGTCAACAGCTTTCCTTGGCATGTATTGGGCTCTGCTAAGTGTATAACCCATGTCAGGGAAAGCTGTTGACTCAGTCTTAACCTTTCCAGTGCCAAATTTTGGACTGAGTCAACAGCTTTTTCGGCATGCATTGGGTGCAATGTGCCCAATGCATGCCGAGAAAAGCTGTTGACATGGGGTATTTTCTCTGGAACCATAGGCATATTGCTACTCGAATGAAAGGTCTTTTTACAAGGAATATGAATCTGGGATCCTAATGAGAATTCAGACTTGTCTGCCTCAAGTGGATCAACTTTAGATGTGATTGGCAGTGAAAGAGTTATTTCCACGGAAAGGGTTCAGTAAAAGTAAGGATACTGTTTATAAATGAAGCACTGTTTGTAATTTGTTAATGTTGGTGGGAAAGTTTGCAGGGTCCCAGAGTCATTAACAATTGCCCGCTGTTTGAACAAATATGTACATATGGTAGCAAGATATGTATACAGATCATGTCTATAGGCCTGTCTGACATTGTTATGTACCATTTTGGACTCCTGGCCTACAATACCACTGTCGAGCTGTATTGTGAAAAAGGTATCCTTTTTTATCCCTAAACTTCCCTGTCTTTTTGAAGTTAGACCTATAGATGTACCTTCATTTTGTACTATATATTAGTGGAATTGCCCAAAGGTCCTGGTATGGCAACACTGAAGTGGCAATGTATTTGAGGCACCAGTAAAGTGGCATTGTATTTGACACATTGCTCTCTTTGGTAGACATGAGACCCTTTATTTGTTGAGGTCCAGGATTATCAACAAAGAAGCCATGGTCTTGGGTGACATCTGTCTTACGATTTCAACCCACATTTGGGCAGAACAGTTGACATGGGACTTTATTACTTAAAAGTACTTGTTGGGCATTCTGACATTGTATCAGCTGTCATAAGTATCTGGTTAATTAGAAAAAAAAATAACACGGTATGTTTATTTACCTAAAGGAAGGGATTTAGCCGATGGCCTGTTTTTCATACATCAACAAGCAATATCACTGTAATCCACTTTTGACCTTTGACACAAACTTTCACTCCAATCCCTATCAAGTTTATAACCTTAGAGCATACACTAGATCAAGTTCACCACCATATTTTGTAAGGAATACAGATTCTGGCACTTTGCCGTTCAGCAAACAAATGGAAGAATCACCTTGCACCTATACACTTGTGGTGAAGATAATCTTGTTCTACACTTCCCCCCTTGCCCACAGAGAGTCCATCACCATATATATTTAAGCACATTCTCATGCAACCTTCCCCCTGGATATGCTTCCCACAGTCAAGTCAACTTTACTTCTTGGCTTTAGCTGGTCAGCAAAAGTAAGCCTTGTTGAAAACAAAATTGATGTATTATCCCATGTAAACACCTCCTGACTATAGGGCAACTAAATGATATGCATAGACGCACAGTCAGACAGACAGACAGACAGACAGACAAACAGAAAGAATTCATTTATTCTACCATAACCCCCACAATTGTGATCCATATGATTCAATGTTCGATAAAAAGCTAAACTTGGTGCATGGGAGACTTACATTATGGCCCAATGGTGCCCCTAACATGTAAGCCACCCTACGAAAAATATGTTTGAAACTTAAGACGCAGTTAAGAGTTGGTACTAAAGAATTCAATTGTGTTAAATATGGCCTGTATTAGTTTCAAAGTACATGTATCATAATATTTATTGGCTATCATGTGTATTTGTATGTGTTTGGTATTGTGGGTTCCCTGGTTGACCAAGTATCACATTGAATGTTGGTATTAATGGCCAAGTTCTTTTTGTAACAACTTCACAAAAGTTTCAATAAAATGCATGGAATTGAATTGAATTTGACCCAAACTGAAATCTGGTGTTAATCCAGGAGATACTTGCAGTAGTATCAGTACTCCTCCTTGCCCCAACCCAGACCACAATAATAGAAATACAGGCCATCATCTTAACAAAGTTTACAAGTGTCTGGCCAGGTTTGTGATGTCTATGTCAGTTTGCTGCAAGTTGTTGGGGGTTTTTTTTGGACGAGAACTGGTTTCTGGTCACAAGGAAGCTGAGGAATTGTCTTTGATGTGTTTTCACTAATCTGCCACCAGTAGGGCCAGTACTTTTCCGCGATCGCGGAAAACGGACGGAATTTGCGGAATCTATGATCTCAAACGGAATTTATGATTTGGAACGGAAATCAGCAAATGCCACGGAAATTAAGCGGAATTTGTGAATTTTGCCTCTCAAATAATTCAAAATCACCACATATGTCATCGCATAAAGCAAAACACACGGACTTGGATCCAAATTTGACGAGTCGGCGGCGTTATAGATACCACGTGGAGCAAATTTAACGACAGGCCGGACATTTGCGCGCTATAGACCCCATTACTACCATATCCATTCATTTGCATGGCATATAGATATAACGCGCAACAGAGGTACAATGATAATAGCGCCGTCTGTAGGTGGAGGCTGTCAACGTACATAGTAAACAATATGGAGTCACTTTGCCGTTCGTCGATGGATCAACATTTTCCAGAGGCGATAAGATCAACTGTTTTTCCTTTTTTATTGACCAGTGCTAAAATGGAGCCCTAGAATTAGTGAAACGGAAATGAAACGGAATTTGTAGTTTCCCAAAACGGAAAAACACTCATTTTGAAACGGAAAAATACAGGCCCTACACCAGGTGGTGCACTGACAGGATTCTTGCCCCCATGTGGCTTACAGGTACACAATCACACCAGGATTAGTGAATATGAAAGACAATTCCTCTGGGTCCCAGATTCACAAAGAGAGATTATCTTAGACAACAGAATGAGTTAGAATCAGAAATAACTTTTATTTTAAGAGATCAATATTACAAATTATGTCAGAAGTATTTGATGATATATTGCCCAAGGAGGCTCATGTGTATATTAAACTACTCAGCATGCATTATTCCAGTTGAAAACCCTGTAAATATCAGCAAATAAAGTCACATCAAATGTTTTCGAAACACTTGCCAGTCGTACTTCAGGGATCCAAAAAGTTGTATGAGTTGATGTATTACATATAGCCTTATAAGGTAGCCAACTTTTTTTATCTCAGTCAATGTGGCCAAAGTCAAGGGCTAATTTATATTTCCTGAAGTCTTCCAATTATAAAGAAATATAGTTACTGGTTCCAATTGGTTTTTGCTTCCATTCAAATTGAGCAAAGTAGGAAGGAGAAACTTGCATGTCATGGGCTCATTATTTTTGTGTAGTTTCACATACATTTATGCCTTATTTCCTCTCCTATATATTTAAGCCTATTCCTCTTATTTCCATCCCACATGCACAAATACGGCCCTGTAATGTTGAGTCGTCATGAAATAAGGATGATGTGGCTGAGATGAAATTTAACAGAAGGGTGTCTTTGTAAAGAAACATTTTTGTCCAGCACTATTTATTGAACAATTTGTTGACCAGGTTTATTGTTACATCTACTGAATAATGATTTTAAAATTTGACTGGTCTCCCATTCATGAAAAAATTATCCAAGCTTTGGGTGTTTATAATTCTTAAAAGACTAGAGTCAGATTCCAAGGGATTCTGGTACATGGTGTTCTGCATGTATTTGGTGAAATTGTGCCAAAAATCATTAACTTTGACATTATCAACTAATGACCACAGGTTTTGTGGAAGCCAGTTCTTAGTACCATTTTCAGGAACACGGGTGTACATGGCTGGGGGTTTCAACACTATAAAAGTTTGAAATTCCTTTGAGCGTTAAGGATACTTTGTGTGTTAACTTGGCAGCAATCCTGCATGAGGCCATTTTCCTCTGGTCTCTGTACACAAAGTTAATGGCTGCCTGTCTGGCCGTGCTCAGAATAAGTGGGATACCTGCATTAATGGACCTTGTCAGCATAACGTAGTCAGCATGAAGCCTCCACAGATTACACACAAGTTCTCCAGCTTTATTACAAATTCCAAGCACTGGGGGGGGGGGGGGGTATTTGAAGATAGTGCACTTGTGTCCTTGCCCCGGTCCCCCTCCCTGATGAAAAGATTATCCTTCTTTTTCCTCAATGGGGCATAAGTTTGATTGAGAAAAAAATATTATAGAGCAACAGAGATTAGGGGACTGTCTGATACCATGGAAGATTGAAAAAGGGGGTATGAAAATGCTTAAATTCAGAAGTGTCCAGGGGCATAGCACACTTTCATACCCCACCTACGTAATTTCTGGAGATCCGCCCCTGCTCAGAACCATCTATACTTCTTGCCAGCATAGAGTGCTGGGCACACTAGGTCAAGATTTGATAATTTTGGAACATTTATGATGATGAGACCAGATAACCATGTAACTTAATTTCACACAAACTTGCACCATATGGAGAAAGAGTCTGGCTTGACATCAGCAAATTATTAAAAAATATGCCAACATTAATATCAGATAAACTTTCTACTTATAGTCTCCAAGGATTTTCAAGCTATGTTAAAAACTACTTCATCAATGGGTATCAACTGAACTGTTCAATTGTAAAATGCTATAGTTGCATAAACAATAGTTAACTGTAATCAGACCTTTCTGCTTTGATTGACATCTCCTTCTCTTCATTCTAAGTGATTTGTCATGAATCCTCATTCTCTCTTAACTCATTCCATACCAGTCCCTGATTTTTTCGTATATTTACCTAGACTTAAGACAACAATTGCATATTTAAATTCTTCATGAAAAGAGCTTCTGTTCAAGTACCAACATGCCTATAGTCTTAAGTCCGTGGTTCAGAACCACTGACCAAAGCTTGTGACCGTAGTATGGAATGAGATAATACTTACCTGTCTTCATGCCATGCTTAACACAATGAAATTTTTTAGTACCAACTCTTAACTGCGTCTTAAGTTTCAAACATATTTTTCTTAGAGTGACTTACATGTTAGGGGCACAATTGGG
The DNA here is from genome assembly GCA_964020975.1 of Hermodice carunculata. Classification (NCBI taxonomy): domain Eukaryota; kingdom Metazoa; phylum Annelida; class Polychaeta; order Eunicida; family Amphinomidae; genus Hermodice; species Hermodice carunculata. The sequence continues at coordinate 72,054,394 of OZ026624.1, forward strand.
CAATAATCTAAGTCTCCTGTGCAGCCAAGTTTAGCTTTTTACCAAACATTGAATCATATGGATCACAATTGTGGGAGTTAAGGTTGAATAAACGAACTCTGTCTGTCTGTCTGTTTGTCTGTCTGTCTATGCATATCATTTAGTTGCCCAATAGTCAGGAGGTGTTTACATGGGATAATACATCAATTTTGTTTTCAACAAGGCTTACTTTTGCTGACCAGCTAAAGCCAAGAAGTAAAGTTGACTGGACTGTGGGAAGCATATCCAGGGGGAAGGTTGCATGAGAATGTGCTTAAATATATATGGTGATGGACTCGCTGTGGGCAAGGGGGGAAGCGTAGAACAAGATTATCTTCACCACAAGTGTATAGGTAAAAGGTGATTCTTCCATTTGTTTGCTGATTGGCAAAGTGCCAGAATCTGTCATTCCTTACAAAATATGGTGGTGAACTTGATCTAGTGTATGCTCTAAGGTTATAAACTTGATAGGGATTGGAGTGAAAGTTTGTGTCAAAGGTCAAAAGTGGATTACAGTGATATTATTTGTTGTTATAGGAAAAGCAGGCCATTGTGCCAATCATGTCTAAAGTTGATCTACTTAAGTCAGACAAGTCTGAATTCTCATTAGGATCCCAGATTCATATTCCTTATAAAAAGGTGTTTCATTCAAGTACCAGTATGCCTATAGTTCCAGTGAGAATATCCCAGGTTAACAGCTATTCTCAGAATGCACTGCACCCAATGCTCGCCAAGAAAAGCTGTTGACTAAGTCCAAAATTTGGTATAGAAAGAGTTAATTACCTCAGGAAAATAAGACCACAGACTTCTCAGTAAGCTAATTGAATAATTTTTTTCGTGAGCAATTCAAATATGTGGTTCCTGCACAGTACTTTTGGCCAACTGAAGGAGCATAAACATTACTGGTAAGGAATGAGTTTTAAAAAAAAGGTACTCTCCCCACCCCACCCCCACACATACACACCTGCTGGGTAACTGAAGGGGACCGACTGATCCCTGCAAGGTCAAGAGGTTAGCAAAGTATCGAGTGGCAAAATTTTGGACACACACCTTTGTATCACCTTCAAACGTTGTTATTTTGTGGGTGGCCTTGTCCAAATTCTACCTGGGTGTTGATGTGAGATGGGATGCCCCCTCAGGTTAAAATCCCGCCTTGAAGCATGTCCCCCTGACAAACCCATGTGGTCAGAGAGTATCTGATGTCAGCCAGTATGATCACATGAAACAGATCTATCAATATCTCCTGGTTATAATTAATGAAGGGTCCCTATTACTCCTTACAATGTAACCCACTGAAGCCAAGTGTTACAAACAATCATGTAAGATCTGCATGTATGACTCACAGGAAATTACATTGAGTAAACATTGTGTAAGATCCATCTGTGTGACTTATCTGAAGCTTTTATTGATTTAGATAGTCTACAACCAGGCAGGTTTTGACAGTCATTTGCAAACTGACCTGATTGACATTTAAAAATTTTCAATATTAATTAGACAGGCCCGTTTTTTTTTTAAATTCAATTTAATTTTTGATGATTTTTCTTTTTATTTGGAGGTATTAGGTCCACATACTGTCCATAAACATGTTTCTCTGCTACTTTTGCATGTTATAATAAGTTAATATAATTTCCACCCCTTTCCTAGAGATGTGACATTATAAAGCTATTATTCCTACATTAACTGCCTATCAGCTTTCAAAAATATGAATTAGAATACTTTGTCTGATGCAACAGCCAAAGTGCCACCCCAAAAAAATCATAAGATACAAATTAAAATAAATTAGGCCTAAACTTAAACTAAAAATATAAAAATGTATACAAATAAGCAAAAACTAAAGTTTCCACCTGCAAAAAATGAAGCCATTATAGTACATACAGTGAAACCTCATTATATCGACACTCATTCATCCGACATATTCAATATAATGACACAAATTTCTTTGGGAAAAAGTTCATTCTCTTTGTCATTTGATTCATTTATCTGACATATTCAGTTATTTGACACTTTTTTAGGGAACAGATGGTTTCATTATAATGAGTTTTTCATTGTATATAAAATTTAACCTTAATCCTCCTCCTCCTCCTCCTCCTCCTCCTCCTCCTCCTCCTCCTCCTCCTCCTCCTCCTCCTCCTCCTCATCATCATGTATGCATTAAGTTGAACAAATCAAGTGCTGCCCTCTGCCTCATGCAGTGGCCACAATGTAAATCATCTACCTGTTGTCACCTATACACAAACAAGTCTGGCTTCTTAAATCCATGCCAAAGTGCCTTAATCATGGACCAAGTGGCTTCCATCCCACATGGATCCACTCTGATCAATCTCAATACAGCAGCGTTATGGCCATTTATCATGAAACTTGATTACAGGTATATTCATGAAGCTTTTCACAGGAAGCAGTGCATTGTCTGGGGGTGGCTTCAATTCCTCCAGGATATCACTAGTTAGACACCAGAACAGATGGGAGTAGAATATTAGGTAGAGAATTATGTTTGTGTGTCAACCTAGACATTTTGTTGTTCTTAGGCTAACTTTTTCTTCTTACTTTCCTTTTTCTTTACCACCGATTGTTGTCTGGAGTTTTTTTTTTCCTCCGGAAATATTATACCTAGAAACTCTGGGGACCTGTAGGTGAAACTGTGCACCTGCCTTGGAGTAGTCAAAATGTCTAAATTTATGTAAATCATATGCAGATGTAGCTGGTATCATTCGAAAAGTTCTTCCTGTAGACACACAGACAGATTTGCTGTGAAGCAAATCTTCCTTTCTTATCCTTATGCTTGTCAGTGACAATCAAACATGCATGTGGTAGCGTTGTGATAGAATTACCGGAGAAAGAAATGTCCATCCGAAAACAATTCAATCTACTTATTCAAACAGTCGCGCATCAAAGTGTGTACACAAGGCAACCTCATCCATTGGTCGGTTAACTCATTCAGTACTTGTGTGGTAAAGGCCCTGATGAGACATCTTCTATAGCACTTTACGTCATGCTATGGCTGCCGTTCTGGTAGCTGTAGCATGACTTGCTCAGCAAAACTCCTGACTTACAACTCAACATGCCAATACGTGAATGCAAGCTTTTAATTCTGCAGATGAATTTGAAAACGTTATCTTCAACTTAAATTTAAGTGTTAGCGAAGGTGAAAAACTGGGAACTGGTATGGTATGAGTTAATATGCACGGTGTCTAATTAATGCTGTGGTCCAGATGTATGACAACACATACAGTCAGCCATGCTATGTCACTGTTATAGGAGGCCATAGAGGAATGGCTAAATATACAAGATCCTAAAATAGTGATTGATACAACAGGGCTAGAAATCAGGCTTATCCACTTGTCGCTACTAAGTGAAACTTGTGACAGACGAGTAAAATTGCCAATGTACTCATCCAAAATTTACATATATATCAATTAGAATAAGACTCCACTTGGTTGGTGGACAAGTGAAATTTTTTCCTTGTAACAAGCATTGTACATGCTCCATCTTTCTCCCCTGTTGTCCTGTCAACACATGCAACAGTGAGATGTTACTAGTACTTATAATTAAACACTCTGAAAGGAACATTCTACTTTGCATTTAGCATTGAACAATAAATTGAAAACCAACTGTAACTGTTTTTGTGTATCTAAAGGTGAGTTTATATCTGCCATGGTAGTTTTCAATTGCACGGCACAGTTTTGATGTTCAATGCAGAGCCATTGATATGTCAGAACAGTTCCACTTTTGTGTATTTATACTGGCCTCATGATTTCGACACCGTTTTTTGTATATGATGTATTATGAAAGAGAAACTACCTCGTGAATAAGATTAGTTTCCGGATTGAAATACAACCGGTATTTCAAGATGGTTCTGATATCACAAAGTTTCACGACAATCAGTATAAACGGTTATTTGCAAAATGGTCCAAATACTGTAACTGTTCTGTTATACAGGCCCAGTAAACACACACCCTAAAATACATAAAAGTGACTGTCATAGACGTATGATAGACACAGTCTTCTATTAAGACCCCGAACTGTCCGTCATACTGGACCACAAAAAGGAGCGTGTTCACTACATATACTGAGCACATGAAAAAATGCAACTTCTTTGCACCAGATCATATATACTGCAAAATTAATGTTTCACGTTTAAATTATAGCATGCTTTGGGTCATTATCTATTCATGTCTCATACTTACACACCTTGCAATTTTTAAATGAATGTACAGATATCCCAGTCCCAGATCCAATGCATCCCCTGTTAATTTACTTGTCTTGAGAGAGGACCTGCACATTCAGACCACTTTTCTGTACGAGTAGAGCCTGACCCTCTAGATGGACTACAGCAGCAGATGCTCCTAACACCTCTGACACCAAGACCACTTTAGATGAAACTTCTCTGTTAACCCTTGAAGTGTTGATTTAACAGTCAACAGCTTTCCTCGGGGCGACCACTGCATGCAAAGTGTCCTCAGGAAAGCTGCTGACTAAGACTACTTTTGGCTTTAGACTAAGCTTGATGGTGTCTGAATGAAAGGTATCTTCATGAGGAATTTGAATCTTTTGACCATTATATGTTTAACTATAATGAGAAAACAACTATAGCTGTGATTAGCACTTTAGGGGTTAAATTTGCCTCCATTTTAAGATTGTGTGTTGTCACTTTTGTTGGCCGTTAAGGTGGTCTTCAAAAAGAACAGTCATCCCCAACTAGAATCCTCCTACTCTTCCTACACTTGGGTCATGTGACCTTGAAAACAATGTCAAGGTCACAAAAACGTAATGATGTCGAGGGGTAGTTTTGAGGAACACTAGAATTATATTAAAGCTTGATGTGGCCCCTGAATCGGGAGATATTAAGCTCACAAACATTCTGCCATGGACACAGCCAGACAAGCTGGACACAGCATGCACCCGAAAACTATGTCTGCGGTGAATACAATAAAAGGGTCCACGGCACCGTATCACGGACCATCCACTTTTGCCAGTAACACATTTCCACAGATGAATGCATAGTCAGTTGACACATGTAAAATCTTTTAATTTTTTTTTTTTTGGAGCCCAAGATGTATATTGTACAGTTAAACCTTATTATAAAGACCTATGTTCCCTGCACAGTGTGTCATATATCCTACTTTGTCACATAAACTGCAAAGGAATTTTACTTAAAATCCCCTAAATGTGTGTCATTAATTGAACATGTCAAGTTTCAGTGTCATCATGACATTTGACTGTATCATGGTTCCACTGTGTTTTACCAGATACATATGTATTGTGTTCTGCCAATGCTATGGGATACTTTTATGCAAGAAAGTTCAGAAAACAGGTGTGTCCAACAACCTGAAACTCATGTGACAAAATCGGTAAAGCTTCCTGTAACATAAGCCAATTTATCAAATGTCAGACCCAGGAACCTGAAACCTGTCACACAGCAAAAAAAAAAAAAAAGAGCTCCCAAAAATCTATAATCCTGGGGACCCCAAGGAAGACAGAACTTGGTAAGTAGGACACTTTGCTATGAGTCATTTGGTACACAGAATTTTATAGACCATGTTATACAGTGAAACCTGTTTTGAGAGACCACCCCTAGCGTAAGCCAAAAAATAGTCACATAAGGCAGGTGATCTCTCAATAGAAGTACAATAACATGGGAAAGATAGCAAAAGGGACATAGTAAACATGGTCTGAAAAGGCAGGTGGTCTTTCATCACAGTGGTCTCTCAAAACAGGTTTCACTGTATACATGAAGCCAATGACGACTCTTTCCCAATTAAACAGGCCGAAACCAGCCGGTGGTCAATATACACCGCTTCAATGTTCTTGACTACTTTCTACAGTAATGAAAAACAATTTGAATGAGAATATTAGATGAGACCTTTCAAGGTAACATGACCCATGCTAAGGAAAGATGTTGACTGACTCTTTAATTCCAGGGGGAAAGGGTCAACTCTGAGCCCTGCCTCAGGTCTGCTTTCATGCCATGAAATTGTTCATCATGGTAAATTATACTACGGATCATTCATAATTGGTGTGGAATTAAACTTGTGTCTATATTTCCCCAAGCTTCACTATCATACAACTGAGCTGTAAGCAACATGTCTGCCAAACAGTCAATAATTTTGATATATAAAACCATTTTTCAAAAAGAAGTAAAAACAAAAAAGCAAAAAAACAAGCAAAAGCCAGAAGGTCAAACTGTTTTCTTTCTGACGAATTAAACTGCATGAAGGACAAAATCTACATTCACTATATAGAACTACATTCTATTCATAACACAAAGAACATATACAAAACACCATGGTTCTGCTTCTCAGGTAAATAGTTTCTCCATACGAACACACTATGTAAATGTTTCTTGACCAGTTTAATGTAATTTCAGGTAATTTTCTTACTGAGTGAATTTATGCATCCTACTTATTCCAAAATGACAAATATTGCCTCATCCAAATTAGGTACCAGAAAATTTGACAAATTCTGTAAACCCACACTTTCCTCAGAAATAACAAGGGTTTACAATGTTAACCTTTTTACTGCTGGATGGTAAGCAAACCAAAAGCTTTCTTTGGCACCCTTTAGGTACCATGTATCAAAAAGAACTGTTGACCAAGACCATTTTCCCTTTGGAAGTACAGGCAGGCTGGTATTTGAAGGAAATGTCTTTTTATGAGGTATAAATCTGGAATTATTATGATAAATATGGGCATGCTGGTATTTGAAGCAAAGGTCTGCTCATGAGGTGTTTGAATCTGGCGTCATTGCAATAATTACGATGCACCTGACTGTTGCATAATTCAGCAAAGGGTTACTAATGCTAATATCAAGGACAACTGTTCTATTTTGATAGAGAAAAATAACAGCTCAGATTCCCCATATTGTGCCAGTGAGCATTTCAATGTACAAATCCATCTGATCGTGTTTGGCGATGTTACAACATCCTTCAAAAGGATTATTGTTCTCTGCACCCCTCTCCCCTTCCCACCAAACGTATCCATGCAAGTTTTGCCCCTGGGGGTTGAAAGACAAAGCAGATATGCAAATGTTTTCTGAGTGGATCCAGTTACACTGAAATCTTGCTTCATTTTTCAAGAGGTTGGATCAATTTACATTGTGTGTTAAACTTTTAACAAAATAAAATGTTACGGTGAAACCTGCAATAGCTGATCACCATAAGAGCCTTGGCAATTTGTCTGGAAAGTCATTGTTTAACTCATTCCATACTGTGGTGACAGGCCTTGGTCAGTGGTTCTGGCACTGCCTGGCAAGTCATGCTGCAGCTGCCCTTGCGGCAGCTGCAGCATGACTTGCCAGGCAGTGCCAGAACCACTGACTTAATACGATAGGCATGTTGGTACTTGAACGAAAGCTCTTTTCATGAAGAATTTAAATATGAAATTGTCGTCTTAAATCTAGGTTAACATACGTAAATATCAGGTACTGGTATGGAATGAGTTAAGCCATCAAGGCAGCTGTCAGTAACTGCCTGTCTCCAGCCATTACAGTCAAACCTGCTTCACCCACCATTTATGAGCAGGAGCACCTGATTACCTCAGGTCTGGGAAAAACACCCTTTTTGTGTGTGTGTGTAAATTACCCATTTATGCATTCAGGAAATTAAAAAACAGTCTTTTTTTACTTATATTTGCAGACATTTGGTATGTGATCTACTTTATTCACTCTCCTGCAAGGAGTCTGGTGAGTGAGCTTCATCTCATCAAGTATTTGTAAATGTGAAACACTGCGAATATTATTTCATAACAAGTAGTAATAACACTACAAGTGATACATACATATTGCCAGTCTGCCAGGACAGGGGCAACTAGGACAGACTGTTATAAACAAGTAGTTGATTGAATTTACTGTCCACAATGTTGAATTGTTCAACACATAAAAATTAGAAATTTGTGACTTTTGTCTACCTTCCACATAAATATGTCTGTACGTTTAAAAAATCAATATCTGCGACATTTAAAATGAAGCTGATATGAAAAATAACGATGTTTCACATTCAAATGCTTGAAGTTCCACAGTAATGTTTTTTTATCAAAATCAGGCACAGTTAAGCGGCTTTCTGGTTTTACATCAATTTATTTTCTGACAAAGCTAACTGAGCTACCTGAAGGTAAGAACAATTTACCAGAAAAAAAAATAATAATCATTAAAAAAAAACCCCAAGCCAATGACAGCATGTTATCATTATGAGTGTTCTTCATGAATATTGAAGTAATTAGAGACAGCATCTGCCTGACGCTGCACCCACACATAACTTGATTAACAGAGGTTAAAGGTCATATTTTTGTTTTCTAACGATACTCCAAGAATCATGCATGGCTAACTTCAAAATTGGCACCAGGGGACTTTATTTTGGCTGCTGTTTAGATAGGACCACATGACTATAGTGAAACCTGCCAGTGTCTAGGAAAGCTGTTGACTCGGTCCTACTCTGACTAGAAAAACCACTTTATACAGGCTTTCTGCATGGTCACTTAAGACAGGTTAGTCTCTATTTGTTTGACGTCTGTCATCATTAAGACAACATATGATTCATTCTCCAAAGCGCATCTCTCCAAAAACACCTGCACCACTTATCTGAGGCTTACACAAAAGCACCTGTGTTTTAATATACAGTCCTTAGTTTTAAATTCCACGCATTGTTCCATTTTTCCAATCTTTTCACATGAACATTTTGTTTTGTCTATTCCAGAATTATCATCTGCCAGTAACTATCGTCCCTGAAGGATTAAGATGCTGTGAGAGAATTTGTTCCACATTTCAATTCAATCTAGAACAAATAACTAATGCACCCACAGCAAGTTGGTCAACTAATGTGGCAAAACCTTGGGCCAAATTTTGGTTCAAGCATGCTGCTTGACCTTTCAAAAAACCCACCTTTTTAAACATACTTTTCATGAACAAGAGGCCCAAGAGTCTAATGCTCTGCTGACATATAACCTGACGACCATCACCAAAAATTCATTTCCTGAAATGCATTCCATACATGACCCTCAGAAATTAGTAAAGGTCATCCATATGACACAACATCAAACTTACACATGAACACACATTTGTGTACATTTGGTATTATTCCCCTTAATCATTATAGCATATCCGATTTCGTGTTCTTTTCTTAAGTGCTTACTGACCTTGAAACTAGGTCAGAGTCACACAACAGACATGTACATCAGGTGTATGTTTTGCAGTTCTATGTTTTGCAGTTCTATCTCAATTAATTATGTCATAGGCATCACAATCAAATCATTTCTTGTTAGGTGTTCCCTCCACAACCTTGAGAAAGCAGGTCAAGGTCACCCATATTATGCAATTTTGAACTTCTATATATATAGTACACATTTGGAGTACATTTGGTATTGTTAGCCTTCTTATTTCTCAACATGTCAAATTCAGTGTCCCTACTGACCTCAAAAAATACGTCACGATCACCAAAAATTTTATCATTGGCCTAATGCATATTTGGCATAGATTTAGAAGTTCCATCTCAATTCATAGGCAAAACAATGAATTTTAATGCATTTCTAACAACTATGATGCTATTTTCACTTAAAGACAGGTAAGACCCTATGAACATAAGCATGGGTGACTTTGATATTTTAACATTTTTATAGTCTTTTCTACAAGTTGGTAAATTTTCAAGTTCCTAACTAATGTAGAAATATGAGGAAAATGCAAAAATGCACACAGGCATGTGGACATCTGAATGCCCATGTGTTACCTTTGGTTTTCAGCCACCTAGCGGAACAATTCCATCTGTCAATCATACTTAACAATTGGTCACGTGACTACAGGTAGCAATGACCCAAAACAAGGCTGGCATCATGGTAGTGCCATGAAACCAGACGGCATGGTATTGTTTTGAAGTCAAATGATTGACATCAAAAGCCTTTGACGCTCATTTTCTCAGATAGGATAATAGGATGAGAACCCCACGATAATATACTCCCACGCCCTAGATTACTTATATATGAGCCTCCCTGAAGAGTGTATCCCCAAGGCATTTGACATGGTTTGAAAATGGCGAGCACATATAAATCCTCAGTTCAGCTCTGCATATAATCCTAATTTGTATACTTATTTATTGTTTTTTAAAAATGCAATTAAAAATCAGAAAATGATAGCAGCACCATGGCAATGTAATATGCACTACCACACATCATGTCAGTAAAGGCTACCAAATTTCAAAGACTTCTGCTGGAAAACCTGAGACTACTTGAGGATACAAGTTCAGCCCCCTCCATAAATATTAACATGTATGTTTACTTATCATTTAAAAAAAAAATCAGAAAAAAATCAGAAAATGACACCAGTATCATGCCAATGTAACATGCCCCTTCCATAAATATTAACATGTATGTTTACCTATCATGTAAAAAAGTTAAGTGTGCACAGTTTGAAAGAGATCTAATGAAAATCTTTGGACAAGTTGCAGACACAAGTTCAGTGTTATGGACAGACGGGTGGTCGGAAGGACGGACATTAGGATTCAAAATTACTTTGTCTGTACTTGTACTATGAATTATAGCTCAACAAATGTACACAGATTATTTATCTGACAATTTATTTATCAAACTATAGTTCTGCACAGCTTTTCCATCCCTATATTCCACAAACTGAGCTCAAGACTTGACACAAACTACCATTCCCAGTGATTTTGCATAAATACACCTCTTCTTAAAAGGTACATGCACTTTACATTGTCTTTTTGTCCTTTTGGCTCAAATCTGAGCAATCTATTTAAGTCCTCAATTTTAATTGGCTTCTTTTCGTCAAAGCAGAGAGTGACTGCACCAGTGAGGCCAATTATTTCCAATCTGCACATTCAAAGACACTACTACGTTATGACATGAATGACAAAGTGTGGGCTAAACAGAGGCTCACTAATCTGGCCTGTGAAGATTTGCAACAGCACTTCACTTGTCACTGGTATTTATTACCACACACTAAGAGGACCCCATTAGGACTGCTACAACAAGCCATTACTTTTTTTCTGCTTTTTTTTTTTTTACCCATGAGTGTATTATTGCACAAAGCTTGAGCCCCAAGCATCAGCTGTACAGATAGCCACTGCCCCAGGGTAGTCCTGGAAAATTTCATTTAATATTTCAAGCCCAACAGACCTCGATAAAATTTGCTAGCGAAGACATGTATTTCTCGTCATATTGGTGTTACCAAAGGCTCATGAAACATTTGATCAATTTTGTGACAATTTCATCACTTGCTCTGGATTTGTCTCTGAAGTTTATGTCAAATCGGCAGATACTGACGGGAATTCTCTGTGTGTGGCGTTCACCTGTCATTGAGAATGTCTTTGTGTTTACTCACACGACTACTCAAAGTCATCCTCCAATAAGTGCCGGCCAATTCTCCTTTTGATATGATTGTTCTTCACAATGCTGACGATCCACAAAAAGCTGATGAAAATTAATTGGGAGATTTTGACAAGTGAAAGTGAAAGTAGAGGGACTTGCCTGGGGCAACCGATTCATATGCATACTCTTACTGTCCTTAATTTCATGTTAACCCTGTAATCCTGTGCTTAGAATGCTGTAGAGAGCAATTTTCTTGTAATTTTCTGTGTTCATATGTACAGTTGTCTCCCTTTCATACCACCCCCTGATGAAAAGCCATCCTTCTACCAAAAAGCCTTTGTCCATACAGCAAGTACCATATTTTCATTTTGTTTCTCCCTCAAGAGAAGCCACCCTTCTTGTAAGGCCATGTTTCTGGTGCACTTGGGGTGGCCCCATTATGGGGGGGGGGGGGGTCCAGTGTAGTCCAAAAAAAATGTATGTAAATACAAGCAGTGCTGACCTCAGGTAAACTCATTCCAAACCAGTGCCAGACTATTTTTGTATGCTTATTTAGACATTAAGATGAGGATTGCATCTTCAACTTGCCCAAGAAAAGAGCTTTCATTCTGACTCTAACATGCCTACTCTCAAGTCTGACGTTTTTGGCAAATCATCATGAAATGCAAAACAACAATGGCCAAGACCTTTACGATTATATCTTATCACGTATACCAACCTGGAGCAATTCCTCCTTGTAAAATGAATAATTTAACCCTCTGGGCCTCACAATTTTGTTATGTTTTTAGGGTTAATTATTTTCGGTTCCTCTGCTACAGAGTGGCAATAGGAGCATTGGTCATAATGATAATGACAAAACCAGAAATTATGTTGGGTTCTTTGAAAAATACTGAACATCAGGTTTCCTTTTGGAACCCATACTTGGAATATATGCCTGATTGACACAGACTTTGTCAAGCACCCTCGGTTCTCCAGCCAGAATTCCAAGCTCTCCGTGCTTGTCTCGAAGGCTCCTGCTCCTCTCGCTCGATAGTGCGGCCAAGCATGTAAGTGATCCAATGCCTTGAAAATTCTCTGACTTCAGTCTATTTGTTCCATGAGCATGAGCAGTTGAGTGTTTCAGTGACAGCCAGATTTACAGCTGCCAATGTTTGTCATAAATATCAATGGCTTTCAGTGGACTGATGATAGATTTACAAGCAGCATCTCGTAACATTTCCATCAGTTATATTTCATCGGACGTCCAATTAATTTTGCAACAAAATAAATGTTCTTTCGCTTCTCTGAATTAATTGGAACGTTCCTAAATGGTAACATGACGAAGTTGCTATTTGTTCTGTAATGTTTTATGCCATTAACTTTATTTCCTGCTTCTGGGAAAGCCAGCAAAGGGCTCTACTGACCCCACACAAAGAATTCTGCTCCATGCTATTAAGAAATACTCCTGGACCTCATAGTTGTGCTTTTGATGCAATAATCCTGCAAACCTTTTTAAGTCATGGACCAAGTCCAGGTCTTGTCGTTAAAATGATCACTTGCTCCTACCCATCTAGAATGCTTTCTTCAATCAAAACTACACAGGTTACTTTCCTTGCACTTTTGAACTCTTCAACTCGGCAATCATTGCCTGTGTTACAGGAATATTTACCCAAGAATTTCAGAATGATGAAAAGCCTTCTGAAGCAAAAGCCTGGGTTGGGGGTTCTTGCATCAGATGTGAAATCAAGCAAGAGACGAGACACGCTAGCATGTACTTGAATAAAACCTTTCTGTTTTCCTGAAAATCTTCCACTCAGAAGTCAAATAATTCTCCACGATAATTTACGTTTACTATATGATAAAAATGCTCGTAGTACGATGCAAGTTAATTTACTCATTGAGTGTTTAACAGACTGGACAATAATAGAGCTTGGACATTGCATTAACCCTTGTACTTCTCCACTATATGCCCATCTTGACTCCAAACCAAGTCAGTTCAGGATCGTGGACACATTGATATGTATTGTCCAAACCAAACAGATCATAGATTGCTCTACAAAGGGAAGTCTTATCTATTTACTGTGAACAGATCAAAACTAATTTGTGGCACCACGTGTGTCAGAGACACTTCCATAAGCATCGCTAATTGACAGTTAACCCTCAGTGTACTGGCCACATCCAAGTCAATAGGTTTTTCCTCTTGAGGATTTGTTTGTGATCTGTGGTTAAGACTATGATGGCACTGGCTGTCAACCCAGAGTACTGGTGCCTTCCGTTATTCTCTAGAGGAATCGTTTCCAACATACAGTGAAACCCTGCCTAGAAAGACCGTACGAACTGATCAACAAATCTCTGATGACAGACAGTCTCTGATAGGAGGTATAAACAAGAATTGTATTAAGCAAAGTGGCATCAAGAGGTGGTCTCTCGAGGCTGACAGTCCTTCACTGGGAGTAGTCTCATAAGACAGGTAGCACTGTATTTAGTCAATGTTTCCCATCTTCACCAGCGTGTACGCAAAATATTACAGTGAAGGTGAATTGAAGAGCGTCACACTGACGTATAGCATGACACGGGTTAAATGTGTGATGAAACAGCAGCAGGGCTGTGCCAAGATGTAAGCACACTCCCCTGAGCAAACACAGCAAATCCTTTTTCATTGTTTAATTTCATTTGTCCGACTCCCTACAAGTGTACTCTGATGCCTGCTGTAGTCCCGCAGCCCCGTCAACTACACAACCAATAATGTACACAGTGTTTCAAGCCAGGCCCACTTTCTGAGAGTGGACACTCTCCACGAGTCTCTTCAAAACTGAGTAGATGTTGACCAATAAGAGCCTCTGTCTGATCTTGGTCAAATCATAGGAGCTTTCAAATGTGGTCTCATTGAAAACACAGGGCTGTGTGAGATGGCGTATGTGTGGTGGGTGAATACTGTGATAACCACCTGAGGCCAAGGGACTGTCATGATATTCACCATGCCTATCCACACAGTGTCTCGCATAGTCTATGCAACTCAAATTTCAGCACTTGAAATTATTTTCATTGTCGTATGGTTTGTTGTCTATGACTGATTACTATTTAGTGGCCAGAGAATAGGAGGTGGTTATGGGGACTGCCACTGGCTTTACAACTGTTGTAACTCACCTTATTAGAATATGTACAGTATAACCCTTTATCCCATTTTTATGAAATTTCTAGGCATCTGATTGGTTAATAGCTGTGAGGTGCTTGTGGCATTTAATGCAAATCATGGTATTACTGTAGTAATACCAGGTATGTGGAAATGTCGCACCTCACCACCTAGTGGCAGAGAATGCTATTACAAAGTAGGCAGCATACAGCAGACGAAAGCTACAAGCAAAATGGCATAAGAAACAGAAAACACAGGCAAACAGGGTAAAATTACAATAAATATGTTGTGTTGTAATTTTATTTGAAGTGGAATTTTACAAAAATGGGATGAATTCGTTACCCACTGGTTGACTGGGTATAACAACAGTCATGTCACACTCAGGGAACTGGTATTACCCTCAGCATCTACTGCCTCAAGTAATATCAGTTCCCTTCATGGAAGACGCTGGCTGTATTACCCAGTCAACCAGTGGATAACTAGTAATACCCAGCCCCCACCCTCAATACACATAGGGGTATTCATCATGCTAATATTTCACATGAACAAGATTTGTGCCATAAATATTATAATCTGTTCTAGGTCGTAACCTTATAATGAGTGAACTTTACCATACTAAGGCAATGCTTGACATCAAGGATCCCCCTACTGCCCAAGACAAGTGAATTGCACATTGGAAAAAGTGGAAATTTAGAGGCCAATGGGTGTCTGCATTGGCCTTGTCCACACTTATAAAACTTACTAAATGGGCATGTGATAAAAAATCACTTTCAAGCCTTGTATGCTGTTCAAAGTGTTAATCAGTGGGTTTTTCCATTGTAAAGTCATGCTCCTGATGCCCTTTCATACATTTTCTAACTGGAGAATAACACTAGATTTGTCTATGCCCAGGTGGCTCCACTTGTAGTTGGATACCAGTAGTGCCCCCTATGGGATAACATACTCTTTTTATTAGCAATTTGAAGAGATTAAGTTGCGCTCCTTGAATAGGGCCACCTAACTGTGATAGAAAAGTGGTCATAGTCAAGGAGTGGTTTTTGTTGAATGGAACAATACAACAGAAATGGACACCTTTGGGGCGAAGATTGCAGCCTCGTAAAGGAGGTGCCCTTTGGTAAAACGGGTATTTTTTGGGGTGAATTACTCTATCTCATTTAATTATAGCTGAATACATAACAAAATGTCTGATTGCCTACATCATCAGCAAAGAGACTTTCCAGTGGATAATACTATCATATCAAAGAATAACACTGTCATATGTACTTTAACATTCAAGTTTACTTATGACATTCTACACTGTACTAATGAATCAAGGATTAAGTCAGTCAGAACCAACTATTTTCATTGAAATGCATCTTTCTCAGGTTCAACATTATACCCTCCACAACACCCTAGTTTTTTTCACACATTAGCTTACTTAAAAAGACTGAAAATTTTCTATAGAAATTTGAAAACACTGTTTGAGAAAAAAGCAGAAAGGTTGTATGAATCCAATTTTGATTCTTGAAAATAGCACATAAGATCCAATATCTAAAACATCAATCGATAATGGGAAAAGACAAATTTAGAGCATGATTAAATGTAGCCTGTAAAGAGCAAGATAACACCCAGCTCACCCTCTAGAGGGTAATTTAACCCAGACATTCGAGGGTTTCAGTATATGTTTCTAACAAGGGACTTTGAGAAAAATTATAACTCGTTCAGCTTAAACGTTTCTCTCACAGCTCATGCAAACATCACATGTTGACCTGCCCTGCATCCATGTAAACCCCAGGTGAAGCCAGGCTTTTTGAAGTCAACAACGGCAATCTGAAGTTAATTAATGCCGTCTGCAACATCTGTCTTGGTGATGGATCCGAGATTGACCGGTTTTGTATGTTGTCTGTTCTCTCCCGCAGATGAATCATTCTCTATCATTCGGGAGACATTGCTGTGCTCTTGTTTGAAGTGCTTCAATGACAAATTGTGCATCTTAAAGAAGCCCCGACTATTGTATAACTGGTAATTACAAGCTCTGCAAGATGTCCTTCTCTGGCTATGACTAATTCCACTGTGATAGTCCTGGAGATTCTACGAGATTGTCCTCTGATCCTGTCAAAGACCAGTCAGGATTTCCTGATCCTTCAGCTTGGCTGCGGAGAGCATATTTTCAACCCTTCTCAATTAGCGGCTGACCTACATTTTGTCGGCCCTATCTCTCCACACAGAGGCACTGACATAAACTATAATCATCGCAAAAAAAAGCATTATATTCATATTTAATACCTAATCACACCTAATATATAATTCAAATGCTGCATCATTTACATCAAACGAATACCACCATTTACTCTCATCGTTGATTTCATTCCCTGTGATATTAAAGCTATTGTAATATTTACCATAAAACATGATTACATAAGTGGAACAGCATGGACTTCGTGGTCCTTACTCTAATTGTGTTAATTTAGTATCCACCTTATTCTATAATTTGATCAACACACTGCAAAATTAGGTTCGACTTTCATAACTACAGGTTCACAATACACTATGTAACAATAACTGCAGGATATATACGCACGTTATATTTTATTACATTGAGTTACAATGTGAGTGGACTGCACATTAGGTTTACTACTCACAAAGATGTAAATGTCAAGCTGAACTACAGACACAGGCAAGCTAAGTACGCTCATCCAACATGGATCCATTTTCTCATTTCCTCCTCAGTTCTGCCAATGACCTATCTACAAGAGCATGACCATGTGTGGCCTGTGGACGGGACACTTAACCTATGGCATCATCAGACTTTTAACTCACTGCATATCCCCGCCTGACTTGCTATTGTGTGGATACACAGATTTCAAACATGCATTACACGTTTACATTCCCCCATGAAAAGAGCGTTCAATCAAACCCTAGCACACTTACCTTAAAGTCAGCAGTTTAACTCTTTCAGTGCCAGCTCTAACTAAAGTCGAATCCCTTAACACGAACTGCTCTGAGTTATAATAAGGGTGTTATGCTCATATTCCTTATAAAAAGACTTTTCATTCATTCAAGTACCAGCATGCCTTAAATTACATTGAATCTAATGGTTCAGCTTTCCTCGGCACACTTTGGGCACAATGAGCTCAAAGGGTGTTGAGGAAAGCTGTTGACTTAGTCCAAAATGTGGCACTGAGGGGGTTAAAACCTTGAAAGACCAACCCTTGGGATGGTTAAATGGTGGTCTCTCCAGACAGGTGGTCTCTCACAGGAGGTTAACATGGAAAGCACTAATTATGTCTGAAGAAGGTGGCCTTTTAAGGCAGGTGGTCTCTCAAGACAGGGAGCACAGTTTTTCCTATTAACTGTGAGTCATGGTACAGCTGCCACATTCTACAAGGCAATGCAAAAGCCACTGCCCGAGGCTCCTACACAAAGAGCTGCTTTAACCCTTAAAGTGCTAATCATGGCTATAGTCATTTTTTCATTACTGTTAAGTATATAATGGTTAAAAGATTCAAATTCTTCATGAAGATATCTTTCATTCAAATACCAGCAAGCCGAGTCTAAAGCAAAAAGTAGTCTTAGTCAACAGCTTTCGTCGGGACACTTTGTGCACACTGCACGCAAAGTGTCCCAAGGAAAGCTGTTGACTCAATCTTGAGATCAGCACTTTAAGAGTTAAGACTACATACATCTTGTGACAGACCATGTCTTTTTTTGAAAATCAAGATCACCCTTTGGGGACACTTGGCTATGTTTCTTTAGTTTCCCTTCAATGGAAGACTACATGCAGTTTGAGTTATAATAGTGGGCGAAGATCGCATCTGTCAGGAGTAGAGGTGGTTTAACAGGGCAGGTATCACTCTACCACCTCAGTATACAATGACCTGCGGCCAGTAACATTATCAGGTGCAATGATTGCATTAGTCCCAGGCTGTTGACAGGCACCGACACATAATAAACTTTGTTTAACATTTTCATTGCCAATGCTGACAACAGTTGATATGCTGTTAATTGACATAATGATACTTGACTCCTATTTTTTGTGAACCAACCTTTCCTTCAAGTACCTGCTTGGCTGCAGTTGCAGAGACAGCAAGAGTCATCCAGGTCAACAGCTTGCCTCAGCACACTCAGGTTAACTCTTTGGGTGCAATGCATCCAGAACAGGCTGAGGAAAGCTGTTGACTCGGTTCAAACCTGGCACTGAAAGAGTTAACCCACAGGACAGAATGACTTAATTTGCTGTCATTTTCCTGAACAGCTCCAGGATTTAATTTACCCGTTCAATTCTGTGCTGGCATGGCCTCAGTCAGTGATTTGTTCCGTCCTTTGTACAGACAACCTATGTATAACTTGGTCCACAATGCAATGAACACAGACTATGGTCCACAGGCTGGCTGGTACTTGAATGGAAACTCTCTTTTTACCAGGAACTCGGAATATGAAATTACTGTTTAATTCTGACTGAACACACAAGATAATCTGTCACTTCTGGTCAATTGTCTGCCACAGTGTTGACAGAAGGACACATAAAGCATTTTAGTAACATGGCCCTAGAGGGCGCAGCTGGGCTAACCTTGCAAATTGAATCTTAACCAGTGTGCCAAAATTATTTCATTTTCAGCTGAGTTCAGGGTAAAATTGCATGCAGATGACAATTTATAAATGAGGAAATTACCTTTGTACTGGATAGGGAGCAGGGGCGAGGCTAAGTACACAGTTTTACTGAGATCAATGCTTGTGAGCACTGAAAAGATTCACTTAGTGAAGAGACATTATTAGGTGCATGGTTGTATTAGATTGTGCCATGTGATAAATTTGATATTTGCATGCAAGCAACGCCAAAGGCCAGCACAGGTCTGCTTCACACACGCTGTTTCCCAGCTCAGAAATCTTACTGTAACGTTTTCGCTTTGGCAGTGGCATGTCTACATTTATGCAACCTTTTCGTTTTCTTTATATGTATCTATACATCATAAATGGTTTATGAAATACAATGAAAAGCATATTATACCACTTTCTGTGGCAACGACCTTTTCTATTCTTCTTGTCCACTACTTTTCTGAACATCTGTTTATTTCTGGCCTCATCCTGCCAACGTTAAAATCCACAACACAAAAGCACATTTACCTGCCAACATCCTTGGATTTTAACATATTTTGTTTGCAACTTCCAGGCCTAGAAAAATGCATACCTCACATTTTTATTCACGCACTGGTTATAGTTTAGCACTGGCATAACCAATTAACCATTTATGCAACTTTTGGTGACAAGACACACAGCATTCTCAGAATGGATTAACTGCACAACAAGAAGGATTCCTTTTTTTCAAACAACACGTTTATGGGTTGTGCTACATTTTGATTTTTGCAGGTCTCCTTTCACTCTTGGAGGCTTAATCTGTATCTCTTTCTGTCTGTGTGTGTGCGTGTGTGATAAAACAGTAAAGAATTAAACTTCTGCTGGTATAGGCACAATTACCTTTCATACATACATGTATGCATGCACAGTATGATTGACAAGGTGTATCACATACAGTGGTACCTGCTTTTTATAACCTGTCCTACTGCCAGCAGAAGGTAGTTTTATACAGCAGGTGGTCTTACAATCCAGGTGACTTGAACAAATTAACATCACAAAAAGTCTTCTAAGAGCAGTGTTAAAAAGGAAAGCAGTCCCTCATGGGAGGTGGTCTTTAGAGCAGATACCACTGTAGTAACTATGATACGGTACAAAACTGCTGTAATCCTGCTTTTGCTGGGTGAGTGCTACAAGGGGCAGTAATACATGTAATCCTTTTCCCTTAATTTGTGTACAATTAATCCTATCATCCTATCACTGTAATCAGACACATCAACATTCATTAAAGGAAACTCCAAGCAGAAAATTGGTCCTAATAGAAGTTACAAACCATTGCACTTGATCAGACTTACCTTTCCATTTGCCATAATACAGAACACTATATCGAAGGCTTTGTCAATATCAACAAAGCAGGGATAAAAGTGCCACATGCATGTGATTAACAGACTTACCTTCACTGTATGCTGTCACAATGAGTTTAAAGCCCTTCCCCCTTGGACCACTGCCATCAGTTCTGCAAATAACAAGAACCACATTCTAAACATTTTTCTCTCTTGAAGAATTTTCTGTTGTTTTATCAGTCTATAGTAGCCAATAGCTTTGCTTGTGGCCACTTTCTACATGTTAGTCTCTGTATAGAGATATTTATGGTAAATTAATCATTTCTGCCTACCACTGGTAACTCTCCCATACATTGTTTGACCTGCTATTAATTGATTACATTGTACAATTTCATTGCATTACTTTGCTTGTTTTGTTGATGTGACAGACCTGTGAAATCATTAAATTGATATACTGAAAAAGTATTTTACACCAGACTTGCTTGGAATTCTTTTCATAATAAATCACTTGCGGTTTAAACTACCTGACATGCATATATGGTAAAAATGGTGGCAGACTGCCAAATTATATATGTGCATTCAGTCAAAATACAGTAAAACCTTTCCTTGTGGATATCTCTATAATACAGACACTTGTATCATGTGGACAGTTATGTCCTGGACCAAAGGGTTAATTTTCTTGTTAAAAACACCTATTTATTGTGGACACTTTTTGCCAGTCCCAGAGGTGTCCATAACAGACAGGTTTCCCTGTAGCACAAAGCTACTATTTACAATAAACACAATACAGTTCACATGAGATAAATTTCACAACTTTCTCATTTTATATTTTTCACAGGCAACTTAATTTCCTGAATTTGCCTATGGGTCAAGTCTGGGTGTTTCTATTGATGAATTTTTTTATTTGAATAGTGCATGTAACATAGTATAACAAAGTGTTGATTATATATGACATTGTTACACACTCACAAAATTAAATACACTTACAGTACCATAAATAAGATTACAGTGGTCCCTGTTAATATGGACCACCCATACTTCAACAAAAAATGAATGCTCTTAAAAGACAGGTGGTATTTCACGATGCTTAGAGTTAAAGGACTTGGGAATCTGTAAAGCATTTTCTCTTCAGAGGGAGGTCTCTCATGACAAGGGTCTCTCACGAGAGGCACTACTGTACTAACCTCTGTTGATGTCAGTCTGCATGTAGGCGAGATACATTTCATTCTCAACAGTCTATGTTTTTAGCAGTTACCGTTTGCATGTATATTTTGGTGTACAATATTTCTCTTCATTATTTACAGTCCATGTAGTCTACTTATACAGTGGTACCCCTTTTGTAAAGCCCCTCTAAAAAGGCCACTTTCCATGCAGCAAGTACATGTATAGCATTTTCATTATATTTTACCCCTCAAAACAGGCCATCTCTCTTACCAGACCATGTTTTTGGTACATTTGGGGTGGCCTTGAAAACACACACACACACACACACACACACACGTTGTAGTTGGTATATCAGTGCATCGATTTCAAATTAAATGCATATATGTAACTGTTATTTTGGTTGTGCATTAAAGGTTAAATGTGTTGCCAGGATTGATACTGCCAGCATGCCTGAGAGGGCCAAACAGTGGGAGGGGTGCCCGCTAGATCAGCAGCACTAAATAGGGTTAATACGGTATGTAAACAATTGCAACCTGCAAATATTGTTGCACTAACTGGTTCATATAAAAATTGCACCTGTATTATATTTAGGCATCACATAAAGAACTTTTATATAATTATGTATTATAGGACTATATGTAACATTGTGAAGCAATAGTTTTTCGAATCTGTGATGCAATGCATGTAGTGTTGCATATTCCCAACCTGTAAAAAAACAGAAGTATACGACTGGCCTTTTCACGCTGTCAGACTGCATTTCAACAAGATTCAACATTAAAAACTGTACTGTAACAAACTGCGTCAATCATCACCAACAAACGGGATACATCCCGCTTTGCATACATATGGGTTCTGTGTCCTTGAAAAATGAAGTCAAGGTCACCAAAACCAAAATGTCCTGAGGTCGGGAAACATTGTCAAGGTACAATTGATGTAAATTTGAACTTGAAGTGTGGCCTACATGAATCATGAGATATATAGCTTGCTTGCGCAGATTCTACCATGGGCAGTCACACCAAAAGACATGCCAAAAACAGTACAGTGGTCCCTGTCTTGAGAGACCACCCCTAGGGCAGGTTATAATGTGGTCTCTCAAAACAGGTGGTCTTTCATTAGAGGTGTTATAACATGGAAAAGATAGCACAGTGTTCTCAGAGAGCGGTCTTTAAAAGATATGCGGTCTCTCATTGGAGGGGTCTCTCAAGACAGGTACCACTATATATACATGTATCTCCCAAACTTTGTTGGGGGGGGGGGTATAAAATGAATGAACAAATATATGCCCATAAAATCCCATATTGATATTGTCGTGCATGCCAGGGCCCTGATGAAAGTTCTCATGTAGAAATCACAAACAAAAACAAAAACACATCACGCAGACTTGATATTAAGAGTGCAGGTAAACCAATGCATGGTTTGTTACTAACATAAACTTTTTCCGTTGCCATTTTAGAACACTTAAACTAACCCTTCCACACATCCCCCTGACTGATACCAACAAAGAAAGCAACACTGTGTATGGACCAAATATAATTTCCTGGGAGGCAATTAAGGAAAAACTAGCACGTTTTATCATGCATACAAAATACTCACCAAAAACGAAAATTGTTTTGTTGGAGTTCTGTCTTGATGCTAGCACGACCAGCAGCGGGATCTTAGAACATTTCCTGACAGTTGCCCCAACTTAACAGCATGAATGCACTCAGGAAGTTAAACTGAAGCAACGGGTTGAAATATTTAAATGCCAACAACTGGCATGCGATCTTATTCACTCACAGCAGCATGTTACCTGTGTATGCTAATTTCTTTCGTGTATTTTTGTATTTTGAAGTGGGGATGCCCAAGAAGTGTAAAATACATGCGTGTGGCAGTCACACTAGGCACGTGTGACCTGTCGCATACTCTTATGGTACCTGAGCAGTCAAGGGTAGCACTCTGGAGTTCCTGTCAGTTTTATCAGTGAATGATCATTTCAGCTTTACCACTCGTGAATGCAATGGATCAGACAAATGAACACCTTTGTAATCCTTCAACAGTGACAGCTACATGACAAACTAGGACTTGTTGAAGACTATTATTACAGCTTGACAGATTTGATAAATTTTACCTTGTCTTGAAAATAAACAAAAATACAAGGCAAAGGCCTAGCAGCAAAATAGCAAAATTCCTCTGACCGGTTTCGCTGTTTGAGCAGCTCATCAGGGACTGAACATAACAGTTTGGCCTTCTGTTTATATACTATTGTGTCAAGAAGATGTGTTGCTAACGTACTATAGTAAAATTTTGAAAATACATGTGCTAAATGGTTTGGCCACCAGTAGGCCATGCCACCAGATGGCGCTAACAGGATTATCTGTCTCATAACCAATGATAGCCTTTTTAAGATAATTATTTCATGCAAAAATGATTTTGTGCATTTTAAACGACTTTTGCAGGTTTTTAAATCTGATGAAGTCGTTGATTTACAAGGATCCTTTAACCATGTTACTAAATGACTTTTTTAAAACTGATTTTCTACTTTACAGTGTCTAGTACTAATTTGTAATGGCAGTCACACTTTTCATTCTTTACCAAATATTGTCATGTTTTTTTTCTTTTTCTATTCTCTCTTCTCAGTGTGTTTGTCTATCTGTCCATCTGTCTATCTGTTTATTAATTTATTTGTTGGTTTGTATGTACATGTATTCAAATTTGTCAATTTATCTATATTTAGCTTTATTTGTTTTTGTTTCTCTATTTAATGTTACTGATATTTATTTATTTATTTATTTATTTTAATGTAGGAAACTGAGGTATGTCAACTGCAGGTACATGCAGTGTTATGGCTGTGAACATATTAAATACTCACTTACTGAATACCCATAGCATGCCACTCTGACAGCTGACCATTTCCCCTTGAATTATGACTGAGTCAACAGCTTTCCTTGGATGGTTGGATGCATCCCACCCACACCAAGGGAAGATGTTGACCTGGTGGTATGTTAACTTGATAGGTCACACCTGCAGTTCTTACTCAAATTGTTTTTCATGACTCTTCATATTAGCCAAAAACACTGAAGCAGGCGGCATTTGAGTCGTGGCCAGTTTCAGGGGCAAAGGGTTCACTCATTTGGTACCATTGGGGTAGAGGACCTCGTTCATGATTTCACAGTGCCTGGTAAGTCATGCTGCAGCTGTACTATGACTTACCGGGCAATGGGAAAAACCACGACTTCATTCTAATCATATCTGATATGTATACGAATGAAACCATAATTTTTTTTTTTTAAATATGAATCTGCAGCCATCACTTTAAATCTAGGTAAATAATAAACATGATAAATATCGGGGACAAAAGGACTTGCACGGAAGGGGTCAAGCAGATAAAAAAGCCAGGCTCTGACCTGACTCAATTCGACTGACCCTGCCAACAGCTTAATTGCTCCACTCATCAGACAGCCATCACCTAGACTTGACAGTTTTAGGACCTGTGTAATAATAGGTGCATTATGTGGGTTTGGAAGTGCTTTACATCAAATGTGCAGCTTATACAACCTAACAAGTGTGTAGGCACAAAGTGACATTTATTTATTAACCCATCAACCTATCAACCTTTCTGGTCATGTTGTCGGGTGCTAGGCTGACAGCCACAGACTTTGTCCATGCGACACTTCACAGTGGTGGCAGCTGTTTGTTTGCCCCAAATGGTTCGGAACATGATGTTTATGTAAATATTTCCGTGCTCTCTGGCTTCCATTCCAATGCATGTTGTAAAGGTCTCCTCCCACAACACATGTATGTCACAATAGGTTGTTGTGAGGTTTCCTACATGTATCCTGTGCCCGCCTGTGTGTGAACATTTTCCAAATGTAATTTTTCGCATCAGCCCTATATTAGTCTGGATTCCTTTTTTGCAACCCTTTTCCTTACAAAAAAGACAACTAAAACTGGCTGGTGATCAAATGTCCCCTGCTTCAGTGTTTTCCTCTAATTTCAACACGACAGTGGAACCTGTCTTGAAAGACCCCTCCAATGAGAGGCCGCATATCTTTTTAAGACCGCTCTCTCAGAACACTGTGCTATCTTTTCCATGTTATTATACCTCTAATGAAAGACCAGCTGTTTTGAAACACCACATTTTCACCTGCCCTAGGGGCAGTCTCTGAAGACAGGGACTACTGTAATGAAAACAATTTGACTCAGAATTACACATAAGATATATAGTGGAACCTCATTAATATGGACCTCATTAATCCATATGTCTCATTAATCTGAACACATCTCCTGGAACAGAATTGTTCATTACAAGTAATAGTGATTCAGTAATCCAGATGCTTCATTAATCTGAACAGTTCACTGGGGTACAAAGGTGTTAGGATTAACAAGGTTCCACTGTATTAAGATATCATGTCCTACATCAACAACTTTCTTTGGCTATCTCGGGCATTTAGTGCCTAACCCATGACAAGGAAAGCTGTTGACTCAGTTTTAATTCAAGGGGGTAAGGGTTGACTGGTTGTCAGGGCCCAAGGGGGTAAGGGTTGACTGGTTGTCAGGGCCCACACTGTGCCCCTGTGTACCCTAACAGTGACAACCTGCTCAGTATACACTGTGTGGCCCCTGCTTGGTGTCAGTCTGGTTTATTACTGCAACTTGGCCAGCAATCTTTTTTCTTTCATACAACTACAAAGCTCTCAAGGTACAGCTGTTCCAAACTGTCACTGTGTTTATGACCATTACAACTTTAAGGACTTTCAGATGGATGGATGCAACCGCAAACTAATTCCAGCACGTTTGGATTTACACACTACATACAACACAGTGCAGTTTTGACATCAAACAATGCTTATTTTCAGTATGTCGAGGGTTTCGTATGGACATACACAAAAACAAAACTCCATGTATGCATCTATGTATGCTGATTATTATTTGTAATAACTTTCACGATGAAAAGTCAAACACTGTTGAAGATGTGCACAACACAACTTTGACATCAGGCACTGGTCACTTAGACTAGGTCAACAGCATCAGACAGACATACTAATGCATGTAACAACAAGAGGAAACAGGTGCATACAATCATGTGCTAGTTAATGTTAATCTCAAGTTTCATGACTGTACGTCCCATACTTTTTGAGATATGCACAATGCAAATTTGACATTGGACTACAGTCAATTTTGCCAAGTCAGCAAAGTCTGATGTACAGACAGATGTACAGACTGATGTACAGACTGATGTACAGAGAATGAAGCAAGAGATGCACATCATTATATGCTGGTTCAAGTAAAGTTTCATGACTGTAAGCTAAGTATTTTTCAAAATATGTGTGATACAACCTTTTCAGCAGGACGGACATATGGACAGACAACACAAAATTTCAATCCCCCTAAAGGTTTGGAGCGTTAAGCCCTCCCTAATGTGATCACCTGTCCACTGGAAATGTTTTGTGCTGCCCCCTAGTGTGATCTCAATAGTTAAGTTTTACTGTTTGCCTGTATCATGTGTATAGACTTCGATATCACTTATGTGTGACAAATTGCCGCAAGACAAATAAACTTCCATCTATGCACTTTTCTGGATGACAGTCTTAGTCTTCCAAGAATCTGTTTAATGTGACCATCTCCCACGATCACCTGACAGATTTAGCTCAGCAGACTAAAAGCTCACAATGACTCAGTGCACTTCAGCAATACAAGCTAGGACAGCTCTCAAACGCTGATTGATCCTTAGTCTGTAGCACCTGAACTTTTTTTTTTCTTTTGAGACAAGACATCTTTTACTAAATACTACATCCAGTGAAGAGCATCTCCCTGTGCTACCATCATTTCCCTTGATGCAATTTTCAGAGACATACTGAATGTACTGGCAGATACTTTGAAGGCAAAATTGTGTCAACAACTTTCCCAGTACATATTGAGGACTTATGCACCTCAAAATGCAGTGGAAATCTCCACGGCCCACATTCTGAGACGGTAAAGACAGACACATTTCCTGCCCCCATCCACAAGGAATTTATAATTGTGGTGATTACAGTCACCCCTGTCTTTGAAGACCACTCATATGACAGACCACCTGTCTTGAAAACCATCCAAAACACCTCTCAGAAGGTGGGCCTGACATTCAAAGTATCCTTTTCATGAGTGTACAAAAAGATTCCATAACAGTACACCAAAAACCAATTTACCAAAATCAATTTTGCCAGCCATTCAAAGTATCCTTTTCATGAGTGTACAAAAAATTCCATAACAACTAATTTACTAAAATCACTTTTGCCAGCCATTCAAAGTATCCTTTTCATGAGTGTTTAAAAAAGATTCAATAACAGTACCCCAAAAACCAATTTATTAAAATCAATTTTGACTGAAGGTAAACTCGACCTGCAAGTTATTTCACTGCTTGTTACATTCACAGAACAATAATTTTGTCCAATGATATTTAAGTTGAACTGTTACCTCATTGAAACTTGATGAAAATGTCACCAAAATTTGACTGCAAATTCCAGCTCAGAGCATCTGTAATAAATTCACATCACTAATAGGCTTTATCCTCATGTTGTTGATCTTTGCTGGTAACCATCACGCACTGTCCATGTGAGAGAATTTGAGATCACCATGAGAACTATGATTATGTCTCCCTGACGACAGCAGTGGCTATGCTGAAGTAAACAGTGAACAATGTAAGTTTAACTTACAACTTACGCAGCCTAATAATAGTTCAGTGAAATTATTGTATAATGAAAATTATTTTGGCCTCTGTTGCGCACCCTACAAAAGGTACTCCCCCTCCAAAAGCATACTCTGAAAATGATTTAATTATTTGGTTGATTTTATGGCCAAATATATACATATATATACCCCACAAGTTGATCCAATCCTTTTATAAATTATACTTTATCACTTATTTTCACTTTAAAAATCAACCTGTTGCTATTACACAAGCATAATAAACTTGTCAACAAACTATTAGCTTCAGTGCATTTCCTTACTTCATGCTCCTGTTCACACTTGCTGACATCCTGACGCTGAGTCTGCATATTAATCCAGTTAAGCCTTGATCTTCCCCTAATTTTGGTGAACGGCTGGAGCTATTGATTTAAACTTGACCTGAGTATGTAAAACTCGTCGTTTTTCTATGACCTCAAATGCATACATAACCTGCTGTCACCCTACTGTCACCATGCTGTCACCCTACTGTCACCCTGCTGTCACCTTGCTGTCACTCTGCTGTCACCCTACTGTCACCTTGCTGTCACCCTGCTGTCACCATACTGTCACCTTGCTGTCACCCTGCTGTGACCCTACTGTCACCCTACTGTCACCATACTGTCACCCTGCTGTCACCCTACTGTCATCAGCTGTCGCCCTGCTGTCACCCTCCTGTCACCCGCTGTCGCCCTGCTGTCACCCTGGAGTCACCCTACTGTCACCCTGCTGTCACCCTACTGTCACCATACTGTCACCCTGCTGTCACCCTACTGTCACCTGCTGTCACCCTGCTGTCCTTCTCCCTCCCTTTGCCAGGTAATTCTTCTACACAATTAAAAATTGCCAATGACCCTGAATTCAAAGTACTTAATCCTCTATCATGTGTACTTGTTGAGGAAAACTGCCTGTGTGAAGTACAGTCATCTTTTCTATTTTTCTCAATGAGAATTCTTCAAGATAAGGTTTATTGTAGCTACTGTCTTGTAAACCCCTATATAATGTACTAATTCTGTGGGTGGGACCTTATTTGAACTTCATAACTCACGTAATGACAGCAAAGATTGCCAAAGCCCACCATTTGTCCAGATAAACAAATTGACTAGATTCTGGCATAATAGCATTCCAACAATTGTACAGGCTGTGAACACTGGTACAAATGTAGCGTGTTAAACTTTAATGGCCATACAAGATACCATCATGATGATTTCCATTGGGAATTCTCCCTGTGACCTTGAAAATCATTAGCGTGGTACCTCATGAGGAATTTGCAGTGAACTCCAATTTAAAAGCATTGAATCAATTCAATGATGGACTAGTATCGGTGATCAATAAGTTAAGTGCTCGATGCATTTTAAAGTAACAGTCAGCGAGCTGTGGAAATATTTTAAAACAGCTGTTGTTAGCGCCCACAAATGTCCGCCCCAGAATAAATTGCTATTACTGGTAGAGCAGACAGGAGGAGAAAGCTGGTCCCTACTTAAGTAAGGTGTACATAAGGTGATGGCATGTTAGTGGTGTAGGCAATAGATAGTATTACCTGGCTGGGGTCAGAGGTCAAGCAGACCTGGCCTGCTCTACTGGGCTGATAGGAACAACCAGGTGAAGAGCCCGTTGACTGCTTATTAGGACCATTCAGACTTGCCACAGTCAATTGGATACAATCACTCAGGATCAGCTCCACTGCCAAGCAGGCAACTTTACCTATGGCTTAATGCTACTGAGTGTTATGTACATACCATTATCATCTCCTCAAGATTCCTGTTTATCTACTCCTATACTTTTCACAACTCATTCTGAATCCCCTTTATGCACAGACAGTGGTCCCTCCCTCCAGGCACCACCAGAATGACAGGCCACCTGCATTTTGAGACCAAATTTATCATATACCTTCATGAAGGGACCAACAGCCTTATACCACCTAATTGATTTGAACTTTGACCTGCCCTGCCCTGTGGTGGTCTTAAACTGGGGGGGGGGGGAGAGAGAACTACTGTACGTACACAGTATAGTGGACCCTCCTTTTTCTAAGGCCCCTCACCAGAGGTCACCCTTCTTAAAAGACCAGCATTTCCATGCAGAAAGTGGCATTTCCATTATTTTTTACCCCTCCTGGTCATGAGGCCCCCCCCTCCCCCCGTCTTATCTCATCACTTTTGGGGTAGATTTAAGAATGGCCTTATTGGTGGGGGTGTCACTGTATACTTGTTTCCTATTAGATAACAGACAACCTAATGGAAATGGCCTTTGAAGGCAACAATATACAGCATTCTCCCAATGAGTGCCTCTGTTCCTTACGGTCATCTTTGGCCTCTCAAAGTACCCCAAAATACCCAGACGTACATGTCATCCGGGACAGTATTTCAGCTCAACTTTTTCATCATTTGAAAACAATTTTAATGAAAATTGTAAGGATTCCTATCTTGATAACATGTCCCTTGGTCAACAACTTTCCTTGGCACACAATGCAGCCACCTCCTGCCAATTCAAGGAAAGCTGTTGACTTAGTTTTGTTCTTACCAGATGAGGATGCTGAACATTCACTGACTGTTTACCCAGATTTACAAGGCATTATATCTACAACCATGCTCAAGTTTCAAATAGGCTCCTTCAAAGTACTCTGCATTTTCACTGAACTGATAGATTGTGTATTCATATTTGAGTCTTTTCACTTCTATCTTCAGCACACTTGAGTATGCACAGAACTGTACTTGGTCCCACACATTTACACAGTGAAACCTCATTATAACGACACTCAGATATCCGACATATTCATTATAATGACACATGTTTTGAATTTAAAAAAAAAATCATTTTCTTTGTTATTTGATTCATTTATCTGATATATTCAATTATCTGACACATTTCTCAGGGAACAGATGGTGTCATTATAACCAGTTTTCACTGTACATGATCTTCGTCATTGTACTTAGTCTGGTAGCTGTAATGCAGAGGACATACAGTGCTCACAATCACATTTCAAATGGTGCACCATAGCACACCGCTACGTGTAGGTGCCTTCATTTAACCCCCCCCCTCCCAAAAGCCAATTAAGAAATAAAAATTCATGTAATTGTCATGCCCATGAATACGTATGCATGCAACAGGTCCAGGGTTCTTCCATCAAGTCCGCCACACCGCAGTGCAGTCTGCATATGTTCCTTCCTGCCTGTCTGGAATTTTGAATCATGCTGTGACTCTGTCCAAAAGATCTATTGCATGTGATCGGTTTTATTAAAATACAATACAACATTCAATTCTGTGTCTTACACCGATAAATTGTCTATAATATTTTTAGATACATTCATATTGCACCAATAAATTGTCCATTATACTTTTCGATACATTCATATTCACATCACCCATGTTTCCGACACGACTGCTGTGTACACAGAGGTGCCCACAGTAGCTCAAAACAACTTGTCAAGAAATCTGGCACATTGTCTTGGCCAGCAATCAACACATGATCGATTATGACCATCAACAGGCTTGGAACTTTCCAATGTGTGATTCTATGCTCATTTCCAACCTGTTTATCTATATTTCTGTTCAAAATGGAAGCTATTTTTCAGGGATTCCCACTAAACTACATTTTGTTTTAGCCAATAGGACAGCTTGTTACACAGAAACATCGAAGTCTGACCTTTCCTAAGATAAGAAACATCGCTGGAATCAAACATAAATATTAACACAATACAGGTCCTAAGTCACGTTTTTTTTGTTTTATTTTTTAATTTGGGAACCTACATCAGTCAATTTATAACAAACAACAGGCAGATATGATTCTTATCTTTGTAGAAGGAAAACATTTAACTTTATCACAAAATTAAAACAGCCAGCCTCAAAAACACTTGGCATGCAAGGTAAAATTGATCTGACGGCAGAGTAATGATGACGATACCAACAAGTACTATTTGCGGTCCAGTGCAACAAAAGCCAGTGCTTCTGAAATGGGACAAACACACTCCAAGGGTTTCCAGAATGTGTCTAAATTGCGTGTTATTATTATTGCATTTTTACTTTGATCAAAGTACACAAATTGTCACGATGTGCTGCATACAAAGTGGGTGGGTATAAGTGCACAAGAGGCTGCCTGCCCAGGCAAGATTTTTTATAAAAAAAAAATAATAATAATAACTAAAAATACAAAAAAAAAAAAAAAAAACAGGAAAACTATCTGTAAATAATGGTATAACAACCCAAATGTGAGTCCCCAACCTTTAAGGTTCATTTCTGCTTTTACAAGCATGCAGTGTGTTTATTGGAAAGAACGTGGTACATATGATTAATAACTTTATAGGTTTCCTCTACCAGGCTCAGGCAGTTAAGGATATGAGATACAACAAAAGCCTTTTGAATTGTAATTTTACTTTGATTTTTGCAGTTTATGTAAGTTTAATATCTTATCTGGCAACTTCAAAAAAAAAAAAAAATAGAAAAATTAGAAATGTGAAAAAATGAGAGAAAAAAAAGGCATACTAGCAGGTGCTGCATGGTCTCTGTTGAGGCTTTGAGTGCCTTTTCTACAGAAGAATTGTCCTTTAAAGGCGGAACTTGGAAACTGATGACAATCACTTGGACAAAAGGTATTTGTTTTCATAAGAACTCAACTATAAAAATGTATCAATGATTTTTTTGGGGTTTATAAAATAAAGAAAATGATAACACCAGAAATCGCAATGCAATCAGGATTGCTTGATCCACACCCCCTTCTCCTCATTTTTCACTTTGCTAATCACAGGTCTCATTTTTGGAATGCCTTAACCAAAAAGAATAGGCTATCAGTGTGACCCAGATATTTGACTTAGTGACCTACTTTTGTTTCATGACACACTTTCAGGTCAAGTTAGATATGTGCGTGAAGTTTCATAAAACTAATATAAATATTAAAGGAATTATAGTCTAGACACCACTTTAAAAGGGCATGTCACTGTGACCCAGATACTTGACCTACTGACCTAATTTTATTATATGACACACCCTTATGCCAAGATCCACCTGTGTGTAAATATATATATGCTTATATATATATATAGCGATTTAGACAAAGCAAGTAGCCAAGAAGAGGCAACTGGAACTGTGCGATGCGTTTCGACCTGTCTAGGTCTCATCAGGCACTGACAGGGATTTCAAAGTGTTCCATATATATATAGTCAGGGGTAACAAATCCGTTGCTACGCTGTGTACGTATGTACGCATGCGCATCTATGCACTACGGCCTAGTTTCAATTTCATTACCACGTAACTTCAGTTTTCAAACCTGTGTTTGAAATGTTTATTTCCCATATAAGGAAAGTCAAAAAAAAAAAAAAAATATATATATATATATATGTATATACATATATATACATACATACTGGCAGCCAATCACAGAGCAGCTGGTGTTAAACTAAACAGCTATCATTATGCTCACCAAAGAAAAGGGTGAAAAGTGGGGGTATATATATATATATAGTGATCCCTATCTTGAGAGACAACCCCAAGGGCAGGTCAAAATGTGGTCTCTCAAAACAGGTGGTCTCTCATTATAGGAATTATGACATGGAAAAGATAGCACAGTGTTCTGAGAGAGTGGTCTTAAAAAGATATGCGGTCTCTCATTAGAGGGGTCTCTCAAGACAGGTACCACTGTATATATATATATATATATATATATATATATATATATATATATACACAGTAGTCCCTCCTTTGAAAGACCACTCCTTTGGGAGACCACCTCCTTTGAGAGACCACAATTATCAGGTCTCTCTGTAGTACTTTTCATGTTATTTATACCTCCTTTGAGGGACCACCTGCTTTATGTGACCGCTTTATGGATGGCACTAGGGATGGTCTCTCAAACGAGGGACCACTGTATATATATATATATATATATATATATATATATATATATATATATATATATATATAGATGAAGAATCAATTAGAGATATGCAAATTATCCTAGCTTTATGACTAGACGAAGCAGCACCACTGAGTGTTTGCCATGAATGTTATATCCTTCCTCATGGCACTGCCAAATCAATGCCACACAGTTAAAAAATTATAGCTGACACAATTTTACAAATATACTTATTGACTTTCCAGGATTCTCCTGTTTCTCCAAGCCCAACAACCTGCCTTCCTTTATTGAACCAATTCAGTCTCAAAATACACAAGCACATAGCTGTGGATATTTATGAAGCTATCATAACAGATATTGCCAGGGGTCCAACTTAATTATTAGCTAATATAATATTAACCCTTAGTACGCTGAAGAGTGCCACAGCCTTAAGTGTTTTTTTATGATTGAGACAAAATTCAAAGTTGCTGACCCATAGCCAGCATGTGCTAGGGCTCCACCCACCAACTTTTCTGAAGATTCAACTAGTATCACAGAGCCCTTGGTGTTAAAATTGAAAGGTTAAAACTAAAAATATAGGACAGGTGGAACTGGGTCACAAAACTTTACACATAAAGGATGACACCAGAAAATCAGAATAATTAGGAAATATGACCAGATTTTACATCACCAGCACCACCCTAAATGCAAAAATTCCAATTACCTTAAGAAAATTGGAAACCAAAACAATATATTTTGCCATTCAATGTACCTAAACCTTAAGAAATTCATAACGAGATGATAAAGCGATATCAGAAATTAAGAACAACTGACACTATGAGTTAATTTCCTATGTTAAAGGCTCCTACAGGGACCAGCCTACCATCTGCCGTCATATTTGGTCTGTATCAAAGGTCTCATATTTCCCATCCATCAAGGGTGGATGACCCTATTGTCTCATGTTGATGCAATGGCCAATAGAACTGTGTAATTTAATCCCTTACACCTTTCCAGTTCTTGTTCCAATGCTGGATCTCCACTCTGTTTGACAGCTCACTCCTGGGTACTGGCAATGGACAACAATAATGGCCAGGTACCACCCGTCATCCTGGTTCAGGTTAGAGGATGGCCATATTACATAAACCTAAAATTATGTAATGGTAATGATGGATCTCGACAACATGATAATTATATTGTGTTTTGTGTGTGTGTGAAATAATATATGTTGCCTTATGAGGGTAGCTACGCTTTGTCACACAGGGTACAGAATTCAAACCTGTAGACCTAACATTATAAAGTTTCTCTTTCTTTGAACTTGAGAGTTGCTGATAGAGCATTTAACCCTTTCCTGGTAAGAACTACAACTGCTGGCCGCGGCTTTACACACACACACACACACACACACACACACACACACACACACACACGGATCCTGTGTCCTTAAAATGAGGTTAAGGTCACCAAAAAATAAACAGGTCAAGAAATAGTGTCACAGAGGTAAATTTCAGTTTGATGTCTTTGGATCCAGTGATATTTTGTTTACAAAAATTCTGCTATGGACAGACAATTGGACCACCAGAAAACAGTATACCCCCCAAACTGTATTTACTGGCTTGGGGGGAGGGGTATAATGGGACTGAGTCAATAGCTTTCCTCAATGTGGGTTGGGTACAAGTCACAATGCACAAAAGCTGCACCAGTGGTATACCATTAGAAAAAGTGTTATTTACAATAATCAGCAAAAACATTAAAGCAGACCACAATTTTGAACTCTTTTTATGTAAGTTATACAACCTGCAACCAGACTTACCATGAAAATGTATGCAGTGGTTTTTAAGGGATTTAAGTTTCAAATTTTATGATGAAAAGTACATGTACTTGTAATGGGAATTCACTCTAGCCCTCCTAACTGAAGTGCCCCCTACAGGAGGGATACAGAAACCTTCTATTCTTACTCTTCCCTTATTGTAAGAACTTAAATCATAAAGAAAATAACTAGCAGTGAGTAAACACACAATACCTATTTCTTTTTTTTTTTTTTTTCAACAGTTGTTCCTATCATAATCACACAGCAGAAAATTAACAAAACCAGTTCCTACGATATACCTCCTCTACTTCATAAAATTACTGACAATCCTTCCTGGTTAGACTCAGCCTGAGTCTACATCTCTCCTTAACCCCTTTGATCCCATTGTGCCATAAATTGATGGCATGAATCACTCTGTTTTCATTTTGAGCCTGGAATCAGAGGGGTTAAACCACTTCACACCTGATCCAGAGCAAAGCAGGTTGTACTTGTAGACCTGGAAAATGTCACACGTCCATGTCACACTCAAACCGCTTGCCGTGAATTCAACGTAAATGCAACGGCTAAAGCAAATGAGATTTGATGTCCATGTGCTTCTGACTGTGCCTCAAGAGAGAGGGGGTTAAATCTTTAGTATAACCTGGCTCCAGTTATTAAGTTCTTTTCCACTCCCCAACCACAAAACACACAATAAAGTGAGTAAGAGCAGCCAGCATCTGACTGAGCTGTAGGACTGGTTTGACAGAGGAAACACAGTCCCCAGAGCAAACCTCCACTAATTGATGGGGTGGAGTCACTCTGCCCCGTTAATTAAAATGACAACTGTTCTCTACTGGGCTATTACTCACTGTGCCCCAGCAAGTGATGCTGGGATATTACATTGCTGGGATGCAGGCGGTGACACGTACTGATCATGTAAATATATGAGAACAACTGAGGAGTCAACACATAGGCCTACAGAGAATTGTAGGTCTTCCCAAAGTAATGGAAAACAGTCACAATTTAGCATGTAAAATATCGATCTCAACTTTGTTGACAATTCACAAACATGGGACCTGTAATCAGGGTTTCGTTTCTACACAGGGGATGTGTCATTGCCTGCTTAACTGTCTTCTCGTTATTGCCTGGTAGGCAACTTCCCTGGTGCCATTTGGAACAACTTCACACGACAATTTTCTCCGTTCAAACAAGACGAATGTTCACATAAGTGTTCAGATACTGAATTGAATTCCAGTTCCTCGCACCATTGTAGTGAGAAAGAAAGTTGCACACACATTTTCTCTTATATTCTACATTTTCGGGGCCAGAATTTTGACAAGAATCCGAGAATCCATTCTCATAAAAATTCTCCGAAACTTGCCTTTCTTTAAAAAGAAAACTGATTGACAAAAATCCAAACAGATTCTCGCAAATTTTGCACAATTCTGGCCCTGATTTTGACATGTATGTCAGTTCTGGTGTCAGTCTGTGTGCACAAAAACAAAAAACACAAAAAAAGTTTAACAGGACAAAAGGGGAAAATTTGTGTGGGTGCACAGCTTTTGACCACTATTGATAGGTCAAGCTTCCACTGCAATAGCTTCTAATTGCAGGAAACTAAAATGGTGCCTACATTTGTAGATTACTCATTGCCCAGTAATATTCACTTTATAATGCATAATGATTACCCACCATGTCCTAACAAGTTGGTAACTGCAAGTAATTGATCAATCAGGTCATTACTGCCGTAACAGCTTCCTTGTGATTTCAACCAACATGGAGAGAACATGCTCAGCTTGTTTCTGTATATTCTTGTACTGTTATTGTACAGTGGAACCTCAATATTTCTTCTTCTGAGACCAAAAATGGTCTCAATGAGGCAAAGCTAGATTAATATTGACAATGCATGGACATAACTAGACTTTAAAAATCTGTAGCCAAAATTTAAAATATAGGCATAATTAAGTTAACAAAGACAACTGTGGCCATTAAACATGTTTAATTCATTTTAAAATACTCAGCCATTTACACATTTCTTCAGCCAAATTTAAGAAACATAAGCATTGGTAAGGCAGGTCCCTACAATGGTTGCTGGAGGAAAGTGGATTCATTGTCATGCAAATCATTTAAATCCCACCTACACAAATGTCTCCACACATACACAGACGTAAATATACCTGTGTAATACAATCAGCTTTTGATGCAGGAAATATCCACTCAGAAACAGTTTATAAAAGCCACATCAGGAAAGCGCTCCATTTATATTTAGATCTGAAGTCAGTGTGAGTTAAAAAGCGATACACTGTGGCATGAGGTGGCACAACGAGCGACCAGAGAGACCAGGCCAGATTCAGAGCGACCAGGCCAGGTTCAGCGACCAATTGCCAAATTGAATTATATTATTGGTAATACGGCATGGGACCTCTGAAACCCACTGGGACTTCTGGACCAGGTGACTCAACAAATTAATTTTACATTTTCATCTCCACAAATCATCAAGTGCACCACTGAAGCTGGACACCATCCAAACGCTGAGCTATTAACCCTTACCCTCCCCCCTCTTAGAATCCAGGCTCAGTCGATAGCTTTCCTAGGGGTAAGTTGGGCATTCAGAGCCCAACAAGCCCCTAGGAAAGCTGTTGACTTGGATTATACTATTCAGATGGGGATGGTCTACAATTCTCACTCATTTTTTTATCATTTATGCTAAAATAAATAACAAGTCATTGTAATAAGGAATATGTGACCACCATCCAGTTTGGGCTGCTTAAAGAAGAAAGGGTAAAAGTTATAACATGTACCTGCATGTGTCAGGAATGATATAAACAGAAGTTCTGTTTTGCCATCACAGTAAAGTACATGTGACTGTATTAACATAATACTGGGTACTCAATTCACTGCTAAATCTCAACAGAGAAACTTCTCATTTTGCCATATGAAAAATTCACATACATATTCATGTGACTGCTAACAAAAATATGAACCATATTTTGCAACATGTTGGATAACTGTACTGATGAATATCAACATTTTTTGTTTGTTTATTTTTTTCAAAAAGCTTTTCCTTGAATTGTTTCATCTCAGGAGTGCTAATTAAAATGCCTGCTCCTACTTGGTACTGTGAGTCTGAGCGAGCCAGAAAGAGGGTGTGGTACTTCATTCTACAGGTGTGAACAGCCAGGCCCTTAGGTCTCTATCGTGGAAGTTCCACTGTGTCATTGCAAACTGCACGCCCTTCACGTGCTTTATCCTGGAGGTGGAGGGAGTTCACCGCCTGGTGTTTGCCACCAGGTGTGAACACACACCCCAGAGTGAGGCTGCCAGCTGCAGGCTTGAAGCCATTCAGCCATGCACCAAACACGCTGGGCCTCCCTGAAACCCGACTGCTTCAGCCGTGACCCCAGGGCTGACAAAGCTCCTCAGAAACAGACCTGGTCTGAAGACCCTGGGCTGACAGTAGTATGGGATGCAGCTCTTGTTTAAAGTGCAGGTGAAGAGACCTGGTCACACCACTCAACACAGTAAAGTTGCCCGAGATGACAAGCCCCTTGACCCCCGGTGACCTTTCATAAGTCTCTACACCTGTCCATTATCAGGCTGAAGTGGTGAATGTATCATTACACACATATTATCACTTGGACCTGACGGCCTTATTCTATATAAACCTTCAGTCCTTTTCTTCTGGTGAGTCCACATACAGTCTTTGTTTCAGTGTTTTTATGCGTAAAATTTGTGATCACTTAACATAAGCCAAAATGTATGTAGAGTTGTGAGTTTAGTTGTATAAATTTGCATACAGGTCAACCTGTATTCCCTGTATCATCAACTTTTATTTTACAGGAATCCAGGGGAATGTTTCCAGTGCAGAGAAAAGCTAGTCTAACAGCATTGGTGAAACAAAGCAGGCAGCAGAAGGCTAGTTCCTGCTGCTAAGTGTAACTAAATACTGCTTAAAATCAGTCCTTAGATCTTTCGAAACTCTGTGTCGCTTCTTCAGAGGACAGTTAGAAAACTGATTGGGGAATGTTGGACATTCTCACCTGCTTACTGTACTATTATGAGGACAAATTTTAAAAAGCCTTGTTCCTACTGACAGGCTGGAAAAGTTAGAGCACTGGTATGTCAGTTTCCAATATCATTTCACGTTTGCATACTTTCAAACAGGAGTACAGTGTACATCAAGGAGATTAAAAGAAGTGGACAAATGGTAACTTTCTACATTTGAGACACACCATTCTGTAGATTACAAATTTTGCACTCATGCATAAATGAAGAAAATCACAAAATCGCACAAAAAGTGGAGGAACAGAAACCAATCACTGTCAGTTCATTTCATCCAAATTACCAAAAATTATAGATTTATAAAATTAAAGTAAATGAAATAATTAAGAGTGGGATAATGGTTCGGGAAGGGTTGGGCATGGTATTTGGCCTACATGTAAGTATAATAATGCATTAATTGGAATAGACGCTTATACGTTTATATTTAACTCTTTCAGTGCCAAAATTTGGACTAAGTCAACTGCTTTTATCGGCCCGCATTGGGCGCAACAGCTTTTCTCAGTGTGCACAGTAGCTGTTGACCTGGGATATTCTCTCTGAATCTATAGGCATACTGGTACTTGAATGAAAGGAATAAGAATCTGGGATCCTAATGATAATTCAGACTAGTCCGAATTAAGTACATCAACTTTAGTCGTGATTGGAACTGACAGAGTCAATCATCTTTTAAGCACCATACATATATGTCCATGTTTAATATGTTCCCCACTGCAATGACCCTAAATCAATAACTTTCCACCTTCATCTGGACAAAATATGGAGGTAATCTGTGGGCTTACTGCACATTTATGACATCCTTATCCTAACTTTACCCAACATGTACACAATCTGTGCAGTGAAGTTGCAGATTGATGAGGCTAATTGTGAGCAGACAACGAGGTGACATAAGGGGGGTAGGGGTTATGGAAGCTTGCCATAAAGCACTTAGTTGACAGCTACAGCTGTGCATGTCTATCTCCCCTCGCATAAACATACCCTTAAAAGTGCATACTTGGTTTCAGCAGCTGACAGTGGATAGAACAGACAGGGATGGCCACCCAGGACATACAACCTGCCCTCCATCCCATCCCTCCCCCCAGGTATCTGCCCACAGCTGTTTTCCTCTTAACAATCTACAGCACCCTCAGATGTTACCCCAAACTGTGAACAATGATGGATCCCTTGCTTGACTACTGTCACAGTAATTTGAGCCCTGTTATTCTAGACCTGTGCATTCTGGTAGGAAATGGGGAATCCAACTGAGACTACAGAGGTCTCTGGTCTATAACAATCCTCCCAGCATCTTGCCAAAATATTGACTGTTTCCCATAACACGCTCTTGCAGGCTGTTAAGTCAGAAAAAGAATTTGTGTAACAGTGCAGAGTTTGGGGTAGTGAGATATCTCCCAGAACAAATGTTGTAGCACACAACACGTGTTAGCTGCTGGAGATTCCTTTGTTGGTCGAGATTCCAAGGATGTAAAATCAGATGGGCAACCAAGTACGCTTTGCCAAAAAATTGGTTTTGATGAAGTGCAAGGCCACGTGTTTCCGTCACTCCTGTGGCACCTTGACTTTGTTGTCAACAGATGCAAGGCTACCCACACAAGTTGTGGGTGCTGGTGCCAGCTGACTGCAGGTACACACTCTCAGCCACATACACACACATTTTTAACCCTTAAAGTGCTAATCATGGCTGTAGTCGTTTTGTCGTTACCGTTAAATAAATACTGGTTAAAAGATTCAAATTCCTCATGAAAATACCTTTCATTTAAATACCAGCAAGCCCCTAGTTTAAAGCAAAAAATAGTCTCAGTCAACAGCTTTCCTTGGGACACTTGGACGCAGTGTCCCAAGGAAAGCTGTTGACTCAGTCTTAAAAAATCAGCACTTTAAAGGTTAACTGCTTCAAGCCACATAAAAATTGTCAAAAGGAAAACTACTGTATGCTTGCTTTTCCTAAAGTTTCTCATTAACAGAAAACTCTTCGAACACAAATTATTGATGAGAGCTACCACTTCAACATGTCCTGGTTCAATGGCTTTCCTTAGCGTAGGTTGGGTGTTTTTTCTACTCTGCACCCACAAAAGTAGCAGCTCTAGTTAGTTATTCAAAGTGATCAGTAAATGCTATAAACAAAATGAGTGTACTGTGACTTGCCAGCAAAAAAGTAGAAGAAAAATTGCATGAAAAATCCCCAGCAGAGTAGAAAGTGAACATATCTGGTGTCAAATTACTGTTACCCCCTGAAAGAAACTCCAAAATAAAGAAGCAAGAGCAACCAGAGAATGTCTAACCTGCAAACTCTACCATGGACCAAAAAATGTAATTTCCTTTGCAAAACCACAAGAAAATCCAAGACAAGTCTAGTGAAGAGGCGCGAGTATGTGGCGGTAGGCACAACCAATTATGGTGTAGTCTTACAGCTTGGCCATTCAGCAGAGTGCAGCCTCACATTATTTCAATATCCAATTTGTGCCACTTAAATTAAGCGACATGTGTATGACCAACAAAATCCACAACCCTTACATCAATATCTTCTCTGAAAAATTCATAAGCCATTTATAAACATGGAACTGGATCCATGGAATGAAGAGCTCTGCTGGGAGTGGGTCTGACGGTAAGCCCTCCAACTTTCTAAAGGTGTTCCTGTGCACCCTAATGCACAGTGGGCAAGTCTGTATCCCTGCACACTCATGCTCACCATACAGTATACCTGGCTGTATACCTGAAATACAATCACAAGCCACGATTTTACTTATGTTATCCTGAGGCTATCCCTTTCCTCCTTTCATGAACACATCTCAAGTTTCTCCTAGCTGCCAAATTAAAGCATATTCTGTGACAGTTTTTGATTTATGGATGAGGCACATATAGGCACAAGATTTGATCAACAAAGATACATACACATATCATTTATGTCTGGAAAATTGATAGATGATTACACTTCATTACAAAGTGCAGGCTTCGTGGATCTTGACATAAACAAAAACATTTTACATCGTATTACATAAACACAGCACTTTGAGCAGTCTGCCTGGAGCAATACAGATCTGAAGACTCAAAGTCTATAAATGGAAGCCACATACTTCTGTGTCTCATTCATGATCAGAAAAAAACTGGGTTTTCATTTTATGAACATTCTATTATTTCTCACTGGCCTATAAATTCTGCTGAAAATTGAACTTGCCCACATTGAGGATATGAAGATACCTCTGTGCTCCTAATCATATTTATTCTCAGGATGCCTCAATCCATCCATGATCTGGCATCTCTGAAAGCCTTGTCTTTTTTCTTTTTCTTTTTTTCAAAATTTGTTTCCTTATTTGTTTATTTTATAATTTTTTTGCATGCAATATATACTTTTTCTGAACTTTTGTATCTGTGGGAGAACTACATTTCATGTAAACCATACAGAAATCACAATCTACTCTAAGAAAAACTCAGAACATTATTGAAAACTGGATACCTGATCAGAGGATTTTTTCCCCTTCCTGGAAGCTTAGATTACTCCTACAATCAAGGAAGGTAATGATTTCCCATCATGCCCTGTTGGGCGTCTCTAACTTATTCCCTGCTACATACATGTAGGTGATAGTCTTTGTCAATGCCTGGCATGTTATACTCCCTCTGTCCCTGAGGCAGCTAGAGCATGACTTTATGGCCCAAAAATCCCTCACTTTG
This sequence comes from Hermodice carunculata, assembly GCA_964020975.1. NCBI lineage: Eukaryota > Metazoa > Annelida > Polychaeta > Eunicida > Amphinomidae > Hermodice > Hermodice carunculata. The sequence continues at coordinate 72,097,904 of OZ026624.1, forward strand.
GTGGCAGGCGGGTATAAAAGTTCTCTTTAGAAAGGGTTTCGAAAGTGTCCTTCTTCTTAAATTACAGATATAAAAATGAAAACATCTACACTTGTGTCACTGGGATTGAATGAGTTGAGCCACTATCCACCCAGAAAATTTGTTTTGTCTCGGATGTCAGCTGTCATTATTGTTGATAACTTCCTTAATCCATCCACAAACTGACAACTGTCTGCTAGAGACAGCAAACTAGTTTATTGAAGTAGCTATCAATTTACCTGATGATCTTTCAGGAGGTACATATCTAGATGTTCAAGACCTTTTATATTGACTTCAAGTATATTATATCAATGCCCCACAGACCTACATCAAAATTTGTTAAAACTGCACTTATAGTTTGTGAAATGCTTAATGTCTTCATAAAATAATATCTGTAATTAATGAAATTGTGAAATGTTTAATGTCTTCATAAAATAATATCTGTAATTAATGTAATTATTTAAGTATCACTTTTTGAAGACTGTCATTGGTTATCTATTATTATTATTCTACATGTATGATCTAAAAGACAAAAACACCTTCCTGATCATAATTATTATTATTATTCCTGTAGATATTCATGTGTAAGTTAAAAGATAAAAAAAGACAAAGTGGTGATAAGAATTATGTACAAGAGAGTGTGGGAATTAAATTAAGGCTTAAAGTACACAAGGATGATATACATAGCCAGATTCCAATAAATACGGAAACACAATATGTAAAACCTATAAAAAACCCTTGGAGATTACAGATTATCTCCATATCAACAACTTGGCACAGTAGACTGGGGGGCATAGCGTGTGCAAAGGGCAAATTTAATTTTTGCTGTAAATTCAGAAGTTCCATCTCAATTTATAATCAACATAATGAATTTAATGTACTTTTGACACCTATGATGCTAGTTCCACTAAATACCACCAGTGACACCACCGGGACTCCACATATATTAAAATTTTCATGCATATAACATTCATGTAATGGTATCTTGATACATGCACACAAGTTCAGATGTAATGACGATATAAGAAAAAAAAATCTGAAATGTGTTCCCTCTATGACCCTGTGAAACTTGGTCAAGGTTACCCATATTATGCAATATTGAACTTCTATATAATACACATTTGCAGGGCCAGAATTTCGCAAAATTTTGTGAGAATCTATTTGGGTTTTTGTCAATTAGTTTCCTTTTTAAAGAAAGACAAGTTTAGGAGAATCTTTACGAGAATGGATTCTTGGATTCTCGCCAAAATTCTGGCCCTGGATTTGTGGTGAATTTGGTATTGTTAACCTTCTTATTTCTCAGTAGGTCAAGGGCATCCATATTATGTAATAAAAAAACTCTACATGTGATATACATCTGTGGTATACTTGGTATCATAGCTTTATTCTATCTCAATATGATTTTTATGTGTTTTCAACACATTTTGTTCTGTATCTTTCATAATACTGTAGGTAGCACCACCAAATTTCAATGTGTTCTCACCTTTTAGTCCAATTGACATTCCTGTCTAGTTTTATAATAATTCATCAAAAACTCTTCAAAAAGAAGCATTCTCAAAATTTTTACGTCTTGGTCCGTATATTATGTAATACTATAGGTGGCGCCACCAATCACCAGTCCATAAACTTTTGCTTGTGGACGCCATACAGCCCAGAGTTTACAAGTTAGCCCTATATAACTTCCTGCACTTATCAATCGTCTGAAAATCTAGGTCAAGTTTGACTGGCAATTGGCAGGAATGTCAATCAAGCTACAGGATGAGAATGCATTTAAATTTAGCAGCACCACCTGCAGTTTTATGAAGGACATGGATCTTAGGTCACACAGCTTATGTGATCACTTATGTTCTGAGGTCAGCAGAGCTAAAAAACTCACACATGTAATTTTAGGTACACAAGTTATGGGAGACAGGAACTACACACCATTTGTTGAACCTTCGGCACATGGTACGTGTACTTAAATTTTCTTAGACTACTATTATGAAACAGATGAAAATGCCCTATGCAAAAATGATGATGATGACGACGACAACGACGACGACGACGACACAGGAAGCTTCTGTATGCCCTACACCTTCTAACAAACTAAGTTCGCTGATTTTTCATTACATGCACCTTGACCATTACCTGGGCTGAATTTGAAAATCTGCCTTTTTTCCAGCAATGCCCAGTTGGTCATGGTAAAGCATATTAATCATATATGTACTCAGTGCTTCTGTTGGGAATTTTTCAAGAGGCCACAAGAAGGGAAATTCAGGGGAAAAGATGAGATTATCACCAGTTTTACAAGTATATAAACTTGACTTGTGACCCTTTAGAATTTTTTCAGAGGGTATTTCGAGTTTTAAAAGGGCAATATACCCCATTTGGGGTGGGGGCTAACAGAAACTGATACTCCCATCTTTAAGTTTTTAAAAAAAATCTATAACCTGTACACTTTACACTTTGATATGATGACAATTTTTCATTCTGACAGCCATTTATTATCATTGAAACATGAGGAAAAATGTCCCTCTTTAAATCAATTGTGATCAGATATAGCACTCTGCCACTGCCCCTAAATATAAAGGACTGTGAGTCACCGTATTTACATTGAGCTTAAGGTCTTTGGATTGGTCATGATAAGAAATATAAATGTGAGCCTGGTAAACATCTAGGGTATCCCTCTCCATTTGTCCAGTGAGGCTGCGGAATCATAAAGCAGTTAGCCTGCCAGTCTAGTCAAACCTGTCCTAGTGGCCACCTCTATTAAACAACCACCCCTGTTACAATGCTGCTCCATTATCTCAGGGCCAAACAGAAAACAATGAAAGTTAATTTTCACTCAGCAACCACTTCCATCTGGAGTCACTTTGACCCATTCCCTATGGTGGCCACTCATAAAGGGTAGGACTGTAGACCAATACTTGGGTGCTATTGTGACAAATTATCCAGAGGGATCTGTGTGGCTGTACATATAAGAAACACGACTCCTGTGCTATGACTTGAGGCCAAGTCATTGGCTCTCGTCATGTCCTGACTCATTTCTGTCATCCTCATGGAGAGGGGCCCCTGGGATTCTGGGGTGGAGGACAACTTATGGGAACCAGAGCTGTATATTAGATTAAGGATGAGACAGACACAATACACAGGGACGGGCCCTAATCACATGTAATACCTGCTCTATACTCAAATAAGGCAAAAGAAATATTTTTCTGGGTTTTTAATAACCAATTTGATATAATATCATAAATAATAATTAAAACACAAGTCATTCTATTTTAATTTTATTCAAAATCTGGGTTCCAAAGGTTTATCAGGCTCAAAAACAGTAAGTTATTTGGTAAAACTTTATTTTATTAACTCTTTTCTATCATTTCATCTTGGCATTTGGTCATTTGAATCCTGGAAATTGGCACTTATACATGTATGATGTGGTGCTTCGGTTTCCATGATGTTTCCAATAAAACTGTCAGCAAAAACAGACTTGGCAAAAGTTGTATTACAGGTAACACAAATAATGTTTTATTTTGGTGAAGAAAAATTTTAAATGGTCCTTTAATGACCACAAAATCCTGGGTATAACAACACCAATCATGTAAAAATATATGCATTAAAAAGGGGAGAGGGACCCCCAGAAATACAGAAATATGAGAAATAGAAATACTCTGATGCACATTTGGTGTTAACAGCATTCCCTACAGCTATGAACTTCATGATAATATTAACTCTTTCCTGCTCAAACTGCCCAAAGACACCCAGATGTGAAAGGCTTGCTGCTTCAATGTTTCTCCTTTAATTTCTCCAGACATTTTAGCAGAAACACTTTGATTAAGAATTACTGTATAGAGAAGTTCTAGGTCAACAGTTTACCTTGATACAGGTTGGGTGTCAAGGTAAGATGTTGACTCAGTCTTCCTCTGGCCAAATAACAGTTCATCAGATCCATCTTTCTTTTAGTGTACTTAGGACTATTGCAATGTTGACACGAATGGGTTAAGATTCAGAAACAAGGGTTAACAGACTGACAACAACATAATAAACATTCACGGCTAATTTATTCCTCCTGTTCTGAAGAGGTATTATTGATGAATATGGACTGAGGGGAGGGGCAGGGTAATAACATATGGAAGACCTCAATAAGTGCAGACTCCAGTCACATGATCATTTCACTAGGTAACCAAAACAGCAATGTACAATTTTATATTAAACAAAAAATGACAAGCATACACTGGTTCATAAGCAAATACAGGAATCCCGTGAATATTACACTACACCATACATGTAAATCAGCCACAAGCCAAGTGTTGAGTGATTTGCAGGCATCACTGTTTGCTCAAGTAGCGACATGCTGGCACATCAGAATGAGGACCACATCCTGGGGCTAGGGCATGCAATACTGGTAGAAACAGGGCGCAGCAAGGCAACCAACTGCACAAACTCCTGTCCAAATCCTCGTCTGACAGGCTGGCTCTCTCGTGATATTCCTCCTCAGATCCCGGAAAAAAAAATTTGCTGTGCTGTCCACGCATTGAAAAGCCAGGAAATGACTTGTACAAAGTGGAGCAGATTTCCAGGACTGCTTGCCTTGGCAGCATGCACTCTTAACTCTTTCATGTCCAATAGTTAATGAGGCAGTATGTCTGTACTGCACAATCTCGGCTCATGGTGTTGTGATGGGGACATTTCTGTGTCTGTCTCCACATATTTTGTGGTGTGAACTATTATTTGGTGCCAAATTCTGCATTCATATGAGATATACAATGGTCTCCCTGTTGTAAGGTCCTTCTCACCAGAGGCCACCCCTCTTAACCCTTAAAGTCCTGTTTTAAGATTGAGTCAAGAGCTTTCCTTGGGACACTTTGCATAATGTCCCCAAGGAAAGCCACTGACTAAGACTACTTTTTGCTTTAGACAAGGCTTGCTGGTATTTGAACGGAAGGTATCTTAATGAGGAATTTGAATCTTTTATCCATTATATGTTTAACGGTAATGAGAAAACGACTTTAGTCACGATTACCACTTTTGAGGGTTAAAAGAGCAATATTGCTCTGCAGAAAGTGTGACATTTCCATTATAATGCCCCCCTAATGAAAGGCCACCCCTCTTATAAAGCCACTTTTGGCCTGCATTTGACATGGCCCTATAAGAGCCAGACCATTATACATGTACCAGAATGGGCTCTGTCATCAATACTACAGTCAAGGAATTCACACAGGCAATCTGTCAGGCCTCCACTCTAACATTACCAATAAATGAAGTCTTTGTCACTGATTTCCCTTGTACCTTTACCTAGTTTTAAGATAAGGATTACATATTCAAATTTTGCACAAAATGAGGTATCATTCAAGTCCCAACATGCCTGGTCCAATGTCATGGTATTTGTGTTGACCAAAACCCTTCTCCACCGGGGTATGGCATATAGGGTTGGGTATACAGCGTGACTAATTTTGTAATGATACTTTTCAATACAGGGCCACATATATATATCACAATATACTGATATATCATGTATAACGTGATGACACTCTTGAAATTATATGCAACTTAATACTTAAGTATGACAGATTCTGGACCTACTTTTGCTATATGACACACCCTTATGTGTAGATGCATCTGTGTGTAAAGTTTCATGAATCTTAAAGTTACATAGTAAAGGAATTATAGCCTGGACACGATTTTACAAGAATATGTCACTGTGACCCAGATAATCGACATAGCGACCTAATGTTGGTACATGACACACCTTTGTATCCAGATACACCTATGTGTAAAGTTTCATTAATCTAAGTTGAAGGACAAGCGTATTATAACCTGGACACGAAATACAGATGGACAGACACATGGATGCACAGAAAAGCAACTTCCATAATTATGCCCCTCTTCCATTAGGAGGGGGCACCCTTGTGCACCACTGAGACGGCCTTGAAATAACACTTTTAAGTTTCACAAAAATTGTATAAATACAAAAAGGAAGCGGGTTTAAATAGGAACCTGGTCCATGACAAGATGCATCTCTGACCAAAATTTAGTAAAGCTGCGGTAAATCTTTTCGAAGTTATGGTGGTAACATCAACAGGGTTGACGTCACTCAAACAGCCTTTAAATAATACAATAAAAGTTTCATGAAAAGTTTAAAAATAATCAGAAGAAGCTGGTTTTATATAGGACCCTGGTCCATTATAAGATACATCTCTGACCAAAATTTGGTATAGCAGTGGTCAATATTTTTTGAGATATCGCGGAAATGTCATCACGGTTGACGCCACTCAGACGGCCTTCACATAAATACATTAAGTTTCATAAAAAAGACTAAAAATAATCAGAGGATGATGGATTTCCATATAAACCTGGTTCTTCTGTGACAAAAATTTGGTAAAGCTACAACAAATATTTTTTTGAGTTATTATGGTGATGTCATTCCTTGTGTACCACTCAGATGGCATTGAAATAAATATTTCAAAGGTTTCATAAAAAGTTTAAAAATAATAAGAGGAAACTGGTTTGCAAGAGGAACCTAGTCCACTATAAGGTGCATCACTGACAAAATTTGGTACAGCTACAGTGAATATTTTTTGAGATATCGCGATAATGTTGACAAGACGGACAGATGATGCAGAGGACGACAATATCCTCTGGCACCCTAAGTGCCCAGGTAATAAAATGACTATTGCAAGCCAGGAAAATTGTGTTGGCTTTTTTTCTCTGGCCACAGGGATGCTTTCCTCAAATTTTTTGAGATACATTCAAAAATTATGGAACAACTGAAGTTTATAACTGTATCATGACAATTCGATACACAAGGATTGTATCATGACATGGTTTGGTGCAGGATTACAATCACGATATTTCAGTAGGGTGGTCCCCCTCTTGTAAGGCCCCTCTCAAGAGAGGCCACTTTGTGCAGCAGAGACAGCATTTTCATTAAATTTACCCCTCCAGAAACGCCACCCCTCCTATAAGGCCATAATTTTTGTGCCTTAGGAAAGCGGACCACTGTATTTCGATATCATCCCAACCCTAATGGCATGAGATGACAAATCCCATTTTATAAATGCCAATGGACTGGTCTGTCTCTGGTTTTAACATTGGTGCCTGGTAAGTCATGCTGCGGCTGCTCTTTGAGCAACAGGAGCACGACTCATGAGAGGATTCAACACTATAGAATACAGACCACAACCTTTCTCATAAAGGAGCAAAAGTTCTTTTGACAAGGAGTCTAAATGTGCATTCTCATTCAATTCTAGCACCACATTTACACAGGAAATCTGTTGAAACATAGGCAGACATTACCCAAAAATAGACCTGACACTAGTTAAGTTCCTAACATGTTTTTCCCAATAAAACTTACTGACAAACATCAAACACAAATGTCACTTACTTCTTACCATCAGTCAACAGCTTTCCTTAGCACACCCCGAGTGCACTGGAAAACTATTGACACATCCTACTACCTAGGAGGTGGGGTGGGTTAAAAAGTCTTTCATTCCAGGTAACTTACAATGGACAGTTATTTTGTGGCTGTAAGCAAAATTTTACTGAATCTGTGGACATTTTTTTTTTTACAACAATGGTCGTAATGTGTGCCAGACCTGGGGGGGGGGGGGGGGGGGGAGGAGGGGGAACATTATGGATTTTCTGTTGCCTGTGCCTCTGCATTTGAAAACACAACATATACAATGAAGCAAAAACCACACCCCCACAAAAGGCTCTCTACTATCTCTAGTATGGTGCACTTGAATCTCAGCATTGATCTTTTGACACGGAACTGAAAGTTTGCTCATATCTCTGAAATCTGGACTCATTCCCACAATTTGAAACATCAGCTTCTGATCTGGTTAAAGGTGGCCTTCATGTCATCGATCTTACGACAACTAATCCTAGATTTCATTGATTCATCTTTTGCGCTATCTCTGCAGAGACAAACCCAGACTTCAAGCTGAGCTCAATAGCACGACAGTTTCGTAAATTCATCCATCCTCCTGACTGACATTACCAGGTTTTCCAGACAAGCAACAAAATCATTGGTAATATAATTGAAGCAAACCTGAGCAGGCAGGTGGTCTCTGGAAAGCTGTTCATATCTACTGGATTTTCAGAAATTGGAGAGCTGCTTACTTGTAAGAGAAAGTTCAGGAGGGAGACTATTAATGAGAGATTCTTTTTTTATTTTTTGATTCAAAATGTAGATGCTTTGTGTACTGACGCACAGAAAACCCAATGACTGAAACTTGTGACTTCACGCAAAAAGAAACCGGATCTTCTATAGTAGCAATAATGATTTTCCATTGTTTTTTTTTCAAACTCCATTCAGTCTTATATATACTGGTTATTCCATCTTTAACCCTTTCCACGTTGAATTAAGACTGAGTCAACAACTTTCCTTGGCATGGGTTGGGCACTAAGTGCCCAACCCATGCCAAGGAAAGCTGTTGATTTGGGGCATGTGATCTTGATAAGTCTCGTGTACATTTTTCAGTCAAATTGTTTCTCACAACTGTTGAAATTAGTTGAAAACACTGAAGCAGACGACAGTTGACCACCTGCTGGTTTTGGCCGGTTTGAGGGGGAAAGGTTTAAATGGATCTTGCAAACAACCTTCTCAGTACTGTTACCCTTTTGTGGTAAGACTAAGTCAACAAGTTTCACCAACTTGGGTTGGTAAAATGCACTCATATTCATGCCATGGAAAGCTCCGGATCTGACGTATACTATCATGATAGGTCTTGACCTGACGTTTAGTATCATGATAGGTCTTGACCTGATGTATACTATCATGATAGGTCTTGACCTGATGTATACTATCATGATAGGTCTTGACCTGATGTATGCTATCATGATAGGTCTTGACCTGACGTATACTATCATGATAGGTCTTGGTTGACATAAACTATCATGATAGGTCTTGACCTGACATATACTATCATGATAGGTCTTGACCTGACATATACTATTATGATAGGTCTTGATCTGACGTATGCTATCATTATGGGTCTTCTCAACAATTGTCACCCAAACCGTCTTCTATTAATGATAAATTTAAGTAAAAGCTTTAGAGCAGATGACAATTTAAATCCAAGTACTTTTAGGCAATTTGAATGGGACAGGAAAAAAGGACATGACACTTTTGCTCAAGTGTCTATGACCGTAGCCTAAGTCAGTACTGTATTGGGAGAACGTTTCAACTTTATGATAAATAAGTTTGGGTGTTGGGCCCAGACACAGAGGTCTAGCCAATGGTGGTTAAGAGGTAGCTTTATGTAACTAATTAATATCAATATTAAAGTCCTTAACAGCATGTTTTGACATGGTCCGACTGATTCATAAGTATCTGTACATTAGTCCTTCCTCTGAGAGGCTCCTCTGGAAGACCACCTGCCTTTTATGACAACATTTTCATGTCCCTCATATTGTCCTTTCCCTGTTATTTGACATCCACTGATAGACCACCTTCTTTATGTGACCACCTCTGGACCTGCTGTAGGAGTGGTCGGTCAAAGTAGCCGCTATCATATTGCTATATTATGTAAAACAATAATGACTGACACAAGAGAGACTTACCTAAAATATAATGTAAGATAAGGCCCTGCAGAATATATAACCTGCGGCAGTTGCTGTCCGCAAAGCCCTCCATTGCCACCAGCCTGCTTCTGCAAATAGAGAAAAATAGGTCAATATAGGATTAGTATTTCAGTTGTGTCTGTTCATCTACTCAATACACAAACCTAATACACAAAGATCCCAGTTTCCAAGAGTTCTGTATTCCCTTCACATCATACATTACTCCTAACTGGGTCAAAGTTCAAGATCACCAAATGACCTGCTTTTGGTATGTAATACACTCCTATCCTAAAAATTATCAACACACTGAGTTTTGTATCTCTAATTATTTGGGTACAAGATATATGGCCCACTCAAGCATTTTCTGTGACAAAGTCAAAGGTCAAGATCACACTGACCTAATTTTGGTGTGCAATACAGCCCTATCCCATGAAGTGTCCAAGCACCAAATGTGATGGGTGTATGTGTTATGGAATGGGAAGTATGGGCCAGACAAGCTTCCTCAGATGGATGGACAGATGGTCTGAAAAGGATGGGTAGAAAGACGGTCAGAAGGATGGACAGAAGAACAAAGTGCAAACCTAGTCCCCAGCAAGGAACCAATGAAGATTGACAGGGGCCAACTTATGAGGCTTATATGCAGACAGAAAAAGACTGGGGTGTACTGAACTGCTATAAATTAAAGAGTAACAGACAGATCCCTTTGGGCCCCCCTTATAGTGGTCTTATGACCTTTCAAAATAATACTCTTGACATTTGCATATAGTAAAACACCACAAGTTGCATGCCTGATTCAGGGAACAAAACCAACTATTAAGTCAGATCCTGCGTTTTTCACTGTTGTTATCACGAAGATGAATAATGCAAGTCAAGTTACCCGATAGTCTATACTAGCACATAACAGAGCCTATAATATACAGGCAGCATTTTCTGCCTGGGGTGAAATGAAAGCAATGATATGTACTTTATGAGAACTCTGTTCCATGTATGCATTTCTGACAACTCTCGCAGCAGCACGTTCTCTTGATGACAGATTGCCCCAGTCCCAGAATTGCGGTGATGAGAGCCTCGCATCACCTTGCTACTGTCAGTCACACTTGAGGTGGAACGATTATGTGCAATGACAAACAGGACCTGACACCATCCTGAATTATTCAACAGTGTCGAGTTTTAAAGATTCACTATTTTGCCCCGAGGTACTACCAGGGTAACTACCTCTTTCCTGGATTAGTGAGTTGCGAGTCGTGTACCTGTCAGTCAACCTTTCATAAACCCAATGCCTGGGCGCTGACATCACCACCGAGGGCAACAGTGCCCCTTGTCAATTACATCAAAGTAGTCCCTCTATTACTTTTTCTGACACTATTATTGATCATATGTATCTCTGCTTGTGGAAAAAGGCTGAAAGATGTACATGTTAATTCTGTGGTCCTGGGCTTCCAATTGGACCCACCATGTAGCAAGTTTATCAAACATATCTCAGTAATATAGATGATGTATTGATGTTGGAGCAAGACTGTCTTCAATCTACCTCTCCTTTGCCACAGGGCTCAACCAGCAGCAAGATACACTTCAAACATACAGTACAGCCGCGCCAGTAACTTAGCCTCACCAAGAAAATCTTTCCGCTCTTTTATCTGATTCTGATTCAAACTTCCCCAGCATTACATACAAATATTTATTGACTTTTGATGCTGAGTTCCTGCAGGAATATTTATCAGAGAAAGACATTCCTGTCAGTAATTTATTTACTGCCTGGCCATGGCTGGATGTGCTTGCCTGCACAGCAGATCTTGCTGTTTTGCAAGAACACTCTGCACACAATGCTAACACATAAAAAGCTTTTTCGTATCTCTTTCAGTGCCAATCATGACTAAAGTCAATCTACTTAAGTCAAACTAGGCTGAATTATCATTAGGATCTCAGATTTGTATTCCTTGTGAAAAGATCTTTCATTCAAGTACCAGTATGCCTATAGTTCCTGAGAGAACACCCCAGGTCAACAGCTTTTCTAAGCATACATTGGGTGCATTGTACCCAAAGCATGCCAAGAAAAGCTGTTGACTCAGTCCAAATTTGGCATTGAAAGAGTTACTGTATTTATGCTTAGGGGGCTTTTTTTGGGGGGGGGGGGGGAAGAAGGCACTTGCCTATGGGAGACTGAGACTGTTCTTTTCAAAGCACCCAGAAACAGGCATAACCAGTTACTACAAAAAAATACAATAGCATACAACAAATCTCACTAACTATGCTAATCCCAGGAACACTATTTTTGCATCCTTTTAATTATCGTTATGTATACTTTATACTTTAGTTTAATCATCTTTAAATAACTTGTCTTCAACAACACAATAAAATGGATTTAATAATTACATTAACTTGTTGCTTGGTTGGAAACAGCATTTTCCCATCATTTTAAGCACCATCATCAATATTTTATTCAATAATTACATTTGTTTGCTGTGTGGTTAGAAAAAACATTTTTCCATCATTTAATTATTACTTTGCATATTTTATTTCAATAATTACATTTATTTGGTGTTTGGTTGGAATCAATATTTTCCCATCATTTTAATTATCGTCATGTATATTTTATACTTTGATTCAATCTTTAACTTGTAATCAACAACAGAGTACCTTGCATTCACTAATTGCATTTATTTCCTGTTTGGTTATGTTGTCAACATCACACTGCAGGTGCCAAATGCTTTTAAATTTACTGTCACAACAACTGCATTTCAAGTCCTTCTGATATATTTGTTAACAACTGATGACCACCAGAGGGCACTGCTTGTGAGTAAATTATATCTTATTTGACTACCCTGGGACACTTACAAGCTCCACTTATATGTACATGTTGGGTGCAAAATTAAATTAACCTAAAAAGCACCAAAAAAATCTTGTGATCACGACTCACAAAAGAAGTTATACCAACTGATGAGAGTTGGAGAAGACAGAACATATGTGGCTGAGGGCTCTAAAGCCAAGTCCTGCCACTCAAAGTTTAAGATGATGGACCATGAGTGCAGTTGGTTCATAAACAATAAACAAAAGCAGGCTGCTAATTAGTCCTGTGCGTATTTCAAAGAGTTTTTATCCATAAAATTCTTTCTTTTTCCCCTGCTTCTCCCATAAGCTGCCACTGGACAAAACTTTGATGCGTTTGAAATAAGCTTCAAAGAGAAAGTCTAATTAATGCATTATAAAACCACATCATTTGCTGGCTAAACTGTTCTACTGACCATAAATCTACAAGCCTGTAAAGGGTTAAAGCTTCAAGGGAGGTGAACACACATGTAAGATCTAAAACAGAACTGCACTTTAAACTATATGCTCCCTGCAGAAAGGTCACAGAAAGGTCACAGAAAGCTACCTTGAGATTTGTGAACACTTGCTCACTCCTGTGTCCAGCTGACTAATGCCCTCTATTGACATCTATATTAACTCTGTGTTTCCAGTGGCTTCTTGCCAATGGTAATTGACTCATGACAATCTTATTATCCCGTTATAATTAACCCTCTACTCCTTTTTTTTCTGTAAAAAGTGTGCTTTGCATTCAGAGGTAGCAAGAGAATATTCTGTTCTCTTCTGTTATGAATGGGTTTATGAGTAACTTTTTAACCCATTTTTAGCATGTTCTAACCTGGAAGGTAAACAAAATAGGCACTAAGGGTTAACGACACAGACTCTCTTTTGATTGCCTGAAATTTGTAAACAACAAACTAAAACTTAAGTAACAAATTTAAGGCAAATTACAAAACAGATTTCATAATTTCAAGGTACTCTTGAAAATACAGTATGGAAATTACCAAGCAAGTTATCAGTCTGCAACAAAAACAGAATAACAAAGCAGCTCCGGTTCTATTTCACAGAAAACCAGAATCTAATAACACTGAATATCCAATTTCACCCAAACTTAATTAGAAGAAATGCAACTCAAGAAGCTTCACTGCCAAGTAATTTCTTGGATTGTTACCGGATATCCTATCTCAGATGGTGATTAGCAGCTAATGCAGACTCTAATTGTGCAGAAACTTCTTAAGGATTTCACTGTCTCCAGCATCAGTAACTATAAACATCTTCTATTTTATGCGTTTTTTTTTTTTAAATTCTACATTTTTTAGGTCCATCTAATTTCACAAATTTGCAAGTTACAGTGTAACTCAAAGTGGCACCTTACTTTCGAAGGTGTTTAATTTTTCATTTCCACATTGGCAAAATTAAATACCTTGTGAAATTAAATGTTCAGATGCAGACAAGATTTAATCAGCAAATAACAGTCAATTGCATGCCTAGCCAGGTTTAAACTCATGAAAACATCACTGCTATGATTTTTATTTAGACACAGTCAATTACCCAGCCAACTTCAAACTCATGAAAACATTACTGCTACGATTTTTATTCAGCAGGGTTTCCAGATGGGAAATCAAAGTGAGACACTGTTGGCAATGTGGTAATATATTAAGTAATAAGTAAGGGTAGGTGTATTGATTACGTAAGTGAATATACAGAAGATAGCCATTGCCAGCTGATGATGCGCTTGGTTTGGTTACTCTATCGTATACACATAAATCAACTTGGCAGTAAATACTGTAAATTGCTTTAATTTCGCTGTATTCTTATTTTCGCTTATTTCGCTGATGGCACAAAACCGTGAAAATAAAAACACAGTGAAATAGTATTTTAACATTGTTTGAATGGGAATTATGTCCAAAACAGTGAAATTGAAACAAAAGTGAAATGTCAAAAATACAAAAACCGTGAAAATTTCTACACGCGAAAATAAAGCAATTTACAGTATGCAGGAGTTTATTTTTTATCAACTCAGGGGTACATCATGAAATGCCAACAGTATTCTCAAAAACTTGTTTTAAAAAACTATACGAACATCTGTGCAACTTTACCAGATTTAAAATGACCCACGTTATAGATGGATTACCCTCATGAGGTCAACCTCAGCCTCTTTTTTTTGTTTGGTTGGGTTGGGTTGGTTTTGTTTTGTTTTGTTTTGTTTTGTTTTTTTGTTTTTGTTCTTTTTTTGGGGGGGGGGGATTTTGGCCATATATGCCAAATATATATATATATATCAGTAGAAATTACTCCCACTAAACTATTAACCTTTTGTTCTCCTATCATATGGTTTGACAAATTATTCTTTGGGTGTACAAAGTTAATATCATTTGCTATGATCCTGGTCAAAGTCACAACAATGAATGCTCCCCACCTGAAAGGATCCTAAAATGAAAGCCAGCTATAATTTACACATTATAAATTCACAGTTTATGTAAGGTCAGGTTACTTTTTAGCAGATAATCTGAAACATTCTAATACATATGTAGTTACATGTACATTAAGTTCCCATTTTTTAACAACAACAAAATATCCTTTTTTTTGGGGGGGGGGTGTCATCATAATTTTAAGCAGCTGCTCCTCACACTGTCCTCATCTATAAATGATGTCTTTACACATAACATCAGCGCCCATCTCTGACAATTGACAAACTAACTTAGGGATCAGACAGTCATTCTTAATACAGTTTCTGGGGAATGTAACATACATGGACATACTTCAAAGTTAATGCAGAAAATAGAACAATCTTTAACAAAATAACTGTCCTGCTATTACTCCAGATTGCCACAGGATGTGTTTTCATGTTTGATGTGGACATCAAATCTAAATTTCTCATAAAGAAAAACTGGTGCGACATGTACACCCCTGCTGGCAGATGATTTTTTCACTGGAATAACTGAAAAAGATTAGAGAGGAATGATCAATTTGATGGGTCACGTCTTTACATCAGTAGAGTATACATTTTATATTATATATATATATATACATATATATCAGACAGACGTGATATCTATCACCACCTACGGCTTCAACAGTTAGCCTGGCTTCTTTTGAAGTCTCTGTGATATTACCCAGTAATACTCCAATGTAGATCATATCTGACACACACTGTGGCTAAGATGTCAATATCTTTGGCTTCCAGCGGCACCCTAGGCATATCGGTTATCCTTAGCAGAAAACTGTTGCCAATTCTCCCTCAGGTCT
This sequence comes from Hermodice carunculata, assembly GCA_964020975.1. Lineage (NCBI taxonomy): Eukaryota > Metazoa > Annelida > Polychaeta > Eunicida > Amphinomidae > Hermodice > Hermodice carunculata. The sequence continues at coordinate 72,113,516 of OZ026624.1, forward strand.
ATATCGGTGAAAATGACAAATTTGAATACTGGCGTTTTTTGCTAACAGAGGTTGTTGCTGACATTGAGTGAATAATGTCCGAAGTATGTTACAAATTGAGCAAGGTTTATAAGTGTTTTATTGACGAGGTTGCCTCCAAAGCAGACTTAGTTCTGTATTATCTCTAATACACATAGTCTGCCCCAGCACTAACAAGTTTTATTCTTAGTGTGGCTAATAGAAATGCACAGCCACCCTCCCATACACTTATTAACCAATAGGAACTTGGTCATTATCACCTTGGCCAATGGTTGTGTCTGTGTGTGCTCCATTGCATTGTAGTCTGTCGTCATTGTAGCCAAAACAGACCAAACAGACACTGAGCCACTTTTTCAGCACAAAAAAACACTGTTCCTGTAGTCCAGGGGCAGACCTTGTGGAGCAGGGAAAATGTGGGACATTGCTCTGTTCAGCTGGCAGTTTACTCGGGTTATAAATGTGCTTGAATAGCTTCATCGTTAAAGACAAAAGCCATAAGTAAATCACCCTGCCCCACCTACGATGTAACCTGTTTAGTTGTGGTGGCCAATTGGAATAATACCCTTAAGACACCAAGGGGAAGCTCAATTTAGTTAACTCATTCCATACTATGGTGACAGGCCTTGGTCAGTGGTTCTGGCACTGCCTGGCAAGTCATGCTGCAGCTGCCGCAAGGGCAGCTGCAGTATGACTTGCCAGGCAGTGCCAGAACCACTGACTTAAGACTATAGGCATGTTGGTACTTGAATGAAAGCTCTTTTCATGAAGAATTTAAGTATGCAATTGTTGGCTTAAATCTAGCTAAATGTATGGAAAAATTCAGGCAGGGTTTCTGCCAGAGTGAAATTTAGGGTACTCAAATATTCATATTCTCAAGTAAAAATTCTAATAATGAAAACTTTATGGGGGTATTTATGGGTAATATACACTAAAATTGTTCTTTTCGGCTAAAATCTTAGGTTAAACAAAAGTACCCTTGAGATTTTTTAGGGTATGCTATTTTACCCTTTTTATTCTCTGGCGGAAACCCTGTCAGGGACTGATATGGAATGAGTTAAATAAAAACTGGGTCATATTTAGTACGGACATATATTGTACCATAGTACCAGGGAAATTTCATTGTTGCAGCGTGTCAATTTTTTTCCCTGAGGAGTCTACCACATGACATATACATGTATTCTAACCAATGGCCTACTGTACAGCTCCATTGACGTAAACATTACTGTTCAGTATCGTAAGCCATGCACGTTTGAATTACTGTCCATATTTATATCTCATCGAGTGTTTTTCATTAAATTATGTCCGGCCATGAGTGACCACTGATAAGTCTCTACCTTGTTATCCACACACTATGTTATGAAACTGCACTCAGGTAGTCTATACTCAGTTGCCATGCTGCAGACCTGTAAGATATTAACAGCCTACTAATGGAAACTGGCCAATGATCTAACAAGACAAATATATGAGCAAGCACTATTATGAACATCTTAGGCAACTTCATGCAGTCCCCATCATGCTAACAGCCATAAAGCATTTAATCAGTGCTTTGGTACTGTAACCCTTGACATTAAGGATGGCCCACCCACTTCTCAATATACCCACTTATTAGGAGTTTACAGGTACTTTAACCCTTTCCCCCTTGAATTGACACTTGAGTCAACAACTTTCCTTGGCATATGATCTTGATAAGGCTCATCTACAATTCTCAGTCAAAATTGCTTTTCATTACTGTAGAAATTAGTTGAAAACACTGACGCAGACAACATTTGACCACCAGCCGGTTTTGGCCAGTTTTAGAGGGAAAGGCTTAACTCTCAGCCCCTCACACTTGGACAGTTTCCACTGACAATTTTCCCCCCCGAATCCATACCGCACCCCTTCCTCCAAACCCCCAAGCCACTTATAATACTACAATGTAATAAGCCTTAAATTTAAAAACCTTCTTTGAACAGCACTGTTAAAATACTGTAAAAAAGAATCAAACAGGGGTTTTTTTTGGTCTGATTTCTGATCAGTCAGATTTAAAAAGATGTTAGGGAGTCTCATAGAACATGGGCCTTTATTGGGAGCAATACTGTGCATAAAAAAAAATCCACTTCTTACTTCAAAATGGCTGTGTACGGTCCAACAAAACATAAGAGGTTGTAGTCGTCTTTCATGTATAGAGATGGCTTCAAGAGGACAATCCATCAGTGAGTCTGACTAAGCTGTCCTTCTCTTTATCTTGACACAATGGCTTCTATTTCCTTCTTCAAAGTGGATGGCTGTCTGGCAGAGCCTACATATCCTAGCCAGTACCTGAACACAGCCAATGACTCTACCACGTCTTTCTTGCCTCTGTTTTCACTGATTTTCACTTCGGTGATGTCAAGGAAACACAAAGGTTGGTCTGCTGAGCAGGCAAGCATCTCATATACAGATTATTCATGGAATTTAATTAACCCTTTCCTCCTCAAACTGCCCAAAACCATAAATTGTTGTCTGTTTTTATGTTTTTACTTAAATTTTATGTTTACAGAAAACATTTTTGATAAGAATTGTAGATAAGTCCTGTCATGATGGCATACCCCAGCCAGGGCCAATGATTTTCTGGGGGGGGGGGGGGGGGGTCCGAAACCGAAGCAGAATTGTGCATTTTTTTTATCTTGAAACTGAATTTGATATTTTTCTTACATGAATTATATATAAATATATAGCAGTGAAATGGAATTTGAAAAATTTTTGCTGATAAAATGGAATTCCTCTTTTTTTGAAATGGAAAATCCCTGGCCCTACCAAGCTCAACAGCTTTCCAAGGCATGGGTTAGGCCCAGTCCCAGAAAGGCTACTGACTCACTCTAACCTTAACCAGGAAAAGGCTAAACACGATGATAAGAAAACTGTCAGCAGAATATTTGAAACCAGTGTTTCTCTGAAACAAAACTACAGGGTGGATATATCTTGTCCCTTTTGGCAAGTTTGCTGCCTTTTTTTTTTCTTTTTAGATTTTAGCGATATATGGAGATACAAATATCTCAACTACCTTGCCCTTCTTTCTTGCTCCATAGGTCACTGAAAACGCACTCAATTTCTTTTTTATTATTACATGTATTTAATTGTTTATTTAAATACACACAAACAATATGAACATGCAGGGTCTCTCTCTCTCTCTCTCTCTCTCTCTCTCTCTCTCTCTCTCTCTCTCTCTCTCTCTCTCTCTCTCTCTCTCTCTCTCTCTCTCTCTCTCTCTCTCTCTCTCTCTCTCTCTCTCTCTCTCTCTCTCTCTCTCTCTCTCTCTCTCTCTCTCTCTCTCTCTCTCTCTCTCTCTCTCTCTCTCTCTCTCCACTTTGACATAGGATGTGCCTCATGTCAGTGCTGGCCATACTTGGTTGCTATGCCAACAGACATCACACTTCCACACTTTGACAACATGAATAATTTCTTTACAAGTACTGTCTCAAATGTTAATCAAAGGCCTACTTTTTGTTAGTGAAGAGCTCTAGTCAATCATAAATTCATCTTTTGATATTTTCTATGATAGGTAGTCAATCGTGGGAAAAGTTTGTTAACACACCACAGCAATGCAAGGGTTATCACTGCATTGTACTCTGGAATAATGACTGAGAAATTTCAATGCCCATTTCTTAACAAAATGAAGAGAACTCCCACACCTTCAGTTGCCTCTTTCAAATTCCCAGGGTCAACTGCTTTATATGAACTTTTATTTACCCCTGAAGGAAAGTTAATTCAAGTCCTTTTCAATGCCTGCAAACTGATTAGGGACTTTTTCATCCTGTTTTCATTGAAGTTTTTCAAGATCTTGGTGTACTTGAAGAAAATGGGAGTCATTAAATGTCTATATTTTGTGTGATTGAGTGACAATATATCAACTGAGTTTATCACAATGTAATAGTATTCAACAGTGCTCTGGTCACAGGGGGCTCTCTTTTACATTTGCAACAACACTGCCCCCTGGTGGGCCGAGAAGGACTGGACCTTTCATTGTAGAGTAAGATTCCCACAGAGGTATTGCCGTTTTGGCGACAGGGGCTAACAAGCCTATGAATGGTGAGTCAGGCATGGGCTCTAGGTAGGAGACTGTGCTTTCCTTCCTGGAGACTGCACTTCCCTTCCTGAGACGACGGCTCGTTAGCCAAATTTTAGTTTATGCTGACTTGATATTTTTACTGTATACAAATTTGAATATCTTGCATTGGCAGGCATATTAAGAATAACTAAGACCTCATAATATTGGAATGAAAAAGGTAACAAAAAAGTCATGTATTGTACTTTGATCCTTGTAAGCAGATTTTCTTTAAATATATTTGCCATATGAAGAAAATTTAATGATGACTCAAACATTTCCGGTAAGACAGAGGTTAATTGCTGATTCAGCATGGCCTGCCGTTGGCAATCACAGGTGCAAAGGGCACGTGGCTATCGATTGCTGACCTACCCTACAGTAGTAACAAAGACAGGAGGTGACGAGTGAGAACAGCCTCCCAACCAGCTATCCAAAGGAACAGAGCAGTTATATGTTTCTAAGCTTGCAGCCAACATAGACAAGAAAATGTACAGTGCTTGCTTAGAGGCTGAGCATTTTTCCTGATAATCATGGCAGTATCTTGTTACTAAATCAATGGACACTCATGCTGTTTTGTAAGACAACAATGAATCTATCTGTTAATTCATTTCCACATTTTTCCTATACCTGCCGATATCTCAATAGCATTTGCATGAGTTACTGTGGTAGACCTGGGGTTTCATTCTGAGATACATAATAGTCCACATATAGGCATGCACAATAGTGGAACTATAATCACAATACTATCATGTATCATCATACATCTACAATGTAGGCTCACAGTCTCAATGTGCAGCCAAAATTATCTTCAGGTGACCATTATTAAGACTGTGCACATCTTTACATTGTTGCTTGGTATGTCATATAAGTATATGTGACTGGTCCCGCTACTGTATTACTGAACTATGGACTTCTTGTATACCCTCGTTTTAGCAATAACATATGAATGACAGTAAAGCTACAGCAAAAATTTTACCGTATTTTGGGAACAGTATGCTCCAGTAATTAAAAAAAAGTATCAAAATTAAAAAAACAACACACACACACACACACACACACACACACAGACACACACACACACACAGACACACACACACACACAGACACACACACAGACAGACACACACACACACACATACACACACAGACAGACACACAGACACACACACACACACACAGAGGTCCAGTTCATCACCTGATGAAGCCACAGGTCAAAAATTTGCTTGTATTTTGTTTGGCTTTTTTTTTAGCCTTTCATTACAAAAAGAAGAGAAGTTGTTGACATTGACTTTGGCTTTGAATTGAATGTCAAACTGTGTTCACCCCATACATGTAAGGTCAACCTGCCACTCAAATCACCCAAAAGTATCCAGATGCAAAATGATGTCTGCTACAGTGAAACTTACAACTCCTCTGATGACAGCATGCTCCAGGTCAACAACTTTCCTTTGAGAAGCTGGTGTGCACTGTGTTCCACATATGTGAGGAAAGTTGTTGACTCGGTTTTCCTTTCCTGACTGGGAAGGGTTAAAAGTCAAAGAGCCATTCACCATAGAGTTATCTAGAACACTTCTAGAGTTATCTAGAACACTTCAACAAATTTTAAGAGGTAAAAAGTACAGATTGCAACACACACATTTTGATGAAGATATAGGTCAAGAATTTGATTTAATTTTGTTTGGCTTAAGAATACAAGAGAACCAAACTGTTAATTGATGGTAAATTACACAAACTAGCAGGCCTACATATATTATAAATTATCTAAGATTGAAATTAGTGAGTAGGGAACATTAAGGATGAGGGCCTCCTGAAGTTACACCCATACGATAATTAAACAGCAACAGATATCTCCACCACACAAGGGTTAAGACCTATAAGAGACCCATATCAAGTCAATGGCATGTTCAATGATTTTCGCTCCACAGAACATAGCCTGTCCTGGCACATGCACTGGACTGACAAACTGGATCTATTTGTATGCCACCCAAGTAGAGATTGACGAGTATAAATCATTGAAAGTACAGCTACATGATAGACAACCCCAGATAGACACAGTAATGTAAATACGCATAGACTTTTATAGATTTATATTTCTTCAAAATAGACAAGATAGAATCACTCCATACAACTAGAATTAGGAAGTTTTCAATTTGTATTTAATTCACAGCCTTTCAGGATACCTCCTACCACATATCAGTTGTGTTATGATTCTATTAACAGCTGTCTCGAGTGAAATTCTAAGTAATTTACAGCTGATGTTTGCACATGAGGTACATAGTAACAAATAGTGAATTATGTATACACACTGCAAAAGCAATAAAGTAAATTAATAATTGTGGACTTTGCACCTATGAGTGATAAACTATGTGATTTAACCCTTTCCTGGCAAGACTAAGACTGAGCCAATAGCTTTCCTTGGCATGGGTTGGCTGAACTACACCCACCCATGCCAAGGAAAGATGTTAACCTGCAGCGTGCATTCATGATAGGTGTTATCAACATATCTCAGCAAAAACATTTTCTATCAATAAGAAATTACATTAAAAAGAACAAACCAGACAACGATTTACATCTTGACACTTTCGGGCAAGTTGAACAGGAAAGGGTTAATATTGCTGGATCTTTGTTCAGAGAAATTTGAGAGACAAGCCTCCTGTTGGACGTGACACGGAACTCCTTTTATCTTATAAAATACAACCACCCTTGCAAACATGAGGTACTGTATAAACAATGCCATATTAATAGTCTGCCCATACGCTTGTCAGTCCCTTGACCAGGTACATCGAACAATTTTTGCCCTGCTTTTTTTAATCAATCAGAATCGTCATGAAAGCAAAGAGAGGTGTTTTATTTCTCATATCCACAACCCTTCCGCCCTGGGATCAATCTATGATGAGGTACAAATGACCAGCAGCCGATACCAGGACATGTTGACATTGCTAAAAATGATCTGTAGCCAGTATCACACTACGTCCACATATGTTTGATATATGCGCTAGACAAGACCTAAGGGCCACCACCATACATTGATCATAAGACCTTGATGTCTTTACCCAGTGCAGGCACATCCATGTTGTCCATGTAGCTGAATCAATTTATTTTCTCCACTTGCTCCCATGTTTGGATAGGGCCTGCCTCTGAGTCACCGCCATAGGACACAAGTGAAGCTGGCAGGACACAAGGTAAGAGCTGGCTGCCACCTGTAGCCACCCAGTCTTCTGTCCTTTCAAGGATGACCTTGAAGTGACCTTCACTGCTATCAATATATCTAGGCCATCATCCTCACCGTGTGACATTTACACTGAACACATTAATTCTCCAGCATGAATGGGTCCTGACAAGATGAATCTGTAAGCGTGCTGGAATTATGGTAAACCTGAAATGACAGCATCATCATCACATACAAGTTTCCACCACAAAGTTGATTTTTATCAAAACATGGGCTTTACTTCTATCCTGCCTAAGGTTCCTAAGTTTTGATAATTTTTGTTTCATAAGAAGTTTGGCCTCTACCATTTTTAATGTAATTCATGCACAAATATTGCATATCATTTCACAGACACCTGTGTGCGTGATTGATTGTCAAAATGAATGATGTAATGGTCCAAAAGTCTGGGCCTACAGGGCTGCCAAGCAGGCAACAGGTGAGTCCTTACCTGGCTTGGAGGAGGTTACACTTTGTGTAGCATAGTAATGTTCTGGTAATACAATGGGCCTCTCATCAAATCTAATATAGAAGCAAGCTAGGCCTTCCTGCTGCCACAATATGCTCGGTGAAGAAAATCTGCTATTTGAAATTGCTCTCATTTCTCCCTGGGCAAACAGTTTCCCCGACAGGATAAACTAAGCCCCAGTTCCATAGGGCCATATATGTGGTTCAGTCGTGTTACTTCAAACAGACATTACCATGTAATTTTACCTGTGCTGCTTAAACATGGACACCCACAGACAGCCTGGACTCACCTGCACAAATATAAAACAATGGCTGCTGTCTGTTCTGGTCCACAATGCATGTGCACACCTGTCGACTGAATGATCAAAACATCATCTCTATTTATTATTTTTTGAATAATAGCTAAATAGTTCATGCTCAAAAGTCATCACATTTGTTAAATTGCTCTGTCTTGACTCATTCCACCGTAATGACGCTTTTTCTCGCTACTATCGAAATGTTGTCTGCCAATTGTATTTTACTAATTTAGGGATTATTTTTCAAAATTTTGCATGAAACTTGCCTGGAATATCATTCCAAATTATATGCCCATGGTACACAGCTTTCCTTGGTGTGCTCTGGGCACATTGCGCCCAGAGTGTGCCAAGGAAAGCTGTTGACTCAGTCTTCTATCAGGGTGGAATGAGTTAAACATGAGATGTTGCCAATATTAACCCAAAGCACCTGTCTCAATGGGCCTTATAGCTCTCTGGTGGACCCAAGAAAGTCTTACCGGGTAGGTACATTTTTTTCATTATCAAGAAACTTCTTGACCTGTGCAAAGCAAATTAATGTCTCTACTACATACATTTCATTTCAAACCGAATGCAATACCAAACTCATCTATTTCTTCATGATTGATTGCAAAAAATATCAGACAGCAATTCGCACAATGTTTCCAATTTGGAAGGAAAGGCTTCATATGCGTAATGCTTTAACAAGGGGCCATTTTATGTTTCATCATATTTCTTTCACTTTTTAATATACCAGAATATGAACTAACATATCACTTTTCAAACATTGGTTGGGACAAAGAAAGCATACCTACGTAACACAGATACACATAGTATGCAGTCTGATCTGATTACTCAAAAAGCATACCTAGTATACAGATACACATAGTATGTATTCAAATATGATTACTCAGAAAGCATACAAATTATACACTGATACACACAGCATGTATTCCAAACTAAATACCCAGAAAGCATACCTAGTATACACAGATATACTTATGTATTCTAATCTGATTACTTATAAAACAGACTAAGTATACATAGATTCATGTAATATATACATGTATTCAGATCTGATTTGCTCTGGAAGTATACCGTGTGTACACTGATACATGTAGTATGTACATATGTACACAACTACTGTCTGAAGAGGAGATTTAGACTTTATTACTGCTGTATGTTTCCTGTGACTGTTATATCTACTGATGTATCTTTCCCGTGACTCTGTTATATCTACTGAAGTATATTTCCAGTGACTCTATTATATCTACTGATGTATCTTTCCCGTGACTCTATTATATCTACTGATGTATATTTCCAGTGACTCTATTATATCTACTGATGTATATTTCCAGTGACTCTATTATATCTACTGTTGTATCTTTTTTCCCGTGACTCTATTATATCTATTGATGTATCTTTCCAGTGACTCTATTATATCTACCGATGTATCTTTCCAGTGACTCTATTATATCTATTGATGTATCTTTCCAGTACTTTCTTTACAGAATGAAAATGACTTACTGATTTAACAAATTTAGTCCCCCATTCCCAATTCACCAGCAGACATCCCTCATGCCAAGTTTTAATTTGTGCCTCTCTGACCTAGACAGACACTTGCAGACACGTTCACAGCAGTTGACTTCAGGAAAGCAGAATTCCCTTTTCAGTACAACAAATCATCTTTTAATAGAACAACATCTCCACACACAACTATGGCACTATTTTATTAAAATTGCACAGGGACCAGGTTTTCATTTAGAGTTGCCATGGTAGTCCAAGACAGGGTGCATCCCTTGACTCATTCCATCCTAATGACGCTTTTTCCCGCTAATATCTAAATGTCGTCTGCTAATTCTATTTTACTAATTTTGGGATTATTTTTCAAAATTTTCGATAAAACTTGCATTGAAAATCATTACAAATTATATGCCCATGGTCAACAGCTTTTCTTGGTGCTTTCTGGGCACTCAGAGCATGCCAAGGAAAGCTGTTGACTCAGTCTTCAGTCAGGGTGGAATGAGTTAAATGTAACTGGGAGTCTTGACAATCTTGGGACAAAAGGTTCTAATTGGCTACATCCATGCCTTGGTTGAAACCTGGCCGTCTCCACCTGACCACCTAACACAATTCCCGAACAAACACACGGCCTATTTTGCTGCTATAATCAATGGCAAATTAAAATTATTTGACCAGAAAGGAGCACAGATGGAAGTGGGGAATTGATTAATTTCATCGCAGACAATACTGTCCCTGTCTACTGAGAACAATGGATACATGCCTACTCTGACAGAAACCATTTCCCCTGGAACAGGTCTGGACAATTCCTTCCTAACATACTCATTTAACTTCATTCACATCTTCAAGACAAGTCTTAATACACTTTATAGTAACTTAAGTAAGCATTTCACATAATATTTTACAAGTTATTACCAAGGTCTGCCTTGCACAACAATAGAAAACATGAAACCTAGCTACATGACAGGTTTTAACTTCTTTCAAACCAGTCTCCAATTTTCCAATAGTTACCTGGATTGGACTCGTTTAATGCCATATTTTGGACTGAGTCAACAGCTTTCCTCAGCACACTTTGGGTCCAATGCACCCAAAGTGACCCATGAAAAGCTGTTGACCTGGACTACTAAATTTTACGTAACTATACAGGCATGTTGGTACTTCAGGCTTTTTTTCAGAGAACAAGAATCTTGTACCCTTATCACAATTCAGAGCGGTAGCTTCTACAGCTGTACATGTAATGTGTACATGTAATGTGTACATGTTGTTTGGCTTTGCTTGCAGTTGGCGCTGAAAGAGTTCAAATGAGCACTTCTTATATATGATCTCTATATAAAAAGAGCTTTTGCTGAGTATCAACAAGTAGGGTCTACAGTCAGCTCAGCCATTTTTCCTCTGTACCTAGAGCCTGTATTTTTTCCGTTTTTAATGGAAACGGAACGGAATAATAAATTTTCGTCACCTCTGAAACAGAATTTGCTGTTTTGCCTTAATGCGTTTTACATACAAAGAGAACTACTGAAATGAAATTTGGAAATTTCTGGCTGGTGAAACGGAATTTCTAGTTTTTGAAACAGAAAAATACAGGCCCTATGTACCAGGTAAGTCATATAACAGCAGCCATACTCTACATTGTAAGGGCCCCCTCAGTTCTGTTAGTGAGAGCTGATTGGTCACCCCATCATCATACTTGAAATATTGACATTTACACTGTCATCGTATCTCCAACTTTGAAGTTTTCAATCCATTTGAAATTCAATGACAACTGGTACATGAAGTAATTTGTCTTTTTTTTTGTTTGTTTGATTGTCAGTCTGGCATATAGCTCAAGATCATAGCAGATGATAAGAACCTGTCTGGTAACATGATACTGTCAAATCAAACTAATAAAGGGGTCCCTCAAAAACATGCAAAATAATTGTATTGGATCACCTTCTTCCTTGCTTTTTTCCGTTTTTCTTTTCTTTGCTTTATTTTCTTTTTTTTTTTAACTTTAGAAAACATGACATTTTATTGCTAGTCATGTTCACAGACCTATGGAACCGCATCTGCCTTTCAAAAACAACACAATACATGACTAGAACAGACAGAAAAGTAGACCACCATGAACTATATGTTTAAAAAAGATAATTGTTGATATTACAGATCTATTGCCAGAGGTGCTTAGAATATTTATTGTACGCCATGTCAGACATTTACTTTAACCCTTTGCCCCTTAAACCACCCACAACTGGCTGGAGGTAAAACGCCACCTTCGTCAATGATTTTTGATTAACTTCAGTGTAAATGACAAAGTAGCATTCAGGTCAGAGTTGTAGCCTATCAGAATAGCATGTTCTAGGGCAACAGCATGCTGTAGGTCAACAGTACTATTTAACCAGCCCAAGGAAAGCTATTGCCTCAGACTTAATACCAGGGACAAAGGGACTTATGTTAAAACTCAACAACTTCCATTTTTAGGGACACCTGCTGAATCGAGACCTTACTTTTCTTTAAAATTTTGCAACAGAATAGTTCTCGCCCCCTTCCCCTGCAAAGCACACTATCCATGCTAAGGAACCCCCTTCCCCTGCGAAGCGCCCCATCCATGGCAAGGAGAGCTGTTAACCTGTGCCCTGTTATCTTGGTAGGTATCATATACAATCCTCATTCAAAGTGCTCTCCATTACTGTTTAAAATACAGTGAAACCTGTTTAGAGAGACCACTGTAATGAAAGACCACTTGCCTTTTAAGACCATATTTCCCAAGTCCGTTTTGCTATCTTTCCCATGTTACTGTACCTCCATTGAGAGACCACCTGTCTTATGTGACCACTTTTTAGCCTGCCCTACGGGTGGTCTCTCAAAACAGGTTTCACTGTAGTCCAAAATATTGCAGCAGATGACACTGGGCCAGCAGCTCGCATGATTCCAAGCCTTCTTATATCCCTTGTTAATCCTTGACAGGCAGATCATACCCGTTATGCCTGTGCAGAGGTCGTTCTGACCATGAGCCATCTAGCCAAATGTTAACATTTCTTTAATTTGGCTTAGAACTATGAAAATAGCAAAAATACTTTAAAATGAATTATAAACGGACCAAGACCAAGTTTTTGTCAGTTGGGCCCGTATTTCCAATTTTGCCTACAGATTTTCAGAGTCTAGATGCATCCCTGCTGTGCACACCTAAGTTGTCCACTATCTGTGTCTCAGTAAGTGCTGTTGCTAGACTATAACAAATTACTTTTATATCAACTAGTTATATGACACAATGCTTGCTTCAATTGCTGACATTAATACCCTGTTTTCCACAATGTCAATATGCCCACTCAAGTGTCTGACACAGAATTGCACAGACATAAATTTTAAATTAATGATTAACATACCCGGAAATATATAGTCTCATGGTTAGTGACATGTTCTGCCAAAAGTAGGTAAATGCCTGGTGACTGTTTTTACCACAAGCCATTCACCAGCTGCTGTACCCTAGTGGCAGCATGACTATTGCAAGGCACTGAAAAGCCCTTGAACTTTGGACACGATAGTACCTGGATGAAATTTCTATTTGAGGAGAAAATGAACATGCAATTCTCACTTAACTGCAGCTTAATACAGAGATAAACTGATCTCTGGTACACAAAGAGTTAATAAATCTAATATACCCACTGACAATTCTCTCACTCCAGTTATTTACTGCCCAGGTACCAGATCTCCAGTAAATCCTGGAGGGGGACAAACAATACACATTTGCTGGAAGACTTCTCCAGGAATGGGCTTGTTTATGGCCCCCATTATATTACATCCATTGACAGCCCATTGTTCTCTTTTATGCATCTGTCAACTCTCAAGCACCTCTTATAGTTATGTCCACTTTGTGCTTATCAAGCGATCAAGTTTTTTAGTATCCATATTTTGATCATTGCCCCTGGCAACTCAACCAACCAAACTCAGTGAACCAAAATTTCAGAGGGTAAAAGATAATACATGCACGTAATTTAATTTTTGTGACAGATCAGTTTTAAAGGTCACACCCTATGTCAAATGATGTCAAGTGGTCTTTCACAAAAGGCACTTACACTGCTATTAATATAAATCAATTTCCTTTATCATTATATTTCATATGGCCCATCCTTCATGAGTAGGGACATGACATTTAATTTTTGAAATGTGTAAAAAATGTATCATCATCATCATCATCATCAACAGCAGCATCCTTTTATCCAGTCTCTTTGCAATTAACATTCGCATTGACGTGATAAACCTGTCTTTCCCCACTTAACATATCATCACCACCACCACCACCACCACCACCACCACCACCACCCCCACCACCACCACCACCACCACCACCACCATCATCATCATCATCATCATCATCATCATCATCATCATCATCATCATCATCATCATCATCATCATCATCATCTTTTATCCAGTCTCTTTGTAACTGACATCCCCACTGAGGTGATGATAAACCCGTCTTTGCCCACTCAGACTGATAAGTTAATGGTCAGTCATGGCCACTTGGCTCTTTGTCCTCACAATGTGCTTTGAAAGCATAGGTTGGGCATCTTCTGGTTAATTAATGATTTTGTCTTTGTCCTCCAACAGATTTTTCACTCAAAAAGATAACCACATATAAACAATTTGTATTTTTATTCTATCTTTGGCCATTTTCTGAATGGGAGTAATATGTCTTGTCTGGTCTCCCTCCACACCCCCATTTTTCAAAATTTAATTATCAAAACAAACAAGGTATTCTTGATACTTTCCATGACCACCTGTCTTGTTAGATCATCCCTTCATTTTGGATAGACAGTCAATAAGAATTGATCTTTTTCTCTTGTTTTCTAAAAGAAGTGACAGAAGGCTTTGGATATGTACGGGTCACTAACTCAATTCCTTTGTCATTGATGGTGAAGTCTTTCCCTTCTGTGAACTGTCTGCTAAGTGTCCAGCAATTGATATGGCAATGTCTCTGCAACAATTACATAACATAAACATATTTTCCACCTTTAATTATTTCACATTTCTGCATGGAATTTTATTGCTACATTATCTATCATCCCTGAAGAGTGAAATCAGTGAGTCTATTATTAGCTGCCATTATCACAGTCTTCTGATCCATGCAGCTAGAATTACGGGTCACTCATTGATGGGGAAAATCATGTACCTTTCAACACATTGTGGACAAATTAAACAATGCAATAGGCAAATTACATGGCGATAACAATTGTGAACACACTGATATTTCCCATAAAATACATCCCTTATGACTCACTTGGTCAAAGGATCCAATAAAGTTACTTTATTTTATTGATTCCCACTGCCTCTGGTCACAGAAACGACTGCTGTGGGAAATTGTGGCAAAAAACTACAGGGACTTTGACCAACCTTTAGCTTGTAATTATTGGTCATAAAAATCAATTTGCACAACAGTTAAGGAGCTGGGGCGTAATTAAAATGGAACAAGGTGCAGGACAGACTGGGGCAATGGGGAGTTAATCAGCTGCCCAAAGGAGCTGCCACAACCTCTCTTTACACTTAACTCTTTGTCCACTGAATTACTAATAACAATGAAGCACTGTCTCTTCTAACTTCTCCAAATTATATTTCTTTTTTTAACCAACAGACAAGATAAACAAAACGCATGACATTTGAAACATCATCATGCTATTTCTACCATTTATATTGCATTTTGGATATTTCAAAATGAACAGACATTTTAGTGCCGTTGGACTTTCCGTCCTCCAGTACAAGAGAGTTAAGCAGCATGATGCATGAGGCAGGGGGCACCTGTCAGCATGCCCCAGTGCTCAGTTTCCTGCCCCACACATCCATCTGTTTAAGGCTTTTTAGACTTTACATTTTGATAGATGAAGACAGCCACTAATAAGGCTGTCATTGTCAAGTCATTCGGCTCCTCTTGTCACCTCGTGGTGGGAGACGTCTGTCATTCTACTCTTGTCAATGTAACCGCTGTAACCCGCTTTACACTTCAAAACACTTAAGCAAATATCACTTATTAATCAACTTAACTCTTTCACTGCCCGCTTCAACAAAAGCTGAATGTGCTTTCAATTGACGTAACAATAACAGATTGATATTCTTTGTAAACCTTGCAGTCAAGTGCCAACATACTTCTAGTTGCGACACCAGATCAGAGACTGTTTTTAGCAATTTTACTTTGCGTTAATTCGTAATGCAGTTTTAGCCCTGGTACATTACATGTTTAATCTACATTTCAAAAATGCAGCACATCTTTATGAAACTGTTTGATCTCTGCTTGGTTTCTGTAGAAATGGAAAATTCCTAGCTTTAAGTGTCATCTGACAGATGATAGAGCAACTTCCTCCTGTTATTTTTCCTTCATTATACTTAAATTATATACTGTTATATTCTGAAACAAAGAAAATCATTGGTTTCTCAACATATATACATGCACATGCACTTTAAAAGTTTTACAGGTCTAACTTTAGGTAAGTGATGGTACAAGTCCAGTCCAGTCCATCACAATAGTATTTTGCCTGGCAATCTGTGAAATGAGAGCAGTCATGAACTGTTTCCATTTAACAACATTACAAAGGGAAAATTGAAGGTTGGACATTGATGCCATGGAGTCTGAGAAATGCGCTGTTATTTTCTGAGCAGCAAATGGGGAGGAGATACTTGGTCGATCAAATGCTGACTGGAAGTCAAATATATACAGCTATTTGACCCAGGCCTACCTGTTTACCTGCTATCCTGCTGGTCATTACAGGTAAACACAGCAGTATTGGGCAGTCTCCTGCCTTCCACTGACTGACAACAACTACTGGTCAATATTAACCCTTAAAGTGCTAATCACTGCTGTAGTCGTTTTCTCATTACAGTTGAAGTTATAACGATTAAAAGATTCAAATTCCACATGAAGATACCTTTCATTCAAATACCAGCAAGTTTAGTCTAAAGCAAAAGTAGTCTTAGTCAACAGCTTTCCTCGGGGCACTTTGTGCGCATTGTTCACAAAGTTCCCCAAGGAAAGCTGTTGACTCAATCTTAAATCAGTGTTTTAAGGGTCAATAAGCCTCCTGGCTGGCTATCCAGTGCCATGGGAGGGACAGGTTACTGTGCATGACATGCTGAAATTAGTTCTCATGATTAGGCCACCCCCATGGTACATGTGTGTTTCATGGAAATTTCATTTCACTGAACAAGAGGCCTGTCATGTAACTAATGCTGTGCTGACATAATTATAATCTGATGACTGTCACCCAAAATTCGTTTCTTGAAATGCATTCCCTGCACATCCCTGAGAAATTTGTCAAGGTCGTTCATATGATGCAACCTTAAACTTCCACAAAAATACACATTTGCGGTACATTTGATATCATCCTCCTTATTCTTTATCAATATACTGAATTCAGTGTCCTTTTCTTAAGTGCTTAATGACCTTAAAAATAGGTCAATGTCATACAACAGATTATAAAATTTGAACATTGGCCAAAAGTGTACATTTAATTTTGTGTAAGATTTGCAGTTCCATTTCAATTTATAACATCAAAGGCATCGAAATAAAATCATTCCCTCTATGACCTTGAAAAAGAAGTCAAGGTCATCCATATTATGCAACATTAAACTTCTACATACTATACATGTTTATGGCACATTAAGTATTGTTAGCCTTCTAATTTCTCAACATCTCAAATCTAGTGTCCTTTCCTATGCCCTTAATGACCTTGAAAAATATGTCAAGGTCACCCAACATGTCATAAAATTTAATCATTGGCCTCATGCGTATTTGGTGGCAGTTTAGAAGTTCCATCTCAACTTATAATCCACATAATGAATTTAATGTACTTTTATTACCTATGATGGTAGTTCCACTTAATACCACCAGTGGTGCAACCATGACTGCAAATATAATACGCTTCTGTCTGTATAATCGTCCTGTAATGGTATGTTGCTACATAAACACAAGCACCATAACAAAAAAAAAAAAAATTATTTCCTGAAATGTATTCTCTACGTGACCTTGAAAGAGTACATCAATGTCATCCATATTATGCAATGCATGTGTAAAACTCCTACCTATGATACACATCTATGGTGCATTTGGTATGATATATGTGAGCCTGATTTGCTCTGAGCATATTGATTTGACTGTGTTTTTAACACATTTTGGTCCATACCTGTTGTTATGCTGCAGGTGGCAACACCAAATTTAAAAACTTTTTGTCTTTTAGCATGATTGCCATTCCTGCCAAGTTTTGTCATGATTCATAAAAAAATTCAAAATATTATGTTTTCAATATCTTAGCCCATAAATGATGGAATACTACTGATGGCATCACCTATGTGTATGCTGACTGAGATTTTCAAACACTTGATAAGCCCTGATAATTATACAGAGCTAACTTCAAAACTGTGGACTGTCCATACCCACAAGAATAAGTTGATGGATAGACAGACAGGAGTGATCACATAAGCTTTGCCACTTATGGTCAGCAAAGGAAAAAAAAATTGAAAGGCATAACAGGGCCTTTTTGAAATGCAAGACACTTATGGTCATTATTAACCTCAGTAATGATAAGCACAGCAGTTGAGTTTCAATGTCACACACACACACACACACACACACACACAAATACACACACACAATACATATTTTTTTAAAAATACATTTTAACATGTATCACAATCCTCATAATATGATGATAAAGGACAAAGAAGGCTCAACACTTCCGTGTATAAATGAATACCAAACTAAACTCAAATGTATAATTTCCAAGGTTCTACATGTAAATCTACATCATAGTTGCTGGTTCTCCCTTAATCTTCCTGGCATCACAATGTCTGGATCTCCCATGCCCAGCATGCAACCTATAGCCTGGCCTCCCTGTCTCACTGCTTGCATTACCTAACTAACTCCAGCTGATACAACTGCTTTAACTCATTCTGGCCCCAAACCCTATGCCTTCAAGTCACCTACTTCATTTTTCATAAAACTTTTTGCTTGGACGGGAAATGCTCTGAATGTTAATTATAAGGAAAACCCATCGGGATGATAATCTCCACCTTTGCCAGCAGCTATTTCTGACCACCCATGCCACTGACTGCTCGAGTGTGTCCTACGAGTGCCGCCAAGGTCAGGAGTGCACCTGACGCTGGCCAAGACAGGTTAACGTGAAGACATGTCAGCATCGCCACATGAATGTGTTGGTCAATTCTGGCTGCATTTAGCAGTTTTAGATAAACAAATCACATAATAAGACCTAACTTGTACACAGGCAGGCACTGCTGGCCTCTCCTTCATCTTTCCACCTAGTTCACTTGCATGGTTTTTTTGTACCTGGAGGCTCACACAGGTATGACTGAGCTGTGTGACTGTTAGAGGTCCACAAGCTCTTCAACCTTATACAACTGTCTACTTCATTTACTGCTACATTTAGTGTTTATACCTTGCAAAGTCCAAAGTCTTAAGTACCACATGTAGAAAGACATCACGCCTCTGTTGCAAGTATATTCTTTTCTTTTTCTTTTTCTTTTTTTTTTTTTGATGATTCTATGAAATCTGGAACCAAATGAATATGGAACAGGATATATATATATATATATATATATATATATATATATATATATATATATATATATATATATATACACATATATATATATGTATATATATATACATATATATATATATATATATATATATATATATATATATATATATATATATATATATATATATATATATACATATATATATATATATATATATATATATATGTATACAGGTACCTGCTTCAAATACCACTGCCAGTAAAAGACCACATCTCTTTATAAGACCACTCTTTGATGACACTTCATCGTTTTTGTTCTTTCACCTGCACTATAAGGCCATCTGTAGTATAAGACCACGTTTTAAAGGTAACAGGAATGGTCTTAAAAAGCAGGTATCACTGTATAGGTAGGTAGGTAGGTAGGTAGGTAGGTAGGTAGGTAGGTAGGTAGGTAGGTAGGTAGGTAGGTAGACAGATAGATGTCAGGCTAATTATAATGACTTTAATTATAGTAGTTGCTATCTAAGATCCGCCCTACTGCTAGCAGAAATTGGTTTCTCAGGTGCTCTGACAGCTAAATTTGACCAAAAAAAAAATTAAGTGTGCCTTAAAAAGAAATTTTGTCTGTCCCAGAAGGTGGTCTTTGTAGTAGGTGCCACATGTATGTACATTGTTAACCCTTGAAGTGCTAATCATTACTATAGTTGCTTTCTTATTACCATTAAACATATAATGGTTAAAAGAGTCAAATTCCTCATGAAGATACCTTTCATTCAAATACCAGCAGGCCTTGTCTAAAGCAAAATTTAGTCTTAGTCAACAGCACAATGCAAGCAAAGTGTCCCGAGCAAAGCTGTTCACTCAATCTTAAATCAGCACTTTAAGGGTTAAAACCCAAGCCAATTAACAAAACAGCAGTCACAATCTAATTATCAAAATAATGATCCCCTCACAAAACAGTAAATTTCTCATTATTATCTATGGTAAATAAACAGAGTTCATGGTCTCATACATAAGTTAAGGTTCGCGCAGGGTTTCTTTAAATTATTTACCACTTTAAAATAGCTTTCCTTGATCTGACCCTTGAAGACAGTTCAAACAGGAAAATTAATATGTTGGGAAAATATTGTTTTTTGTCTGGACTTAATATCTCCATCAATCAGAAAGAAAAGAATTGGAGACATTCCAGAAGAAGCAGAATATGTAGCATAGATACCAAAGAAACAGGAAATACAAAAACAGCAAACACAATACTGTTTACTTTTGATGAGAACTCTTCTTGCTCGAAGTGACACCAAGAAAAAGCTGAACAGAGTATTGCACACTTCTGATTATAGCAAATCACTTTTTGCATGCCTCATGTCTGTCAACAAATGCTTTAATCAGTCAGTAGCACAATTTAATAACCTTTATGGCTCAGGAGTTCAAATGGCACAGTGCTTCAATATCATTAATGTTTACTTCAAACCCAGTTTTCTTCAGCTTTTCACTGAAAAGTCTCACGTAAGCACATACATGTGGGAGCAGTTTGGAATGAAAATTGCAGAGCGCTATGACAGAATGACATTTGATCCTCTGTCTCGTCTACCAGTGGCTCACAGCCAGAGATCTGACAAATAACAAGGCTAATCCCATATGATCTGGAACACGGAGAGGTGAATCTGTCAATCCAATTGCAATGCTTCATAACATCACACAAACATGAACATAAATCACAAAACTTATGCACGGGCTGGTATAAAATAGTGATAGTATTGCTCAATTTATAAACGCAAAGTATGAATACAATTTCGGACAGCCAAAAAATAATTATACATCACACAATGGGGAGTAATCACAACAGGGAACCTCAAGGCGGGGGGGGGGGGGATTACTGTTAAGAGTGGAGGTCATTTAACCTTTTTCCTCTTACACCAGCTAAAACTGACTGGAGGTAAAATGTCACCTACTTCAATGATTTTTCGTCAATTCTACTGTTAATGAAAAACTGTTTCAGTATGAACCACAGACAAGCACTATCAACAGGGCACACCACATGGAAAGCTGTTGCCTCAGTTAAATTCACTGGAGCCACTTAAAGTCACCATATTACCAGTATGATACAGTCATACTTAGGGCGTGGTACACCTGTTGATCATCATGTAAAATGTCAGATTATTTTAGATGTTTTTGTTACAAACCTTTTAAAAGTGTACATTTTGTGAAAGCTAACATCTGGTCATATATGATTTTGTTGCTGAACCTTAGTTTTTATACATATAAATTATGTAATCAAATTTTGAACACCAATGATCCAATTTCCCATAAAAATGAAATATCACTTTCTAAAAGGCACATATTATGTCCAGCTAATGATATCAAAATGAATACAGAAGCCTATCATAAACTGAATTTTAAAATTTGCAGAAAGTCTTGGATTTAACTTTTAAAGCTAATTTTTAACTTATTTAAGAATTCAAAATTCAGTTTAAATTTTAAATAGTTCTTAAATTTAAATTAAGTACTTCATCAAAAAATTTGGTTTTGTAGAGAGATATGCCCCTTTTTTGAGTTTTGAAAAAGAAAAATGCACATGGATTACTGTTTAACCTAGTTTTTTTATTAACCTTAAAAAGTACTGAAACTTGTTAATACCCCCCTCCCCCCCAAAAAACACAGGCATTTAAAATCTAAAAATTTTGACAAATGTAAAGGATCTGTATGGTGCATTAGATCACTCAGAATGTCTACTTTCTGGAAATATATAGTTTATATTGGATTATTTGAAATATACAAGCATATGAAAGTTTGGGACAAAGTAGTATTTCACATGAAAAGTGTTAGGTGAACCATGTCATTAACTGAGGAGCTGCCATACAAGTAAGGGTCCATATCTGTGAGCAGATCGCTGTATTCAACCGGACAAAATTTGTTGCTCTTACAAAAAAATACCCTCAAGTTTTTTTTTTTTTAGGAAAATGACAGTCATTATCTACACACCCACTGAGTTTCAAACCATCATCATGTAAAAAAAAACAACTAGTTTCTGCATGTTTCCGGAAATGTTAGTGCCATCACCGATATACCCATCAGTATATATACATCTGCATTATGGTGGATGCTTATTGCACTAGCCTAATCATACCACAAGCCATTTTCAGCCGAATTTATCTGCATGTGTCACATTTGGAAGTGTCAATCAATCAAAGTTGAGAGTATTGACATAGAATGTCTGAAACATATGTTGTCAAGCGTATAAAACCTGTTCGAAACTTTAATCCCTGAATAATGAATAGTTTACAGGCTTTCCACCCCCCCTCCCCACCCTCACCCTCACCCTCAACTATGCACTCAGTATGGCAGTAAAATTTGCAGTTTTCTTTAAGCAATCATGTGCCGTAGTCCCTCTTTTGAGCGGTCACTACTAGCACAGACCACAACAACATATAATGCAGGTGGTCGCTCATTGGAGGAACCCCACATGCATGATTTCAACAGCTCAGCTCCGGGCGGACTTTCCCAGGTGTGCAAATTTCTGCCACCAACACTTTACCATTATCGATTACATGTTTTGAAAAGAAAAATCAATTTTGTTTAAATTTAACAATTATAAACCTTAAAATCTTTATTTCAATAAAGAACTCTCCTCTGTGTGGTGAAAATCTGTTTCGAAAACTTGAAAATATTTGCTGATCTTGAGTTTTGTCATTTTTTCACAGCACCACAGGCAGCTCTCTGAAGGTGTCTGCAGGTGTCTGCACTACTTCACATTAACTCTCTTCTGGTTGAGAAATGATTAAGTTCATAGTTTTCCTTGGTGTAGATTAGGTTAGGAGTATCCAGTCTGATGCCCAAGACTCACAAAGGAAAGCTGTTGACCTGGGCATGTTTTAAAAGGTCTCATCTACAATTCTTCAAAGTGTTCTCTATTAACTATTCCAGGGCAAATCTGGACTTGCTTCCAAAGCGGACCCAAGCTGTGTACATTTTGTATTTTGTCTACTCCGATTGAACTTGGTCTGCTCAGCAGGCAAAATCTGAACAAAAGTTGTGCTAATCTGGAGCACAACCATGATCCTAGTTTCAGATTTCTCACAACTTTTAAAGCACCTGTCATTGTAGTCCCAACACGCCTGTATTTCCTGAGAAAAGGACACTACACATCAACATCATTCCTTGGCATGTGGACGAAGGCTGTTTACCTGGCAACAAAAGAGTTAATCAATGAAAATAACCAAAAAGTACAGATACTGTGACTATTTAAAGTAGGGAAAGGTTAAATGTAATGACGATGCCTCTGGATCAGACATGTAGCAACAGAAATTGATTAATGGAATGGATTTTGATCCTATAACCAGTGGCTTCTGCATGTAAAGGTCACCTGTGTGCCAGCTTTTTAAATAATCAAACAAAGCCATCCTTCAAAATTATTTCTTGTGAATTTTCTCCTTTTTTCATGGGCAACATTTACTCGATGCTTATCACCTTTACACACCACAAATGAACACCTTTAACTCCTCCATGTTAAAAAAAAAATATGAAAAAAAATATGAAAAGCTCCATGACTGTACCCAGTGGACTGTAAGTTAAAAACAAACTAAATGTTAACCAATGCAAGACACTTGGGTATGGGCTATAATTGTTGCTGGTAAAGACTGAGGTCACAAACAGGATAGAGACAGCCCACTTTTCATTTTCCTTCTCAAATGATTAAAATGGCTATTCTGATCGAGATACGTTTAATTGAAGTATTTGACCAGAGAATATATCTCTACCATGACAAAGCTATTTACACAACACATTTTTGGTGCATTTATCAATGTCACAATGCACAGAAGAACACAAATGCATGTAAAACCAAAATTGTCCGATTGTAATGTGATTGAGCTTGGCTGTCACAAAAGAGGGCAGGTTTTTAAACCACAATGTTCTAATGTTGGGTCTTATTGGCTCTTTAACTTCATGATGTAATAAACCAAGCTGGAAGAGCGTGTTACTGCAAAGTTTATCATCACTAGTTAGTGAGGGTAACTCAGTTCAGATAAGCTCTGAGCATCATAGGAATTAACATATCCACAAGTCACTGTCAATAAGGCACTCACCATTCAACATTGACTAACTAGATAAATCAGTCAACAACAGGAAAGTATCCACATCCCCAGGTAGCATCCATAGTGGGTGTGTTCCAAGGTAACTTTACTATTGCCTACCCAGCTAATGGTACCATAAACTGTCACAAGATGACATGGGTGGGTGGGTCGAATTTTCAAAGGTATAACTTATTATAAGCCCAAGTTACCTGCTGAGCAGACTTTGCTTATTCATAAATCTGATGTTTCTATACTAGCTGGAGGATAGAGAGCCTGCTTCACTGAAAAAAATCCCCATTAATGAAGCCATGAACTAACTATATGCCCCAGTATTGCCTGTGTATGTTCTTACCCATTAAACCTCCCCCCCCCCCCATGTCTCTCTTTCTAAACATGTTCAATGTCATGTGTCTGGCGTTAATTTCACTTTGGATATATTAACATAATATACACCATTGAATAGGGTACTGGAGTAGCTTTTTCCAACTCAAATTGCCCAAAAGCTTGCCTGCAGAGCAGACCAAGTTCCATGTTACAACACAGCGGAGTAGACAAAATACGCAGCTGGGGTCTGCCTTGGAGGCAACCCAAAAGCGTCCAAATGTAACTTGTTGTCTACCTTAACGTATTTACTTGACTTTCTCATTACTTGAAAACAATTTTGCTGAGATTTGAATGTAAGACCATTCATGACCCTACACCTAGGTCAACAGCTTTCTTTGGCATAGGCTGCACCCAAACCGTGAAAAGGAAAGGTACTGACTTCCTCTCACTCTCACCAGGAATGGGTTGAAGTATAGATTAATCACTGTCAGTGGCTCCAAGCAATCACACCTCCGCTCTCCACACTCTGTATTTCCACACATGACCAATTATGTACACAAACTACTTGTTTCTACAGCAAACACTTGTTTTGAGGTGCCTGACAAATGCAAGTTAACCCTTTCCTCCCACTTTGGGTCAAGTGGATTTGCAGGGTGGCATATGGAGGAGAATGTACAATGTAAAAGATGTGTGTTCGAGCAGCCCACTGTCAAGTGGAGGTCATGTTTTAAATTGACACCAAAGCCCCTCAAACACAATATTTGTTTTTACTTACCACATAATGTACCAGAGCAGATACATGTGTGAGTGGTTAGAGTTGTTTTGCTGACTTCTATGTGCAGATGTGATAACTTCTGACCTGCTATTATGACATTAATTCAGGGCCACATATTTATGTACCTGGCTCTTTGTCCTTTATTCCTGGAATTTAGTGAACATAATTTTTCATAGATTCAGATGCCTGAGTCATATTAAACTTTGATTTAGCAAGGGTTGTAATAGTGGAGATAACCACTTTAAAACCAGTATACCTAATAAACATGCAGTAAAACCTCTCTGAACGAAAACCTCCTTATACCAAACGCCTCTCTATATGGAACACTACTTCTCGGTCCTGAACATATTCTTTCAATGTTAGCAAACCTCCCTATGCTGCACACCTCCCTATAATGAACACTATTTTCCGGTCCCAAGGGTGTTCGGTATAGTGGGGTTTTACTGTAGTCATAATAATTATGGACTAGGGAGCCATGTAAATCCTCAGAGCTGTCCCTTGATCTGGGACAACTCTGAATACAGTACTTTTACTTGATTACAGACAATGAACTGGACCGTGTCGATTAAGGCACTCACTCAATCATGCCAGCCTCCACTGAACCATTCCTTTTTAAGGAATAGGGACTTGGTGCAGTTGGTATGTGTGTTTCTCATTGTTGGCAAGGTGACTGATGCTGAACGTTGCTGGTTCGAGACCCGATTGTTACATGGTCACAAAGCATATATATATTTGTCCCAGTTGAACTGATCAAACATACTTTTTTTCAATGATGTAACATGTACCTGAAATTATGTTTTGCAATGCCTCACCTCTTCTGAACATGTCAAGAGTAATAAATTCAGACATGAGTAATTCCAATTAAAGTACCATGTTTTCCAAAGTGGCTTGGTACTTTTCAGTGGTAACAGCAACTTCACATGTACTTCAAATAATATATTGATTTGGATCCTAATCAATAAATTCTACTGCAGTATTGAGGGATATTAACCATTTCTCCATTGAATTAACCTTGGCATGGGTTGCATGCTAATGTGCTGTTTACCTCACAAATGTTATCTTCATAGTTCTCATCTATAATTCTCATCAAAATTGCTTTTCTTTGCTGTTGAAATCAGAGCATACATTGAAGCAGGCATTTGACAACCAACCATTCGGTTGGTAGAACTCTTTCAGTACCAAATTTTGCACTGAGTTAACAGCATTCCTCTCTGGAACTATAGGCATGTTGGTACTTGAATGAAAGGTCTTTTTATGAGAAATACGAATCTGGGATCCTAATGATAATTCAGACTACTTTGACTTACGTAGATCAATTTTAGGCATGATTGTCACTGAAAGAGCTAAGGGAGAAATCTGAAGGATCCAATCGGAAGGAAAAGCTTCACATTACCAACAGACTGACACAGTCATAACTAATAAGCATTTTCAACATCAATAAAATCTAAGTCATTAGTAAAAAGAAAGAAAACTAAAACCTGTGAAACAAAAACACAGATCCACGGTCTTTATTAATGAATCTGTAACAAAAGCTAAAAACCAACTTTTCTAGTCTGATAAGATGCAGAGAACTGCAGACATCCAGTCAAGTTATTTGATGGATGTCTCACTTTGACTGGCTAACGATAAAACTCTTTCCAAGGTCAGCCTCTGCAACATTATGACAGCATGCTAGAGGTCTGTACTCTGGGCACCAACACAGACCTTTCAATAATGGTTGGCTTCAGTCAGCTATATTATGTGTAAATCTCTCCCTGTTACCACTATCTGGGAGCTCACATCACAGTCAATGCTGGCGCTGAAAACCTCTCACGCATGCTAAATTGCACACAAATTGATTCTACGGAAGATACAGCATGACCTCAAGGTCATAACCCTGCCCTTTATACCAAGCCAGTTCAGGGTCACTAGGTCAAAGGTCAAGCAAGCATGGGGACCATTTCCCATACCATGTGACTGGAGCCACAGAGATCTGCATGACAGCTTGTATTGAGAATGTGCATACAGGGAAATGACACAGTGTCAAAACAGCCCCGTTCAACAGTCAGGAGCCAGGGCTCTGCTTAGCCGCTAATAACAGTGTGCATGTACTTTACCATTCTACTGGTATTACACGCACAGTCAGCCACAAGACTTCTGTCAGCTCTCTGGACCTGGCCTCATCTCAGGCAACTAAATGCATGACAACAAAATTTTCTAAATGGACAAGTCTGCTATTCACATGAAGTGGAAGAATTCTTGCATGTCTGAAGAGATAAGCACGACTGAAAAATTCATTATATTTTGCAGTATTTTTACTTTGCCTACGATGTCACTGATGGCACAGAATCCTGAAAATAAAACACGCTAAGAGAATATTTTAACATAGGTTTAACAGGAACTATATCCAAAAATACTGAATAAAAATATCATGGTCTTGGTATGCTCCAGTGAAATAAATCTACTAGTTCTATACATGGCTCTATCAAATGAAGAGTAATAACCTAAAATATGCAAAGTTACATTTTAGGAATAATCATAATCAACAATAAACCCACTGAGACAGTTACCCATTCATTGTAATGTTTACATGTAGAGAATCATTCATTCATCATAAAAATGTGTCGTACACAACCATGGAAATAAAGTCTTGATTCTTTTACAGACTACAACCTGTTCACAAAATTACTGGTTACATAGTGTGGTTAAAAAGTGATCCAGCAGGTTTTATTTCTCTGTGTTTGGTTCACATTGACAGTGCTGTCAAGTACCTGTCACTGCACACAGTGGGTCTCTGACATTTAGCTCTGCACAATCCCAAAACAAACATCATTAACCACAACCTACATGATGCACTTTTGCCACAGATGTTGAGAGTAATTATGTGAAAACAGATTAACCCTTAAAGTGCTAATAACTGCTGTAGTTGTTTCCTCATTAGCGTTCAACATATAATGGTTAAAGATTCAAATTCCTCATGAAGATATCTTTCATTTAAATACCAGCTAGCCTAGTCTAAAGCAAAAAGGTGGTCTAAGTCAACAGCAATCCTCGAGACACTTTGCGCGCAATGCTTGCAAAGTTAAACCAGCACTTTAAGGGTTAAAACTTGGACCAGCAAGAGGTCATTCAGTCTTCACTCTTGTTACACTGTAACTTTTGATCACATAGTTGATTATTCACACAGCACTTGAGTCATGATTTTTTTCTTTTTTTTTTTCCACTTTTCCATTAAGGCCTTTCTACATGTACATCTCCATTACTGTAACTTTGTATAAATCGGGGTGTTCTTATGTGAATAAATTTCACTTCAATCAGCCAAAAAAGGTGAGAGTCACTTGATCTGGTGAGGCCTACTTAGGCCGCCTTAACCCTTGTGTCAGTCACTTGATCTGGTGAGGCCTACTTAGGCTGCCTTAACCCTTGTGTCAGTCACTTGATCTGGTGAGGCCTACTTAAGCTGCCTTAACCCTTGTGTCAGTACATGTACACATATTTATCTGAATTACTATAAAAGATTCCACTTTCAAATTCCTAATTATATAAAGGGCTATCATTAAAGATATATCATGGTGTTTCAATAGCTACTGGTAAATCATTTTGATATACATGTAAACGTGCAACATACCATGTGGTCGTTCAGTAAGAGCGATCATTATATCATCACATTAATGTAGATTGTTGTGACTGCTTCAAATTTCCAACAGAATTATGGCCATATAATATTGACATGATGGTTACTAACCACAAAAATACAAGCCCCATTGTCTTACAGATAGAGTGTAGACTTACTTAAATTCCATAACCTAGATCATGTATATGTTACTCATGCCACAGACCTATTGTCGCATCTTCAGTGAACAAAGGTTACCATCTATATAGGCTACCATAAACAGCCGCATTGAATCCTCAACTACACACATCTAATATACCTACAGACAATTAATTGTTATGAGTTAGACCTCTGCCCTATGTTGTTCAGTATGTTAGACCTCAACAAGGCATTTGACAACTTCATACATGGCACTCGCACTTATTTCCAATCATAAAAATATGTTACATGTGTGCCTAGGTAAAACCAGGATATTTTCATTGAGGTCTGACACGAAAGCCCTTTGGGTATCTGTAATAAAAACTGCTTTTTCTATAAAACCACTGATGTTGCCATACAAAAAGCATAATTAAATGTAATGGTCACTAATAAGGATGTGCTAATGACATTTAAACAATGCCATAGGCACCATGCTGTGGACTGCCGAGGTTAAACCTTGTGGGTTCATCTGACATACCAAGCTCTGACTCTTAGAATACAACACAAAATTAAGTATGCTCTCCACACATTGGTTGCTGTCTTATGATGTTTAAGTGTCCTGCTGGTTGTTGGTAAGTTGTTTTGCCACAGGTATGTGGACGTGTCAAGTCGTACAGCCTACAGGATGGATACATGTACTACATGTGTACTCTTGCCAGCTACAACAGGCAACCTGCAGGCTGCAGTCCCCCATGTATGTGGCCTTTGTGCACTTTCCTCATCGCAATATGACTGAGTCAACAGCTTTCCTTGGCACGGGCTGGGTGCAATGGGCCCAACCTGTGCCAAGGAAAGCTGTTTACTGACCAAAGAAAGCTGTTGACCTGGGACCTGTCATCATGATAGGTTTGATATACAAATCTCTGTATAAATGTGTCCTACTAACAATAAAAATTAAGGTAAAAATATTTGACCCTTTCCCCCTTCAATTGAGACTGAGTCAAGAGACTGAGTCAACAGCTTTCCTTGGCATGGGGTATGTGACATTGATATGTCTAATCTGCATTTCTCAGTCAAATTGTTTTTCATTACTGTTAAGATAAGTTGAAAACGCTGAAGCAGACGACATTTGACCACCAGCCGTTTTAAGGGGGAAAAGGTTAAACAGATGGCAATTTACATGCAGGCACTTTTGGGTGATATGAGTGGGAAAGGATTAAAAACAATCTTCATTAATTTTACCGTCTTTCCTTTTCATCTGCATAAGTGCATGTACACATATATACAGTAGTCCCTCCTTTGAAAGACCACTCCTTTGGCAGACCACCTCCTTTGAGAGACCACAATTGTACATATATACAGTAGTCCCTCCTTTGAAAGACCACTCCTTTGGGAGACCACCTCCTTTGAGAGACCACAATTGTCAGATCTCTCTGTGGTACTTTTCATGTTATTTATACCTCCTTTGAGAGGCCATCTGCTTTATGTGACCACTTTTTGGGTGGCACTGGGGGTGGTCTCTCAAAGGATGGACTACTGTACTGTGAGTGAATATGGGACTTTACTGGCAGACCTAAACAGGGGGCACTACAAGCACCTTCTCCCCTTTTCACCCTTCAAACTCCATTTTTTGAGTAAAACAACCAAATTCATGGCAATTGTAATAGGCTTTTCCCTATAAGCCCCCACCTGAGTTCTGACCTTTTTTTTTTTTGAAATGCCAGGATCCACTTTGGCATTTTTCATGTAAAACTTCTGTACACCTGGCAGGAACAACCCTCTGGATGATGTATCACCAGGAATCATTGCCAGTTGCATGGGTCAACAGCATATCACCAGAAATTCAGACAAATCTGGTCATGCATCACTGAAGAATTAAAGCCTGCCAAATGACCCATCACTTAAATTAAGAACCATAACATACATGTATAAACACCCATTCAGTTCATGTATGCACATCTACATTTGTCCTGGGATTTACATGTACAGGGAACAACTCTATAAGCTGAATACCTTTTCTCTATCCCAATTTACTTTCTGAATAGCATACAAATCTCTCTAAGCTGAACACTTTTCTTTATTCCCAAGGGCACTAAGCTTGAGGAGGTTTCACTATTACCTACCTTTAATATGGGTACACTTTGACAATGAATGATGTGTAATGATAGATATATGTTCACATCAGTCCCCACCATCCTTAAGAATCTGAAAACTGATTGGTCTTTGTTACCCTAGTTCACAATCATCCTTCCTGAAGACTGAAAACTGGGACCGGGCTCAAAACACTCACATTAATGCTACCTATACATCATCTAGCACCATCACAACTCACTGGGGAGACCGGAACAGACTGAGGGGACTCTGCTGGGTTGTTCTACTGGAACTGAGTAAAACCAACCAAGTACAAAGCTCTAACCTAATTATAAAGACATCAAGGGTACTTCTTTTGTTTCTGTCAGGGTCAAGAGTCAAGGGTCAAGTGAGGGTTTGATATATGGCTCATCCCCTCTGTGAGGTAAGTCACCCAAGACACACCTGTGGACTGGGTAAGTGATCCTGACTTTGTTTTTACTTTCTCCACTCACATTACCACCAGATTTCCAGACATTCTCCCAGCCAGGTGCTCCAGCTGGTCACATGCACCATTAGGTTTTATCCTATTTACACCCTGTGTGCAGATCTTCGAACAGAACCCTCCAACATCGACTGCCCATTTCTATACAGCCATGAGCCTGATATTGACCAGACAATAAACATCAGTTGATATGTTAATAAAACCTGCAGTTACTTCACAGGAACATGGACCATACAGCTGAATCTGGCATCACCCAGCACATCTTTGCTGCATTCCACAACAGCACAAGTTTAATCAGCCTGCGTCCAGGTGCTTCCATGTTTACAACCCCTCCTATATTAAGACCCAGAAAACTGGCAAGAGGAAGTTTGGGCTTGGGCTGGTAAAACAATGACCGAAAATCCTTGTTTCCACAAATTGAAAGTTTCACATATATGCTTGCTTTAACAGTTGGGAGACAGGTGCGCATGTGCCACTATATGAACCTTTCTTGTAAGAGACATACTAACTTGACCATAAATGTACTTTCTTTACCTTCTCCCTTCAGTAAATTTACCTTTGCAAATACAGTGCTCCCCCACTTACAAGGCCCCCTGAAGAGAGGCCACCCCCTCTACTAAGGCTACTTTTCTATGCAGCAAATATGACATTTTCATTGTATCTAATTATTCACCCCTCAAGAGAGGCCACCCTCCTTAAAGGTCACTTTTCTAGTGCATTTAGTGTGGCCTTATAAGAGGGGGACCATTGCATGCCTTTTTAATTTGACCTTGAACCATTCCAAAAAGGGTGCTTTTAAACTTTTTTTTACCCATATCCTGATACAGTGGAACCTGTTGTATGCAGCCACTGCTGTGACAGGCCATATATGCTCTTTGTGGCCACATTTTTCTTGGCAACAAGCATCAATTCCTTTAATTTACCTGCAGTGACAGGTGAACTGCTGCATGTGGCCATGTTTTGGTGGCAGAAAGGGTGGCCACATACAGCAGGTACTACTGTACCAGGAAAAACAGGTTTTAAGCCACAAGCAGTCTACGCTCCAATACTATGAAATTAACTGAAAATGATGACACGAAAAGGTTAAAAAATTCAATTGAAAACGATGTTTCCGTATCATTCTATTGGCAAGGTGAGCACAACATTTCTGAAGAAATAAGTACACCTAACATGTGTCTCCACATGAAATTGATTAGTAATTGCCATTTTGCATGGTATTTTTTTGCCCTACAATCATAGTTACTTTTACTGCTGGTCATTCAGCAATCCTACAAATGTTCATTGTGGAGTACATGTAAATGTAATCAAGACAGAATGTTATCATGGCAAAGAAATTATAATCAAGAAAAGACCCCAGGCAGACAAAGAAATTGCAATCATAAGATACTCTGAAGGCAAAGGAATTACAGGTAAAACTGTAAAAATACATAACATATGAACAGAGCACCCACATATGAAATCTTCAAGTGTGTGCATTTTAAGTTTCTAGCTTAAATCATGCATCATCAACACTGCACGGCCAAATATTGACACAAGGACCCTACCATCAGGCAAAAATCTTGCTCATTATATGTATAGCTGACCTAATGATACCATTAGACTGACCGCTCCAATCATTTTGCAGTCGAAATATTGACGGAACAAGTCAGTGTGCAGGGTGTTGAGTTTATGGCAGATCCCTGTGTGGACATACTTATAACTGTGGGCAGACAAATTAGGATGGAGCTAATTGGTAGGGAGTAGTGGGATGGGAATACAGCCACATGTCAGCACTGAACTCGGCTACACAATCAGCAGCAGGCTACCGGACATACAAGTACATGTGTTAACTTATCCTAGACCACTCTGTGCATGTGTTAGCTCATTCCAGACCAATCTGTGCATGTGTAAGTTCATTCTAGATCAGTCTGTGCATGTGTTAACTTATCCTAGACCATTCTGTGCATGTGTTAACTCATTCCAGACCAGTCTGCGCATGTGCAAGTTCATTCTAGATTAGTCTGTGCATAAGTTACCTTACTCTAGGACTTATTCTAGGCCAGTTTGTCCATGTGTTAACTGATTCTAGAACAGTCTATCCATGTGTAAGCTTATTCTAGACCAGTCTGTGCATGTGTTAACTCATTGTAGACCAGTCTGTGCATGCATTTATAAGCTCATTCTAGACCACTCTGTGCATGTGTTATTTCATTCTCGCACCTTTTTCCACATTAATCCAGATTTATGACAATGGTTGTGAGTTCCTATTCTTCACAAAAACAGCTTTAGTTCTAGTGCCAAGGTGTCCAGTTAAAGGTCAGTGCTTGTCAGCCACCAAAAAAAATCTTATCGCAACAGGCACCTAGTGCATAACTTTGCAGGTGTGCATGTGGGTATGATAGTTGGTTAAAACTTCAAAAGTGACATTAAACAAAGGATGAAATTGTGCCCTATGATGAACCAGACATTTATGGGCATAATTACTGCATTACAAAGATGTTTTACTCATCTTGGTTTTCAGACTGGGAAGCAAATCCACCTTTCTTACTTGCAGAATTCAGTCGCTGTGGTCCATCTTGTTATGCCTCTCATTACAACATCTAGCATGAGATGATCTGAATTACGTGCTAAAAAGCATTCAATACCAGATGTACACTGTAGCTAACCAATGCCTGGTGCAAACCAGAGAGTTATGATCTTGTCCTCCCTGGTGGCACCCTTGGCATCACATAGGGGCAAACAAGTATTGTCCTCTATGACCATAAAAATTTTCTCCTCACTGGGGACAAACCTTGTCTTTACCAGGGACAACTGTGCTTTCTGCAGGACAATGTTGTCCTCAGTGGAAACAGAAAAAAAAAAAAACAACCTTGTCCTGAACTGTGAATGGTAGCCATGAAACACTATTGCACAGTGTGGTAGGGCCAATGATTTTCCCTTTTTTTCCGAAACCGAAGCGGAATTGTGCATTTTTTTCATCATTGAAACGGAATTTGATGTTTTTTCTCATATGAATTATATAATATATAGCAGTGAAATGGAACTTGAAAAATTTTTGCTGATGAAGTGGAATTTCTCTTTTTGAGAAACGGAAAATCATTGGCCCTAGTGTGGTGACTGGTGAAGAAACATCAACCAAGACGTGAGAGGAAGTTTTCACCACAATGTGAGTACATGAGCATGTTATGGTGTCATTTATTAGAGTATTGCATGCTAACAGTGCTGCCATCACTTATCCTGTTGAAATAATCCCAGCGCCTGCTTGGACCCAACAACTTAAGAACACTCTATGTGAGAACTCGGCACATAATGTGGATGCCATACATCAGCAAGCTTGTACAAACTGTTCCCTCCCCCATAACAAGATTTCTTTCTTTTCCTTCACCTCATAAGTACACAAATACCAACTCTGATAATGCAGGTCATCAAAAGAGATGAGTTCCTTTGTTTCGGACACAAAAACGCTGACGCCAAGCTTCTCCACTGCCCATAAGACCCAAACCACATATAAGCACGTGGCTGAATACTTGTTGGGAGGGGTTATGTAAGCGTACACGAGGACTTGACAAAGAGCCATGTAAGCCTTGCTTGTATTACAACACTGCAGTGAAAGAGTACAGTGGCCCAACCAGACCTCTCTACTCAAATACTAACCCCAACCATTACACGCTCATTTTCAACATGAATTACCAGCATAGCGTGTTTTAAAAGGTACAATGGGCAACTCTCGCAGCATGAACAGATCTGCCCAGTTTTTTTTCATGACTGAATGTTTATTCCCCTGCTGCAGAAGTAAATACCTTTTGTTGGGGTTTCTAGGCATGAACAGCTGCAAAATAAGGGAAACTGAGTGACAACTGTGCTAACGTCTTTCCTAACTCCGCCCCTAACACACACTCTCTGTTGATATTTCTTGCCTGTTGAACAATGCAACCTGGTGGCTATGCGTCAAGTGAACTGACAGAACAGGTATAAAAAAATTCAGCTGCTATGTAAGAACTGTAACACAAACAATCAGCTAATGTCTTTTTCTGTGACCTTACATGCATTGACCCAGTGCAAAATGTAGTATAAATTTCAGAATGTACACAGCTTCATCAAAACACCAAGCGAATGTTGTATGTTCTTTTTTTTAAGACTCATGAAATTTTCATTACTTTAATGCCAGTGTATTATGCATGGTATGGTTACTTCCCTCTATATAATTTCTCTTCCTAACAGCAGATCTGGTGGACCTACGGTATGCACTTTAATAGCATCACAGAACACAATATCACATTATAACTACGAGGTACCCTGGGCTATTAAGAAATATTTGGAATGCGAGACCAGTTCACTTACTTTTTTGAGCTATTGTTGCCCTACTTTCATAACGTTAATGGGGAAAAAAGAATGTTACATAATTTTAACATTTTCTGGGTCAGAGAGATGACAGCCTGGGCACTTTGAGGAGCAAGAGGACTACACAGAACACAGTGTATACACACATGTATAGTCATGTACCACATTGTGCATATTCTGTTCAACAAATGAACAAGATTAACTCTTAAAGTGCTAATCATGGCTACAGTCGTTTTCTCATGACTGTCAAACACACAAGGGTTAAAAGAGATAAATTCCTCATGAAGATACATGTACCTTTCATTCAAATACCAGCAAGCCTCGTCTAAAGCAAAAAGTAGTCTTAGTCAAGAGCTTTCCTCATGACATTTTCCACACATTACATGCATAGTGTCCCGAGGAAAGCTGTTGGCTCAGTCTTAAATCAGCACTTTAAGGATCAAGTGATTGAACGCTGTCCTAACTTGATGTGTAGGGAATCCACTACACATGAACCTGATGTTCAGGACACATTGATGACAACACAGCACAGGGTCATAACAATCCACACTGACAGGTCAGCACATGACAATGGACACAAGATCAACAAGTCTCCCTGTCTGCCAGAGAGCCATGCTGTCTTGAATGGTAAGTCTGACACATATATATTGCAGTTCTGGTGATCTTAACCCACATGAACTGGACACAGAAATACCTTAAATATTACGACTGTGCCAGTGGTATGCTTAGCTGACCTGACATGCATTACAAGAAAAATGTGATCAAGGAACCATCGATACAATTGCAATCAAAGACAATCTGAGATGTAAAACATACCCTATGATAGGTAGGGTTATTGGGAAGTAGATAGGTGATTTAAATTCACTCAAGTTGTCCTGTGACCTTGGAACTAAGGTCGAGGTTGCTTGTATGCAAACAAAACTCATCAAAAACAGGACTATCATCACATACAATGTTTCAAGTTTTACCTCCAATAGTTCTTGGGTTATAATCTAGAATAGAAATTAGTAAAGCTGCCATACGACCTTGACAATAAGGTCATAATAACCCTAAAGCAAGTCCCTTACGAAAGGGCACTATATACAGTACTTGTACCTATTCTCAATATGTTCCTATTGTCGATAGGGTGGGCAAAAACACTGTTATCATCACTTGCTAATCTATCATTAGGCCTATATGTGATGAGTTGCCAGTCTCTAAACTGTGAAATTTGGTGCAATGATGTCCAGCTCCATTCCCTAGTGTCTCAGTTTCAAGGATGAACACATATTTGGGTTCCTTACACTAAGCGAAAAGCACACTTTTCAGAAGCTGTATATCCCCAAATACTTGGAAGATGAGCTGCCCTCTTTGTGAAAAGACCTTCCTGATCTGCACTTTGAACTGATGAACAGAAAGATCTCTTCAACATTTAGTTTGACGTCCCATCACTACATACAGTCAAGCAACAAATTCAAAACAAGTGTAAGGATCCTGATAGTGACAGTGATGTCATGCAGAGACGTCATGCAGCTGACATTAACTAGCATGACCAGCAGCCCCACCTCACCTCATAAGAAAGCCTGGTACCAGTTTTCTCTCAGAACGTGCACAGTTGTAGGATGTGCCAGATGATTCTGAAGTAGGACAAAAGGCATCGCACAAACCCCCCACAACAGGCATGCCAGCATTTCTGGCCTGTC
The DNA here is from genome assembly GCA_964020975.1 of Hermodice carunculata. Classification (NCBI taxonomy): domain Eukaryota; kingdom Metazoa; phylum Annelida; class Polychaeta; order Eunicida; family Amphinomidae; genus Hermodice; species Hermodice carunculata. The sequence goes on from OZ026624.1 coordinate 72,151,059, forward strand.
CTTGTTTTTCTGTAATTTTCCGAAGAAAGTCTTGAGTATAAATTGTGCACTGATGGATGGACAACAGACAGATGCAGGGGCTATGGTCTAAAATGTAAGATTTTTTCTTTTTAATTGTCTCTTCCATAACGTAAGTTCAGTTGACTGGCAAGTCAGCTGAGCTAAAACAAATCCAATCCATGGAGAAATATTTGCCCTTCAAACACATATTGCCACATAAATTCCATCTCTGAAATCACTGCAGTAATTTTGCCTCGTAATACAGGTGATTCAGTGAGTTGCCATAAATGTTTAATTGGGCCAAATCAAACTGTGGGTGAGCTTGGCTGCTTATTACACCTTAAAATATCCATGTAGATGCATGGTGTAGACAATGGTACTAGCCCCAGAGCCTTTTGGGTCTTAAATAGGATTATGGGTAATTAGTGCGCCTGCGTGAGCATAGCCGTCACTCAGGTAGTAATGTTGGAAGGATGTGTCATCAGCACTGGATGAGCACACGTGCACATCACACACACACCTTTGTTCTCGGTCCTTTCCCCCAAACCACTGCCACTCTGCACTGCAGTTGCTCATCTCGCGTGCACATTGACAGTCTTCTATCCTAGATGCCACATCACATCAAGCCCTCACAATTCCTCATCTGGATACTACAGAAATCTTCTGAGCGCACACAAAACGCTGAATAAAATGTCATGCTTAATATTGGGAGAAAACCGCAGTGACCTAGTCCATATGCAGTCGAACAATTGTACCCTCACAATCCAAGTGAACGATTCATGATTCGTGTTGCGATAATTACAAGGTTTCAAATTACATTATTTTTTCAAGGTCCAGATCTCTGTTATTTTTCATCAATGAACATTGTAACGATTTCTGTTACAAATTATTGGTTTACTATTTTGTCAACTTGTTTTTTTTCTCTCTTAGAAATCTAGCTGCAATTGAGTCTGTCCTGGTTTTGTCCCTGCTTTCTCAATAACGCTAGCTACCAACTTACAACACAAATACAGACAAAGCTCTGTCTGACGTGTATATAAGTACCATTGTTTCTGCCTCCGTAGCACGTCTCTAATTACTACGGTAGTCCCTCTTTCGAAAGACCACCCCTGGGGTATATCCAATTGTGGTCTCATACACCAGGTGGTCTCTCAATGGAGGTCAAATAACATGGAAAAGATAGCACTACGGACCTATGAAATGGGGTCCTAAAAGGCAGGCAGTCATTCATTAGGTGGCCTCTCAAAGGAGAGACTGATGTAGAGGTTTCCTTTAATAGTAGGGTTTTATTATCACAATTACAGTGGTCTTAACTCTTTGAGTACCAATCACGGCTATAGTTGTTTTCTCGTTACCATTAAACATACTATGATTAAAAGATTCAAATTCCTCATGAAGATACCTTTCTTTCAAATACCAGCAAGCCTAGTCTAAAGCTAAAGGTAGTTTCAGTAAACAGCTTTCCCTCAGTGTACTTTTGCGCAAAGTGCCCTGAGGAAAGCTGTTGACCCAGTCTTAAATCAGCGCTTTAAGGGTTAAACAACAGTTTCTGATTCACGTGGGCCCATGTAAAATCAACATGAGATATGCAGAGATTGGGTGAGGGTATTTTTACATCTTGTGATTGTCAGGTTGGATTTTCCGTAAATTCTGATGAAGTGCTTTTTATTTTTTGTAGCATGCATATTGGTTTCAATATTATGAATTAATCTCAAATTTGTGTTGTAATGTTACAAAATTTCCTTGGAAATCCATTTACTTACTGATCACCTCCATCCCCACTATCACCCTCCACACCAGGCATGCTGGCCTGAACATACATATCAAAGTAAAAGATAGCAGTCTCCACACAGTGTCACCTTCCCAAGTTCCATTGCCACCACTTGCTACCAGCTATTTGTGGCCACCTACTTTGGAGGAATGAAAGTTCACATGTCTAATATATAAGAATGGGAGAATTCATCAATATGATATATCATGATACATTCTTTTGTGATACATTGTATCGATACGGAAAGGTGTGTTGTGATACATATTCCAAGGAAAGTGCAGGGGCACTTAAGTATCTTACTAGCTCTTATCTATAATTCTCATTCAAACCATTTTTTATTGCTGTTGAAATTGGTTAAAAAAATAAAATTGAAGCAGATGACATTTGACCACCAACTAGTTTTGGCTACCATAGTAACACGCCTACAAGAAAGGGATTGGTTCTATTCTCCTGGTAAATCATACCCAAATTGCCATAACATGACCTGGCAATGCAAGAGCCACTGACCAATGCATTAATTTACTACAGCTCAGTTTGCAATGGGTTAAGCTCTACATTGACCAGGACTCATGGGTGGGATGTCTCATATTTTCGAGCCAAGGCCCAATGCCAACTAAAACAAAAATGTCAAAGATCAAAAGATAAACACTATACATATATACATCCGTGACATTACAGTTGTGGCACAGGAGATAAACAACTTACCTTCATGTCTAAAGCTTAAAATTCTGGTCTCATTTCAGCTGACATAACTGACAGTGTCAGATCTGTAAGACCATCATGAGCTTGTGATGTAGGATTACCACATCAATCAACAGAACGCCATCATTATACCAGACTCTGTGAGTGGAATACAGGCCAGACAGTAAGAGTTTCACCTGAGACTCCAAGCCAGGCTACCGGTTGACAGAGATCTCAACAGACTTTCACCCTTTCGCTGTTTAATGCCATGTTTAATTGTTTTGTACATTACTGTTTGATCTGATCACACACACCACCAAAAAGATACTCCTAGGCATGAACTTGTCCCAGACAACTGAATTTTCAGTCTTGATGGGACCTCATTTTACAGAACTTTAACCCCATCAGTCCTGGGTCACAGCGTGTCAACAGCCTTTCTCAGGATGTTTTGGGTTGGGCCCAATGCTGATGGAAGCTGTATACTTGTCCCACTGTTGTCTTTTCTGTAAGCTAAACTATAGCCATGCTAGTGCTCTCACAAGTTTTCATGAAGAATTTGAATTTGGTATCACCATCAGATCAGTGCTACTTTCTAATAAAGTTGTGATTTGAATTGAATGACTAAAACAGTGACAGCTCATTATTGGTCCAAAATTATGACAATACTTGCAGTCCTATAGTTGGCTGACACAAACAAGCTGCTTCTGAAAATCTAAGTTTTCATTTGACTTTGCAGTGAAGACAATACTGTACCACTTAAGTTGAAGTCAACAGTTTTCCTCATCAGATTTTGACATACTTTTTAAAAAACGCTCAGTGTATAAGCCCTGAAAGTTGTTAGGGCATGTTTTTAGCTCTTTCAGTGCCATACTTTGGACTGAGTCAACAGCTTTCCTCAGCATGCTTTGGGTGCAATGCTCCCAAAGCATGCTGAGGAAAGCTGTTGACCTTAACTGTTATATTCTATGTAACTTCAGGCATGCTGGTACTTCAATGAAAAGTCTTTTCACAAGGAACATGAAGGTAGCACCCTTATTATAATCCAGAGCAGCTTGTGTTTAGTTTGACTTTGGTCACAGTTGGAACTGAAAGAGTTAAACCAGCAAAGGGTCAAGACTATACATTGGCAACTTGATCCTGGCAGAGGATCAACTATAGATGCTAGCCCAGTCATGATGCAATTTTTATAGCCAGGCTCTACAACACTGGAATGAACTTCAGAGTGAACGTATGGCAACAGTGACAGTTATGGTCATGCACATGCATATTTCCTAATCTGCAGTTGTTGGGCAGCAAGGTATCTGCAACTTTTGGACTGAATTTCATTCAAAACTTCTGTGCATGCACCTATATGTTGTGGGACAGCTGACTAGACACTCCTTTAAATGTGCCTGTCTGGACATTTAACCTATTATTCAAGTAAATGAAACCAAAATATGTGACATTTTAAGCTTGTAGTACTGAATTATGTTAAAAACAACTGACATTTCCCATGCTATCTGAGAAAAAAAATACACACACACTGAAATGAGATCATCGGCAACACCCCCCCCCCCACCCCCCACCCCGTCCATCCCCAAAGTAAAATTTTTTGTTCACACAGGAAGAACCTGTTCCCATTCAATAATCCACCCTTTCTCCCTTGAATTGAGACTTGAGTCAACAACTTTGCTTGACATGAATTACGCACTAAGTGCCGAACTCATGCCAAAGAAAGTTGTTGGGGGCATGTGATCTTGATAGGGCTCATCTACAATTCTCAGTCAAAATTGTTTTTCATTACAGTTGAATTTAGTTGAAAACAGTGAGGCAGATGACATTTGACCACCAGCCAGGTTTGGCCAGTTTCAGCGGGGATGGGTTAAAATTTCCCTTATCTTGTGACCGTTCATTTCAAGCAATCAGAGGGTAACATGCAAACATGCAGTTAACCCATTTTGAACAGCTCTGCCATTGTCATAAAAAAAACCCTCCAATGAGACCACCCCCTACAAAGACCACTTCTCCACACAGCAAGTACATGTATGTTATAAACTGATTTTTTTAATGTAGGCCATCCATCTTACAAGACTGCGTCTAGTCCACTTGGGGTCGCCGTATAAGAGGGGAACATATGCATCACACCACATTTATGTATCTTTTTTGGCAGTACACTGTTTAGTTATTTTTTTTCTTGCATATCTGCTCAAATTTTCACTTCCAAAGAAGACCAAGCTCTGTATTTTTTCTACTACACTTGCAAGGACTGCTATGACCATTAGCAAATTAGCCACATAATGACGTGTAAATGGCTAAAAATATTTTTACGTGAAGTATTAAAGGACCAAAAAAAATCCTCTTACTTATGCTCATATTTACAAGTTTGGCTATAAATTTTTGAAGACCAGGTGTGTCTCTGACTTGCAGAAAGGAGAAAACAATAACACTGGTCTATTTAACACAAAAATCAACTCTAATAGTGACTGAATTTTTCATATCACTACAGTCAAGCTAATGACCACCAAAGGTGAACTTTTTTTGTTTTAATTGGATAAGTTTCAGTCATCTACTCATCAAGAAAGATGCCCTGCCATTGATTTGACCCTGCATGAGTCCAGCAGACCCAGCATGAGTCCAGCAGGCCCTGCATGAGTCCAGCAACCCCGCCTTGAGGGACAATTTCCATAGCGTGCTGCCTCAAACAAGTCCTCTCAACTCTGTCAGTGCCACATTTTAGACTGAATCAACAACTTTCCTTGGCATACTTTGGGTGCAATGTGCCCACAGTGTGATGAGGAAAGCTGTTGACCTGGACCATTATATTCTATGTAACTTCAGTCATGCTTGTGAAAGGTAAAAAGTATATGTGCAGGCCCGGCATTGAATGCCCACATTTACTTGTGGAACATTTCACACATTTGACCAGGCATTATATTTACTGTCATATTGACAGAACTAGAAACCTGTCTGCTGGCAAGCTTCATAAATTGATTATTACATATAGTTGGGACCCTTGTTATCCCATTTGTGCTAAACAGCTCTACAATTGACTAACAGTTTCAACACATCATATACATACATGTATATAATGTAGCCATTAGGCACCTCTCTCATCGGCAAATAGTCTGCATTTATTGCACTTGATAACTCTATAACCATATGCAATTGAACACACACTTCCACCATTTTCCATAAGTTGCTAGAATGACCACTTTCTAATGGATAACTGTTCTATCCTGGTAGAGTAGCTCTTGGAGCCAATGAAAATTGTATTCAGCCCTTCTCAGTGATCTCCTCTTACAGAATCCGTTTTCATTTTTACCACATTTAGAAAACCTTTTTTTTATTTCATTCTGATATTCCACACTTACAGATACTGTTCTCAGATGATCTAATAAATGACGATGCCTTTCTTCGAAGAATTACTTTTTAACTCTATGGAAATTATGTTCACGTGGTCCCGTCTTGCAGCGAAAAAGCGGACTTGGTCACTGGTCAGGCTGTTATGCAAGGCTTTCTCAGTTGGTATACTGTTCATTTAGACAGACATAGGGTTACATAAGTCTCTTTCAGGCTCTATTTTTTTTTTTTTTTTTTTTTTTTTTATTTTGCCTGATGATCAGACTGCTTAGGCTGGACCTTTGGTCTTTCCAGCTGGTGAAACAAGACTCAAAGCAATTCTCTTTGAGGACACACAACTACAGTTCATACATGCAGTAACCAGGGTAAAGGTATACATGTTACAAAATAAACAAGAGGCCCATGGGCATAATGCTCTGCTGGCATCAAGGCTATATTCCACCTGTTCATTTCAAAGCTGCCAGTCCTCAAGTGGCTCCTGAACATATAAAACTTAATGTAAAAATTGTCCACCAGATGGCACTTCGCTCCACATGTAATCATAGCACATTTGTGCAACTCCTGTGATGAATATTGTTGCATGTGCCAAGACAACAATGAGCGAGTCCTGAACTTTATGTCCTCAGTGACCTTGGGACAGAAGATCAAGGACACCCAGATTATGTAATACAAGATGCTCATAGGCCTGCCTGGTGCTGTGCTGACATTGCCAATTAAGTCCATTACAAAATCACCTCTTTAAACTTTACAGGCATGGTGACCTCACAAAAATAGGTCAAGGTCACTAATATATATGATTCTAGCTTTGGCCATTGTCTAGATATATTCTATAAATTTGGCAAGTCTAATCCAATTACTTTCGAAATATGGAATTTTATATCTTAAAACACATTTTGGCTCATAATTTCCGTCAAATTATAGGTGGCACCACTAGTGCAGTCATTCATATAGATATTTTTATTTTTTTTGCTTTCAAAATCAGTCTTCAAAGTTTATGTTAAGTTACAGGGAGGACTAGTATGATCAGTATGATTCTAGATTTTGGAATCAAGAATGTAATGATACTAATCATCTCTCTGTAACATAATAGGTACAGTTACCTGTCCCTTGTCTATAAATGTACAGCTGCAAGTCCCTGATGGCAGCTGCAAACTCAGCGCTACTTATATCCACCACGCAATCAGGCAAAATGAGGTTTCTGGTATTACATTGATTTGCTTTTCATTTGGGGGGGGGGGATGCCTCAAGAGAGTCAATGTGTAATATAATTTCTGATACGTGACACATGGAAAATTCCATTTCTTTCAAGAAAACTGGTTGTCTTTTTTCAATGTTTAACCCATTCCCCATGAGCTGGCCAGTGGTCAAATATCACCTGCTTCAATGTTTTTGACCAATATCATTAGAACAGCAATCAATTTATCTTAATGTAATTGCAGATGCAATAGGTGCCCAACCCATGCCAAGAAAAGCTGTGTGCCGATGAAGGCTCTTGTCTCAATCTTAACTCTTTCAGTGCCAATCACGTCTTAAGTCGATCTACGAAAGTCAAACCAATCTGAAATATCATTAGGATCTCAGATTCATATTCCTAATAAAAACACCTTTCCTTCAAGTACCAGCATGCCTCTAGTTTCGAGGAAAAGCTTTCGACTCAGTCCAAAATTTGGCACTTAAAGGTTTTAATTCAATGGAGAAAGGGTTAAGTAATCCATTTTTAGGATTGTGTTCTTCTGGTACAAGTTTTCCCCACATAGTAAGTGTAATTGCAGTGGTACTTACTGAAGGTCAAATGCATTTATGCACACTATACAGAATGAAATGCATGATTTTCTTTTCAAGGACATTTTCCACAGTTTTGCCTCAGATGCTTTTCAGCAGGAATTAACAATTACATCTGTTAACCTTATAACTTATAAGACTGCCCACATATGGCAGTCCATTGAAAATACATATATATCATTATAACAATGTAAAAATATAAAATGGATATTGGGTGGGCCATAATTGGCCACGCTACCATCTTTGCAATGCATAGTCAAAAAATGGTACTGTGAACAATAATGTTCAGCAGGCAACATAGAAATACTCTGAATTGATATGTATACATGTATATATATTTTTTGTTGCCTTCAGAATTTAATCCCTTTTCCCTTAACTTGGCTGGTGATCAAATGTTATCTGTTTCAGTGTTTTTGACTAATCTCAACAGCAATGAAGAACAATTTGACTGAGAATTGTAGATGAGATGGTTGGGCACTTGGTGTCTAACCCATGCCAGGAAAGCTGTTGACTCAGTCTGAATTCAAGGGCAAAATGGTTAAACTATTGTACATTACTTAATTTTCACCTGTGCAAATTTTAATGGCTTTTGTATTCTTGACATTTCACTATAATTATAAGTTCACTATTTTGGACACAATTTCTATTCAAAGAATGTTAAAACACAATTTCACTCAGTTTTTATTGTTACAGTTTTGTGCCATCAGCGAAGTACAGGAAAATAAGAATACAGCAAAATTAATGCAATCTACAGTATATGATCATTTACATGTACTTGACTTTCATTGGTGGATCCAATGAATGCGGTCAGTTTCAAAGGCATTTATTCCAGAGAGAATTTGACAACAAATTATATTGTATCCTATGTTTGAGAGTGACCTAAACATTGTCACAAATAAATTGTGAAGTGCCTGCATCAGTGATGTACTGCATTAACATTACACACAAAATCCAATTTGCATGCCAGGGATGTTTTATAGTAAGTCATACTTGATGTGAAACAACTATGACGAATGTAAACAAACATGGCACACCAGGTCAGCGTTGAAAGTAGACCTAGGAAATACTTTTTTGGCAATGATAACTGAATACCCAATTAAACATAAAATAAACAAAATCTTATAAGACTGGAGAATGCGTTACCGTTTTTCTCTCACTCGCGATTGCTGTTTGTGGGTAAATATCACTTGTGACTGAACAGCAATCCCTTGTGAGAGAAAAATGGTAAGTCACTATCAGCCATGTAAGATTCGCTATATACATTGTATACCACAGTGACATATAATACAAAGAGTAAATAAAAACATGCAAAGTATGTCCTTAAAACTACAATGAAACCTGCCCTGACAGACCACCCCTACACTGTATGAGTGACCACACTGGGGTCTCTCAAGACAGGGGGTTTTTCATAGACCTGTGTAAATAAGGCAAGTACTGATCAAAGTATCCTGAAAAGGGTGGTCTTTTTTGGGAGGTGGGCTCTCATTCTAGCAGTCCCTGAAGATTGGTATCACTGTATTCCTCTTGACAATTTTCTACCACAAAATCACCATACAGACACCCTTTGACCTGACTTGCATACAATTTTGCAACCTTGCTATGACCTTGCACTTGACCTTTCACAATAGGTCATCACCCATGTCACAACACCTTGGGCCCCAGTAGACACAAACTGGTATATGGTGAACTCCAGCAAAAAAAACAAAAAAAACATTAGGGATCAGCAAATAGGGTTGTTTCGTTTTTTTTTTTTTTTTTCCAAAACAGGTGGTCTCTCATTGGAGGTTAGGTTAAGTGTCTGAAAAATATGGTTGGTTAAGACAAGTAATTTCTTAATCGTATAAGGACAATCTTTAAGAAAGGGACCAATTGATGCAGTCTAAGCACTCATGCATGATACATAGAGTCCCGTAACAGTCGAACACAGGATTACCTTCCAAGCAGTTCTCATGCAAATGGATTCTTCCCTGTGGGGATCATACCAGATAAAAGTATACGGATAGGGCTATAGAGTATAATACACTCACATTCATGAATCCTATTAACCCCTACCCCTTCAGTGCCCCTCCTACTTCATGACCATAAAATATAGTAACAACTTAACTCTTTCAGTGCCAAGTTTTGGCATCAGTCAACAGCTTTCCTGCACAATGTGCCCAAAGCATGCTGAAGAAAGCTGTTGACCCAAAGCATTATATTCATTGGAACTACAGACATGCTGGTACTTGAATGAAAGGTCTTCTCACAAGGAATATGAATCCAGCATCATCACTGAGAGCAGTTCGTCTCAAATAGTTTGACTGTAGTTGCAGATGGCACTGAAAGAGAGCATTCTGACTATCAATTTAAAAAAAGTGTTATAATTCTAAAACACAATCCAGGACCAGAATTTCGGCGAGAATCCATTCTCGTAAAGGTTCTCCTAAACTGGTCTTTCTTTAAAAAGAAAACTAACTGACAAAAATCCAAATAGATTCTCACAAAATTTTTTCGAAATTCTGGCCCTGCAATTTAAACTTCAGTCTCATTTACTGAAATGTCTTCGCTGCCCTTGGCCCTTAATAGAAATAGCAAGTGCTGAATATATGTGTACTTACATGATTTCAGACACTGGGTCCTCTGGTTCTTCCAGAGGTTATCTCGGTTAACAGAAAGTTATATCACTTATGGTTTCCCACCCAGTATCAAGTTTTATTTGGGTGGTATTGTAAAACAACCAAGGAAAACACAGTGTCTAGTTCTTGTAAACTGTCACTGAAATATATGTGACTCACTGCCATTCCAGAGGGTGGGTAAGGGGTTTCCCATACTGGCGTACTTGGGCTTTTTTTTACCGTACTGGCGTACTGGAAGCCCTCTTATTTTACGTACTTCGTACCATCCAAAATTTTGAAAGATATTTATTTTCCGTACTGCGTACTCTAGAAAAATAATTACCTGTACCAGCGTACTGAACCCCCCCCCCCACCCCCCTTCATTCTAGGACAAGGCCTGGAGCTATTTAAGCTTTTTTTCAATGCATGGGAAAAGAAGTAATGCACAGGTGTATGCATTATCAACCATGGGTGATGTGCTCTGAGATGTCATTACTCCAGGACCTTAGACCACGTTTTTCAGTCTTTTCTATGTAATTACCTATAGCAACAGACCAACAGCCACACACCAGCTTCTCATGCATGTCAGTGTGTGTGTTTGGGGGGGGGGGGGAGGGAAAATAAGAAAGTCTTCATGTTTAACAAATGACCCTGCACATGACTTTTTTTACACCCTACGTGTAGTTATTAGCCCTGGAAAACACTTGTGCTTGTTCCCATAAAAAATATTCTACTCACGTAACTTGCCTAATTTGTTAGGGTGACAAGCAAAGACTTCACCGTACAAGTACAGCAACTTAATGTTCAGTCCCTGTGAATAAATTATCTTAGAACTGGAGAACTACAGTTAACAAACTTTTTTATCTGTTTTCCTGTTTTTTTGTTTTTTTTTTCACTTCTAGAAGAAACCAGAGTTTCGTGAACACATCTGAAACCCCAGTTTGACATGGGTGTCATAAAGACGTGTCTTGGTCAACTTTGGTCTACCTTGTTACTCAGCAGCCACACATGTAAGTGTGAGGGCTGTGTAAACCTTGTATTCCACAACACCGGTTTATCCACAGACATCCTCCTGTGGTCAGATTACATTTGGTGCTATTAACACGGGACATTGTATGCTGTGGCCACTCTGACTATTTACACAGCATATCGGAACATTTACTCTCCAACTTACCAGCTATCTCAGTCACTCTATTAAAGTGTCATTCAGCCAGTTAATGTAGACTAATAACCTAACCAGAAGTGTTCTATACACCGCTGTATCTGCCACAGGAGTGTGTATAGGTGAGTGTTTATACACGCTGCACATCTATATGTCAGTTTCAAGTTTTAACTCACATCCGGCTCTGGTTCAACATTTGTTTACAGAACCGTTTTCCAATTAATTTTAAGACCACATAAATAATTTCATACATCTGATCAATTTACTCATCAACCTGGTTAGTACAGGCTTCCTTCTCTCTTCCTGTTATTTTTATGATACATAATGAAAAAAAAAAAAAAAAAAAACGAGACGATTTTTCCTTGTGCCTTTCTGGGCAGACATGGGTTAAGACAGCACAGGCAGACCCAGCTCTTGACTACCCTTGTGATACCAAACTCTTGATTTATTACTCTCTGACTTCAGTAAGTACTTCTCTTGAGATCAAAATGTATAAATTGTAACTTTTCTCCCCCTGACCAACTTTCAATGGAGGTCCTGGTATAAACATGCTGAAGCAAGTGGAAGTGATAAGCTACACATATACATATTATGTACAGCAACTGAGGCTCTCCAACACCAACCTGACAGGCTCCATAAATATATCTTTAAAATCAACCTGTATATAGGCCTATAAACTGACAGTTTTCAATTGTGAAATGGCCTACAGGCCTAAAGGTGTACTTTTTTTTTTATATAATTGAACTGAAATTGTGGCATTCATTTGTGAGTTCATTTATTGAACAGGGATGAGAATTCATTCCTAGTGTGCACTTTGGCCAACCCAGGAGCTAATTGGCGACCTTACATACCCCACCCCAATTTTTTTTTTTTCAAATTTGAAGCAGTTAGACCAAACTCCAATCGTTTTATTATGCTGATGGAAAGCAATTTTGCCTGAAAGTTGCCAAATGACAACCAATTCTCATCCCTGATTGAATGTCTCATCGGAGTTGGAAAACAACTGTGTAAATAAGATTTTTTAAAGCAATTTCAAGTAACACATAAAACTTTAACTGTAAAAGCGATAATTTAAGACTGAGTCAACAGCTTTCCTCGGGGCGCATTGCACGCAAAGTGTCCCGAGGAAAGCTGTTGACTAAGACTGCTCTTTGCTTTAGACTTGACTTGCTGGTATTTGAATGAAAGACCTGTATCTTCATGAGGAATTTGAATCTTTTAACCATTGTATGTTTGACGGTAATGAGAAAACAACTGTAGCCATGATTAACCCTTTAAGGGTTAAAAGTTAAGCCATACACAATCATGTAACCTATAAACAGATCTTCACATTTACAAGTGTGTATCAACCAGAGTGTGAACCCCATGCCCCAGAAAATTGTTGTTGTTATTGTAGTAAGTACTCTGAAAATTATTTCACAGGTTAAACATTTTTATTTCCTCGACATCTTACTAATCAATCTAACTCATTTTCCACTGTATCAGTGCCAGGAGGATTCTCTATTTTCACAAACATTGGTCATTGATTGGGCTAATAACAGATAACACTTTGATCCTTATTCCCAGCATGTATTTGATGAATGTCGCATTTAAAGACCTGACATCAATGGATCTTAACCGATGATAGCAGGAGAAAGTCCAACCCTTTTAACACAATGATAAATTGGTCATTTACAAGGAGCAGCATATCAGGGGATCAAATCATTTATTTACCTGACAGTTCATGCCATTCCACTTGAATATTGTGTAAATCCCCAGCAGTTTTATACAAAATTGATTGTGCATTCTCTCAGGGGATGGGGGGGGGGTGTCCAAGTATACTGGTACGTGTAATTATTTTACACCAATACAAGGTACAGAAATAAGATTTAATTAAAAATTGATGGGCAGTACAAAGTACAGAAAATAAAGGGGCTTCCAGTACAGGATGTATGACAAATAAAAATGTCCAGAATGAAAAACCCTTTTACCCACATCACCTCACACACACCCCTCCTCTGAGGTCTGATATACAGACTGTCAGGGGTGTTATTGGCCATTACTACAATATCCATTAGTCTTTATCAATGGGTAGTTAACATTTACATCCTGTCATTCATGATGGCTATGTCCATGAACAAAATAGCATTGTAATTTAATCACATCTCCATCGACCAATAAGAAAGACACTTCCCTTTATATTCATGCAAACAAGACCTAGATCTGAATTTAAGCAACTTCACACAATGTGCTAAATTTGACCACAATAAACACGCCACCATCTCCATTTCTGAAGTGTAATTTTGATTCAGCAGTCCACCGATCTTCTTTTTTTGTAACCAAATTCACGATGTTTTGACGCCAGCTTGATTTACAGTAGCAAACAACAGTCATGCAGTTTTGATATCTGCCAATAAATGCACCATGCCACTTGTAATGTTCGGCACCTGAACAAACAAGTTTCGGTCGCACATGTGACGAACAATTCCAGCACAGAAAACAACACATCCCTTTTCATTCAAAACAATTCAATATCCTTGCAATAAAGAAAAGAAGAAAAAGCATGACAACGTGGAATTGAAAGGGAAATGCACGGCACCTGTTACTCTTTTTTAACATCAAAGGAGGCATGCAAAACTTACAGGAAACATGTGACATGCATCTCACCAGTGATTAATTCTGGCTGATGAGAACATCTATTTGGGTCTCAATTTGCAAAGACTTGCATAATGTTACACACAATTTTTTCCATTTTTTTTGTTTTTGTTTTTGTTATAATTGTCAAAATGTTTTCTCTTGCACACAAGATGTGTGTCCACGAGGTAAATACAATCAACCCCACCATAAGAAACAATGTAAGACCAACATCTGTCCCCTATATGTGCAGCCTTAAAAAAGGTGACCACCCAACTGCTGCACAGTGCAAGTTCTGTTAAGCTGGAGCCAATGGCAATAGAACAGTTGCACAAACTAGCACTACCTTCCCCCTCCCCTCCAAGAGAACAGCACTTCACCCCAAGGGGTGTTATTGGTGGGATATGCCAGCATGGTGCAATACTTGGCCTGGCTTCCCTAAGCCCATCCACCAGTACCTGATTAGCACCTAATTAAAATGTCTACTGATAAAACTATAACAAATGACCAACACATGTCCAACCAGTATCTGGTTGTCTTTACCACAACAAGATGAATAGACTGTCAAAATACAGGAATAGAAGGCCTTATGCAAACAGTTTACATTCTGCCTCTGATAACACACTTTTATTCAGTTGGATTTAGGATAATTCTCCATGGTGTGGCTCCTAGAATAAACAGTAAGGGTAACTGATACTAAAGCTGACCATACCACTAACTACCAACTGCAATCATAACCCCATAAGATGAGGTTTTGCTGTGACCTGTATTTTTTTAAATAATAAATTCAACTAGCAAGAAGTATCCCACATGTTCAGACTGAAACCCTAATGTTGTGCCATCACACAGGCAGGTACACACACAGATTTGTGTGTGTGTGTACATACATGTTCATATATATGGCTAATGTCTGTGGCATACTCAAAGGCTTGATATTGACATGTATGACAATCTTTGTACAGGTATATATGCATATATTCCACCGCTGTGATAAATCAATTTAGAAAAGGCATTTCTTTATGACAAGAAAAGTTTACAGACTATATTAATCAATGTGTATTTAACACAACAATACCTTACCTTATGGACTCACAAATTGACCTTACAAGCATCAAACTTGCTCTACTAAATAGGGAAATGACCTTTTCTTAACTACTGTTGTACACCCAATGCAAATGATAGCATGAAAACATTTGTCAGCTCATTGGATCACTTTAGATGAATTGTCTATTGTACTTTGATGTTCATATGGTAAAATAACAGCTGATCCCTTTAACCCTCGGGAAACTGAGTCAACAGCTTTACCTGACACACTCTGGGGGCAATGTGCTCAGAGTGGGTCCAATAATGCTGTTGACTAATTAATACCAATCTTCATCAAACAAAAACCTAACCTAACCTAACCTAAAACTAAAATAAAGAAGCAGAACCGACTCTTACAACACTAAACCATTTCCTGCAATTTTTGAAAGGGAAAAGTTGCATGCTAATATATTGGCATTTGGCCCTCAGCATTGAAGCTTAGTTCTCCAGGATATTATCATCAACAATACATTCCATGGTACTACACGAAACTTACAAGCACAAAGGTACTTACCACTGCTCGCCCCACGATGGTATTAGCATCATAAACATAAAGTGCATCATTGCAGAGATCGTTAAATGTTTTGTCTGGAATATCCAACTCCACAATACGCATCATAAGTTTCCAATCGTCATTTTGAGCTTTGAAAGTTATGCGACACTCAACATTGTGTCGGTAACGTTCACTTTCAGCATCATAATGTGAATACACTGTAGCACCACCAAGAAGTTTTCTCTCGTCACAGTCATCACCATCCATGTAATCTAAAAATCAAGAAATATTACGTCAATGCCAAAATTCCAATCCGGTGAGGTTATTATTTCATTTTGTCTATGCTGACATCATGGTATGGAAGTATTAATCGTCTCCACTGGCGCTTCTTCTGGGGTTAAATCTGATACAGGCTCTAAGGGTCAAGACAATGAAATGAAACAAACAGGACTCTTTCCCTTCCAAATGGGCACTATATAGCATTAATTTGGTTTACAAACTTCATTATTATTTACTCAGCAAAGAAGCTGATAAGTCATATACACATGCTGACTGACAGAAAGGCAGGAGAGGGACTTGTACTTTTTTCTAGTGATTCTAGATTCAGCTAAAACATGTTGAATGTCAAAGTGTCGCTTTACAGTCCAAAGTACACTCCAGTAAGTACTAATCTTGGGACAGTGTTAGGTACCCACTGGTGGACCAAGGGTTGGGCTGAACTGGTATGACAGAGGCACAGTGTGTTGCTATCTGCAAAGCAACCTGCTCTTAGTGGGGTCCTGCCAAGGATCCTGTTGCCATATGTAGCACATTATACAGCTCTGTTGGAGGTTGCTGGCAACAAATGCTTGGCATTATAGTTATCAATATAGGCCTTACTCAAAATATGCACATCTTCCTGGTCACCAAGTTAGGGATAAGGTAAAAGTATTCTGATTACAGCATCAATTTCGGGGTAGGAGGATATGGGTCTCCACAAAGAAAAAAAAATACAAGGGAACAGAAATATGAAAATTTAAATCACGTTTACTTATGAATTCAAAATTACATATACATATCACCGTACAATACTGACTTTATATTAATTTATGTACATTAAAACTTAATTCCTACATTTGTGATTTTCTGCTCTTTTACACATGTATACATACATACTACCAATGTAAAAAATGTCACTATCAAGTTTAGTTCTCGCATTTCATTATAATTTTAGTACCATAACAAAACAGTACTTAGAACTATGGAAGGAATCACATCAGTGTCAGTCTTTGAGTTCAAACAGCACACAGACCTGAAATGGACATATTCTGTTCTATGACGTATAGCATTATACATGCACACCACAGCAGCTGCAGATAAGACTTTCTCACATTAAAATATCACACAGTCAACACAGTTTCCTGGCCATTTCTGTGTGCATAAGGATTAAGGTATATTAAAAACAATCACAAACACACAAAAAAATTAGGGATTTTCAACCTTTCTGCAAGACTGAGTTATTACATGTTGGCTTCAACTGTGTAAACTACAGTTGTGGCATGGGGGGTATGTAAATTGAAGTTCTTTCACTTTTGAAAACAAAATTACGCTGCTTGAAAAAAAGCACCGAAACAAATTCAAAGATGTCTGTAGACTTGAATGACCAGCTCTGCCAATAATATCTATTAATGTTTTTTGTGTTGCGACTTGCTGGATGTGCATTATCCCGTGCACAGTCTTAAACTGGACCAACACCAATCTGAAGCCAGTCAAACACCGCATGTCGATCTGCCCGGCTTTTGGCTTCGTATCAAATCCTTGTGCACAAATTAATTACTCCTAACATTTCAATGAATCAATTGTTGCAGATGGTAGTATGCTTGCTCGAGTCCAAGATTTACTCGCTCATGGAACAGGAATATACGGGGATTACTAGCTATTTCTTTTTCCTCAGCATCGGCGAAGGCCAACGCTCGCTGTATTATGGTTTCCCCCATTGCTGGCCCTGGCTTGGGCTTCTTGTGACTGGCGCAGTTCATGGCTTCAAGAAAACACGAAATACCGTCTTGTTTTGTACCCATGAAATTTTGTATCAGACTGATTGATTTAATAAATTAATTGCATGTAAGTGTAGACTATATGCTGAAGCAGGCATACGGCAAGACGTTACAATGGATCCACCTTGTTTCCATGTCAGTGATGGGGTTTTCTGAGCGATCCATGCTCAGCGCAGTGCACATCATGCGCTTTGTCAAAGCCGCGTCGGCTGCAAGTGTCTTCAGCCACCGAGCTGGTGTGTTGCGCTTCAAGAACACTTCTCAACATATATGCATTGGAAAAAACACGATAACTAGATGTAAATTAGTTCATACTTACACGTATCCGTTTTCTTGCTGAAAGATTTGCTGAGAAGTAGAGCAAAAACACAAATACAACTAAAGCATTGTACAGTACAATCATGGCATATCGCCATGTTGGTGTACCACTGAAACACTCAGACTTCCGGTGCAGTGACATCTGATGGAAGCTGTGCGCACTATCAGTTGAAGCGACAGGTGTTTGTGCATATTGTGAATTCATTCGTGGTCTTCACGCAGAGTGAATAAGAGATATAGGCGGAACGCCAAAGTATTTTGAACGAAACACCATGAATATAGAAATATTACGTGGAACGATTAAAGAGAGGACCCACACATTCTGCAAAATAACTTAACATTCTTGGCCTCAAGTGCTTAACTAGCAATACGCTAGTACCAGTGCCAGTAGTAGTAGAAACCTGCTGACAGTTTCGCTTTTCCTTCTTAAAATAGTTTTATTTGAGAAAGGAGACAGACATATAGCAAGAAGTTACTATTATTATTGTTGCTGCTGTTGACAGACTTGAAGGTCCTTGAAGAAGCCAAAACTGCATAAGTTAGGCAGTAAGACTGTATGTATGTAGGCCTACGTATACATACATCATATTACATGTACCTACATACATACAGTCTTACTGCCTAACTTATTGCATATGTAAAAGTGCCACGTACATGTACGTGGCACTTTTACATATGCAATAGGAAAAGAAAGACACTGGTAATCTTAAATTTGGATGTAAATCGTGCATGTTATTTTCTTCATGTTCATACATTCTCTTCAAATATCAGAAATGCATTTATATTAAAGTACACATGATATAACGCCACTATATGATGGTGTGAAAATACATGCCACAATTCCATGCAGATCTACACATGCTTTAGAAAAGTATAATGTGAGTACATGTAGATTTAGACAAATATCTGTTTGCTCTATTGAAAAGAAATATATAAACGGACAATGAAACATTTACAGCTGCCCATTTGTCCGGTACACGCTAGGGAAGAAATGAAAACAAAACATACATTTTCGTTAACGAAAGCATCAAGAAAGCGTTGTCAGAAATAGACAAACATGCCCACAAGGAGAGAACATACATGTATGGCGGGATTGATTATTTTATTCTATATTGAAATCAATTCAACATAAACAGGGGAACCCTCCCTATCATTTTTGAGGGGCCAAAGAGCATATACTTAAGCATATTCAGTGATAGTTTTGTAAGCTATTTCCTACAGGGCCTGACCGTATTTCAGGATGCTGGCTTCTTAGACCGGAAAACTGGTATTTCTGTCCGTGTGGTTACCATACAAGCCCATCACAATATGATAACCAAATGAGGACCTATTGGTTGTGTATTTTGGCGTACCAGGCCAATATTGCAATGTATTTGGATGCAGAGGATATAATTTTATTGAATTACATGAGAAATAGTGCTGCAAGACATTTTTATAAAGAGGTCTAAAACGTATCCGTTTTTAAATAATATGTATTTTCGTCCGTTGCCATGTCCGCTTCTATAGCCCATCAAAATAATGATAGGTGCAGGGTTTTTTTCTTTAATGCTGTGAACTCCTTGGCATATTTTCTACTTTGTTTACTTAACATGTGTAATGTGCATGTCCTTATATTACGCTTTCAGGAGTTTCTCCCAATTGGATGGTTTATTTCTCGTTTCTGTGAGAGAAACATGGACTAATGAATTAATCATACCGATGGTTTTACATGATTGTACAAAACCGTAAATAATGGGTCAGTCACTGCTGATGCACATACGGCTTTGCGATGAAAGTGGACTACTGTTTCGCGACCGTCGAACAAAGCATACAATACAGCAACCCAACATTATTCTGCAGAAACAATACATACATATAAAAGTTTCTCCTCCTCCTCCTCATCGTTCTTCTTGATGATGCATGATTGAATCTAACGTAGAACTCTAATAAACCTGGTTCACCGGTGCACCAGCGAATTATTTAGTTTTCAGACTCTGCATAGGAAGTGTATACTAAAGAGCCCCTGTGTCTCCGTTGTTTGCGTTTTCGTTGTTGTGTCTATTGTTTTTTTTCTTTTTTTGTTTAATAATAATAATAATAATAATAATAATAATAATAATAATAATAATAATAATAATAATAATAATAATAATAATAATAATAATAATTTATTAGGAAAACTTCCCCTTTACAGCGGGAGCACCAACGGAACGGGGAAATTCCATGATGCGCCCAACATATATACAAATAATCAGGCAGCCTCATTACCAATCAAATAATCTTCGCATGTTAAAATTGTTTAAAATTGTTTTGTGTGTGTGTGTCTGTGTGTGTGTGTGTCTGTGTGTGTGTGTGTGTGTGTGTGTGTGTGTGTGTTTGTGTCTGTGTGTAATTATGTCGTTGCAGAACCTATTCATACGTCATTTTTTAAGTTCCTGCATTTAAACATCATTCTTTAAGTTTCTGCACGATTATTTTCATATGGTGCTTTTTCTTCTGCCTTTAAAGGGATTTATCTTTTACGAACATGTTTATTCATTTGTCTTTAAATCAGATCTATAAATGAATGTTTGGCGTACATCATTAAACAAAACCAGAATGCCAAATGAATGATTTAGGGACAGTTCATATTTATGGGCTGCGGATGTAGGGTAGGGGCTACCCAGCAATGAACATGTGAGGGTAAAACTATTCATTGTGAAAGACAAAAGACTCAGAATGTACCAAAATACACATTCTTTTTCATTAATTCTCAGCCTTTTCTACTGGAGATCTGGGATCACTGCTTCTTCATACCACCAACTAATGTCCTCTGACCTTTATATCACTGAGAACATGATAAGATGGAGCGGGGGTGGGAGAGTCCCGTGGTGAACAGCTATCAAAAGTCTAAGGTGGTGTAATCGAACGCGGATCTAGTGTCCTCACCTGGAAAATGTTCATAATTCAGAAGTTCTATTCTGCTTTACAAGTGCGTCGTCAGTCTCCAATATGGCAAATACATACATGTATGGGTTTGTGTGCACCTTCACCTTTTTCATAACTGGTGTACCAATTTTTTTACAGGTGACACCCATGAATTATTCAATCAATATATTTTTGTCTAACTATTTCCTCTCTCTCCCTCTTTCTCACTTTATCTATCTATCTATCTATCTATCTATCTATCTATCTATCTATCTATCTATCTATCTATCTATCTATCTATCTATCTATCTATCTATCTGTCTGTCTGTCTGTCTGTCTGTCTGTCTGTCTGTCTGTCTGTCTGTCTGTCTGTCTGTCTGTCCGTCCGTCCGTCTGTCTGTCTGTCTGTCTGTCTACCGATATGAGAGATGCCAACTGTCAATCATCATCAGGGGCAGTCCCTGATATTAGCTGACAATTTGACCAGACTACGGTATGTGTCCTTCATCCAAACTGAGTATTTGCTGCTATATTCTTCGTTAAACATTTTGTGTCCCTGATGGTCTTGACGACTTGTGCCTGAAATGACACTTTCTTTGAGTGTTGGCATCCCTGATATGTGTCAAGGTGGTTATCTTCAGTAGCCTATCTATCTATCTATCTATCTATCTATCTATCTATCTATCTATCTATCTATCTATCTATCTATCTATCTATCTATCTATCTATCTATCTATCTATCTATCTATCTATCTATCTATTGTCTGTGTGTCTGTCTGTCTGTCTGTCTGTCTGTCTATCTTTGTATCGATCGATCGATCGATCGATCTATATATATATATATATATATCAGAGATGCCAACTGTCCCTTATCATCAGGGGCACTCCCTGATATCTTAACTGACAATTTGACCAAACTACGGTATGTGTCCCTCATCCAAACTTAGTATTTGCTGCTATATTCTTTGGTAATTATTTTGAATCCCTGATGGTCGTGACTACTTGTCCCTGAAATGACATTTTCTTTGAATGTTGGTAACCCTGATATGTGTCGAGGCATAGGTCAGGGTCATTCAACACAGGCAGTGATCTTTCCCCATTCAACTTGTTCAGTTAACTCGGTGAATATCAACCTTCTCTCTCTCTCTCTCTCTCTCTCTCTCTCTCTCTCTCTCTCTCTCTCTCTCTCTCTCTCCCCACAAGTTTTATGAAAAAGAGAAAAAATTAAGCCTGTTAAGACCAGTGATGATAACAAATAAGGACAATTCTTCACAAACCCAAGCTCTCGCCCAGACCCCTTTCTGCACATAGTCATAGGTTTGATTTAGATTACTTACTGTACATCGTTGAGAAAGTTATATCTGACAACCTGTGACCTTAATAGAACACAAGCCTCACTGAGCATGTTCACCACAGAAGTTTACTTGGCTTATCAAAATCCAATAATTAGTGGCAGAGATACGGACTATTGTGCATATGGAGTTGAAACTTCGCTGGTAGCATCCCGATGGTGTGCTATAGTTTTCAACGATCAACACTATTTCAAGCGGTTTTTTTTTTGTTTTTCCTCAATTTGTAGTTCATTTCTAACTTCGGTATTTTGCCATGCTTTAAATGACACGTCTTTCTGTCGTAATTAAAGGAATATTGAAATCTGGAAGAAAGTAAAATGCCCCAAGTAAAATGTACAGTGCAATTTGAGTATTCTGTTAGCAATTGCAAGTTTTGTCATCGAAGTGGAGAACAGGTTCCAATGAAAACTAGAGAGAGAGAGAGAGAGAGAGAGAGAGAGAGAGAGAGAGAGAGAGAGAGAGAGAGAGAGAGAGAGAGAGAGAGAGAGAGAGAGAGAGAGAGAGAGAGAGAGAGAGAGAGCAAATGTGTTGATTACAATTTTTACCTCCAGGTGACAGCACCGTATATTGCATGGAAACGGACAGTCTTTCGCATCTTATTGAGCAGCAATAAAAATGTACAGGACTACCTGGTAGGATGCTGGGAGAAAAGGAATGAAATAAAAGAGTTAGAAGGCAACAGGTTAGATTAGAATCCCAGAGTACAGGGAGGGGAGGGAATGGGAATGGTGGTAGCACTTATAAGGGCTTCCATGGGAAAAGCCTGAGCCTTAGAGGCGGGGATAGGGTGTGTGAGGGATGGATTTGTGTGGTTTTTTTTAAAATTTTATTTTACCCTGTGGCACATAGTGATACAGGACCGCGGCAGACAAGCGGAGAGCCACCGTATTATTATTATTATTATTATTATTATTATTATTATTATTATTATTATTATTATTATTATTATTATTATTATTATTATTATTATTATTATTATTATTATTATTATTATTATTATTATTATTATTATTATTATTATTATTATTATTATTATTATTATTATTACAAAGCGTAGACACTGACACAGAGGTATGGTATCTTACCCCAATATAAAGCACTCATTCTGGAGTCATGTATGCGTTTCAGTACAAGGGCGAAAACGTTTCAATCTGTATTTAGCTTTTGCTGTGTCATTCATCTTCCTCAGAAATGTGAATTTGTGTACTTACCGATGAGAATACCGTGGAAATACCATGCAGCTACCTAAAATAAAAACATAAAAATATAATGTCTTTCCCTGTCAATAATTTTACGCTATATGACTTTCATCTACAAGTGTGTTTAAATTTTTTCATTTTCATGAAAACTTTTGTTCAAACGGGTTAGGGACGATATTCAAAGTTTCCGCTCTCAAGTTCTAAATTATGCCCATTGTGAGCATTTTTTTTTCTTTTTAATAAAGTAACTAAACCTATGTTTTTCTTTTGAATTACATTGTATGATTGAGTGTAGATTTGCCACATGAGTTGACATCCGCTATCTACTACCCAGTGACTGTTCCAGAGACTTATTTGTTCGCGAAATTTTGTTGTCAAAGAATCGCCCTTGAATAAACCGATAGTTTCCATCTTTTTTTTGAAAAAAAATCAAATTACACTCAGTGTCTCTGTATAATTGTTATCCGCTGAAACTTCCCAGTGTATAAATTTTCTGCATTGAAGAGAAAATTATGTGGAGAAGAGTTGGGTTTCATATGAGATAACCCTAATCGATTTTATGCATAAAAATTTAGTGCAAGAGCATTTTGTTCGAGAATTGAATGCCGCTATAATGATGCTTTTATGCAAACCCAAAACAGACACGCAGAAAACTAAGACGGGCCTTTCCAAAGAGAAAACTGAGATGCAATTCATGTATGTTAATCCTCTCCTCTGTCTTCCTTCGTCTCCCCCACCCTCCCCCACCGCGGGCGAACACCGGATAGTGGTCAAATGTCGTCTTTCAATCAAATATCGTCTTTCATATCAATATATTTGACCGATTTCACCAGTCATAGAAAATATATTTTGGATGAAATATTTTGGTGACACACCTCTTTCCTTCGCATGGATGGGTCAGTTTAGCGCCCAAACCCATGCCAAAGAAAGCTGTTGACTCAGTCTTAGATCAAAGGAAAAATGTTAAACTGCAATGTTAGTTCTGATTGCCATGTGGATGAGTGAATGAATGGACGAATAAAAGAATGACCAAATTAGACAGGTGGCCTGACAATTGCGCATTGATTATAGGTCGTTATTTGACAGAAAAATTTAAAGACAGTCCATGCTTCTTTCTTCTCAACAAAATCTGAAAAGAGACGTCCCGTACGTGCAACTCACAATAAATCATTGCTTGTATTGGTGTAGAGCGTGAAGAGAAATTCAAACGTTTCTCTTGTGAAATTTCGATTGATTTCAAAAATACGAAAGCTTTTTTTTTTATGGCAAAAAGGCACACATGTATGAATTTTTCCTACCTTATTTAGTTCCAACGTCGCTCAGTTTATGTGAGGAAGGGGTATAGTACCGAAATGGCAGTTATTTATCTTGTCAATAATGTGTCAGAAGCCTTTGATAATCAGGATTATGCAGTGCGCATTGTCCTGGATCTGTCAAAGTCTTTTGACACAGTCAATCATTCAATTTCGTTTTCAAATTTATATCATTATAGAATAAGAGGAGTGGCTCATAATTGGTTCTAAAGTTACCTGACTAATAGACAGCAATATGTGTGTTTCCAGAATGTAGAATCTTCGTCTTTAAGAATAACTTACGGTGTGCCTCAGGGATCTATTCTGAGCCTTCCTTTGTTTGTTTGTATGTTTTTTATTTATATTAATGACCTTAATACTTTATCTGAATATATTTTTGCTTTGCTTTTTGCTGATGATAGTAGTTTGTTATTTACCGGGCGTAATCTTTATGTTTTAGAAAGTGACATCGATTTATCCATGTCACAAGTCACAGAATAGTATAGGTCAAACAATTTGCCTGTAAATTAAGTTAAAACAAATTATATTTTATTTGCTACCAAACATCAATAAACTAACAGAAGTGGTTTAAGATTAAAACTGATAATGTATATTTGGGACAAATTTCATATTGTAAATTTCTTGATATTTGGATTGACGATAAATTGAATTGGAAGTACCATATATTGCAGTTATCAATTGAATTAAGGAAAAATGGGAATTGTGAAGAAAATAATATAGAAATTTGGTAGGAATATCCTGACTTATTTTTATGCCTATGTGCCAACACAGTCGTATTGTTTTTCTCGAAAGTCTTTATTATGTCTGTGTTCCAACACAGACATATTGTTTTTCAAAGAATTCTTGCTTTCTTCCCTTCTTTTTTCTTTCTTTCTTTACAGTCAAACTTGTCCGACATTTCATTTGAATAGTATTATACGTAGAAAGTCTAAGTTTGGCATGATTATACTTCCACACACGAAGTCTTGAGTTTTTGTGAAGAGGTTTTATCCAATATTGATCATGTTGGGCTCAAATGGTGGCTTTTGTAACACATCATATTTTTGTAATTTACATGTGACCTCTAAAGGTCATAGGTCAAGGTCATTTGGACCTCTTAAATTTTCATTTGGCCACAACTCCGTCAATCTTTATCCAATTTTGATCATGTTGGGTTCAAATTGTAGCTATTGTAACACTGCACATTTTTATAATTTACATGTGACCTTTCAACGTCAAAGGTCAAGGTCATTTGGACTTTGAAATTTTCATCCAGTCATAAGCTTAATTGAATGTGAAGTAGCAAAGGACAAAAGTTGTAGCCCTTAAAATTTACAACTTTTGAAGGCACACAAACAGATATGATTTGAAGCAAATCTTCTTTTCTAGAATACTCCTCCATGTCCACACATCATCTATTGTAATATTGTATGAGCTGCCAACTATACTGCAAATTTAAACAGGATTATCGTAATTCAGAAGTAACTGGTTCGCGTTATTAACCATTCCACTTTTAATGCACATGGAGATCCTATTTTTAGAAATATGAAATTGTGACCACTTGATTAGATTAATTTGTACATTACTGGTTTATCTATGTACAAAATTATCAATCATCTCATGCCTGATGTTTTGTTTCATTTATTTAATTATTTTGATTTTTTATGTTCATTCTTATCTCACCAGACAATGTGACAGTATGTATATTCCTAAATTTCGAAAAATCCTGTGTAAATTCTCTATCAGAATCCAATGAACCATGAACCAAAGTTGTAGGCTTTTGATTTCTGCAAATAGACTGAATTAAAATCTTGAATAGCTTCAAAACTACTGTACATAGCGTTGTCATTCAAACTTCAACAAAATGAACAAATTAAGTTTATAAGTTTGTGACATAGCCACAACCAGTAAACCAAGAACCAAAGTCGTAGCACTGTAATTTATACAAACTGGGCTAATACACAAAATTTAGATTATGTTAAAGAATGGCAAAGTGTAGCATTTCAAAGTGTTCTCATTTTGAGGACACCCAGATAGATTTGCTGTAAAGCAAAGTATTCTTTTCTAGTTTTTTTTTTCTCGCTTTTGGTCGAAATTGATCAACCTTAATTACCAGATAAGAATAGCCCTGAGGTGGTAAACAAAAATTGATAATTTTGAATTTTAATTTGTTGTGTATGTATAGCTTCAAATAATCCATTACCAGAACAAAAAGTCATAGAAGGGATACACACATCGGGACGTTTTACAAAGGAAAGTTCTCGGTTTTGCTTCCTCAACCGTTCAGACACTGTTATTTGGGTCAGATAAATGTACCTTCAATGAAAATGAAATGACTTTCCAAGCTGTCCATCAATATATTAAAAAGACAGGTAGACTTGGGTTTATTATGAGGGGACAGATATTATGAAATATGTTTTCAAGTCACCAACTGATACGATATTACTGTTGTATATAAAGTTTGTACTTACTATATGTTTACCTTATATGCACATATACAAGGGAAGCTAATGCCCCAACTGCTTTTTCTATATGTGACGTATTGTCATTGTCTTTTTCTAGATCATGTATAGGCTTTTGCCATCTATCTGTTTGGTCATGTGGCGTTAATCCTTAATTAGTCTTAGTAATTTTTGTGGTCTCTTGTGAACTTACTCTATACTTTTGTATGTACAAGAGGGATTTAAATAGGGCTCCGCCCTGTTTCCCAATTGTGTTGTAATAAAATATGTTTAAACCAAGGGACACACACATACACACGCACACACACACACACACACACACACACACACACACACACACACACACACACACACACACACACACACACACACACACACACACACACACATATATATATACTTGGAAAAAATACTCGATAATTATTTTTGCTAAGAACCAGTGATTTTTAAGTTACCAGACAACTCTTTTTGTCTTTAGGAATTTACTTACCAGTTACTTACTATGACGGAAAGAGAAAAAAATTTCACTCCGGGATGGTTCAACATTAGCATCATTTTTTAATAAGTACTTAGGGTACTAAATTTCATGACCCCCCCTCCTTCCCCCAAACTTAGTACTGAAAAATGATGATCTACCAAGAAATAATACCAAAATACCACAGAATTTGGATTACAAATGACCATCATTTTCCATTATCTGTAGAAGTGTACAGGTCCACCCCCTCCCCGTACTGAAAGTACTCATTCAAAAATGATTAAACTGTTGAACCATCTCTTAACTTATTATGAGTTATCCGTACGCGTTTTTGGGTAAATCATGAAACTTATAACTTTAAACACATTTTCCCAATTACAAAACGAAATTCATTAAAACTACTTAGCAATTAAGTTCTAGGAATGTACTGTTTTTTCCTTTTACCAGCAAATACTTGCAAACGCGACCAATTTTAAATACTAAATTAAATTTCAAATTGCCGCTTACAAGTACTTTCGAGTATTTTTGTGAATTTTGCTGGTCGGAAAAGGTACGTTTAAAAAAAGATAATTGTATAATTAATATATAATCCGAATTTTTAGTCCCTAAATTTATAACAGTTCAACACAAGCACATACTGATTTTATATATTTTAATATAAACGAATACGTGTATAAATCCTATCATAAATCAAGGAGTTCCTTCTTGAATAAATAAACACACTCACACGTGCATACAAATGAAGAGTACCTTTGCCAACTTTACAACGACGTCCCACATAAGACAGTGTTATATGTTAAAAAGTTCCAGAGGAGATATAAGTATGTTTTATCATAAAGTTTACATTGTCTTTCTTTTTCTTGTTAAGTTAATTAACAATAAGCCCCCAAATACTTCTAGGCGAAAGTTAACCCTTGATAAACTACTTTACCGTAGAGCTCTCACGAAAAATATGTCCAATGTTACAAACGATACAAGCACAAAATGCAGCATAACATATTTTCATTCATAATAGAGATGGTGGTCCCGCACACAAAGCGTTTCCGCATCATGATAGAGATGGTGGTCCCGCACACAAAGCGTTCCCACATACTGTACTTGGTATAACCATGGGTAGATAGGCTGTTTACAAACTTCAATACGGGTCTTTCATATTAACTGTGGTGCTGCTTTGCCTTTGGCCCGTATCATTCAACAAATATTGGTTTCATGATCCATGATGCTATTATCAAATCAGGTTTCATTAACCGAACAAATATCATAGTCTTTAATAATCTGTCTCAATTATTCAATCTTAGGAGAAAGGCTGCGCACGTTTAGATGACCAACTCTGCAAGAACAGACCACTTATGCGGGGACGGAATCGGATCAGTGCAATGTTCATGGCTTCGCCTCTAAAATGGATGACAAAGGGATTGTTTATGTCCGGCGCGCCCACATTGTCAGCAAGATATCGGCTTGACGTGTCGATATGTAGATTTAAGATGTGAAGTTTCACCACAATGGAAACAACAGGTTAACCTAAGCCCGGCTCTGTCATTTTGTCCGTTGTGTCTGTGTTCCTGCATACCGTTTCGTCTGTAATTCTAACAAGTTCATACCGTTGGTTCGTATTGAGTGTGATGTTGCAAAGATTACGTTAAGTGACCATTATCTTGTGTAGAGTGATATCCATACACATAGCCAAAACAAAGGTACTAAACATAAAGTTATTAAATTCGGAGATTATAAGAATTTCGATGAAGGCCAATTCAGGTGTGATATTGTATGCTCAGATTTTTCCATGTTCAATGTAAATAAAATTGTTATGACCTAGCCACACTATGGAATAACTGGAAATGCAAATTTGAAAGAGTTTGTGACAAACACACTCCACGGAAAAAAGGGCGGCTGAAAGATGTAAGAAACTCGTAGATTACCAAAGATACAGTTGAACTGATGTATGAACGTGATCCTTGTCATGAACAAGCAGCACGACACAACGATGATGAGTTATTTGCCACTTATAGACGATTAAGAAACTTGATAACCGAGAAAATAAGGCAGGCCAAATTTAGATATTTTGACAAAATATTGTGATGAGAATTGAAGCAGACCAAATCATATTTGGAAAGAAATAAACAAAGTGTTCCCTGGAAAAAATACCAAACAGGGCTGTCCCTTCAGTGATTTCACCTGATAAATTGAACGCATATTTTAGTAGCATGGAAAAAAGCATTGCCCACCATTTTTGGAAATGATTCCGATCCAGATGTACTGTGGAAAGGTCCGAATAGCATTCATAGGTTTCAATTTTGTACAATACGAAAATGACATTATATCTCATTTGAAAATGTTACCTGATCCAAGCTAAGCTACAGAAACAAGTAAATTATGTTAGTTCGGTATGAAGCGAGCAAACTACTTGTCAGGTCTGAAAAATCAAATGTTATGTTGGTGCACACGAAACGCATGAATAACGTCAACCCTTTGAATATTGTTTTAAATGGAAACATTTTGGAACAATAGTCTACAGTCAAGAGTCTTAGCCTTCAATTGAATGAAAATTGACCGTGGAAAATCATGTTGAATGTGTCTGTGAAAAGGTTTCCCGCCAGCCTGCAGCTCTCAGAAGGTTATTTTGCCATGTCCCAAGCAGCATTCTCACCAAGATTTACCAAACCATCATTGAACATAGTATTGACTGACATTTAAATGTAAGTAACGTAAGGCGATGTACCACACTATCTTCGAAATTATCAAAGTAAAGTAAGGCGATGTACCACATTATCTTCGAAATTATCAAAGTAAAGTAAGGCGATGTACCACACTATCTTCGAAATTATTAAAGTAAAGTAAGGCGATGTACCACACTATCTTCGAAATTATCAAAGTAAAGTAAGGCGATGTACCACATTATCTTCGAAATTATCAAAGTAAAGTAAGGCGATGTACCACACTATCTTCGAAATTATTAAAGTAAAGTAAGGCGATGTACCACACTATCTTCGAAATTATCAAAGTAAAGTAAGGCGATGTACCACACTATCTTCGAAATTATAATTTACGAAATGATTTGGATATTGTCGTACCACATCCTAACAAAGAAATATTCAAAAACTCGTTTTCATATCATGGTGCAAAAGTATGGAACGGTTCACCATACCATGCAAGAAAAGCAGACTCCACAGTTCAATTTAAAAAGTTACAAAAAACAGTATTATTCTATATGATATTTCAAAGGTTATATGAACAGTATTTCTTCCCTTGATATTTTGTACATATACAATGTTTGTGATTTTTTTTTCAGTATAATTGCTCCTATATGTATTTAAAGTTTATCTGCTTAGTCTCATCGCAGAAATTATCTTTTGCATTTTTGTTTTAATTAGTATATATCTAGATATATGCTGAGCCCCGTGGGAGAACATGGTAAAGACATTGTTGAATAAATACATAAAACAAGAGAGTTCCCACAGGTAAGGTCAGATCAGGTCTCAAACCAACAACCTTTGATACCTGTCACCCAGCCGCAAATGGGAAAGGTCCAAATCTACTGGGCCATATCCCTATTCCAAAAAAAAGCTTCTGTGTAAAAATACTATGAACAAGACTTCTTGTCCATGAAGTCTGTAGCAAAGACCCATGTACAACGTTATACAGTTCCTCAAAAAAAGTTAAATGTTATTTTCTAATATCACTCAAAATCGTTCCGCTTCGCACTGTTTACCAGGTAACTTTTCATAATGCGTGGAGTATTTAAACAATGAGAAAGATATTGATGAAAAGACCCACTTGACAACAAACTTTGCAATTTAGGTGGATCGATTAACCTGTTAAGATACAAAATAAATTTCCATGAATGTAGTCACTTTGAATGACAGGATAGTGATGATGATGATGATGATGATGATGATGATGATTTGGTGATGGTGATGCTGCTGCTGACGACGATGACGATGATGATGATGATGATGATGATGATGATGATGATGATGATGATGATGATGATGATGATGATGATGATGATGATGATGAACAACAAGAAAAAGGAGGGGGGGAGAGGAAAAAAATCATGCTTTCTCGAAAGCTTCATTGACATGACCACCATTTGACCCGTTGCCTTTTGTAAGTGTGAATTTTACCTCCATCTGCGCATCGTTCATTTGTTCCACCTTTGATTTACAACAAGGGCAGCGATTCCTACAGCGTATTTTGATGTGTCGCAGGACGTTGTCGTACGGCTGCAAAGAACGCAGAGGTCGTGGCAAGAAGTCCCAGTTCTGTAGTACCTTGGGCAGGCAACGTGGACACTTATTTTGGCTAACGTTGATGATAACTATGATTATGAGGATAAGGAGAATTGGTGCCCCAACACCCAACAAGACATACCAACCGGGAATTGACAGAGCAAACACAATACCTGGTAAAGCAATAAACATCAATATCAGGTAAAATATGGCAAACCAACGATACTTTGCTGTTGTGTCCCCCAAGCCCTGGGCGAGGCGTATAGGGATCTTTCTGAGCGGAGGAATAGGATAGAACAAGATAATCCCTGATATATTAAAGAATAAGTGAGCAAGTGAAATTTGGACGGTCTCTTTGAAGTTGCTGGAGGCGGTCAATGCTGCTAGAATGCCAGTTGCGGTGGTGCCGATGTTAGATCCGAGGGTCAGGGGGTACATTCTGTCCAAGGTGAACATTCCCATGCCCACCAGAGGTGTGAGAGCGGATGTGAAAACAGAACTACTCTGTACGATCAACGTCATACCAGCCCCTACTACCATGGCAATATACCCGGTCAGGAAAGAGAGCTTTCCTGGAAGCTCAGCATTCAATGTTTTACGAATTACATTGGCAAGTGGTCCTCTCATGAGAGAACTCAAAGTTTTTACCATCATCAGGAGACAGAACACCATCACTACCAGTGAACCTGCCAACAGGATCCCCCCACATGCCGTCTCGCTCAGAGTTGATCCAGGCACGCCTTGTCCATGAAAAAGATAGCTCGCTGAAAAAAAAAAAAAATCTTGATGAATCATGTTTGCAACATGCTTCATTAAGGGAAGGTCTATTTAATGAGCATGGTGGTCGTGGATATGATAAGAAGGGTAAGGGGTTTCCCGTACTGGCGTACTGGGGCTTTTTATTTACCGTACTGGTGTACTGGAGGCCCTCTTATTTTACGTACTTCGTACAATCCAAAATTTTGAAAGATTATTATTTTCCGTACTGCGTACTCTAGAAAAAATAATTGCCTGTATCAGCGTACTGACCCCCCCCCTTACCCCCTTCTAAGAACGATACATGTATTTGTCGTACGCATTGTAATTTGGTAAAATGTTTGTCCATTTTCGTGTTCGTTTTTATGCCGTTTTTGTTTACTAAATTATCTACAATTTGCAATTATGTGAACCTAGATGTTTTCCGAAAACTTTCTGCATGAAATAATCTGGTAATCGTGTGTAATCGTCCATTGAGTGTCTTTATCTGTCTCTTGGAAACACACTTCCTTATTTTTGGTCCGTAAAAATGAACTGTACAGTTTCAGATCGCTACCTTCATCTTGATAATAGTCTCACCTTGAGATGATTTATTTAATGATACATCACTCCAGGAGAAGGTCGTATAGTTAATGCCAGTTGTTGTGTTTTTAATGGATTTGATGCTGAATTTATGAGTCCAGGGCTCTCCGTCAATGGTATCATAATACGTTTGGTTAAGACCTGAAATTGCAAATGGGTATGAATAAATAATAACATAGACTAAGTTACATAAGTTCTTACTCCAAAAGTCCTCGAATTATGACCCAAATAACTTCATCGAAGTAACTGTGTAATCTTAGAAGAAAGTAGGTCAAGTATAACCATGTACAGTTTATCTCAGTCATTATGCAATATCAAAGTCATGGCTTATATGTCTTTTGAGTTTCCATTCCTTGGTGAAACCCATTGAAGTTTCCTTGTGGCCTTTCGACACAGGTTCCTGTCAATCGAAATGTGTTCCCTACTTTTACGCATACAGGGCCATCAATGTGTCTAACGTCAAAGCCATGCCTTAAATATTCCATAAGCTATGACTCGAAAATTAAATGCTTTAAAGTGAGAATTGCTGCAAATGGAATTAAATCAAGGTCAATTAAATGCGCCCGAACCTAGTCTTTTAGAGAACCATTAGCATGTGTAATTTTCGGAGCCTAGCTGTGAGTTATCACAGTAGTCGTAAAGATGTCAACCTTGAACGAAGTCTGTAACCTTGAGAACTGGTCAGAGATCACCCATTTGCATCCCAATGCGGGTCATAACTGAGGACCACTATAAATCAATGTCAAAGTCTCAGCTTCTGTAGTTCTCGAACTATGATTAATTAAAAACTCTAAAATTGCCCATGACCTCATGGATGAAATCAATGCAATCTACACGAACGAAATATAGAACTAGGACTAGTGATTTTTTTTTGGATACATTCCTACTTTGGAAGTATTTATATAACTGAAAAAAAAAAATCTGTTTAAGTACTCTTAATACATGCGACTGTTTTTGAAGCAAACCAATATTAAATTTAGAGCTTTATCAAGTACTATTTACTGATGCAAAGACAGCTAAAGTATATATATTTAGGTTAGTATAATCATGAACTACAGCTACGTGCAAAGATCAATCATTGTCCTTGCCTAATTGCTAAATAAACACAGTGATAATGAAATGGTCTGGTTTTATGCTGTTTTCGTCTATTTCTTCTATGAAACAAATTATAAAACTGTAAAAATGGTTTCATTTGATTCCTAATAATATTATCCCCAAAATTTGCCATGTTTTTATATATTGTTTAGTTTAGGACACATAGCTTTGTAAAGTTGAAAAAAAATCCGACTTTCTCGTGTTTTTCTTTGACAAGGTAGATTTTTCAACTTTGCAGAGAGATATTTCATTAACTACACAAGATATCCAAAAATATGGCATTTTTTTTATTATACTATTGGAAACCAAACCAAACCATTTTTACAGTTTTACCATTTATTTTGGAAGATAAATACACATAAACAGCATAAAACCCAGTCATTTCATTATCACTGTGTTTGATTGACCATTAGGGCGAGACAAGTATAGATCTTCGCACCAATCTGCAGTTCAAGATCATGCCAACCAAACAAATATGCTTTAGCTACAATTGCATCAATAAGTAGTAGCGTGGAGGGTTGTACACTTGGTTTCCTTCAAAAATTGGTCCCGTGTATTTAGAGTCCTTAAACCAAATATTTTATGCACCAGCGTTTCCCCAAATATACAGATGGACGGCAACTGCTTGCCTGCTTTGCTCTTCCTGTATAGTATGCATTTTATCAAACGTGAATAAAATTAAGAAGGGAAGTTCCATAAGGTAATACGTCCAGGACAACAGGTTTACTCAACAGTAGAATTTCAAACACCAGATGGTAGCACTTGATGGCGTTTATTTGCATAAATATGGATATTTGCTTAACAAAAGCTTCAAAAGGATTTTATTATTGTGTGAATAAGTAAAATTATGCAAATGATCGCTC
Organism: Hermodice carunculata; assembly: GCA_964020975.1. NCBI lineage: Eukaryota > Metazoa > Annelida > Polychaeta > Eunicida > Amphinomidae > Hermodice > Hermodice carunculata. The sequence continues at coordinate 72,186,122 of OZ026624.1, forward strand.
TCAAGTGTTGCCCTCTGGGGTCCTAAAATGGTCTATTGGGTCTTTGTCATGCCAACTAAAGCCGTTGACGCAGTTGCATAATATGACCGAGTACGGTTTAACACTCAGCACAGATTTGAAACCTACCTCCTACAAACGTGGCTGAGTGCGGCGTGGTGACGGTCTTTTTCCAGTATTTCAACAAAGGCCACTTAGCTTCAGTATTGTCCTGGGCAATTGCTTTAATAACATTCTTGTCAATCTGTCAAAGTAAATAAATTAATAAATAAAAGTGCAGAGTAGGATACCCCTAAAAGTTTTGCATCACTCAGGGGCATCAGTCGACAGGAGGATCGCCTGGCATGGCAAGTGACGAATGTGAGCTCCACCTGGCGACAAGCGCAATACATTTGTATTAGCCCAACAGATTTACACAAGTTTATATTAAACATTCCCTGGTAGTGAAATATGTATGGACACAAGACCGTTACAAGAATACCTATAAATGCATTGTCGTCTGTTTAAAGGTTAACTATCCCATATAAACTGTCTATATCTCACTTAATAAGGCTCACTCAATTTTGCCAGTTTCCCCATTACCCATTACCGATCTTGGAAGGTTATCACTTTGTTATGATAGACTGTACTTTATGTTTTTGAAGAAAGATTGGTGTCTTAAACGTGTTTTCTCTGGATATTAAACATCTTGAAAAAATCAGAAAAACAATCTTTAAACATATCTATTTGAACACTTTTACCGCTGCATAACTGCATTGAAGAAAAGTTCAACAAAAAGGCAAATATTCTCAGCATGATAATGATCATGAAGATCAGTTTTGTTCTTGCACGGTTTGAAGTTATAACGTCCAATTTGTGTTCCACCAAGGTTTTAATGCTACTTCGCATGTTTCAATACCCCGTCGCATGACAAAAAAAGTTTGAAAAAAGTGCTTTGCGTCAAAAATTGCAGGCTGTCCAAGCTTTATCTCTGAGGCAAGTTACAAGGTACCCAAACGACATATTTACAGCAAAGTTCCCTTTTACATACCGGTTTCTGTTGCGGAACGTGTATGTTTTTACGACACAATGTGATCAAAGTTTACTGACTGGTATTTCTATATTTTAGCAAGAGAACTTACATCCACTATCAGTTTAGTCAATGGTTCTGTCAATGCCTTCAGAAGTTTGGGGTTTTCCGTTTGCCCCTGTGGAATGGTGTCCACAATGACACGTGTCAACCTGAAGAGGTATTTTGAAGCGACCTCTAAGGGTAAAATGATTATCACGGTCATCCAGTTGAACATATCATGGACAGTTGCAGCCCCAAAAGCACGTCTGAAATCATCTCTCTCGGCAGACATGGTCAACGATACAATAGTATTCGTTACTGTTGTGCCAATATTTGCCCCCATAACTATAGGTATGGCCAGCTCCACCGTCAGGACTGTAGCAAAATAAGCAAAAGGTTTTCACTTGTGAGACTGTCATACTGAAGCACAGTGTACAGATAGTAGGCTACAAAAAATAATCTTTCTATTTTACATTTAGTTTTTTTTTGTCTAAAAAAAATCGGCAAATTCAAATTTCAAATTTTGATGAACAGCTTTTAGCCCATAAAATGTCGCGAAACACGGGTGAATTTATTCCATATTAATCCCAGTTTAACATTTGTTTTCATAATTGAACTACGGAACCACACCTCCATTGAGCTTTATACAGGTTATGAATTGTGCTCTGTCCAGGTAACAGGAAGTATTGTTGTATATCCCTAGCATAGGTTCCCACCTGTCTTATCAGACAGTGCACCTACATGAATAGCAATGCAGTAACTGTGTACTGCAGGGAACATGAACTCAGCTAACTTTATTTAAAAAAGCTAGAGCATGCTGAAAATGCAGTATTTTCAAAATTACGGACCATCTCCAATTACAACTGTGGTCTACTGTCTAAATGTACGTTGAAAATGTGACAAAGATATTTTCGCAATTGACATTTTGTACATAAAGCACCGTAATTTATTCTTGTGATAAAAGTGCTAAATAAATAAGTTAACTGCTTCAATGCTGGCTTTTGGACTCAGTCAACAGCTTTCCTTGACGTGCCAAGGAAAGCTGTTGATACGGACTGTAATTTAGCCTCTGAAAACACATTTTTAAGATTTAAAATACAATAGTGACAGTGTCATGTAACAAGGCTATATATATATATATATATATATATATATATATATATATATATATATATATATATATATATATATATATAGATAGATAGATAGATAGATAGATAGATAGATAGATAGATAGATAGATAGATAGATAGATAGATAGATAGATAGATAGAAATATAGATTTTTAGTACTGGTTAATTGCAGGTTTTTTATGATTTTGTGAGTGTGTGTTTTATATATGTTATATGTACGCTTTCGTACTGTACGGTCCGGTTTTGTAACTTTTGTACGTATGGATTGTGTGTTAACAAAGTACTACAGTTGTATTTGTGTGGTGCAGTCAATAAAGTTTCATTCATTCATACTTGCTGGTCTTTGTATGGGCAATTTGAATTTGAATATAAATTTGAAATCACTATTATAATTCAGATTAGCATGCTTTTTGCCGTGATCGACACTCAAGGAGTAAACAAGTTTTCTGAATGATACCAACAAGGACTCGTGCTCGCTAGTGAGATTCAGAAGAATATTCTGTGGAACGTGCCTGTAAAGGTTACCGCTCCTCTGACCGTAATCTGATTTAACGTGCTTTGCAACCGTTCAGGTGACATTGACAAAATACAGCAAAGAAAACGTATTCAAGATCACGCATTGCAGGTGCCTGCATGGTAAAAATCAATGCAGAATGTGTCCTTCCTTTTTACTGAGCCTCAGAGGAAGGCCACAGACATATGCTTTATGTGATGAGGAAAAGCCGTGAACAAAACCTTTCTTTTTTTTAAAGCAAGTATTATAACATGTTTTCTTGTACCAAGTCCTGTACAGAGTTCTTTAACTTTTTCAGTACCACATTTTTAACTGAGTCAACAACTTTCCTCGGTGCAAATGTGCCCAAAGTGCGAAGACTAATTTTGATTCCATCATGCTTCTGTTCTTGTCATGACTTGTGTGAAAACAATAGGTAGGGGCAAGAACAGAAGGTTCAAGAACTGCCGAAAACAGGGCACTGCACTCAGTGGAGGGCTAGGGTTGTGTATTCCCATTGCTTTACACTGTAATTTGCAACTTAGTAACTTGAAAACTACTGCACATAGAAACACCAAATTTTATACAGTAAATCTAAATGCATAACTAAATACCTCACAAAAATCATATAACCACAGGTACAAAAGTGACTAGTTTATTTAAGGTTGCTTTAACATACAAACTAATGGGAATACACAGCTCTAGGCCTCCAAATGTTTGTGTATTTAGTTGTGTATTGGGGCAAATACACACCTTAAGAGCTAATTCTGACCTGTCCTATTGTTCGCTGTCATGCACATCAACAGAATTGTAGTAGTTCCTACTGGTGATATCACCAGTCAACTTGCCTGATATTACGTATGCGTTTAAGAGGGTGGGTAAGGGGTTTCCCGTACTGGCGTACTGGGGCTTTTTATTTACCGTACTGGCGTACTGGAAGCCCTCTTATTTTACGTACTTTGTACTATCCAAAATTTTGAAAGATTTTTATTTTCCGTACTACGTACTCTAGAAAAATAATTACCTGTGCCAGCGTACTGAACCCCCCCCCCTTTACCCCCCGCCCCATTTTAAATCACGCTTGCAGGCAAAGGTCCTAGTACTTCATCTATATATAATGATCATTGTGGTTACCATAGCTTCAGGAATGCTGGTATAGAGAATAGACTGACTTACTGTTTGCGCCGACGAGGGTGACCACGATGGAGGTGGAAGTCGATGAACTCTGTAACAAGACGGTGACAATGACACCAATCATAAGCCCACACACTGGGTTCCTCAGCAGCTCATTGTTCTTGAAAGCCTGGCCCGCTGTTCTACCTGGCAAACAACCAAGGTAACGCTTACAGCAAAACGTAAACGAGATAGGCATTTATTAGGCTACCGGTTCTCTAAACTTTTTTTTGGGGGGGGGGGGGGGGAGGAGCACGCGGGCGGGCAGGGGGGGGGGGGGGGCTTATCTGTTTGCCTGCCTGTTTGTCTGTTACCAAATGTCAAATGTTCATACACGCAGAAGCTCTTGCTTCCAATCCAGCTGAGTGGGCTGCTGCCTAACAAATTATATACAACTTTCAATATGGATCAGTAGTTAACACCTTTTAGGCTTTTTGTGTTGCAATTGCCTCCTTAAGTTGCCGGAATCAGCCACGTTACTAAGTGTGCATCTGCCACTTTCTTTGTAAAATTTTGACAATATATTGAGTTATGACGTTTGTGTGTGTGTGTGTGTGTGTGTGTGTGTGTATGTGTGTGTGTGTGTGTGTGTGTGTTTTGCCACAACGAAGAACAGTAATGTCAATTTCGATGAACGAGCTCATCAATGTTTACATTGTTGTAAACATATCTTTCTTAAAACAATTGGTCAACAACAAATACAGCAATTGTGAAGTCCCTTCCACACTGGTGGACTGATATAACAGAAAAAATGTGTAAGTCCATGAACAAAAAGGCACCGAGGAGAAGACACAACTGGTGTAGAGTGATGGGGCAGTATGTGGCTATGGTGCCTTTTTTTATTGTACAATAGGATGTATTCATATCTAAATGCGGTCCTACTCTAACACCTGTTGAGCAAAAGAGGGAGCCACCTGCATCAGGGCAGATCCATGTATTTAGCATGGTCAAAAGTACTGCCTCAATAAAATGAACAACACGAACACAGAATAATCCTAAGAAAATGTATTAACATATATTTGAAACATAAAGGATGCCTAAATTGATTAGAAATAGGCTCTCTTTTGGTTGAAAAGGTGTTATTTATCGATGTTTATGTAGTATATAATGCAAATCTGCCCTGATCATGGTGGAAGCATCAGTCTGTTGCCCCGGCAACACACGAAGGGAGCAGGATAGCAGTTAAATATGAATGTCTCCTATTGTACCGGCGACATGAGGTGCAACATTGATTCTTAAATTATAGAGTAGACTGTACCACAGCACTATTATCTGAGTAATAAATCAAAATTGAAGATATGTAAATATTAAGCATTTCGGTCTGTTTGATGTACTTGTGAGCAGCTTTGAAAATATCCTGGATCTTTGACTTGCCTTTTGGTGAAATTCCGAATGGTGTACAATTTTAGATTTAAAAAATAAATAAATAAAAAGAGTCTCAAGCTAAAACAGACGTTTTCTGGTTTAGTGTGACATACACACGTATTTTGGAATTCTGTTTACGAAATGCAGTTTCATACTTGCATTTTTAGGTGTCTTTGGAAGATGTGATGCTGGCAACATTAGGCATGCATCACAGCGGCTATGTATGCAGCCATACATACATACACCCGCTGAAGACCCTTTAATTTATTTGAGCTAGTACAGTCTATGCCAAAATTCTACAGAAGAATGTGTGCAATATGGACAATATTATTTCCATATGTATATATGTAAGACAGTGACAAGTTAGCTTATGGAGAGTAAAGAGTTCGAACTGCGGAATAGGGTAATGACTGCTACTAGATAGGAATTGGTTCTGACAAACACAAACCCACACACGCGCGCGCGCACACACAAATATACATGCATACATACATACATACATACATACATACATACATACATACATACATACACACACACACATACATACATACATTCATACATACATACATACATACATACATACATACATACATACATACATACATACATACATACCTCCTAGCAGCTGGAATGATGCACCCATAATATCCAGCGAACAAATGAAGAAATATAACATCATCAGTACAATAATGACCTTCACCAGAACGACGAAAACTCGCATCACCTTCCCGCCCGCAGAAAGTTCTGAAAAAAAAACAAAAAAAAAAACAGATAATAAAATTTTATTACAAGCCGTCGCTATTATAAGTGCCAACTTTCTCTGTTATGACATGTTTTTCGATGTTGTATCGTTCTTTAGACACCAACTCCAATGTGTATGTGTATATATATATATATATATATATATATATATATATATATATATATATATATATATATATATATATATATATATTTATATATATTTATATATATTTGTACATATATACATCCTTAAGTGTGTTTGCTCAGATTCCATTACCGCTATTTTGTGATTTTTGTCTGTTTTTAAAAAGCATACAAATAAATAACTCCGCAATTGTAACCTCGGAGTTTTGTTGTCGTATTTTACCACATCGGTAAAAGCATAGTACTTCATGATAGTTACAAAAGTGTCCCTTTGTAACCCTGATAAACCTGAAGCTTATTTTTGGCATGCACCCTTTTCCATTATAACAACAACAAAAAACAAACAAACAAACAAACAAAAAAATAAAAACAAAAAAAACTAAACCCCCCCAAAAAACAAAACAAAAAACAAAAAACAAAAAAAACACCCCCCAAAAAACCAACAAAAAAAAAAAACAAAAGCAAAAACAAAAAACAAAAAACAAAAAAAAAAAACCAAACAAAAACCAAAAAAACACAAACAAAAAACAACAACAACCCCCAAAAAACAAAAAAACAACAAAAACAAAAAAAAAAAAAACAAAAAAACAAAAAAGCAAAACCCCCCCCAAAAAACCAAAAGAAAAATAAAACAAAAAAAAAAAAAAAACAAACAAAACAAAAAAAAAAAAACAAAACAAAAAAAAAAAAAAAAACAAAAAAAAAACAAACCAGATAATAAAATTGTATTACAAGCCATCGCTATTTTAAGTGCCAACTTATTCTGTTATGACATGTTTTTCGATGTTGTATCGTTCTTTAGACACCAACTCCAATGTGTATGTATGTATGTATGTATATATATATATATATATATATATATATATATATATATATATATATATATATATATATATATATATATATATATTTATATATATTTATATATATTTGTACATATATACATCCTTAAGTGTGTTTGCTCAGATTCCATTACCGTTATTTTGTGATTTTTGTCTGTTTTTAAAAAGCATACAAATAAATAACTTCGCAATTGTAACCTCGGAGTTTTGTTGTCGTATTTTACCACATCGGTAAAAGCATAGTACTTCATGATAGTTACAAAAGTGCCCCTTTGTAACCCTGATAAACCTGAAGCTTATTTTTGGCATGCACCCTTTTCCATTATAACAACAACAAAAAACAAACAAACAAACAAACAAAAAAATAAAAACAAAAAAAACCTAAAAAAAAACCCAAAAAACAAAACAAAAAACAAAAAACAAAAAAAAACAAAACAAAAAAAACACCCCCGCAAAAAAAAACAAACACAAAAACAAAAAACAAAAAAAAAACAAACAAAAACAAAAAAACACAAACAAAAAACAACAACAACCCCCCAAAAACAAAAAAACAACAAAAACAAAAAAAAAAAAAGAAAAAAAAAGCAACCCCCCCCAAAAAACAAAAACAAAAAAAACAAAAGAAAAATAAAACCAAAAAAAACAAAAAAAAAACAAAAAAAAAAAAACACCCCCCCCAAAAAAAACAACAAAACACCCCCCCCAAAAACCCAACCCTCTCCCCCCCCCCCCCCCCCAAGAAAACAGAAAGAAAGTGGGCCATTTGTCTCCACGATAGCCTCCTAGAAAAGCCCTGTTTTCATTCCCAGGGTGCCCCTTTGGCGTATGGACCAGACCATGAAAAGCCCATGACGTGTGTTATAAAGGCAGCAGGGCCATATGTTATCGTGACTCGCTTATATTATTGATGAGGGGCCCAACATCAACAAACTTGATTCACCCCCCCACCCCCCAATTCTCGGTCTCAAAACCAAAACGATTCAATGGGGAATTCGGCGTGGATGCCATGATCAACAGGGTTGTCTAGCTGCAGAATTTGTTCAGACATTAACCAATTCCGTTACTCATAAGTTTATTTTCAGTCGATTTTGGTCGGAGAAAATGCATTACGTCATTATCAAATTAAAATTTTGAAATGTTGATCAATGCTGATTCAGGCTGCAGCAACACTTTTCCTGGACGTGCTCTGGATGCTCAAAGGACAGCAATTGTTGGCTGTACCAACTTGTGAACAATCAGTTATTGTAAAGCATACTGCTACTGGAATTAAAGGTCTTTTTATGGAGAATCTGGAATATTTGTAATAATTCAAATGAGCAGAACTAACTTAGGCTTATTCTCGGTTAGCGGCCAAATTATAAATGATGGTTCTTGCATGACGTTATTGGTTGTTGTCTCACTTTGTGCTGCACATATTGCGATTAGAAATATTACCTGTATAGTGTTCTTGACCACCATCTTGTCCATGCCTTTCTGCCTTATAGGCCTATTCAACGTACATTAATCTCTACGAATTTACTGTAATTGGTATATTTCACCCAGATACCAATTTCAAGAACGTTACATTGGCATTTTGTGTCGCCCCCAAATCAGATAGTCTTCAGATATTCAAGTTCCTGGTTGCGATGATAGTAAAGCCTGTTTTTTAGTCAGGTAGGCCCACCTTTTTCCCATTTCCAGGAATTCAATATGGTGTTTTCATCTCGTGCACATTTTCACTAAATTTAAAACAACAGTCCTCGCACAGTGTGCAAATGCGACCATTTGTGTCATTTATGAGTTGGTAGCGTTTATGTTGTCAAAAAACGCTACATACCGAGGCTACTTAGGCCTATGAATACCGATTTCACGAAAATGTGCCCTCTGTGCATACATACATACATACATACATACATACATACATACATACATACATACATACATACCGGACCATTTCGGCCCATTGTCATGAAATTCAACCGTCTTCCATGGATCGGCCTCCTCCTTGTCTGTCGGCAAGTCATAAATGCCTGCTTCTTCTTTTTTCTTGGATTCAAAGTCCGTTTGTCCCAAATCGCCATTCTGCATAGTGCTGTTGACGTGTAAGATGACACTATGTTTTTCAGTTTTCTTTTGTAAAGAGCCATTGGATGGGGACCACTGCTCAAGTTCGTAAGACTACATAGAGAAAACAGAATACATAAGGGTTAACATGCATATTTTTGACATGTAAAGAGCTACCGCCATTAACATCTCATGTTACTGCGGCAACTGCATTTTCAGTGTTTGGCTATGTAACATGGGATATATGAGTTAGTCCATGGTTCTTCGAGCGATAAAATACTTATTTCCCTCATTTTGACTCAGAAAATAAGTATGTTTGACAGCTCTCGAACCATGGAATGACCAGTCCGTAACTAAAACGTTTTATGTTAAACCTCCTATGAACTTGCTCGCGCACTGTAATTCAAAAATTTTTGCGCTCTCCTTAAATTCGCGCCAGTACTTTATGTGCGACATTAAAGTGCCCCCAAAAGGTATATTGCATTACGCACAGTTAATGCATATATCATTTTTGAATTTAAAATGTGCGATAATTTCTCTAATTTTAAAAAATTCGCGTTTGAAATTAACCACGAGCGCGCGCAAAAAACAAACAAACAAAGAAAACTGTACGGACACAAAGGTAAAAAAAATGTACTACTGGGTACCGAATCAACTTCTATAGCAAAAGTTGTAACGAACTTCATAACTTCTACTGATTCAATCTGTATAATAGTTTTGTAATGTCTTTGACGTGGACCAAAATAAACCTCTATCGCTGTTCATCTTTGACAATATCTGGCAACTGCAATTATTTCAATTTTTTAAGCACCATGGATTGCCTCAATGAACAAGTTCGTTTCGCAATGACCAACATATTGCATTGGTGATAGACCTTTACCTGAAGGGCAATCTGAAGTGGTATATTGGTACACTGATCGTATGATCGAATATAAACCAATGCACATTTTATAACCATTAAACAAATGAAGTGGAAAATGTGGCATTCCTGAACAGCAACTGTCACGAGATGCCGTGCAGTACATAAGTGAAGCTGTAACTTGCATGAGTGAAAAAATTGTGAACGAGTTGCATATATATATATATATATATATATATACATATATATATATATATATATATATATATATATATATATATATATATATATATATATATATATATATATATATATACATATATGCGTGGATGGGTGTGTATGTGCAGTAGAATCTCCAATTAAGACCACCTCCATAAAGAGACCACTTCTATGTTAAGAACCCAAATTTACAAACCTGTTCTTGTTTATCCTGAAATTATGTCCCCATTAAGACCACTTCCCTATTTAGACAGCATTTTTTAGTCCCTCAGGTGGTCGTAATTTGGAGACTCCGCATTATTTGTGCATGTATTGTATATGTGTATATATGTATATGCACTGCATGATAATCCTGATTGTAGATCTTCTATGAGAGCATCATCACTGAGCCGGCGTTATAAATAATAAAAGTAGGCTTTTTGGCGTTTTTAGCTGGTGACCAAGAGGAATTATATAACCTTCATGTTTGGCGATAATTGAGATTTACAGGAATTTCAATTTACAAGAGAAAGCAAACTGCAGTGGACGTTGGCTTAAAAATATCGCATGACGGCTGGCAATCGGAAAAATTAGTACCTGGTGCTGTTTTTAAGTTTAAGGACTGCACTAAAGACGTTTAATTAAAGTAAATTGTCATATTCAGTGGGTTGTCTGTACACATATGAGGTAAAACAAGCACCTGCCATAAAAAGGGTGTCCGGGAAATTACCTCTGCGAAACATGATTGATAGTTTCCCACTCGTGACCAGTTGACAAATTGGTTGTTCAAGCCTTGACTTTTCGTTTCATATTGTTTTTTGTTTGTTTATTTTTTGCATCGCACGTGATAATGTACGGGGGCCTATAGGTCCACAATAAATAAATAAATAAATAAATAAATAAATAAATAAACAAACAAACAAACAAACAAACAAACAAACAAACAAATAAATAAATAAATAAATAAATAAATGAATAAATTAATAAATAAATAAATAAGTAAGTAAGTAAGTAAGTAAGTAAATAAATAAATAAATAAATAAATAAATAAATAAATAAATAAATAAATAAATAAATAAATAAATAAATAAATAAATAAACAAAGAAGTAAATCAATAAATAAATCAATAAACTCGAGATTTCGATTTTTTTATTTGGAGATTTCAAAGTTTTAAATCCATTTTTATAATTGTAAATCGGCGGAACGTAACCTACCCGGGATTCTTGGTTCAATCTTGGGGAAGTATTTATCTCAATTTGTGAAAGCAGGCAGCAATACATGTGTATTTGATATATTTTGCACATATGCCAGATCCTCAGTTTCTCTCCCATTGTGTTAATGATGTATGTGCTGCCTTTGGTTGCACATGCTGTCAACAACTATTAAACAGCCTCTCCTCAAACATGTATGTTTGAATGCCCGCAACTTTCGACTCAACAATAGGGTGGGATGTAGTCACCAATCATGTAGTGCAGGTGGACGCACGTTCCCGACGATCTCGGTGCATAATATGATCAATTTGGGAGAAACGACTCTTTTCACTCGGTAAGTTGACACTACGGTTAGCTGGGGGCTTACTTTGACTTAGATATTCTTTCCGTCTTAATGGTTACAAACTTGATCATACTAATCTTTTACAATTTAAGTCTTTCACTGAAAAGGAGATCAGAGGGTGCAAAGATATTCACTGCCAGCTAAACAGACCAATCTCAAAGTTTTCTCTGCTCCACTTCGTCTGCCCTTTAGCCGCATGATCAATGTTTTAGCGCTGAAAATGTGACCACGTTTCTCTGGTTACTATGGTATCAAACTACAGGCAATACGGCAGACACATTTGCACTGGGTCACGTGATAATGATCAATTTGCCGATTGGTTCATCAGTCCATGCGAAGGGTGACAGTGCACTTTCATTACCCAGATCACAATATGAAATCGTGTAGTCCTCGGGACATACCAAGTGTTGTAGAGATAATGCGGAGCTTGGTCTACTTGGAGGTAAGGATACTCATTCTCAATAAAAATGTAGTCTGCCGTTGCTACTTCCATCTTTTTCCACACGAAATTTAAAAAAATAATTTGCATGAAAATGTATCGAACAGAAGAATGTTTGCTGCCTTTATTTGTGAAAAAGAGTGCAATTAAGATTTAGGAAAAAGGGCATGAAAATTTTCAAAATTATCGTTTATCAGATGTTGCAAATTTTCATAAATTGTGCTCCTTTCTCTGGAGTAGACCAAAATTATTCTTTTGAAAATAGTATAATTCTGATGAATAATGCTTTTATGGAGGAATCGTATCGTGTTCAATGAAAAAATTCGGGACAGAAATTCTGACAGAGGTCATAACGTACAACACATAGGTTTATAGGGACTACATAGTTAACCGCGTAAATCAGCATCAACAACAAGAGTGTCTACGAATGTATGACCTGAGTCAGTGACAAACAGAAAATTCTTTTGTTGAGAGCAACTTAATACATAAGCGAAGATATCTTGGAAACACATGTTTATTTTAAGTTTGGCAATGGTTTTCTAATTCTTATCAATAGTGAAACACAATTGTGTATATATTAAAACCAAATTTTGTCTACAACTGGGGTATGTGGGTAGTTATTGGAAAATTCAGACAAGTGTTATATTTTCATGCTTACATGAGAAAGTAATGCAAGGTCAAGTAATTCATATAGCAATTTTATATTAATACTTGGTCAAGTAGTTCATATGACAATCTTACAGTAATATTGGATCAAGTATTTTACATAGCAATCTTATTATAAGTTTGAGAGAACTGAGAATTAGATGCTTCTCTTATCCCCCAAGATCAATTTAGGATTACGGGAAACCATCAATATTAAAACTCTAAATTGAAAAAAGTAAAGTTAGTATTGCAATCACACGTTGACATCTCTGCTTGAGAACGGTAAGGTGAAAAATGTAAGTTTCATGCCAGGTGGGAATGGTACCACTTGTCTCCTGGGATTGTCTGATGTGTTTGTAATTTATTATCACTTTTTTTTTTTTTTGGTCTCAACACTTTGTTTATGTAAGGGTTGCTGTTGTTGATGTCGTGTTTCTATCCCATTTTAGCCGGGCGACTGGTGTCAAAGGTTGCATGTTCGAGTCCCGCTCGTTCCGAACATAGAATATATATTTTTGTCATTTCCTTAATACTGATGGATTTAAGTTCCATATTCTGGAAATAAATGCCGATTCAGTACTTATACTACATAACTGTGTTGATATGGCACTCGCACATAACTACTTCCAGAGAATGAGGATTTGGTCGAGTGGACATGTGCGTTTCCCATTTCAGCTAGGCGACTAGTGCCAAAGGTTGCAGGTTCGAGTCCCGCATGTTCCGAACATAAAATATAGTAAAATGTCAGTGTCTCAACATTTTGACAAACATCTCACTTCTGTGTTGTTTGAGGACCAGACTGCTTATGGGTGTTACTGTCGACGGATTAAAGACGGTCGTTAAGCTGAAAACTTCACTGTGAAAGAAGTGGGAAATCTTAGCATGGAAATGCATTGGGTATGGAAAAATAAATTACGCTTATATGGAGTTAAAATGTAGAATAAGGAAATGAAAAACGCACACAACGTTAGACAAATAATGGAAAAAGATTCAAAATTACAAGAAACACAAACATACTGGCAGGTCATTGGTAGCCCACAATTTCTGAATTTACGGTTCATGGTCAAGCCTGCATCTTGGCTTCTAGTCCATTGTACTTTCTATGAGTGAATTTTGCAAAATGGATTATCAGCACTAAACTTTCAAATCGGCGACTCTCGTTGCCTCCGAAACAGACCCAAACTCCGGCTCAGCTGGGATTTGCCCTCATGTGACAAGGTCACTGTTACAGCTTTGGAAAAGTGACACACTTTCTCATAGACTAAGTATGATTACCATGGTAACAGACTACAGTATATTGTGAACCAAAGGCTGCTACTGGCCAAGGTGATATTGATCAACTTCCTGAGTATGGTTACCATGGTAACAGGCGGCAGCGCACTAGGGACCAGAGGCTGCTACTGGTCAAGGTGATATTGATCAACTTCCTGATTGGTGTATCAGTCTAGGGGGAGGGTCACAATATAGTTAATTGTATTTCATTTACTATAAATAAATACTGTTCAAGAAGGGCAGACCAAGACCAAGTGTAGTAGAGAAAACACGGAACTTGGTATTCTTAGACTCTTCCCCTTGAGCACGACTCATGCCGTAGTCACGCTGTTATAATCGCAGTGTGCCATATTTAAATTAGTAAAAGAGGGGAATTATCAGGGTTTTTACTTCCCAAGCCGAAATTCTTTTGTTCTGGGCAGAATCTATTTTTCATAGAGCTGGCATGGTCCGGAGTATATTTGAACATGGACATATGATACGAGATTTTAAATGTATTAGCCGGACATATTTGAAGTACCGGTGACCTCAGCAGTTTGCGATGGAACGTAGACAATTTTTGTCAAGAAAAAAAAATGTGTACGTGCGCACGGTTTAAACCCAGATTTTTAAAATTACATACGGCTGAACATCGCGAGGATATTGCGTACCAGGGTCCAGCGTTCTATCCACCAAACCACCACGACAACAACGCTCAGTTCTGTTCTAACTCTTTAAGTGCCAAATTTTGGATTGGGTCAACAACTTTTCTCGGCGCGCATTGGGCGCTGCGCTCAATGCGCGCCGAGAAAATCTGTTGACTTGAGCTATTTTCTCTGGAACCAGAGGCATGCTGATACTTAAATGAAAGGTCTTTTTACGAGGAATACGAATCTAAGATCCTTATGATAATTCAGACTTCAGTAAATCGACTTATGACGTGATTGGCACTGAAAGAGTTATTCCTCTCTTATCGCAACATGTTTTCTGTAGACCAACATTGAATGGGGACTGTGAGCGTAGCAGATCAAGGGTAAATTTCACAACTTTGTCCGTGATTTTTTTTCATCCAAATTAAGTTGTTCAAGAGTTCAAATAATTTATACTGGTGTATAATATTAAATTTATAAGTACGTTAATCTCCCGGTAGTACATTTTTCATACAATTGGCTCCATGGAGATTAACTGTTACAAAAACGCAACTGTGAAGAGTATTTGTTCTCGGATCATATGACGCCCAAATTCTCATTTGGAGCAAAACAAACCCAGTCCTGTGTAATTAAAAAAAAACAAAAAAAAACTCAACCGTCTAAAAATACAAATTTAAAATGGACAAACTTTGTAAAATGTGCAAAGAATTGACTTTTCAACAAGCGAATGAAGTGAAGTAGTGTTTTGCTGACGTGGAAACAACATGAATACATCTTTAGCAAAGGTTCCTATTGGCAACACTTTCTCAGGAACTTTCCGGTCGGAATTAGAATTAAGTCATAATCATAAACTTCTTCAAGAATTGAATACAATAAAATGGATGGAGTTCAAAACGTTGGACCTAATGTAATTTTTTGTTTGTTTGAAAAAATGGAATGTCTTTAGTCAGGAAAAATCTGGATCATGAAATGAATAGTCACTGAGCTTTGAACCTTCACATAGTATGTTTTCTACGTGTAAATAAGGGGCGGGGTAACAAACGGCTGGGGTAATTAACTCACCTTGCTTGGGCATCATAGAACATGTTTTTCTGCGAGTAAATAAGGTAGAATAACGTGACTGGTGGGGTAACTCACCTGAACAGTATGGCTTGTTATATGGAGGTGGGCGGGGTGTATAAAGGGGTGAGGGTAACTCACCTTGGACCTCATTTAGTACGATTCTCTGATTGTACATAAAGTGTAATAATAGGTGTGATAATAAGCGGGTCTGATAACTCACCTTGGACATAATGTAGCCTATACCTCCGCTTGCAAATACGTAAATATGGTATTGTCGACACTTGATATGCCTATTTCTGCTGCAAGGCCTTCAAATTTCCAATTTTCTGGACTGGTCACTTCCAACCCCGTTTTCTTGTACAAAATTAGCAGTTTATTAGGCTTCTGATTTATATACATCAACACGAGGTCGCCTTATCACTTTGCTCTTTTTCTAATCTAAATTATCACTCGTGCATGCTGACTGTCAGAACATTGTGAATTACGGTTGGTGCTTTTGGACAACCAGGAAGACACAACCTGGGCGTCACTCATGTCGACGGCATGGGTGAACAGATAAAAAAAGAATGATGTCAGTTGCAGGTGAACGTTCGGTATTATGGCAGGTTAACATTATTGTGGCGTCAAGAATTTTGCTCAAATCCATTAATACCGACTTAAACAAAACAAACAAACAAAAATCCCAACGAACTCCTGTTTTATTGAAGTAAATAACTGCATATCAGAAGAGTAGAAATAAAGTCAATTAATAAAAGCTATGATGTCCAACAATTTTTTTTCTTTCTTTCTTTCTTTCTTTCTTTCTTTCTTTCTTTCTTTCTTTCTTTCTTTCTTTCTTTCTTTCTTTCTTTCTTTCTTTCTTTCTTTCTTTCTTCTTTACCAGCAAATTTGTCCGACACTTTTCTCGGACACTATTACACATAGAAACTCCAAACTTGGCATGATTGTACCTCTATACAAGGAGTTTGACCTTTTTATACAGAGGAATAAAGATGTTTAAATTATGCAAATTAGGGGCATTTGAAATTTTAAATCTTGAATATCTTTAAAAGTATAACAGATAGAGATGTCATTCCAATTCCTTCTAGGGGGTTATTGACCAGTGCGCATCCAATGACTTTAAAACAAAAAGTGTAACAATTTAAATTATGATAGTTAGCAGCATTGGAAATTTTAAAACTTGAATATCTTCAAAACTATTAAAGATAGAGATGTCATTTTAACTTCTACTAGGGGGTTATTGACCATTGTGCATGTAATGAATCTAAAGCAAAAGTTGTAGCCATTTGAATTATGCTAATTAGCAGCATTGGAAATTTTAAAACTTGAATATCTTCAAAACTATTATATATAGGGATGTTATTTCAACTTTTACAAGGGGGTTGTTGACCATTGCGCATGTAATGAATCTACAATAAAAGTTGTAGCAATTTAAATTATGCTAATTAGCAGTATTCGAAATTTTCAATCTTGAATATCTTTAACACTATAATAGATAGAGATGTCATTCCAACTTCTTGTAGGTGGTTGTTGACCATTGCGCACCTAATGAATTAAAAACAAAAGTTGTAGCAATATAAATTATGCTAAATAGCACCATTAGAAATTTGAAATTTGAAATAACTTCAAAGCAATAAAAGATAGAGATGCCATTCCAACTTCTACCCCTGTCTTATGGAATAGTTCTACATTGCCATACCAATATGCTTTGAAGACACACACACTGATTTGCTGTGCAGCAAATCATCTTTCTTAGTTTGTTTGCTTGCTTTTGTCTGGTGTTTGGTTGGTTGGTAGGGGTTTTTTTGTTTTGTTTTGTTTTGCTTTGTGTCTTTTGGTTTCAATTTGCCCTTTTTCATTCTTTCCACTTCGGAATTCGTGATGGCACCAATGTGATTTGATGTGATTTGCAACTCCCATTTAGATAAGCAGGGGGTTTTATCTTTCATAATTTCACAACCAGCTTCCAGAAATTAAGCTGCTCTATTTGAAGTTATTGAAGTTTTTTGTATTGAAGTGTGAGACTCTTTAAAACATAGTTTTATCACAAGTGTTACTTAATACTAATATAAATTCATCAAAAATTTTATATTCTGCAGACAATTCATGTGGCATAATCTTTCAGTTCTTCAAAAAAATTGTGTAAAATTGTGTTTTTATTGGAAAGATTAATTCCCATTTAAACACGAATAAAGTATCAGTCCACTCAAAAAGACTTACCTCGATTTATAAGCGATACGAAATTATCTTGAAAAAGACAACATGCACATTTAATGGTTGACTTTACTTATTTGTCCATAAAATCAACCAATTCTCTTAGCACAGATGGCTACAGGCAGATCTGGGTCAGAAGTCATTCAAAACAGGAAGTAACTTTTGAACATATTTTCTAGTCACAAGCTACAACCACGCGGAACTTATGACGCTAGATACACCTTTGTATGATATTTTATACTTGTTAGTTCATTCTGTCTGTCAATTTGATATATATATATATATATATATATATATATATATATATATATATATATATATATATATATATATATATATATATATATATATATATACATATATATATAAGCGCGGTAACTGCTGATTTCTTTGTACCTGGCATCTGTGATGGCTCTAATTGACACAGTAAATTCATTCAAAATGAAATTACCATAAGCTTTTGTTTATTTTTCAGGATATTATGCAGAAAGGTTACGAATAGTTATTAAAGTGTGTGTGTCAACACACACTTTTCTGTTTTTCCTGAATTCTATATTTCTTTCTTTCATCTTTACCAGCGAATATGTCCGACACTTTTCTCGGACACTATTGTACATAGAAACTGCAAACTTAGCATGATTGTATCTCCACACAATTAGTCGGGTCTTTTTAAACAGACGAATGAAGAGGTTTAAAATTATGCAAATGAGGGGCATTTAAAATTTCAAATCTTGCATATCTTTAAAAGTATAATAGATACAGATGTCACTCCAACTTCTACTGGGAGGTTGTTGACCATTGCGCACCTAATGAATTAAAAACAAAAGTTGTAGCAATTTAAATTATGCTAATTAGCACCGTTAGAAATTTTATATCTAAATTAACTTCAAAGCTATAATGGATAGAGATGCCATTCCAACTTCTACTCCGGTGTTATGGACTAGTTGCACATTGCAATACCAATACGCTTTGAAGACACACAGCAAATCATCTTTTCTTGTTTCTTTATGCTCTCTTTTATCATGTGACCCAAAGGAGTTAACAGTGAAAACGCTGGTTCGCCAGAGGCCTATTGTAATAATCATGGTTTTGGCATTTAAAGGTCATCTAACAATCAATAAATATAAATTTCTGTACCAAAAACAGTACAAGATCATGTTAAGTCTGCATTATTTCATATGTTATTCAAGTTCAACATGCATAAGTTCTGTGAGCAAAGTATGTACTGTTAATTTTGTAACTGTTCGAATTACGCGTATGATCAGGACGAATGTGTCACTTGTGTGTGTGTGTGTGTTTCAGTGTTTGTTTAGAAAGATTATATAATTTATCGACCATTTGTTCTCGTTCTTGGAAAGAAGCAAAGGTGTTTTTCATTCAGCAACATTCATCAGTATGATTGGCTGATACATAACAGGATGTTATGATCATATTAACACGGATCCTGTGTTGCTAGGCAACAGTAAGGCACTCACTAGGCAGGAGGGCAGATTCGTGCATTAAGCCGTTGCCGAGTGTGCCTGTAAAACAAAATAACAATTTGACAGAGAGAGAGAGAAAAAAAACGCTTAAAAAAGTCATTGACTAAGTTTTCAAATGCAGTAAAACGTGTCCTTGTGGACACCTCTGTAATGCGGACACCTGTATAGTGTGGACAGTTATGTCCAGCTTCGAAAGTTCAATTTTCTTGTTCAAAGGCCAATTGTGTTGTTCTTGGGGCAGGTTGGGCACAATGTGGCCACCCACGCCAAGGAAAGCTGTTGGCTCAATCTGATTCTGACTAGGATAGAGCAAGGAGGGTCTCTACCCTCCTTGGAAAGGGTTAAGCCTAGGAGGCAGGAAGACTCAGTGCAGGCCACCACTGGTCAAGAGGGACATTTTATACTGAGATGTTCCCTGTTCCCGCTTGGCCAGCGATGTTCTCCTTTAACTTCTATTTTCCAGGGTTATCCTTATCCGTTGTTTATACCTGCTAAGTGAACATTCAGGAATTCAAAATAACCAGTATCATGGGTCTAAGCCTACTTGACCACATTTTATGAACCTTGATTTTGAGCTAGAACACTGTAGTATTCTAACCTGTTTTGTTTTCTTAATGGATGTCATTCCGTTTACTTTGATGAAGAAGGTGTAACCTCGTGTACATATTTACATGTAATATGATAATATGATTTTAGTTATTGGATCGCGCAGTTTGTCGAGTATTATTTTCTGTTTGTTGTTTATTGTTGAGCATATACACATTATTGAGACACTAAATGATATTTTTTTGAACATATAGGATATCGTTTCCACCAAGTACAGAGCACATGCAGTCGCACGCACAAAGAGAGCGGTCGCAAAAAAAGACTGGATGGCGGTGTTAACTAGGATATTGAAATCAGTTTTTCTCATCAAGTCTGATATATAAAACAGAAATGCAATGATTTCTGCCGACAAAACACATGTATTTATGATGTTACAGTTAGTAATCTCGTTATTAACGCTTCATTTTACTACATTGTACCGAGAAACGCCTTTGTGGCGGCTTCTTGAATGTGCTGGTCTTTAGCAGTGCAGCCAGATTGGTCCTGATCCCACAAGCCAACATCGAAGGGGGGTAAGGGGGGGGGGTCAGTACGCTGGTACAGGTAATTATTTTTCTAGAGTATGTAGTACGGAAAATAAAAATCTTTCAAAATTTTGGAAAGTACGAAGTATGTAAAATAAGAGGGCTTCCAGTACGCCAGCATGGTAAATAAAAAGCCCCAGTACGCCTGTACGGAAAACCCCTTACCCATCCTCAACATCCGACGCCAAATACCGCCATCACCCTCACGACCTATCTCTTACACTTACAGGCTTGTTGATTCTGTCCGGTATCTACATGCTGCCTACTTGTCTTCCCAGCCATTGTAGTTTTTTTTTTTTCATAAAAATTTGGACTACCTTTCATTGTAATTGACAATTTTTATGGACTTTTAACAATAAAAATTAAACCATTTTACTCGTGTTTTAAAATAAGCTGTTGCACATGATATACATGTATATGATATGCACTCATTTTATTTTTCATAAATCGTGTTTTTTTTAACGCTGCAAACTATTTAATTATGCTTACTTAACTGATTTCGAGCGAAAGGATCTTCTCAATTTTAAGCTTTCTTCATTCTCTGTCGTGTATCGATTCATGACTTGGATCTTTAAAAGCATTTTTCTCCTTCATGCCACCACTCTCTGCCCTCCTTCATACCACCACTCTCTACCCTCCTTCATACCACCACTCTCTACCCTCCTTCATACCACCACTCTCTACCCTCCTTCATACCACCAGAACAACTGACACGGAAGTCGTGGAAAAAAATTCTGACCAATTTATGCCTCTTGAAGTTCAAATTGTTTATTTGCCTTTGACTTCTATCCAAGGTACACTGATAGGGGACACTGTGTTTCGGGCGTGTCACACTGTGTTTAATGCGCATGACGCACAAAAGAAAATGTTATTCACATATCTATGAGCGTAGCTCAAATGCAGCCTGGGCGCATAAATAATTTCAATGGTGCTATTGTTGTCTGACTCTGTCGAGAAACACACACACACACACACACACACACACACACACACACACACACACACACACACACACACACACACACACACACTTATACTTTTAAACCCCGCACAATGATCACCTTTCTATGCTGATGAATTTATGCCTGATCGCATGATCTTACACGTTAACACATCGACATAACAACGCAATATATATCGAACTCAACGAAACTAAATATACTTAAACGTGCAAAGAAGAACCATGATGAAGCGTAGCCGGTGCTGAAAAAATACACACAACCTGCAGCAGAATACATATGAACATGCCAATGTAAAAGACCACTTTTTCACCACTACCACCACCCGCGACCCCAAACAAACTGATATAATCCCAACTTCAGCAATGTATTTATTTTTTTCATAAATTTGGCATGAAATTGCAGACATCACATTCATTGAACATCGAGTGACAAAGAAAATCATGGTAAAATTACTTGTGAAAAACGTACCAAACTAGATAAGAAGATTTGCTTCACAGCAAATCTGTGTGCCTACAAATGTTTTTTTTTTTTTGAAATGTTTTGCAATATCTTTGATATGTTACACTAGGTGACAATAATGCAACAAGATTAAATGAAAACTGCAGAATTACAAAACAGAAAAAAATGAAATAAACAATGGACAACAAAAAGGTAACCTTTTTCAGCTTTGTGTCTATCTGCCTTAGTTTTCAGAGATAAGCTGTCCAATGGAACGATGGATTTATGGCTAATTTCTGTGGCAACACACTTGACAATTTGTGCATTGGACAGCCACCACCAAAAGTGGCCTTCGACATTGAAATGACCTTTGATCTTGAGGTGACCCGTACCTGAAGTAAACTTTAACCTTTAAAATGACATTTTGACCTAAAATTGACCTTTGATATTGACATAACCTTTGACCTTGACATGACATTGACGTTGCCTTGCTATAATCGAACACTCGGAGCCACATCTAATATAGTATATAAGATACTGAAGATTTAAAACTTTAATTATCCCCGATTTGCACAATTTTGAAAATCATAAACTCTAATTATAAAAAGGCAAGACTTCATCTATGGAAGAAAAATTGTGCCAAGTTTGGAGTTTCTATCTATAATAGTCTCCCAGAAAAAGGGTGGACAAATGAGCTGGTAAAGAAAGAAAGAGAGACGAAATAAAGACTAGAAAAGAAAATTTGCTTCCAAGAAAATCTGCCTGTGTGCCCTCAAAAGTTGTAAATATGGCCAGATGCAAATTTCAAAGGTCCAAATGACATTGATATTTGACCTGTAGAGGTTTCATATAGATTACAGAAATGTGAAGTGTTGCAATGCCTGAAATTTGAGCCCAATCTTTCGAGGTCACGGGTATATTACAAAAATATATAGTGTTACAATGTCTACAATTTAAGCCTACGTGAACCAAATCAGACGATAATTGACAAATTTATGGCTAGATGAAACTTTAAATGACCTTGACCTTTGATCTTTAGAGATCACATATACATTACAAAAACATGCATTGTTGCAATATCTACAATTTGGTTCCAACATGGTCCAAATTAGATGAAAATTGACCGAGGTATGGCTGGATGAAAATTTTAGAGGTCAAAATGACCTTTACATTTGACCTTTAAAGGTCACATGTAAATTACAAGTATGTGCGCTGTTTAAAACCTATAAATACAAGATTGGTTACCTGCATCTATAATAGTTTTGGAGATATTCAAGATTTAGATTTTCAAATGGCCCCTATTTGCATAATTTTCAAAATCATCACTCCTGTTTATAAAAAGACATGGCTTCATGTCTGGAGCCATAATCGTGGTAGGTGTGGAGTCTTCAAATGAAATGGTGTCCGGGAAAGTTGTCAGACAAAATTGCTGGTAAAGAAGAATAAAAGAAAAAGAGCAGAAAGAAAGAAGAAAGAAAGAATTTATGGGGAAACAGTGTGTCTGTGTTGGCACACCGACGTAATAATCTACACCATGAATACATCACAATCATCATCTAATATCCAGTACGGTAGCCCTCTTTTTAGACTCCCCCAATGAGAGACTACCTGCTTCCCAAGACTACTTTTCATGATATTCATACCTTCTATGAATGATCACCTGCTTTGAGAGACAATTAAGTCATCCTCAGGGAGGGTGCTTCAAGAGCGGTTTCAGTGTATATAATGTTAAATACGATCTGATGCAATGAATGCAAGTTTCGTGTTCAACCAAAATCACGAACATCACAATGTCAAAGTTTAAGTGACCTGCAGTTAACCCATACGCTCAACTCCAGCATAAAGATAGGCAGATATCACTCCTAAAGTTTACATGCTAATTTTAGCCTCAACAAAAAGTAATTTATGATCAGATACAGTGGTACCTGCTATTTAAGACCACCCCTACAGCCAACAAAAAGTGGTCTCATACTGCAGGTGGTCTTAAATTGAAGGTATATTGAACATGTAAATACAGCAGATGGTCTTGAAAGAGTGGTCTTAAAAAGACATGCGGTCTTAAAATGGAGGTGGTCTTTAGAGCAGGTACCACTGTACCGAGTGAGTGTCCCTATATATACTTTTAGAATGTGGGGGGTAGGGGTGGGTGGGGCAAACCTCAACGAACGAGGCTTACCCTGCAACCCGAGACACTCTTTTGTCAACTATCTTCATGAACATCAAAGTCTGCACCGGTGAACCGTACATGCCGTTCACAGCCATGTACCAGCTGGTTTTTAAAGATTTGGCCGTGAAGTACAAGATGAATGAAAGAAAGAAAGAAAGAAAGAAAGAAAAAGAAAGAAAGAAAGAAAGAAAGAAAGAAAGAAAGAAAGAAAGAAAAAGAAAGAAGGAAAGTGTGTGGGTTGGCACTCATATAATGTATTTAACTTCAACAGAAAACCAAGGCGTAGAGAAAATTCCAATCTTGTATAAGTCGCCCGGAATCAGACCCTTGACCAGATAATAAGCGATAAGTTGAGCCGAATACACTTCTAAAATACGCATCTGTGGTCACATATGCTATAGAGGCCCATATTACCGTGCTGCTTGGAATATCAGCAGTGATCGTTGCGTAACATCATGGGTTGAACTTGACACGATGACTCACTTTGCTGTCATGAACTGCAGCGGCCGTGTTTGACCCCAACAGCGCAAACTACTGTAACCTTGAATTTAATCCCAACTAAAATTACTTCTTTTGATCTTGATTTTACTCAAGCCTTGTCCTGGAAATGTATCAAAATTCCACGATACACAATTCTGTTTCATCCATGTTGCTTAAACTTTGAGATTTGTTCAATTTCAAGTCAATGCATTATTTAAGCGTAAATTGTAATTAGTTACTGGATTAAGCTTGAATTAAGTACTATTTATTTTACACTATTCTTCAAATTCATGATACAGGCATAAAATCAAGCAATTCGTCGTTAATCGTAGATGTTTACAAACAAATTATTCATTCGCGGACTTCAGACTTTTCGTCTTTTTTACGCTTAGGGATGGTTCAACATTATCATCATTTTTGAATTAGTACTTAGGGTACTAAATTTCATGACCCCCTCCCTACCCCCAATTTAGTACTTAAACATGATGATCTTCCAAAAAATAATACCAAAATACGACAAAATTTGGGTTAAAATGACTACCATTTTCCATTATCTGTAGAAGTATACAGGTCTACTTACCCCTACCCTCTGCTTACTGAAAGTACTAATTAAAAATGATTAAACTGTTGAACCATCCCTTACATAACTTCATACAGACAGGAAAATCACCAGCTACGGCTAAAACTATAAAACTTACGTTTTTCGAATTTAGCATAACATTCTGGGCAAAATGACCTTGTCAAATGTTTTGACCTCATAACTAAAGGTGCTCGAGCTCTTGGACTAACATGTCTGACCGGTCCTAACCAGCTAAGGGATCATTCGCAGTCACGGTCATTAATCGTGCCTGAATATACGTGATGACCCAGGTTATCCAGGTTCAATTGATATTTATCAACCTACGTAAATCTGAATTTCCAGCGACAACTCTGGTGCTACGTTGCCGAATTATGTTAACTCATTCCATACTATAGTCACAGGCCTTCGTCAGTGGTTCTGGCACTACCTGGAAAGTCATGCTGCAGCTGCCGCAAGGGCAGCTGCAGCATGACTTGCCGGGCAGTGCCAGAACCACTGACTTAAGACTATGGGTATGTTGGTACTTGAACGAAAGCTCTTTTCATGAAGAATTTAAATATGCAATTGTTGTCTTAAATGTAGGTAAATATACGTAAATATCAGGGACTGGTATGGAATGAGTTAATATGGAACTGTGAACTCTGTGTGCCCTGGACACCATGGTTAAGGTGTAAATTGTGGCTCAGTTTGGCTGACCTAAACAAACAGGTTACACAATACAAGGACAACGCCTGCCCAAGCTGGTGTGTGTGTGTGTGAGAGAGAGAGAGAGAGAGAGAGAGAGAGAGAGAGAGAGAGAGAGAGAGAGAAAGGGAGAGAGAGAGAGAGAGAAAGGGAGAGAGAGAGAGAGAGAGAGAGAGAGTATGATTCCTTTCTAAATGTGGTATGAAAGTCCCGACACTGAAATATCTGACAACTACAATTTACATGTACAAATTATGACCATATTGATGACATTTGCACCAAAGTAGTCATTCAGTTCGCAGCAAGTTACTTTAAAGCAAACCGATGACTATACACCAGACCTTATACACATTTTCATAATCCCAGCCAGCGTCACAAGGACATGCACATGTACTACAATCACTCACAGCTTCGGCTAGGTGAATTTGAAATAGTTTCACTCATAAAGAATACAGCTGGACATGAAAATAAAAAATTAAAAATACAAGAAAGTCGTCTGATATATATATATATATATATATATATACATATATATATACATGTCCATCCATCTATCTATCTATCTATCTATCTATCTATCTATCTATCTATCTATCTATCTATCTATCTATCTATCTATCTATCTATCTATCTATCTATCTAACTATCTATCTATCTATCTATCTATCTATCTATCTATCTATCTATCACGGTTTTATCTATTATTCTTATTCAAATTGTTTTTCTTTATGGTTGGAATTCATCAATATCACAGCAGTCGACATTTGACCACCAGCTGGTTTTGGTCGTGTTCAGCGGGAAAGGTTTTAAACCTTTCAAACAAGTTGACGTCTGGTGCAGGGTCCTGCGGATAAAAAGTTGGATGGATAGATAGATAGATAGATAGATAGATAGATAGATAGATAGATAGATAGATAGATAGATAGATAGATAGATAGATAGATAGATAGATAGATAGATAGATAGATAGAAAGAAAGATAGATAGATAGAAAGATTTTATTTCAGACCACCCTGGGTCCAAAAGAGACTATTTACCAAGACATACAATGTTTTATACGATATTTTCAGATATAGCTAAAAAAGGGAGAAATTTAAGAGGATAATATTACAAAACTTTTAACTTTATTATTTTTTTTTTCTTAACTGCCATACATTCTACCTTGGACAGAAGTCATGATATAGGAGCCTGACCCATCTGTAATATTTAAACAAGGCTACGGACCCAACAGCTGTATTTATCACTTTATGTACTATCAAATTTTCTGACAAAGTTATCCTGTTCCAAAAATTATATATTTCCTTTCTGGTGAACTCTCCAAAACTTAAAAAAGGGCATGGCCCACTTGGAGGCCAACTGTTGAGTCAGTTTTATTGCTGTGATGAAAGTTCGCTGTTATATTGACCAACACGATACCGACACTCTTCAATAAGTGTCACTATCACCAATATTATCTATTGTTCAACATTTTGGTATATCTAAATAAGAAGTGTGTTTTTGGAGAGTGGTAGGAAAAAACATCATTTACACAAAAACAAGTCACATAAGGTAATTTCTATATCCATTTTTAATATCGTCAGGTAATACACATGAATAGGCCAAGATACTGAATTTCACATAATGCCTTAATTTCTTGGCGCTTATGAGTAAAGATGAAAGACCATTCATGATAATTTATTGTGGTTGAACACAGAAAAAAACTATCCGTGATCGTACGTTCAATCATGTCAGGGAAGCCTTATGGGATATAGGTAGCGCCAATCCAGGATACTAGTACAATCTCTGTCACCAGATGCCACTTGTGGCATTGGGGTGGTTTCACATCTAAATTTCAGTATTTTAAATTACGACTATTTGTACTTACAAATACATTTCCACGCATACGGTAATATTTGCCGACACGTGAATGAACTTTATTTTGAGGTATGTCACATATACATGCAGTAGAGGCGTTTTGCCGAAAACATGAAAGAACACAGCAGCAAACAAACAACACCATACATAAAGTACAAGTCAAAATAGTATAGAGTTCATACAATTTTTCGAGGATCAAGCCACCAAGAACAACATAAAAACAAACAAAAAAAAACAAAAAAAAAACAAAACAAAAAACAAAAAAAACAAAAAAAAAAAACAAACAAACAAAAGCAAAAAAAAAAAAAAAAAAAAAAAAAAAAAGAAAAAGAAAAAAAAAATGAATATTAAAGCAGTCCAACAATTTTCATTTAAAAAAAACGAACTCGTAATGTATATTGTTTCAGTATCTTAACTTTTTATAAAAAACAGATATTTTTCTTCTTCTTCCAAATTATTAAAATCTGCACAAATTTAGTTGTTGAATCAAATAACTTTTTGCGTGCATCGGTAAGTTTTGAACAGGCTAAAATATAATGAGATTCGTTTCTAATGACTGGGCATACATTACATAATCGTTGATCCAATGGAACTTTGGCTGGTCGTTTGTATCTGCCAATTTCAATAGAGAGTTTCTGAATTGGGAGGTTTTTCGCACTTTTTCGTCTCTAATGAAAAACAAGTATCTCTCAAATTCAGAAGACTCCTTTAACTTAGCATATGTTCTCAACTTCTTGTCAGGCAACAGTTGTAGTTTCATTTCACTTTTCCACTGTAATATAAACTTTTCTTTGAGTAAGTTCGAGATCATATTTATAGGGTAGTCAACAAAATCGCGTGTAATTTGGGGTGGTGTTCCGCAGGCAAGCAGAGGAACATAACTTGAATATTTGCTCACTGAGTGTCTTCAGAGTTATTTGGTGGCAGATGTAAATTTGTTCACATTTTTCATATAGGAATTTGATGTGTCAGCATTGCAGAAGTAAGTATTCACGTCATTACTGATAAATCCAGGTAATTAACGTCAATGTGACACATGTTATTTTTTGTAGCACTAATCACACAATATAACGTGACTCGTTATGCTATTTCCTTCATAGATCCTTCAAAGAAATGTTCCAGCGCGTTTGACAAGGCACTCAAGGACAGATTTGGTCAGACGTGTGCAGGTAGTTTTGCTCAAGACACGTCTGTCCACCTGGAATTATAGAATTTAGGACCCCAGATAGCAGCACTTGGCGGTGTTCCTTTGCACAATTTTGGCTTTTTATGTATTAAAAGCTTCAAAAGAATTTGGAATTATGCAAATAATTAAAAATATGCAAATCATCACCCTCGATTGCTGCCCTCTGGGATCATAAAAAGGCCTATTGAAATGGAATCTGGAGGCTTGTGGTGCAAATAAAATATACACATTATACTCTATTCGTTCTGTCTATATCAGTTAAACAGTAAGCTGAGAGAAGGAGTCACCATCCGAGATACACGTCTGAGTATTTCAGGTATTGAAACGTGTTCTGATAGTCACCCGCTATAGACCGGTTATTATCTTTAGTATGCACAGCATGTTTTCAAACATTACTCGCTGCAGTACTTTTTGTTAAAACAAAATGCTTCAATGTCCATTTATTTAAATGTTAGTAATGCAGAAATTGACAAAGGAGAGTACAAAACTTGACTCAGTGTTTTTTTTGTTTTTTTTGTTTGTTTGTTTGTTTTTTGTTTTGTTTTGTTCTGTTTTTTGTTTGTTTATTTTTGTTTTTGATGATGTGGCAGGATATTTGACTGCATGTGAGATAAATTGTCTGGTTGAAGTTTAGCTGTCTTGCACCAATAGAAGGTATGCATATTAACTGGGATCTTGTGCTGCCACCTAGACTGTAGCAAGGAACTTGACAGGAAGGAGGGCACATTAATGTGTTAAGCAGGGCCAAATGAGCTTTTGTGATAAAAGGAGCAGCTTGAGAAAGCAAAAAGCTTAAGAAAAGTCATTCACTAAGTTTTAAAACATACAAGATGCTTAACATATTTACAAAAATTTAATTGGTTTGGTAGGAAAGTGTTATTCCTGGATGGTTCAGTAACATATCTTGTGAAAGTGCCCTGACCATGGCGGAGGCATAGTTCTGTTGCCTAGCAACTGAGGGGACCAGAGCAGGTCTGCGTTAATATAGTTTAATATGATTACCTCCTATTGCAGTTAACTGAATATTACACGCCTTGAAAGCCATTGACTGTTTTGCCAGATCAGATACAAGTTTGAGACTAAAGATACCATGTTGTAGTTTCCCACACAACAAACACAGAGCCCACATCCCACCGTGTTCCATGACATAGGATCACGCCTCGCGTGACACCATAGTGATTAAGTAGCTAAGGGGCATTTCGTAATATTTTTGTGGCATGGACAGCACTTTTTCAAAATCAAAGTTGTATGCAAACTGTACATTTTCTGAAAGCTGGCATCTTCAAGGGTATAAAATATGACATTTATGTTTGAAAATGAAAATGGAATGATTTTATAGGCATTTTTATTCAGAAAATGGTAAATTTGTGTGACGGACCTGATTTTTCCCCAAAAATTTTCATTAAATACATGTTAATTGATATTTTTTCCGTACAGATGAAGTATTTTGTGCACTTTTAGTAATTTGATATGGTTATTCAAGAAAATTCCCACAAATTATTTGATCATATTTCATACATTCTTGGTCTTGTCATGTCCGTCACATTTTTGAACCCAAAAGGTTTTCCTCCAAAAGTAACAAAGCAAACATCATTTCTTATTTTCCTTGCTTGTAATTTGGTTGACTGGAAAATACAATCAAATTGGGAAATATTGCTACAATATAATTTATAAAGCATTTCTTTTTCTTTTTTCTTTTTTTTTTTTGTGATGGACATAATATGTGGTGACGGGCATGACCATACCAAGAAAGTATACCTGGCTACACGATAGCATGGTTTAAAAAGTTAGTGACAAAAGCTTCAAAGGGATTTGTTGTTATGTAAATAGGTAATATTATGCAAATGATCACCCTCAAGTGCTGCCCTCTTGGGTCCGAAAAAGATGTATTGGCGCAATCGTCCACGTCAGTGTCACAATGAATCATTCATTGTCATATCCTTTGTTCACATGGCCAAAATTTGTAACATTCTTTTCTGTGGCTAGCATGGGCGGACTTGACACTTCATTGACGTTTTGTTTGTTGTCATGATCATCTTTTGTAACGCTTTTTGTAGTAGGTATGGGCTTACTATTTGTTTCATTGGCATATTCTCTATTTACGTGACCATTGTTTGTAATGCTCTTTTCTGCTGTAGATATGTGCACACCAGCCATTTCTAAGTCTTTATCGTCCTCATGGTTTACCTTGGATTTGCAACAAGGACAGCATTTAATACATCCAATTTGGGCTCGCTTTATGACACGGTCATATGGTTCTAAAGATCGTAAGGGGCGTGGTAAAAATTCCCAAGATTGTAATGTCTTTGGGAGACAGCCTGGACACTTATTTTGACAAACGTTGATTATTATTATGATCACGAAGAGAATAAAAAAAGGTCCAGCGACCCCCAGCAGAACATACCAGCCAGGTATAGACAAAGCGAATAAAATACCAGGTAAAGCAATGAACATGAATATCAGATAAAATATAGCAAACCAACGATATTTAGCCGTCGTGTTTCCCAGCCCTCTGGCGAGACTTATGGGTATATTCCTTATGGGAGGTATGGGATAGAAGAGTAGTATCCCAGATAAGTTGAAGAACAGATGGGCCAGCGAAATTTGGACGCTCTCTTTGAAGTGGCTGGTGGCGGTCAAAGCTGCAAGGACGCCGGTGGTTGTGGTACCGATGTTGGACCCCAGGGTGAGAGGGTACATTCTTTCGAGTGTGAACATACCCATACCTACAAGAGGTGTCATGGCAGAAGTAAACACGGAACTACTTTGAACTATCACGGTCATACCTGCACCCACCAATATAGCAAGGTATCCGGTCAAAAAGGCAAGTTTGCCAGGGAAGTTAGCATTTAAAGTTTTGCGAATGACGTTGGCAAGGGATCCTCTTGTGAGTGAGCTCAGTGTCTTGACCATCATTATCAGGCAAAACACCATCAAACCGAGAGAGATACATAGCAGGATAGCCCCCACTGCTGCCTCGCTTAGCGATGATCCTTCCATACCTTGACCATGAAATAGATAGCTCGCTGTAAAAAACAAATCAGAACTTAACTCTTTCAGTGCCACTTTTTGGACTGAGTCAAAAGCTATCTTGGGCGCGCTTTGCGCCCAAAGCGCGATGAGGAATGCTGTTGACCTGGACCATAATATTCACTGGAACCATAGGCATGCTGGTAATTGAATGAAAAATCCTTTTACAAGGAAAATGAACAAGCATCTTTATGATAACTGAGAGCAGTTCGTTTTGATTAGTTCGACTTTAGTCGCAGTTGGCATTGGAAGTCTTGATGATGAGACGACTTGGCATTATGCACCTATACATTCTTTCGTCATTTTGTTATCAGTTGTACTTGTCATGCTCTTGGTAGTAATCAACGCTTTGTTTTAACCGTTGTATTTGCGTTAGTGGGATATCTCCGTGACTCCTCGTTGCGTTTATTTGCGCTTCTTATGAATAAAGAGTAAGTCAGCTTGTTTTTCACAGCTAACTCATGAGGGGACCATTCCCTTCCCTGATAATTCTATTCGGCTTGCTCCATCCTGCTAGTCGTGAAAAATACCAAAATCTTTGAGCTCGCCAAAGAGCATTTTTTTTACTTGTTTTAAGAGAACCTTGTTTCAGAATGAAATTGAACAAGTGCATCGAGTCGTTACTTTGCTCTGCTGACCCAATGCGTACTGGCCTAGAATCAATTTAGCGAAAAAGTTAAATTACTGGACACACTGTAAAGTAATGCAAATCAATGTTTGGAATCATTCTGAAAGTTTTACGAACTGGTGTTGGCATGTATGAAAATATGAAAAATCTCACATGGCTGAGAGTGAGTTACTATTGTTCTCTAACGAGGTCATTGGTGATTTTCCCCACTAACAACGTATCTCTCATCAGAGAAAAAAGTTACTCACTCTCCCGCCATGTAAGATTTTGTTCATTCTATGTTTAATTGGGTATTAATCGAAAAAAAAAATGGCCTAGACCTACTTTCAACGCCGACCTGGTGGGCCGTGTTTGTTTACGTTCGTCGTAGTTTTTCCATGCCACGTGTGACGTATAATCAGACATCCCTCGCGCACATTTGATTTTGTCTACATGTTAATGCGCTACGTGCGGGTCACAATTTTGTTGTAACAATGTTTAGGTCATGTGATCTACAGTGACTTTAATACTACTTTTGAATCTCACTCTAGAAAATGATACTTCGCCCTGAAACATATAATAAACTATGATAGCATGATTTGACCTTGACGGTGAATATACGAATGTGTGCATGGTAATACCTTTCAATGACCAAAACTCTTCGTCACCTCACGAAGTACCAACAAGTGGAAACTAACTAAATCCTTGCCAGATCTTAGCCATAATACAAACTTCAAGTTTACATTGGCAGATGGCAAATGCTTCGATAGAACTAATACGTTTATCAAGATGGAGATAACTTGAAATATCGAATTATTACATGTTTCATTTATCCACACGTTGACAGCAAGGCAGGGAAGGGACCTAAAGATATAATATTCCTTTTGACCTGCATAGCCACTTTCATTGATAGCCACACTAAGCTCCCTTAATATTGTTTCTACATGCTTATAAGGCTAGCGCAGAGAAAATTGCTTTAAGAAGAAGAAGAAGAAGAAGAAGAAGAAGAAGAAGAAGAAGAAGAAGAAGAAGAAGAAGAAGAAGAAGAAGAAGAAGAAGAAGAAGAAGAAGAAGAAAAATACTGGTACGATCGAAGTGAGCGCGAGTCCGCCGTATCTCTACAAGTACTTACAGTTTGTAGGTATACGTTTACTACCTCGGACTTTTTTCGCTAACAAGAAAATTCAAGGCTGGCTTGTCTGATGGAATAAACCATGATTTGCAAGGCAGTACATTTAAGTCAGTCAAATAAAACAACAAAACTCCGTATTTGTATTGAAACAATGCTTCATTCCGCCAAAGAATAGATCGGAACTGTACATGGATACTCTACTAAATATTTTACAAGTTGTGAATGACCCTTACTGTTTTTTTGTTTTTGTTTTTGTTTGTTTGTTTGTTTGTTTTTTGCGTACACCTGGTGAGCTGCTAAAAAGTGGTTACATAGCGCAAATTGATGCAATTGAGCATATCAAGCACGGGCAGAGCCTAAAAAGGCACAGTTCCTCTGTAAAAATTATGCTGGAAATACGACAGTCAAACGTTTATCTGTATTTGTCACGGGATAAACGATAATTTAAGCACAAAACTATTAGCTGTAAGGATTTTTTCCGTGCCCGTAAACTTTTCAAATCAGAAAAAAGTGAGTAATTCCGTACATACATGCACACATACATACATCATACACACACAGACACACAAACATACATACTTACATACATACATCACACACACACAGACACACAAACATACATGCATACATACATACATGCATACATACATACATACATACATACATACATACATACATATATACATACATACATACATACATACATACATACATACATACATACATACATACACACATACATACATGTTAATACAGCCAGTGCTGACGAACAGTAAAGCTCTTTGTGGTTATGTCCACCTTGTAGTCCATCGGGGTGCCCTTGATCACTGACTCAAACATCCGAATTCATTAAAGCAATGTCTGTCTGTCAAGTTCCAGCGTCCATGATCTTAGATTGCTACAGGTGAAAATGAGTCTTCATTGGTTTTTGTTGTTGTATATTAATATTTCAACTACTCACCTTTTGTAGAATTATTTTCATGGATGCATTTCCATGAAAAGATAGTGTAGTTAGTGCCATTCTTGCTCTCGTCTTCGATTTTAAACTTATGGGTCCACAACTCCTTATCAATTATATCGTAGTAAGTTTTATTTAGGCCTGAAAATACAAACCTCGAATCATTGTCAACTTTTTACAATAATATGAAATACCAGTATAAAGCTTTAATCAACAGTTTGACACACGCACCCCTAAAACACAAGCATATGTGAGATGTCTTCAATTTAAGGTCCTGTGGATTGAATGGTACCACAAAGTAGAAAATTGTTTAGGGTGGCTAGGAATGATATCTGAAAACTAAAATTTTAGGCTTTTTTGAATAGTTTTTTTTTTTTTTTAGCTCCAAAGGTGCACCACATTTGCTACATGAACGCGCGGGAATTTCCTCCGATCGT
The DNA here is from genome assembly GCA_964020975.1 of Hermodice carunculata. Lineage (NCBI taxonomy): Eukaryota > Metazoa > Annelida > Polychaeta > Eunicida > Amphinomidae > Hermodice > Hermodice carunculata. The sequence goes on from OZ026624.1 coordinate 72,221,108, forward strand.
GGCCTGTGTGGGAAAGTGTTAGTGACGTCACAGACGCAGCCCCCTGGCCAGGGTGAATGTGTTATGGCAGATACAGCAGAACATAGTAAATTCGGAGAGTCTGAATTGAGTTTTTCATGTACGTGGTCTCATGAGGATGAAGAAGAATTAATAAGAAAAGCTGTAGCAGCACAGGAAAAGATCATTCAGCCTAACAAACATGAGTGGGACGCCCAGAACCCTGCCGTCACTAGTCTAGTACTGCAGGGAGTGCAGCCGTGGGACAGCCAGACCATCCCAACTTGCTGTCTGGGCAATGATAATTCGTTGCAAAAGACATATTTCCTATCAAAAATTACTATACTTCATTTGACAAGAACAAGCATGCATGCAATAAACTGCAATTGGAATTTGCGTCAAGGTGGGCCAGATCTTGTAGTGTTTCAAATTGTAGCATTCACGGAAACAGCTACATGCAGCGTGCTCCTACAGCATGTAAAAGTCTGTACAAACAGTTAATTTTCCCGTGCCATCTGTATGGTCTGTGGATGATTAAATATAAGTTTGCATTTATTAATTACTTTCAATATCAAAACTCCTACCCAGCAGTAACCTTGCGACCCTTCGGGCGCAGTATTTCAGGTTTCCATATACAACCGGCATCAGTAAATACGTTTAAGATCCTTATTTCAGATCGGTTGGCTGAGCGGTAAGACGGTCGCCTTTCACCTGAGCGACCCGGGTTCGATTCTCATCCTGGTAGTTTTTTTTCTCTTTTACAGTATATATATATTATAAATACTGTAAAAGAAAAAAAAGACTGATGAATCATTGTTCCTGTACGGTTTCATGAGTTATGCCAAATCTGGCTAGTGTTATCAATTCCTCTATTGTCCACCGATGGTGCCGCATTTGGCAACGGCAGTAGTTTTTTTTTAAAAGATTATTATTATTATTATCATCATCATCATCATCATCATCATCATCATCATCATCATCATCATCATCATCATCATCATCATCATCATCATCATCATCATCATCATCATTATTACTATTATTATTATTATTATTATTATCGTCACTAACCTTTCGCGCCTCGAGGGTCTCGGAAATGAGCCGAAAGCGACGATTGTAGGCGCATAACTTTATTATTATTATTATTATTATTATTATTATTATTATTATTATTATTATTATTATTATTATTATTATTATTATTATTATTATTATCATTAAAATGTGAATAAAAGTGTTATTTTCACACCTAATTTTAAAAAAGTGCATCGTATGGTTAGAACGACCCATGAGTCGCCCGTGTATCCGTTTGAAACATGCTCAATCAAGAGGACCTTTAAACTCCCTAGTTTCACTGAATATAGGAAAAACCGAACCGATCAACCAATCAAGAAATAAATGAAGCATGATCCATAATATTTTACCCACTTCACAGTGTTTCAGAAAATAATAATATCGCAAAGGCAATGGACTGGATAACATGCATAAATCAAACACCTCGACCTTGCCTTCGTAGCAAGTCCTATTGGCAACGGCATGCCCCTCATCATCAGGGACAGTCCCTGGAAAGTCTCTTTTGTCCCTCATATATATATATATATATATATATATATATATATATATATATATATATATATATATATATATATATATATATATATATATATATATATATATATATATATAAATATAAATATATATATATATATATATAAGGTATTTCATAGTAGTATAAATAGTAAATAGTACAACTATTGTAAATATGTGATAGAAACATTTTCTTGATATTTTTATGCAATGATAGAAAAATTGACTGCATGGACATTTTATTCAAACAAATTAGACAATATCAGATCACTCAATTTTTTTCTGGGCAATTTAATCCCGCAGTAGTTCTTTCTCTGTTGTAAATCTTTATGCATTCTGTAAAATACTGGGGTTACCTGAGTTTACGCAAAAAGTTTGTTACGCAGACTTACAGATCATCAATGCAATAACAAACGACTGGAAAAACTATTGGAACACAGGGCTTTGTTGTATACGAATCCCTCTTGTGAGAACAAGACGAACTACAGGACAGTAAGAGACGCTGAGAAGATCAGAACAAAATGAAGGTGGCAACCCCAGAGCAAAACAGATGGGGGGGGGGTATATGATTACCACTGTAAATGATTAACCACAGAAAATATCAATGTGCAGCCAGCATTGATTAACTGCAGAAGTTATAAGTAATCAAAAAGTTGCAGCCATAATATTAAGTGAATTAACCAATACCACTCAGCGTTCACTAAAATAAAAAACAATGTAGTCACTAGCTGCTTAAAACATCTGAACATTTTCAATAAAGGAACAATCTGTTGAATCGTATTGCACTGTTTACACTTGATATACAATTCGCATCATCTATGTTTAGAGCTTTCATCTGCATTTTTAGCTCAGCTGACTTACCAGTCGGCTGAGTTTATATGATAGTCAGTAGTAAATGGTCACACTCTATTGATTTTTGTATTTTTCATGAATTTTTTTGTTCATTTTTTGGCAAAACCTCACAATAATTCTCTATTTTCGACTTCTCCAAAACCATGGCTCAGATTGTTCTGAAACTTGGTGGAAATGTAGCTTGTGGGAGGGTTAAACAAAGCTGCTCACTATGTGGTGATACTGTGGAGCCCTGTTTTTTTTTAGCGAATTCTTCAATTTAGGTACCTGTTAGTTAATGCATGCAGTGCTATTAATTAGGATGCAAGTCAATGGGGATTGCAATGGAAATTCACATTTTCCACTTTCTAAAGTCGTCAACCACATGCATTCACTTCAAACGTTGTGGGGGATGTACACTCAGTGGGTTTCTACCAAATTTGTTCTAATGGTCATGCTCCAATAATTTTCTCCGAAACAGCGACACCAATTACTTTGAAATTGAATAGGGGCACTTCCGAGAACCTCTAGCCCTTTATTTATGCGATAGGTAGCGTTGTGTTTATTTTTCGCCTTTTGAAGATGAAGAAAGAAAGAAAGAAAAAAGAAAGATATATTGTTTGTTTCAAAAAACTTAATCAAGAAATATGTGTGCCTTATGGTAGTCCCACCGCTGAGCCGAGTCTGTTGTGCAGACAAGTTGACACAATTGAAACATGAGGCAAGCTTCTCAGGTGAAGTGCAAGCAAGAAGTTACATGACGCATGCATTCTGATTTTAACATAATCCCCAGAGCTCGGATAAGTTCACAAAATCAATGTTGAACGACGCTCACGCAAATATTTTAACTGTTTCGGTGCACAGTTTTAACTGGGTCAATACTTTCCTCGTTGCACTTTGTGCGCGATATGGGTCTAAAGCGCGCCAATAAGAGCTGTTACTTGGGCCATTCTAATGCTCTTGTATGGTTTCTACAACCGTATACGTGCTGGCACTTGAATGAAAGGTTAGTCTGGAAAGAATTTGAATCTGGTATAGTTATGTCAATTCAGCTTTCATCAATTTTTGTCGCCATTCGTACCGTAACAGTTATTGTGTGTGAAATTGTTGGCAGGCTATAGGCTAATGTAGGTCCGTTGGAATCGTGATGCGCAACCTTCAGTATGAAAATAAAGATATCTAACCGGATGTTTTATTCCGCACAAAGGAATATATTTCGATAACCTCAAACCCCAAAATTAACAATGTCATACATACCACCAAAACTTCTGATATTCAATCTAACAATGTCTAAGAACAAGACAGTATTATGATTTTTATTATCCCTCCAAGTCATTTCACTTGACAACATTTTAGGTTTGAGGTTACAGCATGAAAACTGAGCTGCACCGGGACGCTTATTTTTGCAGAAGCAAGCCATACTTTATCACAGTCAGTACGTTAAAAAAATCATGATACCGATCATTTTGCGGAAATACAATCATTTAATGGTCATAGTGGTGGAATTTGCAAAATGAGACATGAACAGTGTCTTGGTCATTGATCTGTCATCGTTGTTTTTTTTTTTTTTGTAAAATAGTAATTATCAATAGATCCCTAAATTAGTTTAAGCTTTCATCGTTTAAAGACATCGCTCAATAAAAAGATAATGAAGAGGAATAACCAAATGATGTTTTCTTGTAACTAGGAAACCCGGATGAATGCAGAAAATTAGCATACCTCCAACAAATGAAGCAGAGTGAGACGTCGACTTTGTCTTGCTCCAGTATTTCAACAAAGGCCACTTGGCTTCAGTCGTGTGCTTAGCAATTGCTTTAAAAATACTCTTGTCGACCTTGAAAACAGGCATAGCATTATCCGTGAATTAAACGCCAGTAACTGAAATACATACCCTTGCGATATTTTCAGATAATTTAGACATTAATCTCAAACAATATGCTCAAATAATTCAAATATTAGCAATCTCAAACATTCTTGAATCACAAATCATTTGGCCGCTTATCCAGAGGAGGGCCTCCTCCTGTTTGAATTATTATCACGATTCCAAGATCAAAGACCTCATAACAAGACATTTGCTCAAATGCCATTATACCTAGTCGTAAATTAATGGTTTCAGAGTTGATGTATGTTGGTTTAAACATATTTTATTAAAAAAACAATTGGGAAACAGGGCGAACCCTATATTAATCCCTCTTGCATGTTAATGGCTTCCCTCGTCGCACCTGAGGTGAAAGCTGGGGAAAGGTCTTGGCTTAGTTAAAAACCGTTATGTTCAAGGATTGAAATGCCCAATCTTTCTTTGAATTTAATCTGTCAAGGGTCTGCTTAAGTTCAGCTCAGTTCGGTTCGGTTCAGTCCAATTCAGTCCAGTTTAGACTTTCTTGTGTAGATTTTGCATGATTAAAAACCCATTATGTCAGTACGATCACATTGAAGAGATAATTTCACCGGAGTGAATACTCAGCATGCATAATGTTCGGGGTGAGTGCGTTAAAAATGAAACATTGGAAACCATACGGGACAACTAACCAGTTTTGCGGTTTTCACTGTTTCAACGAACACATGTGTCTAATCCTGTGGGGTTTCACCGTTACACTCATCTGTGGCCATATGTATCAATTCACCTTTCTAAAAAACTTACTATATTTGAATCAATACGGAAGAAGGGGGCACTTTTGAAAGAAATCAATAATGTATTTGTTACATTTCAAGAACCACTTTTTGTGTTGATTTTTCGTATTGCTGACTTATGTCTCGGATAATCTCGTAGCTTCCACCCCACCCCCACCCCACCCTCCCGCCACAGACAGGAAGACAACCCTAAACTCATGAACAAATACCATTTGCATTATAAAAAGGGTACTCTAAAATGTAGTTAATATGTATAAATGCAATATAAGTGTTGAACGTCGCGGATTGGGAGTTTATGGTCTTCAAGAAGAGATTGGCAGTTCTTAGCATATTTGCTATGATGAGCTAATGCTTACTGTAGAACACGAAGAGAACAAACATCTCTTCATTCTGACCATAAACTCTCAATTCGCAACTACACACATAATTTTCTTACATGCAACTAAAAATGTATTGGTGATGTCTAGCAACACATTATTCACGATAATTAAAATGTAACTCCAATTGTATCCATTATTGTCATCAAAATATAATCCAATAGTGACCAGTTTCGTTTGAATAGGCTATAAATACATGATTAGTGTAACTCTGATTTGCCGAAAGAGTGGTTTCAGACCTGAAGCACCAAAATCAATTTTGTGCGATTTTGTAGTGGAAAAAACAAAACAAAACAAAACAAAACAGAGAGCCCTTTCCTCACAATGTCATGTTCCGTTCACAAGCAAAACTTACCTGCACAATTAACTTTGTCAAAGGTTCTGTCAAAGCCTTCAGGATTTTGGGATTTTCGACCTGTGCTTTTGGAATGGTATTCACGATAGCACCAGTAAGCCTATACAAGTACTTAGTGGCGGCCTCTAGTGGCAGAAAAACCAGAACGGTCATCCAGTTGAACATATCGTGCACAGTTGCAGCCCCAAAAGCACGCCTGAACTCATCTCTCTCTGCAGTCATGGTCAACGAAACAATTGTATTCGTCACCGTGGTACCAATATTAGCTCCCATCACTATAGGAATAGCCACGTCTACTGTTAACACTAAACAAGAAACAAAAGGAATTATTTAAAATTTTATGTTACACATGAAAACATAAAAGATCTAAAGTTACATTTAAACCCATGTGCAATGGACCTAGAGTCATGTCATGCTTAGGAATTGTCAATGCTGATTACCTTGCGGAATCCATCTGTCTCCGCCGTCCATATGAACTTGAGACGTCCTATGTTTAGGCCTATTTTCAAAAGTCATCGTCATTCCGATCAGCTTCATAGTCACCTTTTACTGCTTCAACAGTTGACATGACAAGTCATTTGAAAGAGGCTGATGCTGCATTGCTTTGTCGCTTAATATGGGAGTTGTTTATCATCACCATCGTCGTCGTCGTCATAATTTTTTCGCAGACATTGTCAATATCTTCTGTACAGAACCAGTCATAAGCATGCCTGGAATTGCATCTAGGATCACCAAAAATGAATTTGATAAGATAATGTTCAGCCTCTGCTAAATAGAAGGCTGTATGTGTCTTTTGGTAATTTTGGAGGTCATTGCTCAAGGGTCCGCGTGGAGTTTGTTTATTGATTTACAATATTGTCTTTGTTGTAGCTTCTGTGGCTGCGCCAGTATAGCAATTTACATACTACAAGAGCATCGGCCAGCAATGGCCTAATCTGTGTGTAAAAATACACCTACTCGATTTATCCTTAATAATATTTTCTTCTCAAAGCAAGAGATTTAAGGATAATAAGGTTGGGCGGTAGGATCGCATTTAGTAGAATTAGAAGTCAATGGGGTGGGCCCAGAGTACCAGAAGGCACAACTGTTCAAAATATTTACGCAGTATCTCCTGACCAATCATATTTCGAAGGAAATGTCAGAGGCTTTGTGCATGACAAGTGGTGTCCTCTGGGGGGCTGTGTTATGGACTAGTTCCATAATGGAAGATGACACATGCGTGCAAAATTGTCTGAATTCTCTGATTGAATACAAACTGATACAAAATGAATTGAACCTTCGGGTTACACGAAACTCAGATTAAATAAACCTTCAACGATTATATTGGTTCTAAAAGAGCAAATTCGGGCCCTGCTGTTTATGTCACCTGATATGTGCTTTCGTTTATTTTGGTAAGAAAACATGGGGAGCTAGGTATCACTTACAGTTGGCACCGACGAGAGTGACCACGATGGAGGTGGAAGTCGATGAGCTCTGTAACAAGACGGTGACAATGACACCAATCATAACCCCACACACTGGGTTCCTCAGCAGCTCACTGTTCTTGAAAGCCTGGCCTGCTGTTCTACCTGAAAAAAAAACGTGATCTATCCGTCGGTACCTGAATCAAAAGGTGACGAATATACGTCCGTGTGCATATATTGTGATTATATTTTCTGTCTCTCTGTCTTGATCTCAGATTCAATGCAGGTACCTAACTGCTGGCACATCCGGCATATCCTCCATTCTGCAAAGGCTTAATTTTTGCAATGGAGCATGCTTTTGCTTTTCAGGTGCCAGGATGGTTTCAGGCGCGTTGCCGACTTTGACACCGTCCAGCTCATATAAATTGATCATTTCACCCATAAAACTATATATTTTCATAATCGTATGGATGTCTAGATTTGTAAAAACAGAAAATCGAATCAATTTAGAGATTTTTTTCAGACATTTTACGCTGTTTTGTGAGCGGGCATAGATTAACAAGTTTATTTCAGCTCGTTCGCACAATATTCAATTTTAAGATCTGAAACGATAACATAGACCACTTTTTGGAACCGAATTTTTGTCTAGGGGTACAATTGATTATATACAATTTTGTAGAATTTTGAAGTTGGTACCATTATGTTAGACAGTTTCTTCATTTTTTGAGCTACAAAAGTCACAGAAGGAAAAGTTGAAAGGCCAAATAAAAAAAGGTTCCTAAGTTAGAGATTTATCTTGCTTTACCCGTTTATTTTGAGAGAATATATCTATCCGTGCTTGATCGACGTCATTTTAAAATTTGATTGATCTTGTGAAAATTGACTCCCGAGAAAATCGCGTTCAAAGGTCATGGCTCTGATTTTTACAAAGTACGGATCGTCGTGTGAAAGTAACTCATTACCTCCGATCGAACTTTTCAGTACGAGTGCAGTAAATAAGAACCTTCAACTTTGTTGTATTCTTGCAAAGGTACATTGTTGTTTTGTGGTATAATAATCAAGTTTTTTATCTCAAATTTTTTAAAGCCAGACACAATGTTGGTTTTAGCGCTGTGGTTTCACATGCCGCTTCTAAGGATCAAAAGGAGGACGTAAAGCAATTACAAGGTCACCTGACCATGGCTCTAACAACGCACTGTTTCAAAATGGCAGCCGGCAATTGGGTCCACGTGTGGTTTGACTGTTTGTTTTGCAATATTCACCTGGGTGGCAGGCTTTATAATCTGAGATCGTTCGACATGGCCAGGCTGTATACTGTCAGCGTGCGCCACAAGGCGTTTAATTATTTGCGCAACAAGTAACATGTAGGATTGAACGTGCCAGGGCTTTTTTGTATCAAGTTTTACTGAAAGTGACCACCACAGGCACCAGAAAGTTTATCACAAATTACACGATTAATATTGCTGTGCAGTTTCCAAGTCAGTTTACCGAAAGGTTAGGCACCCTTGGAGATGTAGAATGTTAAGCCTTTGCTTTAGTGCGGTTACAGTTTTTTGAAACAACATGGGCGGCAGAATACAAAGAGTCTGCATGAAGCCATGATCACGGGCATGGTTTACTGTAACATCCCGTATTTTTTTCTGTCATGCGTCATGGATTTTACTCGTATCTGGTTCCATTTGAGCTTTTTAATGAAACTAAATTTTAGTTCATTGTTCCAATATTAATGTGTCATGTCGACACATAGCGATCACCCAGAACGATAACAACACAGTCGTCATAGTGTTTGCAGGGGCTTCGTTAGTCGTCGTTACTGTGTGGTGATGAATCTCCGTATTTTTCTTTTTTTGCTTTCCGTCACAACTTTTCACTCGTGCCTTACTCTGCGTTCGCAATTTTTTAATTCAAGTCTTTTTATGAAACTACAACGTAAAAGAAAATAGGTCCCAGGTCCAGTTATTTGTTCGTGCACGCGCCGTGTTCATCCTCGGAATCGGGGACATGCTGGGAGCACTTGATTGGATAGTGCGTGTCACATGACTAAATTTACCAATGACAGTCCTCGATACTTCCCTCGACTAAAACAATGACGAATGTTACGCTAATTTTTAGGGATATCCCAGGAATTCTTTATTTTTAACCGATTGGAGAGCTTGTTACACAAAGAGACAAACTCCTGAGCTTTCCAGCAGTATAAAATATCATGGCGGTCGAAGACAAACATTGAGGCCGCAAATGGACAAAGTTACCAAAGTTTTCGTATAAATTTCGGACTTTATCAAATTGCGACAAAAACGAGAGTCGTACATCATTGTGCAATTTTCAACCTTATTGCATGAGCATATAAAAAGGAAAAAACTCGATGCACCACCTTTTGAACAAATGAATATAAAAATCTTCAAAACTCTCGCCATATTCTCTTCAGACTTAGTTGGGCAGTACATTTGATAGCCCCCCCCCTCCCCCGGTTCGTCAAGTACCGTGAATGCATTTATTTTCGCAGGTTCTAATTTTGATGGATCTTTCATTCAAACTTAGAATTCACACTTTTTGTTATAATTCCTATCCATGCCATGTTGAAAATCTTTTTCACTGGGTTCTTATTTTGGCGGTTTTGAAGCATCAGCGAAATAAGCGAAAGCAAAAAGACAGTGAAATTAGATGACTACAGCAGCTCGTGGGTTTGTGCCGTGGACACACTGCTTTCCCTCGCCGCTATTTTTCCGGTCGTTTCATTTTGTTATATAAGACGTCTCATCGTTCTAGCATTGTTAGCCAAGATGTATTTAAAATGGAAGGTTGGAACCTCCTTTTGTTCTAATCTAAATTTTGCCACAGGCCTTATAATGCAAAAAACATTTTCAGCTCAATTGACTCTGTCATTCGGCTTAACTTTGGGAGTTATGGAGTGAGCATTATTTTTTTAATGGCCTGTAATCATTATAAGGTGACATTATTGGCTTCTGTTGCAATATTCTCACAACGTGATTTTTACAAGATGGATACATTTTTTGAAAGGCAGTACAGGAAACCAAATCACTATGTGCACTCACTTGGTTATGCTACATCTATCCTTGATGGGCCTTGAAATGTCAAACCATTGTTGATGGGAATAATTTTTTTCTGAAGATTATCCTGTGCAGTGCATGATATTTCCCCATCCTTCACTGTTTTTTGTTTTATCATGCACTCACAGAATATATGCAACTTTCAGGATCAAGTTTCCTCTCCCCTTTCCGGCATATGCTAGCCGCAGATGGGACAATTGTGATTGAAAACCTTCGCACTTTCCTGCAATCCCTGTCCATTCTCTGGGCAACGTATTATGAGAGGCTCCAAGGGGTATTTGCATGATACGTTATCGTCTATATTTATTTCTCGTGAACTGTGAAGATTTTTTTTTAGCCTGATTCGTGATTATCTGATTAAAAGTATTTGCGAGCTTCGTTATTCTATATTTATTTCTCGTGCACTCACTGTGAAATCAAAGATTATTTAACATGATTCGTGATTACAAGTATTTATTCACGTGATTGTAATTTTTATGATGTAGATTTAGCCGTGAAGGTATATTTAAATTTTCTGTGAATCGTGATCACAACCCCCCCCCCCTTTGGGGGCCCTCTATTATGTCTTCAACTTTTGAAGTGGCTGCCACAATGGATTTCATGCCAAAGCAAGTATTCCAAATTGAAATTATTTTTCATTATCTTAACTCATTTTTGAAATGCAATGGTCTCGTTGCCCACTAAACTCATTCCACCCTAATGACGATTTTCCCGGTAATATCTAAATGTCGTCTGCTAATTGTATATTAACTAATTTAAGGATTAGTTTTCAAAAGTTTGGATGAAACATGCATGGAGGTCATTCCAAATTATATGCCCATGGTCAACAGCTTTCCTTGGCGTGCTCTGGGTGCAATGCGCCCAGAGCACACTAAGGAAAGCTGATTACTCGGTCTTCTATCAGGGTGGAATGAGTTAAAAAGAAAACCCAGTTTTAAGAGATCACATTTGTGCCTCCCACATAAAACGGCATCAAATAAGCATAATACAAAGTTGTCATGTGCAAACGGTATATTAACCCAGTCCAAAAAGGAGGTATAGACATGGAGGTCACTGTGTCAGTATGTCCACACACAATCTGTGCAATAACAAGAAGCTCTTGACCTAAGGCATTTATCTTATGGCATATTAGAAGATGAATAGCCTTCACCCAGTTCCCAAGGTCACACAGTCACATTAATGTTGTCGACCTTAACCTTTGTTTATCAACCAATCATGTTGCATTATTGTAAATTTCCTTCCACCCTGACCAGTCATATCGTGTTTAATGGACATGTATATAGTAGGCTCATTTCCACATGAACATGGTGGCATCATGATAACACTGGCAAGATTTTAGTGATAAATGTCCCATTAAACATAGACCAGATAAAATCTCACATGGATGGAAAGTTATTACATTTTACCAATTTGTTCACTTTTGATGTCTTGATTTTTATGGGTCCACCCCACCGGGGGACTCATTATGTTTTCAGGCTGTCTGTCCGTCCGTCTGTCTGTCACACTTTTGCATTAACTTGCTATCTCAAGAATGCATGGAAGGATTTTGCTAAAATTTACCAGCACCATTTCCCTAGAGGCAAAGGTGAACTAACTAAATTTTGACACTGCTGTGACCTAATTTAATGAAGTGTAAGCCTAATTAGGATCCATCAGTCAACGCCTTGGGTATTGAAGGTCTAGTTTTATTCGGTGTGTTGCCTTCTTGAATTGATAGTGATGGCTTCACTCTGGGAATGGGGGTGGGGGATGGGGGGTGTATTAGGCTGTCCATCTGTAGGTGCACACTTCTTCCCCATCCTAGATCTAAAGAATGCCTTGATGAATTTTGTCAGTATTCAGCAGGAGCAGAGACAATAATAACAAAATCAAAATTTTGAAGCTGTCATGATAATTTTTTTTAGGAAAATTACTGCCTTATTGAATATTCATTGGCGGAACCATCATTCGATGCTGACATGGAACATTTTTGCTAATTTTTAGCTTAGTTATCTTGTCAATCAGCTTATCTTATCTTACAATAATCTATTCATAGTACGTCAACAATTTCACATTTCAAATTTTTTCAAAACCACTTGCCAGACTCCCGTCAAAATTCAGTTGAGTGTACTTAAGGTGGGACTCCCAAGTTTTTTCATGTCATCATGCCCTGGTAAAAATTGTTTCTTTCCTGAGCTATCTTTCACAAACAACACAAATGAAACCACTGAAATTGTTGCTTTGAAATTGCCTAAAAACACTGCTAGGCATTGGGGCAAAACCTTCATGGAACGTGTTGACCTTGACTCCCCTGCCAAGGTCACAGGACCATGAACGCAATTTTACTTTTCACATAATAATTTGAGAAGTATTTTTGCAGGGACTTTAATGCTGGTAGTCCTCCATGTAGAGCACAGTTGCACTATGCATGAGTGGCGTTCATTCATTTCCAAGGTCACAGTCACACATTAATTTTACTGTTCACTTAATAATTTAAAATTGTTCGAGTTACGACTTTGACTTTTGAAGTACTATAAATTGCTTTAATTTCACTATTTCAATATTCCTATTGAAAACATGTTAAAACCATGTTTCTCTGTGTATTTGTTTTCATCGTTTGTGCTGTCTGAATTTAGCAAAAATAAGAATAAATGAAAAATAGAGCAATTAACAGTAGTTTGACATTTGCGCTCGAAGCATCTAGAAAGGTGACAACTTAATTCCGAAAGTCACTGGACCACATTATTTAGTGCATGTTACGTCAGCCGAGCACAGGGCTGTTACAATCCTCCTGTGCTACGAAAGGGAAGTGTGTAGAAAATGCTTGCTAGTGGGAGTGCATACTGGATATCATTTGAAAGACTCAGGTTTGATGAGTCATGTGGTGATACTTAATTTTTCTTCTTGTAGGTGTCTTCTTATAAATCCAAACAGAGGATCCAAAGTGTACAACAAGAAAGGAAAACAAAAAAAACAAAAAAACAAAAACAAAAAACAAAAAAAAAAAAAAAACAAAAAAACAAAAAAACAAAAACATCAGCCATCCATCCAAAGGTTCTACGATTGGTTAGTAATCTCTCAGATTTTGAGTAGATTACTGATGGCACAAGTTAGATACAATGGTGGTCACAAATATAAGCGAGGGATCTTTAGTTACTTGTGAATACCAGTAGGCATGTTGACAACATTGCCATAGACTGCATCTTTCATTTGTTGAAGTGTTTGAGTTCCATTTCTGTTATAACAGTTCTTGATCAGTCTGCGAGCTTGCAACATTTTCATGTTTCATGGCACATGTTGGATATTTTCAGTATTTTTCAGTAACGAAGCCTTTGTGCTTAGCACAAGGTTGTATTGTTCTATAGTAATTAATGACTTGTAATTGACTGTGATTCAGCCATATGCACAACATTTGCAAATATTAAAAACGTATGCTTATTTTTATAGCATTTTTGTTAATATAGCCCAATTAAAAAGAATAAAAGCTATTATTACTCTCTATTTAAACAAATAGTCTGGCAGGTCGTAATAATCCCAGGAGTTCGTTGTACTGGTATTACGACCTGGCAATACTGTGTTCCTATTGGATGGTCCTTGGTTACGGGGCAGCATCATGATAGAAACTCATTTGAATGCCAATCCTGCTCACTACCAATATTTATCTTTTTGTACGAAAAAGATAAATAAAGAAATATTCACTGAGAGAGACCTCAGATTGTGGAAAAGATTAACAAGGTAATTTTATGTCGTTTAATTGACTGCATGTAAAACTGTAGATTGAAGTAAAACTTGACAATCAAAATCATGTTGATTTTGTTTTATTTTCTGTCACAGCAATAACATGTGTGACTTCTTATTTTTCAGTTTTTACCGGCATTGAAGCAGAAATGTTGGATTTGGTTCAATCAAATATTATGTACATTCACAGTGAATGTACACATATTATGTACATTCACTGCTCATAAGATGGAAACTCTGTTTTATGGTCAAAAGTATATTATATAAAATTTGAAAGATTGAATGAAATTTTGAAATGGTATTTAGAGTAAATGAAAAAAAAATCATATTCTGAAGTGGAAAAGTACAGGCCAAAATATATCATATGCCATGAATACTGGAGTAACTCCCTTGAAACACAAAAAAGACCACGATCTGTTGTAATGAGGATCCTTTTGTTAGACATGGAACATCATGAGGAAACTACTACGTAAATTCAACTACAATGTAGACTGTCTGAAATAGCAAAGATGGAAAAAATGTAAGCTAACGGTAAAATGTAGTATTTTTATGACAACTGCAGATCGATGCTGTTGTTTCCTGTCTGATAACTGTGAAATTAACAGCGCATTGCTGTAGGAAGTAAAGTATTTTACTGTCACAAGCCTGAAATTAACAGTGTAGTGCTGTACTAGATATAACGGTGAAGTAATGTAAACTTTGACATTAACATTAATATACTGGTGGCAATTGCTGCCAGTATAAATTACTGTTGATTTTCATATTTTGGGAAAGCAGTGTAGTTATTGGGGAAGTCTGCACTTGAATTCTTTCGTAATATATGCGTAACTAATGGGTTTATACTTGTGCTTTGCTGAAAGTTATGGGCATATTCTGATTTTTCAAGTCTCCTTTTAGCCCCCTCCCCCTCCTTTGTCGCAGGTGCGCATCTGTACACGTTGTATGAATAATTAGATGCTCTGACCTCTTTTACGATTAAATGGGGAACTTTTTTCTCATCTTATTACTCCACAGGCAAAATATTTTAACTGTTTCAGTAACATAATTTGGATCGAGTCAACAGCTTTCCTCCGCATGCGTCATGCGCATTGCGCCCAAAGCGAACCGGAGAAAGCTGTTGACCCGGACCATTATATTCTCTGGAATTACTTTTGGCTACTGGCGCTTGAATATAAGGTCTTTTCATAATGAACATGATTCCGGTATCCTTACTTTAATTGAGAGCAGTTTGTCTTGAGTAGTTCGACTTAAGTAGCAGTTTGCACTGAAAGGCCAATTTTGTGGACACTCTCAGCTAAGCAGAAGTATATCCTTAACATAAGTGCGATGAAACACTTATAATAATGAACGACCTTGCATCGACGAGTTAACGATTCCATATCCATGAATGGTAATTTGCACCTTTTCTGTAACCAGTCTACTTGGCGGTACCTGGATAACTGACAAAGATTTTAGTATGTTTATTCCCTTGTTAAATATATTCCCTACACGAATCTATCAGCGATGATTTGACATGAAATTTCATCCGATACTCGACATTTGAGAGCAGTCCGACAAGATATATATTTTGTTGTCGTTTTTATGCTTTGGCTCGTGTTTTGTTTTTTGTTCTTGTTTTGTTTTTTGTTTATTTGTTTGTTTGAACAAGAATATTCGGAGATATAATGACATGTTGATAAGGCAGAAATACACAGTGTACTGCATACACAAGGAGTGACTTTGGGCTGCATGACTTTTTTTTAAAATTTAGTCTTTATTATCTTTGCCATTTATCCTCTATATTCATATTAGACATTATAATAACTTCACAATTGAGATCGATATAGAAATATCGCATGCCCTATCTGCCCAATATCCTATATGTTATCTGATATGAGATGCTGGAAAGCAGCCTAGATGCCCGATATCAGATACAAATATCCGACCATCGCCTTATCTATATAATTATATACAGTACCGTCAAGTGGGGCTACTTTGAACAGCAAAAGAAAAAAAAAGTTTTGGCTTATATTGCAACTTGTACAAATTATATTTAAAACTTTTAAATTAATCTAGATACTAGTGCAGGACCCCAATAATTTTACAGTGGGTTCATAATTTTGATGCAGTTGAAATTTCAATTCCGAAGAAAAGTCCGAGATGGCAACCTGTTTAAGTTCGTTTTTTGACTGCAGACAAACTTTTGCTTGTACAATGGTAAGTATATTCTGTCTATTAATTTAGAGGCATTCAAAATATTAGGTAATATTGAGGGTACCTGTGACATATGTAGTATTCAGATATTATCACATCCCTTAGCAGGTAAGATCAAAGAAAGAAAAAATGTCCATCATGCTTCATGAACGGGGGCTACTTTGAACAGTGCAAAGTAGAGTTTTTTTATGTTAAAACACTGTACATGTTCAAAATAGCCCCATGAGAAGTGACCATATTGCATGCTGAATTATACACATGTTCAAAGTAGCCATATCATGTTCAAAGTAACCCCAAAGACAGGGCTACTTTGAACACCTGTATTTCTTTTCCTAAATCATCAAGACCCCATAATAGAAGAAATCTCGATTGTGATACCCTAGCTCTTATTGAGCCCTCCCCCCATTACAATCATTCAACCGGTATTTCATTCGGAGTAATATTCCTAAGGTATTTAAAAGAAGAAAAAATGTTCAAAGTAGTATATATATATATATATATATATATTATAGTGTGTGTGTGTGTGTGTGTGTGTGTGTGTGTGTGTGTGTGTGTGTCAGTAACTTGGGAAGAGTAGATTTGTCGATGCGACTGAAAAATGACCAATCGCTGCATCGAATGACCCATCCACCCATTAAGAATACATACCACCCAGCAATTGAAAGGATGCGCCGAGAAGGTCCAGCGAACATATGAAGAAATATAACAAGGTCAGAACGATCACAAATTTTGACAGGATGGCGGCAACACGCAGAAATTTCTGTTTCGTAGTTAGTTCTGTAAAGTGGATATAAAACTTTATGAATCGCTACAACAATCTCGGCTTCTATTCTATGCAACGTTTCTAGCGTAGTTTTCAAAAATATTATAACCGACAGTACGCTGATTATAGGACTATACATTGAAAATTAGTGTCCAAAACACATTCTCTTCTTAATCATACAACATGTGCTTAATAAAAAACAAACATGCATCTCTTATGCAAAAAAAAAAAAAAAAAAAAAAGAAAGAAAGATAAAGAAAGAAAGAAAATCATGAAATATTGCACTTACGGGACCACTTAGGTCGGTCATCATGGAATTCAACAACTTTCCATGGATCCTTTTCCTCGTCTTTACATGGTGTCGGATCAACTACATCCACTTTAGAATCACGTGCATTGCCCAACTTTTGATCAGTGGGAAGGATGGAATCAGAAGGCACTATTCTATTGGTGTTCCCCAAGGTTGCAGAGGTAACTTGAACATTGGCATTTTCCGAGTTCTGCTCAGGTACCTGTATTACTTGCTCCAATTGTTGTGACGCGTCGTACGTCGGAGATTGTTGTGACGAGTTGTTCGGCGGAGACTGTTGTGAGGAATCAATAGGCGACGACGACAACTGCTCAATGTTGTAAGACTGACGAAAAAAATGAAATTGGATTGATTTCATTTAAACATATTTTTTAGTTTTTCTGGATTACCAAATAGTACAAAGTACTAACACAGTGGTTCTCCAGGGACGGAGAAACACACAGAGAAATATTTACGATACACACAGGAAAAAATAAAAATTATATATACATATAAGTTACCCAACCATGGCAAATTAAATACATGCAAACATAAATGAGGATAATAAGAATACCATGGTTGATCCCTTCAGATGATATATACGAGCAATTGCAATCAAAGTTATCTTGCAACACTATGCGAGATAACCGAGTGAAAGATATACTATGAACAGTGACTTCCTCTCAATTGCACGAAACTCGGGAAAGGAATCCTTATAGAAAAGTAGGCCTGAGTCTGTAGTCATAACTAAAGAAAGCAGTCAGACAAACTCAGAACAGAAATAGATAGTATAAAGTCATGTTTTAAAAGTACTTTAAAGATCGTTCGCACTGGTAACTCGGAGAACGGACACCTGGAACCTAGCAAAGTATTACGACAACGATCACCGAACAACGGGGGCTATGCTGTTGCACTGAACAACCGTGGGTATGGCTTACTGAACTTTATGTTGCTATGCTGTTGCCCGGGCCAAGTTAACGCTCCAGACAAGTTGAAATTTTTGAGTTGACTTTACTGCAAAATAACGGCGGCCACTTTCTCGATAAAATCTTTCACCCAGGGTCGATCAATTTTTAGTGTGGAAGGGCAGTTTGAAACTTTTTTTTTTTCATGTTTCATAAAAAATATTTTAGGGTCGGAACTCGGGCCTTTTCGGTGGGGTCGGTCGGGTTATCGGAACCACACTCATATTTTGTTAGGCCTCAGGTAACTTGGACACTTGTTGAAACATTTTAAAAATGGATGTCCTTTCCTCTTTTACACATTACCTCTTTTGATGTCAGCTTAATTTGTTACCTAGGTACAGCCGAAAGCACTTGTAGCACATATAAAATGATGATGTTTGTGGTAAGTTGGGGACGAAACTGGGTTTGAAACTTTGTGAATGTTTGCTTTATAAGTTGCCTCCATAGCAGCCTCCTAGACTTGCTATAGTTTCTGGTGTTGGCACTTGGGGACCAACAGAAACTATAGCTCAGTCACGGCTGTTATGGAAACAAGTTCATCAGTGAAAATGAAAATGATTATGGGCTTTGGTGCTTTTGTCCACAAGTTTTTGGGGCGGGGATAAAAAAAGTTCAGAATGTTTTGTTCGCAAGTGAAAATAAGGACAATTGTGGACAGCCCGCATGCAAGCATTGTCCAGAACCCTGCCGTCAAACGTGTGTTCAAAGGAATAAAAAGAAGTTAAAACACCACATTTGATGTTCCGACCAAACAGATGACATGTGAATCTTTCTTCACTTCGCCCAAAAACTTATATTTGTTTTTGCTGTCGATAGTATCAGATAAAACACGTACTGACCCAATGTCATGTCGATGTCGTTTGCGCTAGTTCTTTCATTGAAAATGCACTGTGTCCAGCCAACTTAGCATGACGCCAAAATTACTACGCGTTATCGTTATGATAATTGGTCACAACAAATGCACTACGAATTTTTTAACCCATTTAAATAATTAAATATCAGTTGTGCACGCAGGGAACAAAATGTGGACTTGTCACGTGTAACGGGAAAGGTGCGGGTAAACAGGTGGATAGTTGAGTACACCGGGAATGCTTTCTCTTGGAGCGCTCGCTGCTGTTGCTCGCCATCTATTCCGCATGTAGAGAATCAAAATTAATTAATTAATTAATTAATTAATTAATTAATTTATTTATTTGTTTGTTTATTTATTTATTTGTTTATTTGTTTGTTTGTTTGTGTGTTTATTTATTTATTTATTTATTGGATGTTTGTATCCAGATTCTCATGAGACAGACTACTTCTGACAAGTGTATTCAATATATTCCATAAAAGCGCAATGTCGAGATGAGTGGCATCCGACACAAATGACATTACATCTGGTTTATGGCCTCTTCCCATTAATCCCTGAAAGGTTATGTCACTGGATTGAGTCAACAGCTTTCCTCGGCGCACACTGAGCCTGAGCACCTGTCGGTGTTATATGCATATGGTTTCTTCTCTTGCATACCAACAGATCCCTGTAAAACTTTTATTATACAAAAGAAATAAGATATTTTATACCATGATCACCCCCGAGTGCTGCCATCTGGGGTCCTATTTTAAAAAAAAAAAATCATATTATGTAAAGATACTAACTGTTTCTCATCACCGGAGACAGAACATCTCTAATATTTAGCCTCAAAAGCTGTATTTTGTGTCGTCGAAGGCATCAATTCGAGAGAGAGAGAGAGAGAGAGAGAGAGAGAGAGAGAGAGAGAGAGAGAGAGAGAGAGAGAGAGAGAGAGAGAGAGAGAGAGAGAGAGAGAGAGAGAGAGAGAGAGAGAGAGAGCACTTTTAAAGGTTGGTACCACAGTGCTCATGTCGGTAAGTACAAATGTTTCGCGAAAGTCACGCATCGCTCTAGGAAGAAAAATTACTTCCCTGTAAAGAGATCAAATGAGCAGAACCCGGATATTTACACCGAAACAACAACTGCCTCGCACACTGTCTCTTGCTACACTGACCTTGTCATTTTGATTGAAATATTTTGAACTAAAATGTAGATTCTATTTTTAAAAGACACACTTTTGGTGCCCCAAGACACAATGCTGGTCACATGATAGTGAAATACAACAGGACTGATAAAATAGAGCGCACACAGAAGAACATGATATTGAAAATATACAAATATCCTGACAATAACAAATTAAAGACTTATATAGCTAGGTATTTAAAAAAGTACGGCTTTATTGCATAAGATTGGTAAGACACGTTTTGGCTCTTGCAACAAAACTCTTTTTTTTTTTTCAAATTTCCAAACACTGCCGCCTGTCATCATACAACATTTATTGAAGTAAATAATGTCTGAACTCTACCTCAAATCTTATCTGAGGAATGAGGAGTGGCATAAATCAAGTTGTGGCGCACGTAAGTCAACAGATGAATAAATGTCCTGTAGTAAATTATCACATCCTGGTCAGATCTGGCCTTGTAATTACCTATATTTAGAAGAGTAGAAGTTTTGGCAATGATACAGGTGTAAAGGTGAGTACAGAGGCTATTTGTCATACTCTAATGGGGTGAGACTGACCTGTTATTTTAATGAAATTGTTGGGTATAGACACACCGGGGTATCTTTCTTTCTTTCTTACTTTCTTTCTTTCTTTCTTTCTTTCTTTCTTTCTTTCTTTCTTTCTTTCTTTCTTTCTTTGTTTCCTTCTTTCTTTCTTTCTTTCTTTGTCTTGTTTTCTTTTGTTTTTGGGTTTTATTATTGTTTTTTTGTTTCACTGAGTTATTATATTTGGTCAATTATAAACTTTTGCTATTTCTTCATAATTTGACTTTGCATTAATTTATGACACAAGTGCCAATACCAGCACATAGAGCCTTTCTGTCTAATTAATATGTCTTCATTAACATTGTCAAAAAGTAGTATGAGTCGTGAGCTGCGATTACATCTTGTTATGCAACAAAAATATTCAAAGGTAAATTTACTTGCATTGAATGAATCTCAAATAAGACGGTTTCACCAGATCGACAATACTTGGACACAACCCTTTTTGATGATTCACACACGACCTCTCCGAGTGTAAAGGCCATTTGCCCCAACAGATGGTCTGAACAAATCCATTATAGTCGAAGCTAGCCATTTGACACTTTACCAGTTTACCCTAAAAAAAGTCCTGCTCATTTGAATTATTATATACTGATTCTAAATTCAAATTCCTCATGAAAAGACCTTTCATTCAAGTACCAGCATGCCAATAGTTCTAGAGTTGGTTCAACCAGGTCAGCAGCTATTAGTGCGTCGTGGAAAGCTCTTGACTCAGTACCCGGTAAAATATGCCACTCTTGGTGGCCTGCAGGCAGAGAGTTGCTGCCCTGTTGATTGTCCAGCGGTAGCAAGCCGGTATAATACCGAGATATTGACACGAACCACTTAAGGAGCTTTTCAATCCACAAATAATTTGAAATAAATGACAGTTAAATTAAAATTTTCACCTCAAGCAACCTGTGATTGAAACAGCTAAAGTAGGCCATGTGTTACAACGGCAGGTGCAGCTTGTAGTCTGCTGGCAAAATGATGCTTTTTCTTCACCTGATGGGGCGCCACCATTTGAATGGTGTCATATGATGATGATGATGATGATGATGATGATGATGATGATGATGATAAAATGGATCGAAACTGCACAAAAAACTTGATCACAACATGCAAATCACGAATTTAAAGAGAAAGAATGATCTTCAATATAAAAACATTCACATAATGCTTGTATAAATGAGAAATAAATTTTAAGATGGAAAATGTCCACTTTGAACTAAACGACTGTTGTGAAAAAGTTTTTAGGATAAATGCAAATGCTCACATTGAAGGTAATATTAATCATAAAGAAATTAAGTTTCAGCATAAAAAGTAATTGCTCGTCATGAAAATAATCTCCATTCTAAAAATGAGTAATATGATAAAGCGCTATTGCTTACATTAACCATAGTGTCACTGATAAAACAAAATGAGAATTACAACAGAAACCAATGACACACCTTGGACATAATCAGAAAAGCTGGTTTCAGTCAAAAAGCGATTGCTTGCATTGAACTCAGTGTTAATCATATGAAAAACGAACTTTCAAGCAGAAAGCAATTGTTTGCCTTGAACAGTATATTAATCATCAAGTAAATGAGTATGACGTAAACGCAATTACTCACCTTGGGCATACTGTTGTCTCCCTGTTTGCAAATATTCAAAAATGGGTAACAAAACAGAGCGGCTCCTTGAGCAGTCAACTTGGCCCAACCTGCAACTCCTGCAGTACAATTTTTTAAATACACAACGCGGATATTTATATATGTCGTAAAGGTTTATCGAGAACTTTGTTCTTTCAATTATCAAGATTGTCACTCATGATATTTACCTGTCTGAACTGAACAAAATCCTGGTCCCCAGCAAGTCAAGCGAACATCCAGGAACTTAATGTCCCACCGTCACTTATGCTTCCGATATAAACTGAATTTTATTTGCTAACCCGTAAACAAATAGACTGACGTATTTGTTGCACACGAGCGACAAGGAAAAACAAATCACGTTCATATTTTTTTCTTGTGTATGAGCTAGGTTTTCTTTTTTGTCAGCAATACATACGAAATGCGTACAGATTGACAAGATTTTGAAACAAATTTTCGTGGTTTTCACGATTACAGCATGTTTTCCGGTTATTTAAACTAAGTAATATCTTTTGACGCGCATTTGTCTATGTACCAAACCATTCAGTGGGCTATTAATTTAATTTGCTGATAGAGTGAAAAGGTTGATATTAATATATACAAATTTGCACAATTCATTTTTAAAGTTTTATTGATATTGGATGTCAGTCATACCATTTTGAAAAAGTAGCCAACTAGTATCTTTTATCCAAAATAAAAATATGTATATAGCTTTCGTAATAACCTTTTGCGTCATGGTTCAAATCACGCTTTGTTTGTGTTGACAGTTTTGGGCAGATTATGCGTAAATGTTTGACAGATTCGTCATATTAATCTCTGTTTGTGTTCAGAAAGTTTCAAAAGTGGACAAAATTGTGTCTAGCAAAAAAAACAAAAAAGCAAAAAAAAAAAAACAAACAAACAAAAAAAAATAAAAACAAAACAAAAAAAACCAAAAAAAAAAAAAAAAAAAAAAAAAACCAAAAAAACCAAAAAACCACCACCTCTGTTTGAGCATCAGCACACAGCAATCATTGAATATAGGGTCTCCGAATATATCGGAATTGAAATCCTCCAGTCAAAACTATGTCAAATTCTTCCATGAGGGAAAACATTTGCGACTTATTTACACAGACACAACCCAAATGACGAACCACACAGCAGCGAGGTACCGGGCAATACCTTCAGTCACCGACGGCAAGAAAAACATGTACATATCGTTCTAAAGAACATACATACACCCAAACATCAGCATCATAGGCAAGTAAAGTTGTTTTGTATTTTTACTATACACCATAAAACATGATATATTGCATCCTGTGCAACATAATGTAGGTTTAGGTCTTTCATTGTATGTTAAGTCTTTCAAACACATGGGTATAGTTTCCATTTGTTCTTAAATCTGTTTGCTTAAAAAGTGTGTGTGTCTGTGTGTGTGTGTGTGCGTGTGTGTGTGTGTGTGTGTGTGTGTGTGTGTGTGTGTGTGTACCGGCACACAATACTGAATGTCATCCAGAACAATTATATCAACCTTTGAAGAATATATCACAGATACTTTTTCTGGTAAGAAAAGTTCATTAACCATACTTTAGATTTGTCCACAACTTGGAAAAAGCATGGAATTTAGTTTGTTTGTATTGTCAATAAAAATCACCAAAACACAGGAAGAAGATACAAACCGTAGATGGGGAATCTCAATATGGACCACTAAGCAGGGAAAATGGTAATTTAGTGTTATTAATTATTGAAATACCAAAGCATTCAGGGTTATATGAATAGCAGTTATGTATGAAAATGAATTATACTAATTGTAAATTTCATATATATGTATAATTCTGCAAAGTAATTTTAAACACGTGAACAACATTTACACGTGAAAAAGATTTATACATACGTGAAAGGTTTTACACATAAGTGAGATGATACTTTTTTACATGTTAAACAAACGTTTAATTACACATATGTACAAAACTCTTACATATATAAAATGGTACATCTTGTCTTTACCCAAGGTTTTAACTGAAATAACTGCTTCCCACCATATAGCCAGCGAAAGCAAGCCTTCTACCCAAGGATTTAACTAAAAAAAACTGCTCCCCACCATATAGTCAGCAAAAGTCGGCCTTCTACCCAAGGTTTTAACTGTAAGAAATGCTCCTTGCCATATAGTCAGCGAAAGTAGGCCTTCTTCCCAATCTAGTGCTGTCCCATCGAATATTATTAAAAGAAAAAGGAAAATTGCAAAATCCAACTAATACTATTTGAACGAGCGATTCACAGACTTAAAGTCATGGTCACCCCTTTACTTCCAGAAGTAAATGGCACCCAAATTTGTCTGGAGTTTTTCTCAGACACTATTATTCCCAAAACCACCAAACTTGCCATAGTGGCCGACCTACCAATGAAATTTTGCCATTTGGCATGGAGTAGTCATGATGATTAAAATTACGCAAATGAGGGCCGATTAAAATTTTAAAATCTCTATATCTTGAAAAATATTATAGATAGAAACAAAGTTCTAACTTACACATATAGGTTTGAGACAACTGGCAAATCCAATAGCATGCAAACAAAGTTGGGAAATTTTAATGTATGCTAAATTCATCGAATTTCTCCACAATCCACATGTGCAGGCCTTTAACTAATTGTTGCACTGTGCTTGACCTCCATGGTGTTAGGCAACCATTTTGCATCCATAATTAATTAGCTTGAACTTGTCTCATAGGCAGCCTTCTTTCCATGCATGCTAGCAGATGTATGGTGTGCAAGGTTTGGGTCTTGTAGCAAATAAAGGGGGGGGGGGGGGGGGAGGAGGACTCCCAACAACTGTGTAATAAGGCTGTCCATAAAATACAGAGAATCTCTTTCTGTTCATGCAAGAGCAGATCGTCTCCATGCTGCCATATGTACCAGGCAGGCCATAGTTCCCACTAGTGATGCGCACGGCTGTCAGTGCACAATGACTGAGACTGGTATTCTGGCTGGTCTGTTTTTGCCTGAGGCTATGTCAGTCTGCTGAGCTTATCAGTCCCAAGGGGACCGCCAGCCTCTGGACTTCTGGGCAGAACAAGCCTAAGTGTACCCTCCGTAAAAAAAGACTACTTGGCTAGACCCAGATTCAGATTCTCTTTATTTTTGACCAATTAATACACATGTAAAGATATACAAAATTAAATAAAGCAGATACAAATAGGCCAAAGGGGCTCATATTAAAACATCGGAGATGTCGCTATCATAAGTGCCTCTACATGATTGGAACAGATGACATTAATAAAATACAATTAACACAAGGTGTTACATTTGTAATATATCATCTGCAGTTTTGTTGACAAGATGACACAAGGTTGCCAATCATCAAAAATGAATTCAATGAAAACAAAACATCTACATTCATGTATGTATATTATTCTAAGATAGACTGAACTGTTAAACTGTGGTACATTTTGACAAGTTAAAGCAGTTTGCTGCGGTGCAGATACTTTGGTAATCATTTAAGAATATATGCATCAAAGTATGGTCTTCCAGTTATCAATGACTGTTTTTCACAGCTTTGTGAATTTTGAAAAAGTGTGTGAATTTGTGTCTTTACTGTGGACACTTTCATGCTTTTGGTTTCTTGTAAACAGTGAGATGAACCCTGTTCTTCATAGCCAATACTGAGAGAGTATAGTGCTTGTCTCAGTTCACAGGTACATGAACATGTACTTTCTTGACAGCTTCTGATGAAATTTGTTTATGTAATAAAGGAAGAAATACAGTTTTGTTTTGCATGAATACACCTCCCATTGAATTATAATATGTATACACTGTACATGTATGTGTGCATGCATGAATAATGTGCACGTACATGCACACATACTCATCCATACTGCCCAGAAGGGTTGACCCTCTCAGGATTGGGCACTTTTCTCTGGTCCCAAGAGTGCTCACTGTAAAGAGGTTTAACTGTATAGGAAAACACTGGAATTCTATCTTTCTTTCTTTCTTTCTTTCTTTCTTTCTTTCTTTCTTTCTTTCTTTCTTTCTTTCTTTCTTTCTTTCTTTTTATTTCTTTCTTCTTCACGACCAAGTTGGTCTGGAGATTTTCTCAAGCACATTTTTTTCGAAAACCACCTAACTTGCTATGGTGGCTGACCTAACCAGAGAAATTGTGCACCTCATTTGGAATATTCATGATGTTTAAAAGTATGCAGATTAGGGGCAAGTAAAATTTTAAAAGCTCCATATCTTCCAAACTATTGCATATACTCAATATTTCATTGTGCATTTAAAGGTTTGTGACACCTGCCAATAATATGGATAGTATCAGTTGTAGAATTTCAATTAATGTTAATAAGGAGCTTTGCAAAATTTCAAAGTTGAACATCTCCAAAATTATTATACATAGACATACCATCCCAACTTCTATTTATAGGTTTGTGGCAAAGCCGCATCTAATGAACCATGAACCAAAGTTGAAGGATTTTAATTACGTAAATTACACGAACATGCAAAATGTAAATCTTGAATAGCTTCAAAACTATTACAGATAGAGGTGCCATTCCTACTTTAATTTATGGGTCTGTGGCAAAGTCCCATCCAATGAACTATAAACCAAAGTTGCAGGCTTTCAATTTCTGCAAATTAGGCAAATACACAAAATTAAAATGTGGAAAAGCTTCAAAACTATTATAGCTAGTAGTTTCATTCAAACTTCATTTTTTTAAGTTGGTGACATGGCCACATCTAATGAACAAAGAATCAAAGTTATAGCATTTTACTTTAAAAAAAAATAGGCAAACGCACGAAATTTAGATTATCTTGAACAATGGCGAAGTGTAGCATTTTAAACTGTTCTCATTTTGAAGGCACCCAGACAGATTTGCTGTGAAGCAAACCGTCTTTTCTAATTTACTTTCTTGTTATATTATAAAGTTGAAGAATACAAAAGTTATGCCCTCTATTTGCGTAAATATATTATTATACACTTCAATGGTAATCCCTTCATGTGAGTTACGACGATTGCTATTTAAATCGTAAATGTGCATATGTAACTTATTATGAATGTTACTTTTGCAGATCTTCTCTGCAAGGTATGGATGTACATATGTCCTATATTTTAACAAGGAAATTGGACGTAAGGTGGAACACACAAAGTAGTCAAAGGTCATAATGATATCCACTGTTAATTCTGTACAGAATGGTAAACCAGCAGCAACTGCTTAAGTACTTCCAAGTGCATAATCTAAACACTTTTTACTTCTCTTGGTTGACATTGTTGTTACTTTTGAAAAATAATTATAAGAATAGTTTATTATGATGCGGTGAAACTTGCCTTTGTCCTTGCAAAGCACTTATCTGTTGATGTATGAGCCGTTGATTAAAGTGTCTGTGTCATCACACACTTTTCTGTTTTTCCTAAAATTCTTTCTTTCTTTTATGTCTGGGTGCCAACCCAGACATATCCGTTTTCCTCACGTCCATGGCCCCCAGATTTTTCCGGAGTTTTTCTCGGACACTATTATTCCCCAAGCCACCAAACTTGGCATGGTGACTGACCTACCAATGAAATTGTGCCATTTAGTTTGGAACAGTCATGATGATTAAAATTATGCAAATGAGGGGCAATTAGGATTTTAAAAGCTCCATATCTTCCAAACTATTGCAGATAGACACAAAATATCAATGTTAATGTCTAGGTTTGTGACACCTGCCAATACAATGGACAGTAAATAAAAGTTGTGGAATTTCAAATTATGCTAGTTAAGGGCATTTTCAGCCTTGCTCAGGAACACGTGGTGTCATTTTAAAGGATATATGGGACCTTCTTGGACAGCACCTTGTGCTATTGCAGAGAAACACAAAATTTCAATGTGCATGTATAGGTTTGTGACACCTTCCAATATAATGGACAGAAAATGAAAGTTGAAAAATTTCAAATTATGTTAATTAGGGGCTTTTTTTTTAGCTTGGCCAAGGAACAAGTGGTGTCATTTTCAAGGATATATGGGGGCTTTCTTGCACAGCTCCTTGGGTAAATATTACCCTAGCCTGCTTTGTGTACATTCCTGGTTGGTGCTCAAACTTGTCTTTTGGAGGTTTAAATATTGTGTAAAAGGTGAGCCTTTGCTGAAAGATTTCTGCAACACTAGACAATAGCTACAGGCATGCTCTACAAAAGCATTCACTGCCAGTGACAACCTATTTTGAAAGCCAGAACACTGATTGCACTTGGCCTGTTTTGTACAACCATCTCACAGTGGGTGATATGCAAGCAGAGACTCAGTCTTGTGAGAAAAGTTCACACATTGCTGCATTATATAATGACTGAGTGTTCTTTCATGGTTTGATACAGATCACCTCTTTACTTATTTATTATTCATGAAGGTCAGTTGATCCCAGAGGCTTGATCTGCTTCACTTACTAACTGCCTGTGCAAGGAAACTGACAAAGGGATACTGACATTTTTGTTTTACACACTCCTCTGTTGTAAAACTTTTGATACTCACAGAGCAAAAATTAGATTTGTTGAGTAGAATTGAGTACATTGGAAATCTGTTGAGCTATTGAGAACTTATATGCCAAGTTTTGTTGAGAACTGCTGAGCACTATTGAGAGTTGTTGTGAAACACTTACCACCATTGTATCGGGCTATATATATGTTGAGCACTGCTGTATCAGGCTATATATTCTAGCACCACAAATTTTGAGCACTGTTGTTGCAGGATACTGAGAGTTGTTGGATCAGGCTATATATTTTCTAGCATCACAATGGCAAGATACTGACAATTATTGTAGCAGGCTAGATTGGAATATGTTGTAGACTATGTACCAATGCAAATAGCTCAAAATACAATGAAAAAATACAAGGTTTGTTTAGCCATTATGTCTTGGTGCCAACCCATGCATCCTGTGGTCCCAAAATTCTTTCTTTAAATTTTGTCACATGATTTGTCCAGAGCTTTTGTCAGACACTGTGCAAGCTGCAATGTTTAAACTTGGCATGGTATCAGAGCTAGCCGGGAAGTTGACTCTCTGATTTAAAGCAATCACCCTGTTTAAAATCATGCAAATTAGGGCCTTTCTAAGTTTTAAAGGCTCCATATCATCCAAACTATTGGAGATAGACACATGATTTCAATGGGCACATACAGGTTTGTGACATCTGCCAATGTAATGGACAGTAAATGAAAGTTGTAGAATTTCAACTTAATAAAGTGCATTGAAAATTTTAAAAGTTGAATATCTCCAAAACTGTTATAGATAGAGATGCCATTCCAACTTCAATTCTAAGGTTTATGGCAAAGCTACACCCTATGAACCATGAACCAAAGTTATAGGGTTTTAATTTATGCAAATTAGGTGAACATGCAAAATTTATATCTTGAATGGCTTCAAACCTATTATAGATAGAGGTGGCATTCCAACTTCAATTTATGGGTTTGAGACATAGCTGCATCCAATGAACCATAACTCAAGATTGTACAATTTTAATTGATGCAAATGAGGTGAATACAGGAAATTTAAATCTTGAACAACTTCAAAACTATTATATATAAAAGTGCCATTCCAACTTCAATTTGAAGGTATGTGACATAGCAGCTTCCAATCAACCATAAACCAAAGTTGTAGGCTTTTAATTTATGAAAATACACAAAATTAAAGTCTTGAATTGCTTCAAAACTATAACAGATAGTAATGTCATTCAAGCTTCACTTTATAAGTTTGTGACATGGCCACATCTAATAAACCAAGAACCAAAGTTTTAGCATTCTAATTTATGCAAATTTGCGTAACACACAAAATTTAGTTTATTTGAACAATGGCAAAGTGTAGCGTTTCAAACTGTTCTCATTTTGAAGGCACCCAGATAGATTTGCTGTCGAGCAAATGTTCTTTTCTAGTTCTATATGTCTTTCTTCTTTCCCAGTGAATTTATCTGATTTTTCTCCAACACTATTACACATAGAAACTCCAAACTTGGCATTATTCTACCTCAATACAAGGAGTTGAGCCTTTTTATCAAAAGTATAATAGAGAAAGATGTCATTCTAACTTCTTCTAGGTGGTTATTGACCATTGCTTATCTAATGAATTTAAAACAAAAGTTGTAGCAATTTAAGTTATGGTAATTAGCAGCATTTGAAAATTTGTAATCTTGAATATCTTCAAAATTGTTTCAGATGAAGATGTGATTTGAACTTCTACTAGGGGGTTATTGACCATTGCACATGTAATGACTCTAAAAACAAAAACTGTAGCAATTTAAATTATGCTAATTAGCAGC
The DNA here is from genome assembly GCA_964020975.1 of Hermodice carunculata. NCBI lineage: Eukaryota > Metazoa > Annelida > Polychaeta > Eunicida > Amphinomidae > Hermodice > Hermodice carunculata. The sequence continues at coordinate 72,251,732 of OZ026624.1, forward strand.
ATTTGAAATTGTAAATCTTGAATATCTTCAACACTATAATAGATAAAAATGTCAACTTCTACTAGGGGGTTGTTAACCATTGCGCACCTAACGAATTAGAAACAACAGTTGTTGCAATTTAAATTATGCTCATTAGCACCATTAGAAATTTTAAATCTGGCATAACTTCAAAGCTATAATAGATATAGCTGTCATTCTAGCTTCTACTCCTGTGTTATGGAATACTTATACATTGCCATACCAATATGCTTTGATGACACACACACACTAATTTGCTATGCAGCAAACCATCTTTTCTGGTTGTTCTGTGTTTTCATTTTTGTAAAATGTTCTTACCTTATACATATTTGTTTACTTTTCTGTGTTTATTATGTTCTATGACAGCTACAGTACTTATTTGTTTTCATTATCTTCCATCTTTGTTCTTTATGGTATTTTTGTTGATCGAGGTAACACTGACTATCGATTGTGTCTTCAGCAAGACCTTTACGCAAAGAGTCATTATGAAGTACTGGTTTAAAATATGCTGTTATATATCATTACTCGAATAAGGCCGCCAGGGAAATTCTTTGTTCGTTGGAATCCATTCATCAACTGTACAGGTTCATGGATCTTATAATGCAAGCTTTTCCTTGAAGTCATCATTACATTGTTTATAAAAAAAAAAAACCTCTTCTTATTTTTTTCGCGGGTGTTGAGCAATGACCGTAAATCAAAAATACGAGCAGTTGTGCCCATATATTACCGTTTTTCTCTTGTCACTACATAAGAGGTAGTATATTATGCAAAATATACATGTAATTTAAAGTACTGTTGGTTTTTTTTCAAATTCTATATATATGCAGTGTTTTCCCCACATTACAACCTTAAAGGTGGCCCACCTTTCATCTTTTCTTCGCCACCTTTCACCGTTTTACCGCCTTTCTCCTTTTTCATTAAAAAGTAGGTTATTTTAGTAATATTTATGTAATATTTGGTCAACATCTGTCCTGCAACAAGAAACTCTAGGTTGAACATCAGGTTCACCACCTTTCTGTTCTCCAAAACTGGGGAAAACCCTGTACATGTATACATTGGTAATGCCAACTTCACATATTGGTTCCAGCACTTTTCTCCGCATACACAAGAACGAGTTATGAGTTTATAGACTGATCAAAGTCTCGAGCTGTGCAGAGCTTTACTTTCAATTGCACGCAGTGTGTACAAAGTTAGATCTGTTGTACTTGACAAGTTCTCTTATAATGCAATTATGTGTAAAGTGCCTACTGTGTGGAATCTGCGGAAAACTGCACCATACCATATTGTACACCGGCCACGTCTACGGAACTTTTTATGTCTCCTTATCATAATTGTATACAGTGTTCTCACACTTTGTTCTCTATGGTATATGTACATACGTATCTTTGAAACATTAATGTGTCAGGTACAAATCACGCATATCATCCTTATTTACAAGCTCGATAATGTTATGGAAAACATATTTGATGTTTCGAGAGTTACGTGTACTATGTTGATTCTGTTGTCCGGCGATGTGCATCCCAACCCGGCCTTGTCTCAAACAAGGATGGTAATGACATAACTATGTGTCAACTGAATATAAGGGGTCTTTCACAAGACAAACTCAGATGTATAAAGACGCCACTATCTCATTCCCATGACATTATTGCGTTGACAAAAACTTTTTTCTCTGATCACCACCCTGACAAGGATTACAACTTGCAAGGGTTTTAGTCTATAATACGGCGTGATCGAGTCAGTGGGATCCGCGGCGGAGTGTCATTGTATGTGTCCCGTGCTTTAGGAGCAAAGAGGCGCAATGGCCTCGCTATCCCCGGTATTGAAATTTTGTGCGTTGATATTCATTTACATAACAATAAATTTGTACTTGCTGTGGTAAACAGGCCTCCAAATTCACCGGTTTCTTTTGGAGACGAGTTGCCGGCCAGTTATGATCTATCTTGTGATACCATAACAAACAAAATAGTTTTAATGGGCGATTTTAATGCAGATATGTGTACAAGTCATGGAAAGAAACTTGCTTCTTTTTCTGATTTTAACAACCTGACGTTGCATGTGCAGGCGCGTACTCGTATTACAAACACGTCTTCTACCTGTCTGGATCAAATAATAACAAATATTCAGTTTTATCAACAACGTTAAAGGTATGCCGCCGGTTGCGAATAATGATCACTGTACTGTGGCAGCTAACTTATTATTCAGACATATTAAGAAACCCTGCTTTGATAGATGCATACGGTTATTTTCTAAGACCAACTTCGACAAATCCACAGAGGCGCTTGATCCGATAAACTGGGACCCTGCTTCAATACTGATGATTTAGATGAGATGTGTAAAATTTGGTCCAATATTTTTCTTAGCACTGCTGGACAACACGTCGCAAATAGGATTATCACCGTAAGACAGGGCGATGCGCCCTGGTATACTACATCTCTCCGGGCTCAAAAACGTAAGGTAGACAGATTCCAACACAAGGCTGAAGCAGCCAAAAAAAAAAACAAAAACAAAAACAAAAAAAAAACAAAGCAAAACAAAAAAAAAAAAAACAAAAAAAAAAAACCAAAAAAAAAATCAAACAAACAAACAAAAACAAAACAAAAAACAAAAAAAACAAAAAAAAAAAAAAACAAAACAAAACAAAACAAAAACAAAAACACACACATCTTTGGCTCTATTTTCGGGACCTTTGTAATAAATATACAAGTGATTTGGGATCTGCGGAAGAAGAACACTACCAACGTCAATTTGATTTAGTTGATTATACCAAGAAATAAGGAAAAAAATGGTGGAAAGTGGTTGGCCATTTTATAAAAGCCAATCGGCCAATATCACATTTAAGCTCGGTGGCAAAAGTATTTGAGCGTGTCGTATTTAAGTACGTTTTCAACTTCCTAAGGGATAATTTAGTCTTGTCTGGTAAACAGCCTGGGTTTATACCGGGCGACGGCACAATAAATCTCCCAGTTGTTATTTTTGTATCATGAATTCGTAAAAGCTGTAGACATGCAAAAGGAGGTCAGAGTGGTATACTTTGACATTACGAAAGCCTTTGATAAGGTCTACCATCTTGCACTTCTCCCAAACTTTGTAATGTAGGAATTTCTGGACATCTCTTAGATGGCTTTAAAAACTTTCTGTCGAACAGAACTCAAAGAGTCGTCCTGCAAGGCGAATTTTCTGGACGGGGTTGTATTGAAGCAGGGGTTCCGCAAGGATCAGTGCTTGGACCTTTTTTTTTTCCTCATCTATGTCAATGACATCGTTGACATGGAATATCTAGTATGAAATTGTTAGGCTCCCCTGCCTGCACATGACGTGCGCCTGCTGAAACGTCTTTCCATTATTTTTTTTTGAATGCCCAAATTATATTATCCAAAGAAATTCATATATACATATTAATTTCCCGCCACAACTGCATACCTGATTGCCTAGTCTCGCTTGGCGAGATATAGAGAGATACGGGTCGGTACCTGTGGAGACAAGCGGGATACTAATATTTTGGAAATAAAAAAATATTTATTAAAGGCAGATGGAATTTTTTCTTTATATGTGGTTCGGGAAATACTAGATGAATACCAGTTTGGCATTTGTGAACTTAAATTTCTAAAAAAAAAAAAACCGCTGAGAAATGAACATATGGCCCCGTCTGTGACTGTGATATGACCCGCATGTCCCCCGTGATCGCCTGGCGTTAAACCCGTGCTTTGTGGCAGGAAATTAATGTACATACGGCCTACTGATAATCATACCACTGGCACCTTTCACTCTAAATACCTAATTGTATGGAGGTAATAGCTGTTCGAAAGCAAACAACAAAATTATTTTTGATGCAACTCACAATTTTACTCAGGAAGATTCAAACCACCTTAAATTAACAAAACCATATATAGTGCCGATCAACAGAACAAAGTTTTAAGTTTCAATATTGCCATGGCAACATAGGTGATTACATCTATATTTGTGACTAAACAACTGAAAGTCCCTCTATCTGTCCCGTATATGTCACCTGTCTAATCTTCTCAGTGTTATGTCCGTGTTACTGTGTTGTCCTGTGATTTGTGCCCCTTTCTTTTCCTTTTTTTCACATGCTTACTGTTATTGCGCATAATATGATCACACTTAATTACCGAGTGACTGAGTAATACACATTACATCTACTATTGTTCTTTTAAAGGCCCTGAAATTATTTAAAAGTGACTCTAATTCGAGCTTACTTTTGCATATTCTCCTTATATTCGTGCAGAAATGGTATACCTGTCCTGGTTGAGGTCCATCAATGGGTAGTTACGTTCAACAGCTCCGAAACTAAATCATTGATTATGGGTAAGAAGCTCGGGCCGCCACAGCTTCCCCATGCTGTATGTCAGGGTACTACACGTTAAGATGTATAACACAAACATTTGGGTCTTATTTTCAGTGCAGATTTGTCATGGTCGCCTCACATAAATTATGTTGTTCGCACGCAAGGGAATTAATTGAAGTAATGAAATTTTTGCAACATACGCTCAGCAGATGTGCATTAGAACTGGTATATTTTACGTGCATTAGGCCTTTTAGAGTATGGTGATGTGTGTGTGTGTGTGTGTGTGTGTGTGTGTGTGTGTGTGTGTGGGCGTAGGTGCAAAGTCTGGTGCAGACCTTCCAGAAGATGTTTTACTGGATGTAGGCCGCGATGACGGGCGTGTCTTGTTGAACAAGTCATGCATCCCTGTACAACGAAACTGCGTGGGAGACCCTCTCCAAGCGTACAGAAAAGCACCAACTCATACTTCTTCATAAAATAATTAACAGACATACACCTGCATATTTACACTTTTTGATTCCAGAATCTAACAGAAAAGCATATAACGTGAGACAGAGACAGCACATAAGCCAGGTCCGTAGGGAAACTACTACTTACATATTATATAAATAGTTCCTTTATTCCCGCAACGATTTGCCATTGGAATTTACTCCCATTCGTGTTCAAAATTCGGAAGATGTAGATACTTTTAAACGTAAATTGGATAAAGGGAAACCGAAGACTAAGGAGCTGTTTTGCATTGGCAATAGAAATGGCAACATTTTACATGCAAACATTAGGATGGGCTGCATCCAGTTGAACCATGATATGCATACAATTGGTATAGCAAATTGTCCTGCTTGCCCTAGTGGGGCCCATGCAGGTAGAAAACTTTTTCATTACTTCTTTGAGTGTATCAAATACACGACTGAACGGGATTTATAGCACCAAAAAATCCTACTATTTGCTCCTTTCACGCTACAAACTATTATGTTTGGAAATCCCAAGTGTACTAAGGCACAAAATCAAATTACTTTTGAGAGTACCCCGGCCCCTGCACTTAGGACCAAACATGTACGCTTGATCGTTCCAAATTTTGGGGAAAAAAGGGTGTATTTTGAGCCTCGACGCGGTCCGCGAAATCGGAAATTAGGGGTCTTTTTCATGGGTCAAGATTCGCGAAATCTTAAATTAGGTAATGTTTTGGGATAGTCGATAATGTCAGTTCCAAGTTTAAACCCAAATCATTAAAAAGCATGGAGAAAATGAAAATGGTTTCACTCATTACAATTAATTTTAATGCAGATGTGAATGTAACAACACTTATATGCTGCATAATGCAGATTTTAAGGCATGGACCACTACATTTGTATCCTTGAAACTGAAAATAGGGGTACTATTTGAGGGTCAAAATCTCCTTGTTTGCAAAAATAGGGGTACTTTTCCAGTGCAAAAATCTCCTTGTTTTCATCAAAATAGGGGGGTAAAATTCAGGGAAAAATACTCGAAAAGGGAGTGCATTTTAATTTATGGAACTATCATGTGCTACCACTTTTGTGGGGCGTGCCAGGGCCGGGGAGAGTACCCACACATATATTTTGGCAGATTCCAGTAAGGCCCGTGTGTTTTCCACCAGGTCGGTGCACAAGCTTTTAACCACACATATATTTTGGCATATTCCAGTAAGGCCCGTACGTTTTCCACCAGGTCGGTGCACAAGCTTTGCTTGTGCACCGACCTGGTGGGTCACGTGCGGCAGGTACTACACAACTTTTCCGCATGCATGCAGTACTTTTTGGGTGCAGTGTTGACTGGTCACGTCAGACCCCTTTCGTGACTTTTGGGGCATTTTTTTAAGAAAGAAAGTGAACAACCTGTCGGGACCAATTTAAAATTTTTTATAACTTTTTATTTGCGCTATTTCAGGACTCACTATCGGATTTAATCCTGGACACACACACACACACACACTCACACACACACATACACACACACACACACACACACACACACACACACACATAATATATCTTATTTTAATTTGAAAAAGAAAAATTTTGTGCGATTTCTGTACGAAAAGTGTGAAAATACTACCAAGTCAGAAAGAATTCTATAAAATCTCACAACACTCCCAATCTCGCAAAAAGAAAGCTATGTATACAAATCTATGGGTGTATAATAATCAGATAATATATAGATTTACTGTACTTGTGAAAAAAAAAATAAACGGGTAATATTGACCCAAAGTTGCCAGTCTCACTGCGCACTGGCTACAGACCTCCCACTTTAACATTGCTATGGCATTTTTTACCAAAAAATTTGGTACCCGACACTGTTCCACCTGACACCAGTGAGGTTGTTGTTTCGGCAGCTGAGATGTAACGTTTGTCGAGTGCTTTGATTTGGGCCATGGATCGGGGGTGGGAGAATGTTGTTAGGCCTGGTATCCGTATACAGTGAAAACTTGTACAATGAAGTAAAATGAAGTCAGGCTATTTGTCATTTCTTCACAGGGAACAAGAAGTATCGAAGTTTAGTATTTATCATATCCCAATTAAGTTCAGTAACTGGCCTCTCACAAAATATAAAATCATTCTCTGCTTTAATGATTCTTACCACTGTAAATCGGATGCTTTCAATCAGATATGACACGCTTCGTCCATCTATCATCAAATTCACAGATTGAACGATTCATAGATTAGTATAGTTTCTCAATTGTGACGCAAGGAAGTGTTAACTTAAATCTTTTAAATAAAGTTAACCTGTTTTGTTAACAGTCTTCTGATATGTCAGCTATATGTAGCTGAATCGCTCCTCCTTTTAAAGCTTCTACCGGGGTATCATCGACATACATGTGGGTATTGGCGTCATATGTAGCCTACATTCCGAGAAATTAGTGGAGACAAAAGTGACGGGGATATAGTAGTGTTCGCAGTTTTCGGCCAGTGGGAATACAGTGCGTTGTCTGGTGAAAGGAAGTACTTACACAGATAGAATCACATTGTAAAGTCAAAAAAAAAACAAAAAAACAATTCTTAATGGACTGAAGATGGAAAGCTTATTTCAAATTCTTAACCTTGGTGTTTTTCCGATGAACGTATCATTTCATCGTCTCTCAAAATGATGAAAATTTCAATTCACTTACGTCCCCATGAATTCGCCTTTGTTTCTGTTTCACATTATTTGTTTTGCAGGATGTTTTCCTGAATAAAACTACACACAATGAAGATAAAGTTTCAACCAATATTAATCATTCGATAGATTAATTACCTTACCAAGAAGTATGTGTTTTGCACGTGGCAACGCAGCTTTTCAAACTGAACGAAAACTTATTGACATTACTACACATGCGCGACAGTCAACAGTTAAGCGTCTGACCACTACGGATGCAAAGGATCAGAGCATGTAAGTGCTTTGAACTATGGCAAACAAATTACTAGAACTGTTTCTGGGTGGGAGAGGATTAAATAACATTTTAAACAAATTTGCCAGTTGTGTGAACTCTAAACAGGCCGAAAACTGGGCGCCCTTTCCTACGTAAATGGAACCTTGTGATATGCCAATAATTGTGATGTTGTTCGGTCCAGACATTTTCCTTCATGCAAGTTTGTTGCTTACGATCCCCCATCTTGCCTATGATTTCAGCCAGTGGAGTAAGAGACGATCATAGCTGGCTGCGTCAAATGTTTTTCTCTGCTCAAAGGGGATGACGCTTTTCGTTTTACCATAGTTTATCTTTTGCAGAGCATTCTTATAGAGCTGAATGAGGCGGTTATAGTTGGGAATGCTAAAAAAACACGATTTGGGTTTCATAATAAGCGCATGCTTGTCCAGCAATCTACTAAAACTATTACATATTGCTTATTCGATCTTTTGGCTTTTGGCTGCAGAGACGTGCACACAGTATGTGTGTCTTTGATGAGAGTGATTTCATCCAGCAATTGTTAGACAAGGAGACAAAACTTTATGAAAACTAGGCGTCCAATGTGTTCAACTTGCTATTACTATAAGAAGGATAGACCTACAAGCAGAAGGAAGAACCTTATTCGTACATTATTCCCTGGCAACTGTCGCTATGATGTCATCAGGCAAGGGTGTTGACGAGGTTAACGTTAGTCATGTGACATGCGTGAGTTCATGACACGGTATAATGGCAACAAATATTAATGCCACGTGTGAAATGATGAAACCTGAGACAACAGCAAACAGCTGTCATTGAGGCCATATTGGTTATCCTTACAAGTCAGTGACGAAACGGGTAACTGCTAGAACAAAGAACAACCAGAAGTAATTTAGTGCGACAGAAATCGAGACACAACACTATCATCCATACACAACATAAAATCTCATTTAAAAAATAAAATCTTTTATTCTCTGTTTATCCACGTATGGTGTTCAGCAGCAATATTTAATCCCTTTCAAAATATTGGGAGTATTTTAGTCAGATGTAAAGTAAATGTGCAGCTTGTACTTTGCATGTTTATGCATTTGTGTGATTATGCTTGTCTTTGAGTCTCTAACAATATTCTTAAACCAACTGTGGTTTTTAAATGTTTGTGCATTGCTTGAATTTGTTTCAGTTTTTGTGATTTCTCATGACATCTATTTCAGCTGGACGTGTGGACTGGGGCATAATTATGCGCTCAGATATGTCGGGCTCTTCATACGAAAACCACATTTTGCACACTTTGCATCACACATTTTTCACGGTGAAGGACGGCAGTAAAGTCATCTTGTCAGGCAAATTAAAATGCACTGGTTCAAATTAACTTCTGCCACGCAAGAAGTCTCTGTGCTTGTGGAAACAAGATGTCCATGTCACCCTTAAAAAAATACACTAGGTGGAATCTACTTCCTCATCCGCACTGGACGAGGTAAAATCTAACTCGGGGCATTGCGGTTTTTCACAGTCAGGCGGGCAATCATAAGGACATTCATCAGTATACAGTGTTTTTTCACGATACATCGTTGTCTTGAAGTGTGACTCCATTCTGAACATTGACTTCAGCTTTTCTGGAAGTGGAAGCTTTGATATCTTGGAACAAGCATACTTCCCTAAATATTTGTATATCTTACTAATACACAGTGCCCTCATTGGAGCAGGATGTTTGGCAAGCTCAAACAACCAGCTACAAAATTCCGGTAGTTTATACAGAGCCAGTGGTATTTCTTTCTTCTTCACCCAAGGTTCATTCAAGAAGTACGGATTAATATCAATCATAAGTTTTAACAGATTTGTCATACTTTCTTGGGCTGCGAATAAAAAGTACGACGGTTTTCCAGTTGGTGGCTCCAGGCTACACCCCCACTGCACCAGTGTCATAGCGCACTCTTCACTGTGTACCCGTATGGCCATCTCCAATGGAGTTTCGCCCCAGTCAAAGGCTTTATCTATTGGATAACCGAACTCAATAAGCATTTTAGCCATAGCAGGGTTATACTGTTCAATTGCAATCGTTATGGCAGTGACTCCGCTATACGTCTTAGCAGCAACCTTGATCCTGTTCTGAAGTAAAAATTCGGTGATAGCATATCGGCGATATGCTACTGCATAATGAAGAGCTGTCATGCCAACGTCGGTCTTCGCGTGGATATTGCACAGAGAATTCGTCAGAACATCACAAATTTCCAAATTGTCCAGCTGAACTGCCCTGGAAAAAATCCCCTGGACATGTATTGATTATGTCATTTCAAATTTCGCTTTTTACTTTTTCTTTATGCTGACAATTTTGTATTTCTCACTTTGAGTGGAGCTGACAGTTTTTATTATTATTCTTTATTGAACCCCTGAACTCGGGGAAAGGTATACATCAAAAATACATACACATATACACCATAATAAGATTTATGAGAGCAAGATGCACAAGCACAATTGCTTTACACTTTGTGTTTGGCTATACACACACATACAAAGACTAAAAGAGCAAAATATATGTTCATAATAAAAGAATGGGGCATTTTATAAGGTTTCACCCAGACACATTTGGATGAAATAACATAGGAGTCTGGATGATAATCACGAGAAATAAGTGCGTTAAAACTTGCAAGTCCCGGTGCTTCGCCCAGGTGGGATAAGGATAGTGCCGCATCCCTCCTGGGAGAAGAGACACGGACGCGCAAAACAGAAGCGGTATAATATTGTCACCAACGATATCTTAAAGTGCGAAACAGGATCAAAATCTAGTAAGCAATTTTACTAAATTACGTTCCCGTGAATTGGGCCGATTGTAGTTTGGGGAGGACAGCAGTGCGGCCAAGGAGTTAACAACCCCGTCCTCCGTCAACGGGTTTAGCGGAGGACCGGGCTGTCCGTCCACCACGGCACGCACCGCTGCCCCCGAACCTCGCCTATTCCCCTCTCTCCCTGTTGTTCTATCGGAGAGCAACAGGGAAAGAGGGGAGACTCCATAATTTATTAGTCTATCAACTAAGGTGCCAGATCTTGTGGTCCCTTCTGCGAGAAACTGAGATAATTCATATAAATAAAGTCTTCTCGCAGGTGAGGGGACAGAACAGATTCGAGAAGTAAGAGAAATAGTGTCAAGTTTAATAATCTGGGAGATCGGTTGAATCTTAAGAGCTTGTAACAACTTCGTATGATGTGATCTTTTACTTAGACCAAAAGCATGTTTTACAAAGGTTCCTTGGGCTGACTCTAATTCACGCATGTTTAAGTTTGACACTGTGACACAATAAAAACCGAATGATAAAGCTGGCACTCCAGTTGATTTCCACAAGTGCACCTTGGCATCACACGAGAGGCCCGGGTAGCTCCAACCAGCGCTGTTGTACTTAAACATAGCGCGCCTAGCAGCGCTAACTCTGTTTTGTACGTGAGTATTAAAAGTGAGTAAGGAATCGTATGTAAGACCTAACAGATTAAGTTCAGCAACGGTAGTTATTTCAGAAGATGGGTCTCCTAAGTACCAAACTGGGTTTTTTTGCCAGCGTTGATTACCTGTACACAATATTTTTGTTTTTTCAATTTCAAATACAAATCTCCATTGGGATGCATACGAGGTGCATACATTAATTAATTGTTGAAGGCCGGTTATAGAGGTCGAGAATAAGGTCACGTCGTCTGCGTAAGCAAAGCAATTATATTTGTCCTGACAAATACGAATTCCCGCATCAGTATTATTTAATTCTATGAGAAATTCATCTATATAGAAATTAAAGAGCATAGGGGAAAGGATACCACCTTGGCGGGTGCCTCTTGTTACAGAGAAAAATACACTATGTTCCGATTTCCATTTTTATAATAAAAGAGTTATGCCAAACCGTTACTTTTTACAATGGTCTGTTGTAAAATGCCCACAAGAACCCCTGGCTGCCACTGGAGTGCGAACATCGTAATTTTCTAACACATTACAATTGAATCCCGCATATAGCCTTACAGTATGGTTTAGGTTAATCTATTGTCATTGGTGTTATGTAGCAATAAGGGGCGGTGGTTTGACAGTGAAACAGTGTAAACAGCAACTACAGATTTTTATATTTTAGCTGTCTATCAAAAGCCAGCCAGGAACACTAATGGACCAAACGAGCCCTGGACGCCCCGATTTCCATGTGAATATAAAATTTAAAAAACAAAAACAAAACAAACCAACACGAACAAACAACCAAAAACAAAACTGAAATAAAAAAAAAAAACACACACAAAAAACAAAATAAAAAAAACCCCAACCCCCCCCCCCCAGAAAAGTTCACGTATAAAACCCTACAACTTTGCATCCATGTAATTAAACTCTTAAATGCAGCACCTGTCTCTCGTACAAACTTTGGACGGTTTGGCCGCTAGTATAGTGGCGCGAAATGGATACACATGGGATGTTCAAATCAAATACGTGCTACAGCTTACTTTATGAGCGGAGTCTCTGCTGCAGCGTTAACGCCGAGGCGTCTGAGGTTTACGTCTGCCCCAGCATGGATCAACAAGCGACTCACAGGCCCTGAATTACTCAAAATCGCTCGATACAATGGTGTGCACCCTGTTGAAAACAAATGTACAAAATATTTATTTCATTTTATATTATCATCTCTATCGAACTCGTGATGATGGGCAAATAAAAATGTGCCTTCATGCAAAGCCGTTCAAAATATTATACAAATACAGGTAGGCCTATCAAGGCGCGCACGTATATATATATATATATATATATATATATATATATATATATATATATATATATATATATATATATATATATATATATATATATATGTATATATAGATAGATAGATAGAGAGAGAGAGAGAGAGAGAAAGAGGTGTGTGCTGACATTTAAAATTGCGTGAAATGTTGCTTAAATTTAATAAGCCTACTTGTATTTGTATGATATATATATGTATGTGTGTGTGTGTGTATGTGTGTGTGTGTGTGCGTGCGTATTTCTTGCGTGGGTGCGTGTGTGTCTTTGTTTGTGTACCAGTACAACTGACCTTGGTGAAAATCAGTCGTGTCATCACATACATACATGTTTTTGACCTTTGAGGGAATTTATCAAAAGGCATCGTTAATGATACCGGCGAATGTGTGTGTTCAAAGGAAAGCCTCTGTCCCCATGGATTGTGCATTGTGGGAAAAAACAATTATAAGTTTAAACATTGTATATTCACAAAATGCATGCATGACCTTTGATGCAAACTGTAATGCGATCATTCAAATATATCAGATTAAGTTCACTTTGTTGTTTCACACAAAAAAGAAGTTGCATTGAAGTACCCAAGCAACAAGCGGTACATATACATATACAGCGACATGTGCTTACTTAGGATTGTCAATATTGAAAAGTATACAGTTGAAGCGTATTTCCACAGTGACCCTTCGCCATTGTAATATCCGACTGAACCCGAAAATTGGTACATTATATATGTTAACCTAACAGATATTCTATATCTTTTGACTTGGGATTATGTGGCCAAGAAATTGGTATTACATGCTTGGCGAGCGTGTTTCATCGTCCATATGTTCCAGGCTTTGTTCAGTACCAAGGTTAATAACATTACAAGCGGACTGCGTGCACTGTTCAACGGCCCATGAGGAAAGACTTTCCTACAATACATGCACTTGAATTATCTTACGGTTTCAAAACAGGATCCAAAGAAATATTATTGAGAAATTAACGGATATTGTCTTTGTTACATGTAGTCTGAATCTTCAGTGTGGTCCAGTGACGCAGCATGTCACATACAGGTATTACTCCGAAGTCAAATGAGCCTGAAGGCATCGAAACCATACTTTGAACAAACCTTGAAGCCAGCATACAATATTTTCAAACAAAAATGCTTCACCATGCAAACAAAATTGCTTCAGCATACAATATTCTCAAACAAAATTGCTTCATCATTCAAAATTTTCAGACAAAATTGTTTTTAGCATATCCATTCTTTAAAAGGTCATATATATATATATATATATATATATATATATATATATATATATATATATATATATATATATATATATATATATATATATATATATATATAGTTTGCCATGATGAATATAGGATTTCCCTACATTTCGATAAACCCATCAAAATGTTACTTTTCAGATCATGTCTGTTTGATTAAATGACGCATTTACTATGTGAAAAGAAACGGGATGAAACACAGTTATTGACAATGTATCAAATCATCAAAACTATTTGTTACCATTGTTGTCTTTATCGTCACTCCATTTCAGGGTGCTAGTTGTAAATACAAAAATGCAGCGTATGCATGTGTGGGTGTGTGTGTGTGGGGGGGGTGCAATATGGAATGTAGGAAAATGAACGCAAATCAGGCAATTTGCACATGTTGTGTCGTCACGAAGACCGTTGTTTGAGTCTGGGTCAGTATATGGCTACAGCAAACACATAGAAGGCTAAAATGAAAATACTGACAACATATCATGCATGCTTATAAATGAACCAACTTATTAATATCCCGCGTCGCATGGTATATTCGACCCATGTACACCGACTGCAGCTTGTGACATACCTGTTTCCTTGTCGAGGTAATTGACATCACATTCCTGTTTACCATCAAACAGAACCATCTCAGCGAGTTCTTTATTGCCATACTTCGCTGCCCACCTGCCATATGAAAGTAAAGGGTTAACCCTTTGTAACCGAAAACATGCATCAGATAGAACTTTCCATACAAATATACAATGAATTTGACCTCGCTAATTTACTAAAAGTTTCTAAAAGACATTATTTTACTTTGAGAAGTTACTGGTAAAATGGTGTTAGACAATATCGATGCTGGGGCGTCCTGATGTCAAAAGCATCGAATTCCACATGTTTATGTCATCAATCTTTATACATGGGCTGTCATGCAAGTATGATACCGAATACGGTCTCTGACAAAAACAAAACACAGTAAGTCGGGGAATTTATCGAGGTTCTGGACAAAACTTTCAGTTTAAAAGTACGTAAATGTTGAAACAGTTCGGTTCATCGCTTTTTTGTGTGTGTGTTTTTTTTTTGTTTTTTGTTTGGGAAGTCCACGGAGGATGAAATAAACAGCAGTTGGTATTATCGACAGGTTGACAAAGATGACAGATCTTGTTTTCTCATGGACCTGGTTATTGTGGTTTTATATGATATTAATATTGAAAATTAGCGTCATAGAAAATTGTTTTCAGACAGTTTCCTTACTCCCTTTGCTCTATCTGTTGCTATACAACTAAACTGAAATGGTAATTTTTGGCAGGATTGTTGTGCTATAAGTAGGGCCCAACTGTAAGCAGTCCTTGTTTACTAAATCTAATGATTCTGCTGTATGTTTAATTTGCATTTGCATTCTTTTTGTTTACGTCGCGGAGGCTTTTGAAGACATTTTCTTACCCATTTATAGATTTTGTTCAAGTTACATACAACTACTGTGGGTATTGTGTGTACAACATTGGGTGGAAGCACAGCATCAGCTCACTGGGTTTAATGAAAATTGAAATTGAATAATTGAATAAATGCAATGTGTGCCAAAATAATATAACGATTTAATCTCTCCGTCGAGAAGTTAGCGGACTTTTGTTTTTAATGAACCCCAGACTCAAGTTTTTGGGGAGGTAGGTTTGGGGGTGTTAGCTCACCATATTGGCCGTTGCCCTTTCTTGTTTTCGAAGTTAACGTCAGCGGCCTTCGGTTTTGCCCTGAGGAGTATTTTTACCATTTCTAAATTTTGTTTCTCGGCTGCCACAAGAAGGGCCGTAGGCTGTAATGGGTTTCTCATGTCACGTGAATTGACATCTACTTCTTGGCCTTTGAGCATTCTTTTAACTTTCTGTGCATTTTCATTGTACACTGCGTCAAAGAACTCTCCAGTCAGTGGAGGTTGGTTGATTTGGTTCTTTCGCCTCATGTTGAAGAGTATTATGGTTGCGTTGTTTTGTATATTTTATTGCACGTTGATGCAATTTTGTAGTCTACTCTTGATGCAGAATTTCACCATCCTGGTGGAGTTTTCTCTGGTTAAAGAAAACAAAAATTCACCATTTAATTTTGATGTGTGTAACATCAAGTATGAATGTCCACAATGGGACTAAAATGTATATTCTCGTTCCGAGTTGAGTACTCAACATGTGAATCATCAGTACATACTCTTGTTTGAAGAAATACAAACTTCTGATTAATACCCTTGCACGCATAATAATGACAAACAAACAAACACTATGTTGATTTATATAGACGAAATCCATTTGCCACTGACGTGTGGCGTAAGACGGAAGCGAAAAATTAACCTTCATTGTAATGCGAACGACTTAGAGTGACAAAATCAAAATGCACAATGTCACTGAAACTTGAGGCAGACATTCTGAATAATAATGATACTACTACTACTACTGATGATGATGATGATGATGATGATGATGATGATGATGATGATGATGATGATGATGATGATGATGATGATGATAAGACCCGTCCAGAGTTTTTAGCTAACAGTGTCAAAATATGGAGATTTGGATAAGCAAGGCTATTGTTTGTGATTGTGAATAAGGATTTTTTTCCTGTGAACTGGTCAAAGGTTTCTCGTGAACCGTGAAAGACCACTCTGAAGTCATGGATTGTATTATACACTCTTTTAATCGTGAGAGGGCCTTCCCTGCCCCCCCCCCCCCACACACTTACCCACCGTATGAACTAATAACTGTGACGCAAACAGACACGACGTAAACACGCAAGGATCTGTCCATCGAATCTGTACCGATGGAGGTATCATATAATAGTAAATAGTAAATTAAGCTTGAAATATCATACGACCGAATGTGTGCCAATCGAACAAATATAGAAACATTCGCGTATTGCAGTTTAGGCAAACGCGACAAGAACATGTAAATGTTTACTTATGTTTTTGGTCCTATGCACTACATCAAATTGTGTACAACTGGTATAAGCCCTATTTGTATAATATTAATAATAATATGAACAGGCATTATGTGGAAAACCTGACCAAATATCTTGATTAGACTCGTATACAGTATACCTGGCGGCAAAGTCTGTCGATCACAAATACCTCTGTCGGTCCGCTTCATTGTGCCCATAAAAAAGAAATCTGAGTCACGAGTGCTGTGACGGTCGCATGTCAATGTTGTGCAGTCCAAACTCGGCCTCAACAAAGCGTCCTTTCACTAAGGCGACACAGACATCTTGAATAACGAATTGTGGGAACAAAGATCAGTATATCGATCAATCGCCAAGCGAAGGGCTACCTCTTGGGTTAATTTTAACTTGAACCAGCTGAGCGTCACTTGACGACTGACAAGTGGCACCTTACAACATGAATCACAGGCTGTATTGATATGCTATCTTCGGGTTATTTGTTGCTAAACTTTCAAGGGTAAAGTGGTCGTCATTGACTTGTGACTGGTTTCCCGGTGAATAAGAATACTGATTGTTTAATTGAAGTTCTCTGCCAGTTACTGTGTAATTACTTTCAAATGCTCACTCGTGTGCTTGCGTGTGTGCGTTTCAATGACCGACCACGGGCCCTTGAAGTTTGTTCATTTGATGATTTGAATTGGTCTTTTTCGTACATATAGACCTACTTCACATACAAGAATCGCAGGCAGTTCTTGTCACCTGCACATTGATGCATGTTCCCCAACAAAGATCTAATATAAAACCCAACCTTATTTGTTGTCTATTTTTTTAGACCACCAACTTTTCTTTCTTTCTTTCTTTCTTTCTTTCTTTCTTTCTTTCTTTCTTTCTTTCTTTCTTTCTTTCTTTCTTTCTTTCTTTCTTTCTTTCTTTCTTTCTTTCTTTCTTTCTTTCTTTCTTTCTTTCTTTCTTTCTTTCTTTCTTTCTTTCTTTCTTTCTTTCTTTCTGGTGCTGGTGGCATGAACTATCGGCCTCTTCATATCTGACGACAATGAGCATTCTCTCCAATCGTTTTTTTGGGTGGTGGTGGTGGTGGTAATTTTTTGTACTGACTGATAGTGTAGGATCCAGACCGTAAAGTGACTGCAAGAGCCTTTTTCAAAAATATACCAAAAGCCAATATATACACTGTATTCTACGCGACCAATACAGTTCGCGTAATGCGCATTGAAACTTAGGCATGAACAGGCGAGCCTATTGTACTGAATTTGAGGTTCTCAAGTGTACTCACAATTTAGTACAGCATAACGGGTGACACTAAAGCATTTGATCTGCCTCCACATCACTGTAGCCCGTGTCAGTGTTCAGGCCAAAATCTCGTATTCTTTGTATTGCATCACAGAGAAGTGAAAACTCCCCTGCCAACATAAATCAATTGCATCAATCCTTTCAGAGCGGGGAAGATCAGCGCATTTATCTTCACCATAGCTCAGATTGTTAATAAATCCACTGCCAACGTTACAACCAAACTCATTGTTAACAAAATTGAAGTTAAGCCTGGTCGTCCCTGAACACATTAAGTTATGTGAGGTGAACATCTAAGTAAGAGAAAAATGAATTGGCAAAAAGGAGTGTTTTTTACGTATAGGTCCTTACTCCTATAATTCTGTCAAAGTCAGCAAAACATCAGGTGTAAGTGATATATCTGCAGGTGTCTGGTGGAAAGCGAAAGTAAATATCCATGTTCATTTTCAACAAATCACGCAAACAAGGAAAACACGCAAATGTTCTGTCTTACAGTCACACAAGCTTACAGTAAAGCCACAGAGATCACCGGCAAATTAGAATAGGCTTGGAGGGTTATTGTGTGAGCAGATTGTCTTTCAAATCAGTAAAGTTGGATGAGTGCCAGTATAAATGGAGTCCAAGCCTTACGATCAAAGTCATCAATTTACATGTATATGGCCAGACAACTTTAAACTTGACCTGCAGAGGTTGCAAACCAATTAATAAAGTTGTCTGCCTCTGTCCCAAAGTCAAACATCGTTTCCACTTCAGAAGTGTTCACAGCATAGAAAACAGGTCAGTACGTCATACATGATGGCGAAGTATAGGGCAGACATGAGAGAGAGAGAGAGAGAGAGAGAGAGAGAGAGAGAGAGAGAGAGAGAGAGGGAGAGAGAGAGGGAGAGAGAGAGAGAGAGACAGAGAGAGAGACAGAGAGAGAGGAGGGAGAGACAGAGAGACAGAGAGAGGGAGACAGAGAGACAGAGAGACAGAGAGGGAGGGAGAGAGAGAGAGAGAGAGAGAGAGAGAGAGAGAGAGAGAGAGACAGAGAGAGACAGAGAGGGAGGGAGAGACAGAGAGGGAGTCAGAGAGAGAGAGCTAAACCTCATTGCAAACTTAGATAGGCTGTGCCTGGATAAACAAACATATGTCTCTACCTAGCAAGTGTTCAACATTCTTACCTGCCTACATGCCTCAATACATATTTACATTACATATATACCCAGGCCTACATGCATACATTCAAGAGTTGGGACAACACATTCGATTGTCTCGATGTCTGAAGGGTCATAGTGTTGGACTTTACTTGTACATTTGGCTAGGCGATGGTGCCAAAGGTCGCAGGTTTGATTCCCACAGCAAATGCCATTTTTTTCATATTTTCGTTATTTGATAATGTTCTACTATTCCCTTTGTGTTGTGAGCCGCCATTGTTCTGACTTTGAAATGATATAAGGTATATATTTACTTATACATGTATATAATAAATAATTGTCGCACTGTGCAAATACCCTATTTTGTCCATGTACGCACTACACATTCTGTAACAACACCCTGGGTGCTCGGTCAACCCTTTTGAGGGGACATGCAGCACTTGCAAGTCCATGTTTTTCTCATTTTTCCGCATACATGTTTTCTCCAGGGAAGTAAGCTGAGGTTGTCAAGCTTGTAGATAAGGCACGTAACCTATATAAATCACAAAAAGTAAAACGGCAGTCAGAATGTTTTTTCTTGTGTCCATAAAAAGTATATTGTGAAAATATAGAAGCAAGATCATTTGTGATCTGCATGTTATGCACATACACCTTGTCAGCTTATTGCATATATTTCCCACTTTATGAGAACTCATGGAATATACCTTTATAATGGGCTGCCAAGAGTTTTTGTCTTTGTTGAAGATTGCTAGAGATGTTGAGTTTTTAATGGCAGGGGTCACGTTTTTCCAGAGTAACTTCACACTGTTTACAAAAGACAGCTGAAACATTTCAATACTACAACGATCAATTTCTAACTGAATATTATCCACAGGTGACCTGAGGAGACGACCATGGGCACAAACAGGAGAGTGACCTTGAAGGTAAAGTATCACGTGGCAGTTCAGAAGTGTGTAGAAACACTAGGTGGTCACCGTCCTTTTTTGGGGGAGGGGGGACTTCCATCTTGCTGGTCTGTTTTTGACTAATTCTGTGGTGATCTGGGAATACAGCTTCAAGCTCTACGTTGAATTAATTTAAACTACACTTATTATTCTTGGATGTAATACTCAATACAACTGAACCATATTACAAGTTACATCTTACCAAGGCAATGTATACTCCTGGGTTAAGAAAAGAGAATTCTACTGATGGTACGCCATTTGGGCATACGTTTAAAAGTAAGTGTGGAGATTGTGCTTGGTTTGTGGTATTCCGTCTGATTTGACGACACGTTTGGGATGGTGTGGTGGTCCTGACTTTTTGTCCTTGTGTGAAGGGATGTATCGGTAGATTAGTACTGATCGTGCCCTCCATGTTTCTGCAGGCAGACTTCTACCCTCCTGGGCGTATGGAATGCTTCATCCTGGCTACGTCATGCTGCAAAAAAGGTCGGTTCCTAGCATTCCAGTGATCTTCCTCAAACTGTGAAGTCTGGTTCCATTGATCCGCACGGTGGGACATATTGGTTTCGAAGTGCACCGACATGCTGCCAGTAAGCTCATTTTATAGCCCATGTGAATGTCCATGCTAGACAAAAAGATCAGCAAACTTTAAACTTTGTCCCATTTCTAGGACGGTGATTTATGCTATGCTGCACTCTATCGAGCATGAACTTGTATTCCTTGAATAAATTGCATACAATCACCGCGGTGTATCCAATTCCATATAAAACATCGTATTTATCATATATATTAATGCTGTGTTAAATCAATGAAAGCGTTCTCTTTTTTAAGCATTAATATATAATTGCCCAGTTAAATAAGCTGGAGCCTTGCAAGTATATCCATTTAATTTTGCCTAGAATTTGGTTTACTTTGCTGCAAACTGAATGCAAATGAGTTATTCTCTCGAGTATTGAGATTAAGTCAAAACTGGTCATTTTGAGAAATTATATTTTATATAAAGTACGTTTTTATGGGATGCGATACGGAACCCTGTGAGAAATCTGAAATTACTGGCATCCAGATGGAATTTGAACATTCCAATTTGGCACGTTTCCTTCTGTAAAAAAATGTAATCTAAAAGCCACGCCAGTGACTTCTTGTTGATAGCAAAACATTGTAGTTAGTAAGTCAACAGGCGATGGGGAACACTGACAAATGCTTTGGCGTGGTCACAATATAACACATCCACTTGACATCTCATGTCTAGGAAAAGAGGACTTCAGGACCCCAGATGCCAGCACCTGACGGTGTTCATGTGCATAATTTTGCGTATTTGACAGGCCAAAACTTTAAAGTATTTGTTGTTATGCAAATCAGTAAAACTATGCAAGTGATCACCATCAAGTGCTGCCCTCTGGGGCCCTAAATGGGTCTATTCACCTAAAAGGTAGATCAAACTTTATTATACGATTAAAACTTTATTATACGAGTAAAATACTTGCTCTTTAAAACAGCATATGCCGAAATATATGCAGAGAGTTCTTGGACATACCTTGTCTACTGACCACACATAACCATTTGCTTCATGGAATTCCTGGGAGGTTTGCTGGAGCTGAAAAATTGATTATGTTTGGTGTACCTTCTGCATAGTCTATGCGAAATGTTCTCCCTGGCAACAAAGCTTTTGCCTAGGTTTTAAACACCCAGACTGCACCCTTTTGTATTAAAATAGGGGACAAAGGTTGAAAAAATTGATATTTGGCAATCATCTAACCAGATTCACATTTCAGTTTTAGGTTCGTTTCTGTTCGGCATTCACCTACGCCTAACGTACCATCACCTGCACGCAAACCTTCAAACAAGTTAGTGACAGTTTTACTTCTGCAGTAATGTTAGTTGCAAAAGCTGCTGGTACCAATTAAGTGATTTGTGCACATTACGGAGAACCTGACATTGGGTAAGAAGAGCTTAGGCTGACAATGACCCTCAAACTGCAATCAAAACTAGGGTAACGCGGTTTTATGAAGTTGAGAAAATCTTAAACGTCAGAAAACACAAGAGCAGGAGTTGCCAGTGAAATGAAAGGGTTACCATGACAGTGTGGGTTTCGGGGAGCCTAATTCCAATTTAACTGAATTTGCCAGACAGCATGTAAAAACACATAACCCCAGAAAGTTAGGGGGGGGGGGATCTTAAATTACTACACCAAGGGCCAATGTACAGACCGTATACTTTCATTCATTCAATAAAAATCACCTTTACTTTCAGCGTTTTGCTGGCTCCTGATAATGTCCTTCTTGGTTTTCATGGTAAACTTTGGCATGCAGAAATATGAAATATGATCGAAAGCTTGCCTTTTAATTGGATGATGATCTAGTACCAAGAGTATAGTGAGAAACAATGACAGCATGTTCTTTTCAAAGGTACAGATTGTGTAAATTCAGTCCATTACCGGACACATATATGGGCAGTTACTGTGAAACAAGGACACAAATTGTAGTTTTTTCCAGACCTGACTGAGACCGAAACCTCACGTTGATTTCTGGACTGCAAGCATTGTGTACACACCTTTCTCTGCCTGTAGATTGTATAGTTCTTATCATGAACAATTATTGAAGGGAATTGGCGAAAAAGGATAATATGATTCAACTCTTTCTTCAAACTCTGCTGAAAATGCATTTGAAAACTAAGTTATTAAATATAGGTGGGGCGATTCCCATGTCTTGTTTTGGAGTTTCTACCAATGTGGATATATAAAATTGCAACAAAAAATGACGGAAATCGAGGCATAAACACAACAGCAAAAGCAGTATTTGAAAATGACAAAAAATTCAATGCCTTCTTTTGGACAAACCCAACGGTTGCTAAAATTATCCCAGTTGTACTTCCACTTCATCATTTTGACCAAAGTGACTGTGATCACCTTGGTACTTAATGTTGAGTTGCACAAATATGCATTTGTGGATATGGTAGAGGGTCGTATGCTTCCTAACTCATTCAACCCTAATGACGCATTTTCCAGCTAATATCTAAATGTCGTCTGCTAATTGTATTTTACTAATTTAGGGATTATTTTTTCAAAATTCTGGATGAAACTTGTATGGAAGATCATTCCAAATTATATGCCTATAGTCAACAGCTTTCCTTGGCGCAATGCGCCCAGAGTGCTGCAAGGAAAACTGTTGACTCGGTCTTCTATCAGGTTGGAATGATTTAATACATTTTACAGTCATGTGACTACATTTTATTATCAGGTGAATGATTTAATACATTTTACAGTCATGTGACTAAAAGCCACCTATAAAGTTGGCTATCCCTCCTTTCCCTGTCTGGAAATTACCATGTGCATGTAACATTCATTTTTCTAATGCTTTTCTCTCTAAGGTCTGCAATAATTGCCATGAACCTTGCGGGATAATATTTTCACATTCTGAAAATTTGACGCGCGTACATCAAGTGGTTACTGTTTCTGGTTCTACTTTCTCAGATAAATCACTCAAATTGCCCATAATCAACCTGTCTACTGATACTAATGCTTGGAGTAGACGTAACTCTGTCAATGACGGCCTAGAAATTGACCTGATAATGTCATCCGATCTGGCAAAGACGACTGTCAAATCAAATTCTAAACAAGCAGATCAATTAGCAAGTCAACTGCATATCATGTGTCAATACTTTAATTTTATCACACACACACACACACACACACACACACACACACACACACACACATATATATATATATATATATACACACACACACACACACACACACACATATATATATATATATATATATATATATATATATATATATATATATATATATATATATTACGACTGTTGCAGCTTTGGATCTTGAGGGGTGCAACTTCTATATTTTATATTTGCCCGGTCACTTTCAAGAAATACAGATTTATCTTGTCCATTTGAACACTTGGGCTCTGAATAAACTGCAACAGCTTGGGATAACATTTCAGACAGTGATAACCTTTCTGCGTTGAAAACCAATGAAGTTGTCATAGCCAGCCATAAGCCATCCATCACTGTAGACACAGGTGTACAGAGGTTACGGGAAAGTAGCTAAAGGTGACACAACACAGCCAGGTGATAAGTCTGGTGCTGACAGAGATCTTGTCAAATTAATTATATGTTTCAGTGACAACAAATTATCATTCTGACTTTTGACACTTGTATTTTATTTGGTAAGCTCTCCACTTTACTTTGTCTTTTCGCATTAAACAAATGCGATATTGCATACAGGCGAGTTGTATTATGACACGACACCGAGAGTTTGTGCACACTTTAGCCCTAGTGACTGCCACACTGTTACAGTCATGTGTCTCCGATGCATTGAAATGAAGCTAGGTACATACGTGCCTATTGTTGACATCACTCTGTGCTGATTAATATATTACACCTGATTGAACACCATGGACAGTTATACATGACATAGAGCGCAACAAAGTGAGGAAAACAACTGTTTTAAAGGTTCAGTTTTGTTTATATACATGACACACCTTTCACAGCCATTTCGTAAAGATCTCCACATACTTATTACCTTTATAGTTATAATATCTTTACAGTAACATTTCCTTTGAGGTCCATTACATTCATCAGGAATCTATAATTGCATGATGAACATTACCTGAAATGAGCTTCTTTGAAATTTAAGATCAAATGAGCAACACAATGAATACCATGCAAGTCGTATCCCACACCCTCTTTCTGTGCATTGTGTGTGCAGTCCTATCCCACATCCTCTTTCTGTGCATTGTGTGTGCAGTCCTATCCCACACCCTCTTTCTGTGCATTGTGTGTGCAGTCCTATCCCACATCCTCTTTCTGTGGATTGTGTATGCAGCAAAATACAGTGGTCGGAATTGCACATTTTGCAGGCCACCTTTAGATAGTTCGTGAATGAGAAAGAGAGATCTAAAATATTTGTGTGTTTTTAAAGCATTGCTTTCAGGTCTATGTTTGTACATATTTGCATCGGCACCTATGTAGCTTTATGCACATTGGTACACAGTATAATTTTGAATGAACAATCTGGTGATCTATAAGTACTTTCTTAACTGCCAATCATATTATCCCTTGACTGTTTCGTTATTAAATGCTCACTGTAAAGTTAACTGCGCTTAACTATGTTGATCTCTCATAAAGCATCACATATTTGCAGGAAGACACAATTAATATTTTCCACTTCTGGTCATGATGTGCCAGTTCGAGCCTGAGTCAGCTGAGATAGATAAAGCCACGTGCTTGAAAAAAAAGTTCCACAAGTTACTCACTCACACGACGGCAAATGCCAATTGACATCACGATACCAATAATATGATGGTATTCCAGTGTGCAGAATGGTTGTCAGATCTCTTATCTCCATATAGAACGACTCTCATTCACATACCTGTAAACATTTAGTGTGTTTTTGCAGGTCTAATGCTGCACGCTTTTGACTCATCAATGCCAGC
The DNA here is from genome assembly GCA_964020975.1 of Hermodice carunculata. Lineage (NCBI taxonomy): Eukaryota > Metazoa > Annelida > Polychaeta > Eunicida > Amphinomidae > Hermodice > Hermodice carunculata. Next base: position 72,277,184 of record OZ026624.1, read on the forward strand.
TTCCATGTTTTCTCAGAACTTTCCTTCAGTCCGGTATTAGCCATGCTGACATCACTATTCCGTCGTGCTTGTGAGCACAGGATTTACAAACTATCTGTGCATTTCATGAGTGTGTCAGTCCAGACCGGCTGACCTTATTCCACATGCAGCGACTACTGTGCCTTTTTGACGACTGTGAACTGTGTCCATTTTTCTTCTGGCTCCACCCACAGAACTTTGCCCTGGCTGCGTCTCATATTTTGTTTAGATTTGAAAATTTAAATATTGTGCTAACCCAGAATTTATTCATGTGATGCAAGGATACATCATGTTAATAAGGGTGCATGTTGTGCTTTATTTTATCTGTTTGTCTATCTATCTATCTATCTATCTATCTATCTATCTATCTATCTATCTATCTATCTATCTATCTATCTATCTATCTATCTATCTATCTATCTATCTATCTGTCTATCTGTCTATCTATCTATCCATGTATCTATATCTGTCTGTCTGTCTGTCTATCTATGTCTGTGTATCTATCTACCTACCTATCTATATATGTGTGTATGTGTGTGTGTCATATAGTGTTATCTTTGTGTTTTGTAAGCATGCATTTGTACTGTTCATTGGATGTATTATATTTAGTGTCCACAAAACTACAGACTAGAAATATTAATTGTTAAAAGAAACTGAAGTTAAAAGTTAAACAATAATTCAAATTTCCTTATAAAATATTGCCCTGTTTAAAAAAAGGAAAGTCACAAATGACACTGTATAAACTGAATTTTTGAAGTAGGATGACTCCCTGAGACTCACGGCAGGCCTATACTGCTGGTCGGTATACAATTGTCAAATTCGCTTTTGATCAGAACCAAATTTGAAAAAGATCAAAGTGTCAACAGCGAAGAGCCTATCACTTATATCATTTTTTGTCAGTGCTCAGTCGACCTGATTTCACCAAATGAAAAAAAAAGAAAACCGAAAGAGATGGAATTTTAATTTACATTATACCATTTACTTGGGTGTAGTGTCATATTATCATGTCCGGAAAAAAATGTGTAATTTGAATCAAAATAGTTGTCTGCGTAGACAGACCCTGTATCGCTATTCTGAAAGTGAAGTTGGCGCTCCACTGAGCTGGAGGCCAGGTGTAATAATCCAAGGGAGGCACAGTCTATCTACGTAGGCAATCAAAATGGCTACGGAATCATAATGAATGTAATCGTTCATATATTAATATTCATCGGTCCTGTTATATATTGTCATTACCTAACCCATGTGAAGACGAAGTTCAATTCGACAGAAAAAGTCGAATTTCTGTGCGATGCCTTCTGGTAGTTAGTTGAATATTTCTTGCCTCCATGGTGATCACGTTATTTATATACCACACATGTTACATCTACCGACATGAGAAGGCTGCAAGGCTTTCTCTAGCACCTCCCGTCTCCTTGATTTCCCCTAAAATTAAAAATCGACAATGCCCCATTACAGATTTACGCTAACTCATACTATGGTGACAGGCATTGGTCAGGTGTTCTGGCAATGCCTTACCAGACAGTGCCAGAACCACTGACCTAAGACTATAGGCATGTTGGTACTTGAATGAAAGCTCTTTTCATGAAGAATTTAGACATGCAATTGTCGTCTTAAATCTAGGGAAATATGCGGAAAAATCAAGGACTGGTATGCAATGAGTTACAGGCAATGAATGGTTTGGTAAATCTAGAATTCTATGTTCGTTTTTATCATAAAAAATCTCAGCAGAAACGAATAGTTCTAGTGGCAGCAAGAGCATTCAGCGGGAACCAATAGTTCTGGTGACAGCGAAAAAACTCTTATGTATAGCGTACATTCTGCAACTGTCCTAAGATCTATATGCCTTTCAGCTGTACCTTCCAACACCGGAATCAGCGATATTTTGTAGAGAATATCTAAAGGTATCCATGACAGCTGACATCAATCGTTCAGTTCTGTATTCAAGACAAAAATAAAAGCATGCATCGGCATAATCGATAATATGGTTGCAATTCCGTCTAATGCTATATGTATTAACTCATGTTATTATCTGCAAGTAGATTATTGGGACCTTATAGGTTTCCTAAATTGAATTTCATTTTTCGTGTCGAAATAAAACCGATTGTGGGCCACATAAAGAGTGGATATACAACATTGTCATAAAATAGGCCGATGTTCATATCTCCGGCAATACGATATATATACAAATTCATGTACTCCTGGTCACGTTTTACAAATGATATTTCAAAAGGAATGATAAAAGCAAATGTGCCGCATTAATTGGAACCGTGTAGGACAGCCAGTTACCGTGGATACACCCGATCAAATTTCTTCTAATTGAGTAAGGTAAACACAGAGAAATAAGGTCAAGATACTTTTATACAGCTTTTCTAATCATTACCAAAAGAACAGCGCATAACATTTCAGAAACAGCTTTCAATGAGGGCAACGTCCTGGACAGAGCCTCCAAGGTAGCCTATATCAACTCTTTCAGTGCCGATCATGTCTTAAGTCGACCTGCTTAAGTTAAACTAATCTGAATTATCATTAGGATCCCAGATGCGTATTCCTCGTAAGAAGACCTTTCATTAAAGTACCAGTATGCCTAATGTTCCAGTGAGAATACCCCAGGTCAACAGCTTTTTCAGCGCATATTGGGCGCATTGCGCGCCAAGAAAAGCTGTTGACTCAGTCCAAAATTTGACACTGAAGGGGTTAAAAGTGGGAGATCTCCCTGCTGCAAGTACTGAAAAGCGGGAGGGTGACCGCCAAAGACGCAAAGCATAGCTAGGGGGGTCTGGGAGCATGCTTCCCCAGTACAAAAGTGAAATTTGCACCTTTATTTTGAACTATTTGTTGGCCTATCATAGACATATTCCGCGCGTATATAGTACAACAACACGACAAAACAATACAACCATACAACCAGCGATGGAATAATGCTGCTTTTTTATTTTACTTTCACAAAAAGTGGGAAGCATTTTATAAAAAGTGGGAGAGCGTTAGACTTTGTAAAAGAGTACAAAAAAGTGGGAGATCTCCCGCCGAGGCGGAAGACTTTGAGGCTCTGCGTCCACGCTTTCTAAGGGGACTAAAATAAAAATAAGTCACATAAATTGTCATTCATTACTCTTAACATAGTAAGCAAAAACGTATGATATCAGCGTATATGGGTCAGGAAATTATTGTGATTCAAAACCGTTTAAACTGGATAGTATTTACCCGCTCAATGGAAAAACACCCCCAACACACACACCATAAAAGTACCAACAAACAGAATACAAACACAAAACTTGACTGAGATCAGCATTTGTTGTCATATGCATTCGCATGCTTATCTTACCTTGTGATGAACAGAAGAGTCGTCCTTGCGGACGAATCATGCAAAAATTTTTATTCCCAATAACCAATCCCCTGTCCAGAATATTTGTTAAATTAAGCTAAACATATTTCTAAATGGTCTCAATCATACTGCAGATCCTTATCGCGGATTGCAATGGTAAAAAAGATTGTCCATGTTCAAAGAAAGAATACTTTTCTCATTATATATACATTTTTAACATGCAGTCAAACTGTTTCCATCTCTCCGTATTTTGTGACAGTATTGTTCATTGCGTAAATACCCTAGGTGATGAGCCGTCATGCTACAATATCGATTAGAGTGGGTTCTCCCCCTGCACGTGCCAGGGAACTGTCACAGATTGTAAATTGTAATAAAAGGAACAAAGAAGAGCCAATGTGGTTGCGCAATTCGCCAAAAGTGCGCCGAGTTAAGGTGTTGACATGGATTATTTTATCATCTCTGCAACTCTGGACATTTTGCTACTTGAATTCAGATCACATCGAAGGTGGAACCAGAACTTTCCAAGGTGACACGTGGAAGAGGTGTCAAATCATTAGATATAAACGCGCCGTTAAACGTGAATCTATATTCAACGTTAGGCGCCAGACCGTTGGATGTAAATACACCGTTAAGTGTAGGCCTAACCAGATTGACTGTAACCAAGTATAAAAAATCGCCCTTAAATGACAAACATAAAACGAACGATGTTAAATTTAAATAAATGCTGTTAAATATAAACATCTATTTACTAAGACAAGTTATTACTATTTAATCTTTACTCGTACTGACAACTACACAATTGCATTTTACAGATTAGGTGATTCAAAAATAAAGAGCATGGTGTCATATATAAACAAACGCTACATAAGAAGAAAACACATATCAGCGTCTCAACGTTCAGTACGGTTCATTCAACTTTTTTACATATCGCTGAAATAAGTGCAAAGGAAGAAGTACTGAGAGTACTTGAGAATTTATTTTCTAACCAGAGCTAATTAATTGTATTATATCATTGCACTCCGAATAAGTCCAAATAAAATTCAGTCATTCATATCTAACAGCACACAGTTCTCTAACAGAGCAATTTGATCTATATCATTTACTGGACTTGGTATCGCCTGTTTTACTAATGCCCACACATCTGGAAAACTTAACCTGGTAACACATGACTTTGGTAGGGACTATTTGGAAAGGACATAATTTAAGGAATTACAAACTGGTGATCGACTGCCTTTAAATATACCGACGTAGCCAAAATGGAAACTATGTTACTAGAACTATGAATTAACTCATGAAAAAAATTACTGAAACGAATATGAAACTGAGTTTCTATATCCAAATCATACAAATGAGATGCAGAAGATTGAAATGGCATGTGTAAGGCAATTCCCATCTATATCTGATAGCTTTCCTCCAAACGGTAAAAAATAAATCCACATCTTTCTCAGAAAAAGCCCAAAGCTACCAATCATAATGTGGTATACAGTCAGTCCTGAAAAGCTTCCATTTTGAATATTAGTATTAAATAATTTTTAATTGGGATTCAGGAGGGCAAGGAACTTTAAAGATGATCTCATCCATTCCAGAATCCGATACCCACCAACACCACAAAAATACACCGGCAGTGTCTGGTGTGACTGAAAACAATCCTTGTGATAAACAAGACTGCAGGTATTGTGTCAAATTAGATAAAACTGGCACAGTCAAGAGCATCCACACCGGGCGCACATATTCAACCCCCCGGGGAGGTTCATGCAAGCGTGGTAATCTCATATACCTCTTCACATGTAAGGTGTGCAGGAAGCAGTACATAGGCCAAACAGGCAGAAGCATAATGGACAGGATGCGGGAACATTTCTATTATATATATATTACATTATTATAAAAGACTGCACCCAACCACTCGGGAGACATTTTGCTCTACAGGACCATGGCACACTGGATTTGAGCATTCGAATTCTGAAATACATACGCACACCCCCAGCCCCCGCACATAGGACCAAACATGTACGCTTGATCGTTCCAAATTTCGCGCAAAAGGGGTATATTTTGAGCCTCGACGCGGTCCGCGAAATCGGAAATTAGGGGTGTTTTTCATGGGTCAAGAACCGCGAAATCTTAAAGTAGGGTATGTTTTGTATAACCTTCGCGTTTTTATGAAATAGGGGGTATAAAAATAAAAGAACTGGGCCTCCGCGACTTCCCCCAGGTGAAGGCTGTCAAGCTATGTCTTGTGATGTTTACAAATTGCAGTGCAGCACAACTTTCTGTGACAGCGATCGGATGCAGATTTTAAGGCAAGGACCACTACATTTGTATCCTTGAAACTGAGAAATAGGGATACTTTTTGAGGGTCAAAATCTCCTTGTTTTAAAAAAATAAGAATACTTTTCCAGGGCAAAAATTTCCTTGTTTTCATCAAAATAGGGGGATAAAAATCAGGGAAAAATCCTTGAAAAGGGGGTGCATTTTAATTTATGGAACCATCATGTGCTACCACTTTTGTAGGGAGTGCCAGGGCCGGGGGCACACCACCAAAGCTAAGCAAGACTCTAAAACTTAGACTTGCTAAAGAGACGCACTGGATACACCAACTAGGGACAACAGAACCGTTCGGCCTCAATGCTATGGGTAGATGACCCCTGTTCAGTCTTATGCTAAATTTTTACCCCCTGGTTCATCTGCCAAATAACAATGACACTTGTTTATGAAGCATTAGTTTCCTAAATCATGAGCTGTGAAAAATATTCCCCATTTAAGAAGGTAGGCTGTCATGAGACACCATATCTCTTCTAAAAAAATTATATATAAAAAAATCGTGGAGATGGCGGGGGACCATCTGGTACAATTAATGCCACAGTGGTGGCAGGATCTGTACTGGTTGCATTGCCAAGGGTTCCGAAATTGCAATTACGCCACACCTGACTTTTTGCTTTGTTACGTCATGTGCACGTATGAACGTACACCTGGACGTAAGTTGCGTGTATGTTGCACCCGCTATATAAAGCACGCACGCACAGCCGTTAAACTAGCCTCTGATGAGCCAGACTACTGGCGAAACCGGTCAGGCTTTTTGAGTCAACGTTGGAGGGTTTTAAGTCATTTTTGGCCTTGCCCTGTCAATTGCTCATTAATTTATCAATTAATGAATTATTTAACATGCCATAAACACATGTGGTGCTTGTCAAGACTTACTAATCAATGTTCCTCCTAGTGTCATTTTAAGGAGTTACCGAAAATGTCATGTGCCTCAAACTGTGAATGTGAGGAGATAGATCCACACTGTTGGAGCTTCGGAGTTATCCAGTAGAAAAGATCAAGTGAAAATGTGTTCGATGAACATACAAAATGGAGTACTGTAAAACAAGGAGAAAAGTTGGAGCTCTAATGACACTGACAATGACAATGACAATGACAATGACAATGACAATGACCTTTATTTCCAGCGACCCCTTTCGGAGTAGGGGAAAAATATATACAGATATTGCAGTACATCTGAATAGAAAAGTGACCACACAACCTTTAGAATTTTTTCATGATAAGCTTACAGAACTTTGCCAGTCGACATAAATCTGCGTATTTAGCATTGAAAATCCTAACCAAATTATGGTTACATGGAGTAACCCTTAGATCTCTGTTGATAGATATAATCATTTCCCTTGAAAATACGGTACAAATAAAAATGTAATGAAACTCATCACCAATTGAACCTTCATTACATAAAGTACAAATTCGGTTTTCGTAAAGAATGTTATGAAATCTACCAGTGATTACTGGAATTTTGTTGTTACCACAACGAAACTTTGTTAGATAAATTCTTAAATTACTAGGCAAATCTAGTAAATATTTTTCTAGACAAAGACGGTGCTTAAAAAGCCTGTATGTTCTACAATGACCGTTATGGCTAACTTCAGCAACCCATTCTTGCTCGTAAATATCCGACAATTTTCTATCAATAGCTGCTTTAATATATTGCTGATTAACTGGACCATCAGTATACCATAAGTACGACATGCCAGACTTATCCATAATATCCTTAATTTTTTTCAACCATGGAGATTCAAATATACCATTTACAAATAAGATTTTTTCTGCAACTTATAGAGAATACAAGAAATCTTACTTTCCTTTCCACTCACTAACCTAGCCCAGAAGTTCAGCATCTTGTACTCAACTAACTTACTAATCTTAAACATACCTGTCTCACCGTAAGCCATACAATTAGCTGTTCTCTTATGAATTTTCAACAGCCTCTTCAAAAAATTTAATTGAAAAGTTTCCAATTGTTGTAAGTTTTCAAATCCCCATATCTCTGCACCATACAATAGAATAGGAATTATTAAGACCTTGAACAATTCGAGTTGGACATCTATGGGTAAGCTCAGTCTATTACAATGACACTGTAGCTTAAAAAGTGCTTTATTAGCTTCAGTTACCTGTTTATTCAAAGCTTTACAAAACCTATTGTTGAAATTGAATAATACGCCCAGGTAGGTATAATCAGGTACCACTTCAATCAAACTGTCGCCAAAGTTAAACCGAGGAAAAATGCGCACTTTACCTCTAGAAAAAACGACTATCTTAGTCTTAGAAGTATTTACAGTAAGAAACCACAAACTACAGTATGTGTTAACAGCATTTAGTGCTCGTTGCAATTCCTCAGCATTCTCTGCAAGAATAATTGTATCGTCTGCGTGTAAAAGTGTAAATAAACGAAAGAAGATTTCCATCGTATCATCACTCAAAAAATTATTACTACTTTCAGACAAATAAGGCAAACCGCTATAATGTTCACTGATATAATATTCGAAATCATTCAAATATATCGCAAAAAGCAGTGGGGACAAATTTTAGCCTTGCCGCACACCAATATTACAGTTGAATAAATCTGTTTTGTCTTGACCTATTAAAACGCATGACTTTCCATTATCATACATATTATGAATAACATTAAGTGCTTTCCCATTGATATTACTCGAGAGCAACTTACACCATAATGAGGTCCTATCCACAAGGTCAAAGGCCTTGTGACAGTCAATGAAAGCACAGTAAACTTTTTTTGTTATGAAGATAAAGGCTTAAAATGCAATGCAGTGCAAAAATATGATCCATAGTAGAGAAACCTGCCCTAAAACTGGCTTGTTCATCACCAAATATACCAGCACAGTTAATATAAGAAGTAATTCTTTCATTTAAAAGAGAAGAGAAAAGCTTACCAATGCAACTTCACAAAGTAATGCCTCTATAGCTATTAGTATCGTTACGTGCACCTTTCCCCTTATAGAGAGGCATGATCATGCTGATAGTCCAATCAGTCGGGACAACACCTGTTTCAAGAACAAGGTTTAATAACAAAGTTACAGCATCAACTACAGAAGATGGACTGTACTTTATAAACTCATTGATAATTACATCTATACCAGCAGCTTTGTTATTTTTTAGCCTATTAATCTGCAGTTGTACTTCTTCCACAGTGAAAAATGCATTGATGTATAGATTATTTTCATTATTAAACCTCTTTAAATCAAACTGGTCGTTAACATTTGACATATCATCCGACTTTTTCTGGCTTAACTTCTTAAAATACTTCAAAAAGCTCTCTTTAGAGATATTGATAGCAACAGTGGTACAAAGAGTAGATTTGTTCACAATATTCCAATAATCTTTAGGCTTAGTGCTCCTTAGATTTCTAATATCTTTTTCAAACTGTTTCAGGTAATCCCGTTTAGTCTTGGACACAAGTTTTTTTTATACCTTTTACCCACAGATGTATATTTCTGATTGTTAACTCCTGTCTTATCTTTTTTATAAACATATTTAACTCTATGATATTCATCTCTTAAATTACGACATTCAGTATTAAACCATTTATTAACAACTTGATTCACTCTCCTTTTGGGCTCATGTGACTTAATTTCCTTCACTAAGTCAAGTTCAATAGCTACCTGTAAATACATTTCCTTTAAAGACTGCACACACTTATCAATTCTTTCTTGATCAACACCTGTCTGGTGTAACTGAACATTATCCTGCTTTAATTTACCTACCTTGAACTCAGTAAATGCATTTCTAAAAAAGGGTTTCTTCTCAGTATCCCAAATAAGTTTTTCCGTAGAACTCGCCTTTTCACAACTCTCTTTCAGAGTAACGTTAGATACAACATACTTTGTAACAGACTTCGGGATTAACTCTGTTACAACAGGACAGTGCTTATCAGAGAGGCAACTGTCAAAAGTATCAACTTCAAAATTTTTAACACATGTAAGAATATCGGGTGAAACAATACAATAATCACTAGTACTGACTTGACCAAAGGTCGTAGCCCCGGTCAAATAATCACTACCAAACCTGCCATTCATTATATGAACATCCATAGTTTTACGCAGATCTATCAAGGCATATCCATTGTTATTAACCTGTTTATCCTGGTTGTATCTCTCAGTACATATACCACATGATTATACTTCTTCTTTAGTATTACTAAATAAAACATCATTGACATCCATACCTGTTTCAACAGCAATAATGTCATCTAACTCCAGAAAATCATTCAAGGTACCAGTCCTAGCATTGAAGTCACCCAAAAAACCAAACAGGTGCATCTGTGTGACTCCTAGTCTCAACATAAGCTTGTAGAATATCATCAAAAATATCATTAGTATAATACACAGAGCCCTGGTGAGGAATGTAAGTGGCCCCAAGTAGAAAATCAAAACCAAGAATCTCTTAAGACATAAGTATCCATAATACATTGTCTGATGAAATTACATCCATGACTTTGGTGTACTTGAACAAAGATTTCTTAATCAATACAGCAATACCGTGGACACCCCCATAAGGATGTTCAGGGTTATTTTTTTGGCACAAATAATCACAAAATCTGGAAAATCCTGAGGAAAAAAAACATCACATTTTGTCTCATTTAAACAAATTACATCGAAATCCTTTATGTACTCTTGTATAATCTCATACTTTAATTTCTTACCTAAACTGCAAGTATTTAAGCTTACTAGCTTTAGTGGTTTAGCATGGGGAGAAATACAATAGTTGTCTTCAGTCACATGCTGACCTAACAGAAAGACCTGAGTTAATTCACAAGTTCGATCACAGAAAGGGGTCTGCCACTCCTAAAAGTCCATGTACAGTCCTAGGTCCTTAACTTTGGATTCCGGCCATCCCAACTGCAACAAATTGTCCCAATTGTCTATAGTTTTCTTTGTTTTGCGGCCATTTTCTTCTGTAATGTAAAATATTTTGCCATTTACAGTCCAAGCCGATTTTACTTTCGTGTCATCTTTGATGGCACGCAACAATTTGCCCCTCATAGCAGTCAAATCGTCAGCGATGAACACTTTCTTGTAATTGGGGTTCGCAGATTGTTTCAGTTCTTTCTTCTTCTTCATCACCTCAGCCTTCATATCTCTGGAAATGAATCTACATTTGATAGGACGCGGTTTGCCTGTCCTCGCTCCAGGTACTCTGTAACATTCACTGATATCCTTGTCGCTCAAGGTAATGCCTAACTCTGCTGCCAGGCTAATCACTTCTGCTTTGGGATTCTCACTTGCATTTTCTACAAGATTGAATATTTTCACATTCTCTTTCCTGTTGTCTTGAGCATTGACATCGGCTACAAACTTTAGAGACTGTACTTCCCTCTTAATCTCATTTACCATCGTATGGTCCACTTTAAGGGCCTGAACCGCCGCATCTGTAGCCTGTCTTACAGTGGCTATCAACATTGGTTGCAACGCAGGCAAAACATTAGCAATAATGGGTCCAATATCGCCCGTTGCTGTGGCTTTGTCATTACGAAACATGAAACATCGTGCATGCAAATCCCCCAATTTTCACTCCCATCGCGATCTTTTCTGTGTTGAGTTTTGATAATAGAATCACGGTTTTTTTTACGTATTGGAATTTCCTTTGTGTTGTATGAGCTTGCAAGATACTTTCGCTCTTAGCAAGGTTAATTTCAAGATGAAATGTATCATCTGAAGTCCTAAAAGTGCTAAATAATTTGGTTGTCCACTGAAAAATTTAGAAAAAGGGCAGTGGATATCATATATAATACTGGTGTTTCGTTGTTTACCAGTGAACATAACACTATTTCTGCCTCCCACAGGACGCAATGGCATAAATTTGGGGGTTTCAATTACTGTTTTGTGCGTAAAGGACGCTAATATATTGCGTCAGGTGAAACCCCACTTTTTATTTCAATGCCATTAAATTGATTCAGTATCTTACCTCCCAAAGGGAGCCCCATGTACGCATAAAATATTGATCAGCTCTCATTTTGCAGCACGTACATGTACGTTAGGACCCCATTTATGTTGTGCTGAAATTGAGATCCTTTGATATTCTATCGGTTCCAAAACAGTTCAATTCTTCACATAACAAAGCAAACAATATTACTTACATTGCCTTTAAACAAATTCTAGCTGATAATACATCAAGGCCCTTGAACATTTTAGTAAAAGTAGAGACGTATATAGCTGCAAGGTTGGCCTTGAATGCCTCACATAGGTGCAAGAACTGATGTGGGGCACGTACCTGTCATTCCCCAGAATAAGTCAGATTATATCATTCAATGCAGACAGTGCTCTGATATGCCTTCTGTAACTTTGGTCTTTATTCCTTGTCTTTGTCTTTTCAAATGAAAGAATTTGATACAACAAACACCAGATTCTCCTTGCAAACAAATGTCCTTACATCTCTGCATGCCCCATGCATGTTGACAAGTGAAGTCGAACACGCAACTATCCCAGCAACAATCGCTCTGATTGGTCAATTTGGGTGACGAGAACCGGGTAACCAATAGAAATCAGAGATTCAGAAAACCACGATGCTGTCCATTTAAACGATGATTCTTTCCCCCCTCTGGTGGTGGTTGTGGGGGGTGGGGGTGGGGGTGTTTTTTCATCGGGAAAAAAAATACAGTGGGTAACTTTTTGCAGGGTCGGTCTCGATAGATTTGAATGCAAAACCTGTCATATATATATATATATATATATATATATATATATATATATATATATATATATATATATATATATATATATATATTAATTCCTGGTGAGAAGGCGTATTTCAACATACCTTTCCCTGTCTGTGGAGGTGTGTGTCGTCGCCACTCTTTCTGTTTTTGCACTCCGATGTCTTCCTTACCAGTAAATTTGTCTTTATGTCAGTGACTTGTTAATTTCTCCTCCCATTTCTGTATGTGCAAGATGGATTGATTTAGGGCACGGCCCTCTTCCCCAATTGTATCTTTGTACAATTTCGGAAGCTATTGGATATAAAGCATTTTTGTCACAAATTTTGGGATTTTGTCGTATGTGTTCTAAATTTCATGACTTTACATATAGAGCCAAGTTTATTTACAATAAACTTGAGTCAAAGATTTCTGCACATTTTGCTGTAAATATCCGGAGATGGTTAGAAAGTTTTGGTTCAATAGTTTTAAAGATTTGAGACTTGCCTATTTTGCTACGTAATTTTATCTTTTGGCATCATTCTGTTTTAATATTCACCTTTCAGACATGTTTGGCTGGCTTGTTTTCAGTTAGGTTAAACCCCCAGGGACTATCGGTAGCAAGCAGCTGCCTATGACAGGTACAAGCTTGTCTATTTGTACTTGATATCTGATTAAGAAAAATTACATTTGATTACATTTTCTTGACTTAGAAGCTAATGGCTTTCATTCTGACTTGCTCTATAAATTTTGCTATTAACATCCAAAGATCATTACAAAGTTTGGCTGCAATAATTTTACAGATTTTAGACTTGCCTGTTTTGCTACTTAATTTTATCTTTTGGCATCATTCTGTTTTAACATAAATTGAAAACGACAAAAAAGTCACCTAGATAGATGTGGGACGAGGAGATTGCTTATTTGATCAAAAGTCCCAGGATTGCCAACAGATTCTATCGTAAGTGGGGAAATGTTGAAGGTGCCATCCCTGAAATCATTAATGACCACTGGAAAGCTAACTATTTAGAAAGAGTACATGAATTGCAAGTGGCACATAAAGTTAATGTTGTTATTTCTAATTCCAAGAAGTGGTTCGGAAATACTAAATCATTTTGGAAAATGCTGAGACGGCTGAATGTAAATAATAATGAGCCAATCAAGATCGTAGACCCACGTGATAAAAATCAAGGTTGTTGAGTGACCCGAAAGAAGTTTTTATGGTGATAAAAGAGTACTGGGCAAGCCTACGTAAACAGAACACCAACATTCCCGGATCGGAACATGTTAAAGCGAGAGTGGAAAGGCTACAATGTCATGCCGGTACTGATGGTGGCTTACTCTACGTAACTTTTGATGAAGGAAATATTACTGACGCCGTTGAAAGGTTGAAGAAAGGGAAAGCATGTGGTTTCGATAGAATTCCTAATGAATTTATGAAAAATGGTGGAAGTGCTTTGATTTCTTAGTTGGTAAAGCTGTTCAATATGTTTAAATTATTTGAAAATTTTCCTTATGACTAGTTTCGGGGGATCGTGAAACCATTACATAAAGAAGGCAAGAGGGGTGATCTTGATAATTATCGGGGCATCACTATAACCTCAAATGTGTGCAAAGTTTTTGCAGCGATGGTAGAACACCAATTTATGGATTTTTTGGAAGATAAACAGATCCTTGGTGAATTCCCTGGGGCCTGTAGGAGACGACGCAGAATTGAAGACCACATTTTTACATTAAAATGCATTTTCAGCCTGAGAAAAGATAATAAGAAAAAGAATTGGCATGCTTTTTTGGATATATCCAAAGCTTTCGAAAGAATTTTAAGGGATCGTTTGTTTAGTGACCTATGGGACCTCGGTGTAGAAGTGAAACCCTGGAGAATGGTTATCAATTTATATGCTAAGGTAGAAAATAAAGTAAATTTCGGCCAGTTTGAAACTGATTGGTTTGATGTAATTAATGGGGTCAAGCAAGGCCGCATCCTCTCACCAACTTTGGTTACCACGGCGATGACCGACTTGAGATGTTGCAAGAGGAAAACTTAGGATTGAAGTGCATTAGCCAGACAATACCCGCTTTGTTATACACTGATGATATCATTCTAATGGCATAAAATGAAATGCAATTATCGAAAATGTTATTTGTGGCAAATACTTTTGCAGTAAAATGGGGCATGAAATGGTGATAAATCTAAAGTAATGATTATTGGCCAAAGATGTGATCCGAATAAGAGATGGATATTGGGAAACAATTTGACAGAGGAATGTAATACTTATAAATACTTAGGTGTATTGTTTTCCAGAAGTTTTTCTGATTTAGGCCATATTAAAAAGTTGTTAATTCCTAAAGCAAGAAGATTGCGTGGTTATATTAGTAGCATTTTAACAAAGCACCATAATGTAAACAGGGTTTCTTTTGGAAGCAGTTTGTACGAAAAAGTCATCAAGCCATCATTTCTCCATGGTAATGGATTGCGGCTAGGTAGTACTAGTAAAACATTAATGCGATCTCTGCAATATGGCATAGCATGGACGGTTTTGCAGATTAAAGCAAGCCCAGCATATGTAGCCACCATAGGGATCTAGGCTGGCTCCTTCTATCATTAGTGGCCGATGAACGCAGGCTTAACCACTACCATTATTTGAAACATAAGGTTGGAAATACCAGACTTTGCAAACAATTTTTTTCTCAAAATGGTTTCTAGGTGCCAACGAGGTAGACAGGCCTCATGGCCATGTTGCAAAGAGATTAACGATATTTTTGATAAGACAGGTATGGATTGGGCGATGACCTGCAATAAAGAAGCTTGGCTTCTTGTATATAGGAAACTGAGGTTTCAGTATTGGAATCAGGTCTTTTTTCAGGAAATTACTTCAAAAAGTTATTTGGCCATTTATTGTCGTGTCAAGTTTTCAACCTCTGCAGAAAAATATATTTTTGATATCAAAGATATTCGGGGAGCCCAGTTGAAATTTAAAACTCGTACTGCCACCTTAGGACTAAATGCCGACCGTGAACGCTGGGGCAAGAGTGATGGTAACTGTAATTTTTGTCACTGAGGTAGGCAGGACATTTTTCTTTTTTTTTTACATGCCCTCGTTATTGTGATCTAAGAAATATTTTATTCATATATATTGAACACAAATTGACCGAATGTAGCTTATCCGTACCCTGGTTAAGCTTTATTGCATCATCATTTAATGTAAAGTTATCTTTTCTTCTTGGTTACATGACGCAGCACTATAGCCAACAGGCAAACTGTATCTTTGATTGTGCTTGCCTCCAATTTCTAATAGATGCCATGGATAGACGTGCCCAAGATAGCTGATTGATGTGTGGGACCCCCTACCCATTAATTTGTACATACTTGTTTTTACAGTTTTCTGCTATATTGAATTTGATGACATTTTATAGCTTATTTATTTGTACAACAGGTAGAGCGCTGTGTCGTGCTCGTGGATGCACCTCCGCTACAACCCTGGCGGACGGCGCCCACGATGTAAATGGTGTCAATCGTTGCATGAGTAATAAATAAAATAAATAACAAATAAATATGCACCTTTCAGACTTTTTTAAGCTTACATGTTTTCTGTCATGTTAAACCCCCAGGGGCTATCGGTAGCAAGCAGCGGCCGACTTATACAAGTTTGCAAATGCAATCGACTCATGAATGTCATAGTTCTCAAGTTTGGTCTTCAATTTCTCATTCATATACTCTGCATTTGGGAAACCATTCCTCTCCAGCTCCTGAATGTAGAGAAAGCACAATGTTGCAAGCTGCAAGACCTTATTCTGCCCAATCACTACATCATAAACAAAATCAAGCACAGCACTGAAAGCCTCCAGGTGTGCAGCAGCTTTTAGATGTTTCTGTGTATCAGTGGAACGGCTCATAGTTTGGGCTTTATTATGTAGATGGTTGGTGTACTTGAGATTAAATGATCTGGAACAGGACCGATGGAAATTGGTCTCCCTAGCAAACAGGTCCTTTCTTTGTACCATGCGATGTAGAGAAACTGGTCCAGGTTCAAAGGCTCTGGCTCAAAATGCTTCCATGTTGGTTCCGTCAAGCCTCCATCCATATCTTTGAATACTGGGAACTTAATACAACGTTCAGGTCTTCCAGACACTTTCACTTCGAGCTTTCCACAAAAGATACATTTTGAAGCGAATGGCTTCAGGACAGAGGATGAAGGTTGTTTACGAGGTGAGTGTGATGTTGAGGCATCATCAGAAGTGGTAATACACT
The DNA here is from genome assembly GCA_964020975.1 of Hermodice carunculata. Lineage (NCBI taxonomy): Eukaryota > Metazoa > Annelida > Polychaeta > Eunicida > Amphinomidae > Hermodice > Hermodice carunculata. Next base: position 72,293,744 of record OZ026624.1, read on the forward strand.
TCAAACGCTTCAGGTTTTTAGTAAAGATCTGGTAGCAGCCTCGATGGTAACCAATTTTATCCAAATCTGCACCAGAGAGAGAGAGAGAGAGTCAGGAATGCGCTTACAGACATCCTCCATACGATAAGGTGAGTCTGGAAGCTCAGCAAGACGTCTGTCATGAATACTATGTAGCTGAATCAACTTTTCAATGGCAGACCCCTTTGCCTGACTCAGTGGGGTGAAATGTAGGTACTCAATACCTGTCAAATGCAAGATGCAAATTACAGGGGGCGCTTCTGTGGTATCTCTGACCCACCACTGCTGCTGGTATCACTTTTGTGTTTCTGTGACTTGGGCATCATTAACCACCACCACCACCACAATATACATGCACCTGTCCTATATGGTCACCATCACCAAGAAAATGCTGTTCTAGCTGCTTCTACAAAAAGCACAGAAAAAATAAAGAGTGCAATAGTCAATAGATCATGCAATGCAAAAACATTCCCAATACATATAAACACACACACACACACACACACACACACACACACACACACATATATATATATATATATATATATATATATATATATATATATATATATATATATATATATATATGCATATATACAGAGATACATATACCTATGTGGTTGCATACATAAATAAAAGTAAACACACATGTATGCCTAAGTTATTATTGCCCCTTATTGTTAAAGAGGAAACTGACGTCCCCATGCAGGATTTTGCCAACATTTCCAAAATATTGAACATTTTGTTTAGTTTAAATGTATAAAGCTTGTTCAAATCAAGCAGGTAACCACCTGTGTCAACTCTCCATGGCAAGGCTACACAGAAAAGTGGGGTCATTTGTCTCTATACAATGTCTCATTCAAAAGTTATTATGATCGACTTTTGTCGAAAATCCAATATGGCCACCAAAATGGCCGCCAAAGAGACTCATGGGACAAAATTTCGACTTGGGAACATAAAAAAATCGTTAACTAGACAGCTTGAGGATTAAGAATATGTAAGTTTAAAAAAATGTATCAATAGGGTGCATGGGGACCCCCCCCTTCCTGCCCAACTAAACTCTTTCATATCCTGCACCAGAGCTTTGTGACTGCTTCCAGTCTGCCTGTTTACCTAATGTAATCGTGCACTGCATCAAAAATTGTTTCAGTTTGCTGATATGTACATGCTTTGGAGTCATATAGTAAAGTCCAAACTGTGAAGGGTGAAAAGGTGATTATTCTAGTTTGTAGTACATTTGTAGCGGTGTAATAAGAGGGGCATTTGCAAAAATAGTGAAAAGTATCTTCGTTTCCATTGCCACAGGCACAGTTAGGGGTTTCTCAGACCCTTCTTGAAGAGGTCAAGATTCAGCCTGCTGTGCCCCATGTGCAAAGCGCATGGGATACACCCGATCTTCTCTCGCCTTGATAGAACAGGTCGTTTACTCCTTTTGTATGCCGCTTCAGTTTTTTTTTTAACCGAGAAGGATCCTCAGAATTCCGTACATCATCAGGTAGATTGTTCCATAAACGTACAGCTGAAGGAAAGAAGGACGAATCAAACAAATTTTATTCCTGAGCGAAAAAATGACAGATTCCTCCCTGATCTTACATTATGACTATTTCTTTCGTTGACGGAAACAGAAATAATGTTACGTAAGCATACGTAAGCATTGTAGAGCGTCCTTGCGAATAGTTTTGAACAAGAGAATCAATTTGTTGTGCTTTTTTTTCGCATCGTACCGAAAGTTCAAAACCAGTCTTCATATGGTAAGATTCTTTTAAAGTTAAGTGTCAAACTAAAATATACCACTAAATGTAAAGAAACAAAATACCAACATTTTAGTACTAAAATCAGTGCAACTTACGGTACATTTGATCTATCCGTGCATGTGTAGATGGATGGATTGGTGGTTGGATGGATGGTTGGTAGGTTGTCTGAATGTTCTTATATACATATATATATATATATATATATATATATATATATATATATATATATATATATATATATATATACATATATATATATATGTGTGTGTGTGTGTGTGCGGATATTTATGTATGTATACAGATACGTCTACACGAACAGGTGCTTGGAAGTTGGATGTATGAGACTTCCTACATTTCATGTTAGATGCTGTTCCATTGAAAGCAAATGCACCACTGGCTGTGTACGAGCAAAATGCTGTCCTTTTCAGCTTCGCTGGCCATAGGTCGTAGAGCTTGTAGCAGCACTCGTGTCCATCCGGCCTTCCATCCGTTTGAAACCTCTGCTCGTAAACGCAGTACTGTTCACAGTTTTCCCGTAAATTCCACATAACCTAAAAAATACCAAGGTCGAGCTTAATATTGGTGGCAACTCTGATATAATTATGTTAGGTGATCTCAAATGTGCAAAAAAATTAGAGTGTGCTTTTTTTTCAAAGATTTTACTATATTAGCTCCATGCTGGAACTATAGACTTATTGGTACTTGAATGAAAGTTCTTTTAACGAGGAATAAAAATCTGGGAACCTTATGACAATTCAGACTCGCGTGACTTCAGTAGATCGACTTCAGTCGTAATTGGCACTGAAAGAGTTAACTCTCCTTTAAACATCGTTACTATTTCAAACCAGGTGCTCAATTTCACCCGTAGGTCAGCCACCAGGGCAAGTTTGGTCGTTTTCTGAATTAGAGTGTCCGAGAAAAACTCCAGACAATTTTGGAAAGCAAAAAAAGAAAGAAAGAAAGAAAGTAAGTAAGAAAGGAAGAAATGAAGGAAGGAAAAGAGAGAGAGAGAGAGAGAGAGAGAGAGAGAGAGAGAGAGAGAGAGAGAGAGAGAGAGAATTAATTCTTGGAAAAAAAATGTCTTGGTTGACACCCAGCCATAACTAACAGGCCCCCTGCACATAAATGTAGACATGCCTGCGTAATTTATATTCTTGGGCGTATCGCCCACGAACTTTACATTTGCACACATATGAAATGCTATTAATTCAATTGCAAACGTTTCATGGTATTATGCGAGCAGGATTTTACCGGCGCATTAGAATAGAACCTCTATTCTATTAATGATGATGATGATGATGATAATGATAATGATGATGATTATAATAATAATAATAATAATAATAATAATAATAATAATAATAATAATAATAATAATAATAATAATAATAATTATTATTATTATTATTATTATTATTATTATTATTATTATTATTATTATTATTATTATTATTATAAACGTGAAATTTTTGTATTCTGATATTAAAATGAATCAAATTAGTATCAGCAACTATTATTTTAAGCTTTCTGTCTGGTTTAAGGATGTATCAAGAAATACATGTTCACAACTTTTGCAACTGTACATTCCCTACAGTAATCAAAAAGTAACAAACGCTAAACACAAACGTGTAACTTCAACACGTAGTGCCAGAGATTTCTCAAAATGAAGGGGAAGGATGGGACGGACGCCAAAGGCATTTCATTTGACGCGTGTGTTCGTCATTTTCATTGGTTCCATGTACCGGTGACGTGACACTCGTTTTCAATTTTTTCTGATGTGGGATTTGGGTATTCAGTTCTTGGTGATGTGTACCGGGTTCCCACCGTTGGAGCAACGGCATTTTCCCATCCCATGCATCAATTTGTGAAGTTCTGGAGTGTTCTATGGTTTGTCATTACTATTCAACACGGAAGGTCATACTTATGAAATATGTTTACTTTGAAAATTTTCAATGACTTTTTATTTTGTGAAAGAATTGAAAGTTTGATATTTTTCCGATACAATAGAGAATATATGTCTTTTAATCAACATTGGAGCAAAGATAAACTATGTGATTTACACCATTTTAAAAGAAAATGTTGCAGTTAGTCGTTTTGGTGTGTAACAGAAATCACTATCGGGTGACAGATTCTTCATCTGTTGATGTTAAAAACCACTAAAAAATACTACATATTTAAATGATTAGCACCTCAATGACCCTAACTCGTCAAAGTTTATTGGGTCACCATTGTAATTCTTGTTGGCAAATGAATTTTCATTTCAAGAATTTTTTATTCCACCAACATCTCCGATAGCGTATACCTTTTCCGTTTTGGCACAGACCGGATACGATGACTGGATCCGCGGGAACTGCGCCGTGACGGTCTCTCATCTGCACCAGAGTTGATCAGCATGGGTTCACTGACGGACCTCGTCATCACGGAGTTCACTGTTCAGTTTTGATACGCTCCACCATGCAGGCAATTCAAGCAAGCGAAATACAATATCACTTGCTTTTTGTTCACGATAGTATCCTTTGGCGCCGCGCCGCCAAGTGGTGATCCGCGGAGTCAGATGGTCATATTACCCTCGCATCAACCGCCGCAAGGTCCTGATTATATAATTTCGCTTCGCTACTGACAGGAAGATGTTGCTTCTTTTATGGTGTTCATTGGCTTCATCCATGTTGATGTCACAAACACAAGGTAACTGGGCTATGCTTATACCTGTTGCTACAGTCGTCTGGGTCTGCTGTCCGCTGAAGCAGGCAGCAGACCCCGGCACGCCCCTTCTCCATTTAAAATATTAGCAAGTGTGCCTGTGAGAATGGAGGAAAGTTAATATACTCTAGTCCCCAAAAATGCATGCACAACTAATACTGACCACAATAACACGTTTCACACCTAGCCAATCTGACATGACTGGATACGATAAACTTCATGTAGTGGGGATAGAGTTCCAGTTTTACTGTCTGCAACGTCATGGTTGGGATGTATTTATTTTCTTGCTTCGTGGATGGATGACACGGAGTTGGAAGACTTTGGAATCTCCAAGTCGAGTGGGTGTCTTTGAGGACGCGGGGGGGGGGGGGGGGGAGAGTGGTGAGCAGCCGAATGTCGCACGCCGTGTTGACCCAGTGTAAATAATCAGGAGCTGCATGCAGCAACAATTATAATTTTTGGCACTTCTTCCTGTGGTTCACCAAACTGGTCTCTGGTTGCACCTTGCAGGCGAATACGTCTGATGATGGTTCCTTTTATAATAATCTGTATGCATTGCAGCACATCATGTATATTGTGCGTGGTTTGTGGTGTTTTTTTTATGTAGTGTTATATTGCCTTGTATTTTGACCTTTTATCCGGGCGAGGAGGGATCCCTCCAACCTCGACCGCAACAAGGAGGTTCATCGCAGTGGCGCTCCGGTAGCGCCAGATGTCGGAGAAATGCAGTAACTACGGTTAAAAACGACTAGAACCAGAAGAAAAGCATTCATCTACTCCATAAAAGGCCGAACAAAGGTGGCATTATGTCATAAATGACAATATTATGCATGTGTTTTTATCATTTTCATCATGTAGAACAACTTTTTGTGCTACCAAAAGTTAATTTCACAATGTCAGTTTTGTAATGTCCAGATCATAATCTGAAGATCATGTTTCACATGCAACTAAGTATACGACTATAATTACTTTTAGGAAACGTAATGTATTTAGAACACAAGTGTTACATAATTCATAGAATTACGTGTTATCGTGTGTTACACTTTCTGCATTAGAATGGTGACTTTTCAAGAGGAGTGGCCTTTGGTGAGAAGGGCCTTATACAGGGGACCACTGCAGGAGATATGATGTCTGGTTTATCTTCATTTGGGATGTCAGTGGCCCATAATCAACTTTGATAACCATACAAAGGGTTTTATTTTCCAAAGCTTCCATCTGCTGTTCAATTGTCATTGGAATTCACAAATTCTCCAAAACAGGAAACTATGTGTCATTACCATGTTACTATATTTGAATGTTATGTGACACTTGTCAAATTAATTTGAGTCCGTAAAAAACAAGGAAGAAAAATGAAGTGAACAACATTTATGAACACGTGTAATTATAAAACATTCAAGCCTGCAGCTGTACACTGGAATAATTTTAGAATTAGATCACAATTTAGGCAGCACCACACAACTACTTGAATGACCAAAAAAAAGCAATAAATTAAATAACTAATAAAACTACAAAATGAGAAGAATATTTTGAACTATAAATATGTTTTCATCAAGTAAAATATTTTTACAAAATTTTCTCCTTTGTTCTAGGTACCACAGAACATCAAGTGTAAATATATAAGAACTGAGATACTAATGAGCTTCAAAACAAAACTTTTACACGTAATATTTTGAATGAGCACTGGCCTGTCTGGTATACTGGTGACGGTAGATTTAAGAATGACAAGACATTCCAGTTTCCAGAACTATTTTTACGGTAGTGACACACAATATTTTTCTTTAAAACAGCACTGAAGAACTTATCAGTTTTGCAAACATTTTAGAAGTTACACTTTTTTTTTACCTGTTTAAATCTGGCGTCCGAAAGGCTCTGCGTGAGACACAGGAAAACACCGGTAAGGACACTTATTGATGGCAAACCTATTATAGGGGGATATATCCAAATATAGGCCTTATTATGGATCTTAACCCTCAATCTCAGGGGTGAATGCCAGTGACATTTGACTGACTTAGAGTAACTTGCTAACTTGAATTAGACTAGGCACGTTAACTGAAATAATGTAAAGGATGTAAACCAAGAAAATCATTTTAAAATACAATATATTTTACTCGGGAGGTTTAAACTGGGCCTGTAATGCTTTACAAAGCAAATGAACGGCGAATCTATATATTATGTTGTATGTGCGTATAGATTATGTACAAATCATAGTGAAAGAGTAATCAGGTCTAAATCTACTTGACTTACTGCTTAAATCTACTGGACTTACAGCTTTCAAAACAAACCTGTTACACAAACACGCAGAAATTGGGATGGAAGAAGCAAGGTTTACAATTTATATTAAAAGCTGCATTATGAAACACAACTCAATGGGAATACACAGCTCCGGTGGCCCTCCAATTTTTAGTGTATTCGGCTGTGTATATTCGACTGAAGACACACGCTGCTGCTAATTGCGTTATCTCCTCTAATACGTATATATCATGCATTCACAGTGTGGCATTCCACAGTTCGCATAGTAATCTGAGAATAAGTTTCGCACAGAGGAAAAAGAATGGAAAATGTTGCATGTAATATCATGGAACACCTCCCTGGTTTTATTTTCCACGCAGTACGGTGTTACAGATAACAGATAACGGATTTATTTCAGCTAGGTTTGAAAAATAAAAAAAATTCCACTGTAAGCTGCTCATTAACATACAGAAATCTGAGTTCTGTGTGGATGGTCCAATGCCCTGTAATCATACATAACAGGATGGTCTTTAAAATAATTGTCAATTCTTACTTTAAAACTGTTTACACTTGGTGCATTTACTACATTACTGGGGAGTAAGTTCCACCAGTCGACGACTATTGCTGAAAAAATACATCCTTATGTTTGAGTTTGATCGAGTCTTGGTTAATCTTAGGTTATGGCCTCTGGATATAGCATTCATATTGAAGAAGGTAAACATTTGGCTGTTTCATAATAACCATGGATATATTTGTGCACGTTAATAAGGTCTCCTCGTAATCTTCTATACAACAATGATGTCATTTTCAGTCGTTTCAGTCTTTCCACATAAGTCAAATTACTCATATTAGGGACTCTTGGTGGCCCTCCTTTGTACAGATTCAATTAAGTCAGCCATTTCCCATGAATGTGGGGACCATATGGGAGCACCATATTCTAAATGTGGCCTGATCATGGATGTATACAATAATTTAAAAACTTCCTTGTTGTCTGGCTGGTTGTATGTGACAAAAACTCGAAGCATATCAAATAGAAGTGTGTGACTACTATCGTCAGAAAAATTGTTTTGTTTTGCATTTTGGTGACTTTAACTATTTTGATTTTTGTGTGCGGGTACAAATCTGAAACATGTGTACAGCTTTGTTGTGTAACTTTGTTCATGTTTTGTCCTGTGTGTTTTGTAATATACATTTTGTGTGTCACTCCATGTTCTGGGGAACCCCCCCCCCCCATTAGTGACATGTCGATGTACTACAGGGCGATCCAGTTGAAATAAATATATTTAAAAAAACCCCAAATAAATCGAATTTTTCAATCCTGAATTTTGACCTGAGTCGACAGCTTTCCTCGGCATCATTGCCTTCAAAGTTCGCTGATCTGCGCTGCTTTTCCGTTTAACCCCCAAATTTGATGTGTTTAAAGAAGCCCTATTTCTTACAAGTCATTGATTCAAACTCTAATTTTTCATCTCTTTCGCTTGAAGCAACGGGTAGCTTATAGGTGATAAGTAAAGAGAAGAAAATTAAGACAACAGGATGTCTCTTCTTGGTTGATGAGAACAACGATTATAAGTTTTAACTAACAAAGAGTAGAGAAGAGAATTTCTTTCTTTTCAAATCTTGGTTTATGAGAAGAACCTTCAAGTTTTATACTTTAAAGCTAGAATGTGCACTTCTATAAGAGTTTGTGATTATTCTTGTAAATTTAAAAACATGCAAGTTAATCTGTGATAAAAAGATGCTGCGGCTGCACATTTAAGCTGTAGCGAAAGCACCTTTAGGACGTGGCAGAGTTAAATGCCAGGTGTCAACATGCCAGGAAGTGTTTGAGTGATCGCCGCTCTTGCTTAAAGGTCCCAAACGGCAAAAAAATATTTTTTGTTCAAAGTGAACGACTTAAAGTATCAAAGCACTTTACAGCAGAAAATATTCCATATTCGGACCGAAAAATAACTTTATTTGCAAAATAATTTGTTGCCCGTGACGTGCCCGAAGTTGACAAAATTGCGCCTTTTTGGCCATCAAGCGGGCACTGGGGCATGACGTCACGAAATAGTCCAGAGGCCAGATCGAGAAAAGTCTCTTAGTTTTCAAGTTACCTTGCTCACGTGGACCCAGGGATGAAACTAATTTTGTTTGATAGGCAACGCCTTGGGCCATATGAATATGCGGCAAGATTTAAATTGGGAAATTTGGGGTCAAAGTTTAAAAATGCAGGAAAATATTATACGTATTATCTTTTACTAAATTTGTTGTAACTGTGAGATATTTTTACAAAATACAGAGCTAGAATTGTTAATACATTCACAAAAGTAAAGGAAATCAAGGATACATTAATGGAAAGTCATTCCTTTGCAGGTCAAGTTTATCATAATTGAACTTAAAAGCTGAAAACGTGAAAAATTAGCTGAATGACTTATTTTCAATTCATCCTGAAATTTTGTGGGGATCATCCAAAGGATAAAGTTGTACTTTTTGATAGACAATATCTTTACATTAATGAAAAGTCATTCTGTTGCGGGTCAAGGTCATCATAATTGACCTGAAAAGCTGAAAACGTGAAAAATTAGCCGAATGACTTATTTTCAATTCATCCTGAAATTTTGTGTGGGTCGTCCAAAGGACAAGCTTGTACTTTTTGATAGAAAATATCCTTATGCACAAAACCATTATAGCTGCATCCCAAACTGGAATAACAAAAGTTTAAAAAATTGAGGTCATAGGTCAAAATAGCAACACAGTTATATTCCAAGTATGTCAGTCCATACCTGTTATAACAGTCGTATTTTACAAAATAGGAAGAAAAATAGTTTATGAAAGACACACATATTTGGATATCATCATTAATAATTACGTAATGTATGTTCTGCCACTGATATTGAATTTTCCAAAAAAAAAGTAACATGTGAGGGAAGACCTTGTTTTATTCCCTTTCAAAGACTACCTTGTTAACTAGGAAAAATGGAAACTATAAAGCCTAAGACTGGAACAGTTTAGTTTCATGACTTTTAACCACGCGTACTTGTATCATTTTAGTAATTTAAGTCTCTGAAGCATTAGTTATGATCCCTTAATCTGGTCACCAGATGTTGAAAATTAAAAGACCACTGATTGCAACAGTTTAAATTTGTGCCAGCTGGTGCCTTTGCTCCTCGCTTTGCGACAAGATTGAAGATGGAAGAGGGTAGTCCATTTCGAAAGTGCAACATTTTTACTAAAAAAATGTTAAAAATTATGGATATTTAAATTTTTCTAATGGCAGCTTTGTCTTTTAATTGAAGAAATGGAGCCATTGATCGGGATAGCACATTTCTAGGTCTTTTGATGTACATTATAAAGGTAATCATTTAATCCCATTTATTTTTTTTTTAATTTTTTTTTTAGAACTTGATATTTTCTCAAGTAGAATCCTAAACTTTTTCAGATTTGAATCACAGGTATTTCAGGTCTTTACAGTTTTATAGTGAATAGCAATTTAAATTCTTGTCTTTGAATTGCTAAAAACGAAACGGTTTTATATTTTTTCCTCCATTTGTCAAATTGTGGCTATCTGTAGCTGGTCTTCACTTCCAAGCCTCGGTAATCTGCAACAAGATACACTGAGAAATGAGACATCGTAAAGTATATATTACAAGTTATGGTGGTGAAAACATGAACACATCACATCCCACCCACTCCATTTGACGCATGAAATAAGATTTTAAAAAATGTGGCGACTGTACCATGCAAGACAGCACGAAGACTGTACGCAGCTGGACAGCACCATTACTACACCATACTTCCCCGTACCATCAACCCCAAACATGGAGTACACCCGAAAGTGACTTTCACTTGATTTAACTTGCACTGGAACAGCATCGGGTGGCTCTCCGGCGAGCCGCTGTTCCTAGATGGTAGCGCACTAAAAAAAATATAAAAATCTTTCCCAAGGGAAAGATGAAAATATATCATTCATTCGTGAAAGCAAGTGGTATCTTCATCGAGATTTTACAGTGCTTAACAATTCACTGCTTCTACATGTATTTATTTTTTTTCTGGTATATTTTCCCACGTTATTGTCTCGGTTTTCATCAAGTAAAATATTTGTACAAAAGTTTCTCCTTTGTTCTAGGTACCCCAGAACATTATGTGTAAATATATAACAACTGAGATACTAATGAGCCTCAAAACAAAAATCTTACACGTAATATTTTGAATGAGCACTGGCCTGTCTGGTATACTGGTGACGGTAGATTAACCCTAATTTGCATAAATCATTATTCTACGACATTTTTAACCATAATGAAACTTTAACTTATATCATACAACCTTGATAATAGCAAACACTACCATATTTGTTAGTTAGACAAGCTTCCTCCTGTAGGCGTTCTTCCATTGCTTAAGTTTGACCAGGTTACTTCTCTGTGCTGAGAAGAAAGAAATTAACAGGGGGTGTTATAAACTAGTTGATCCAAAGGATCGGTGTCCCCCGCCACATGTGTTGTCAAGATACAACAGTATTAAAGAGACACAAATCATGATAAGAGGCAAATGGCTGTTCATATGAAAATAAATGTAGTGTGGTCAAAATTGGTTAGGATGATCCTAATGCACCCAGACCATTCTGGTCAGGATCAAGATACCATGGTACTAATTTCCCAAATTAATATGTATTGGGTCACAATGACCTTGGAATTATGTTGAGATCATCCAAAATAAGGCACACATAAAACTTTTGTGGAATTATTCTTTGGCACAAAAATGAAAGGCCTCGCTTTAATAGAACTTGAAATATGGGGAAAAAAGTATGCAGCTAAATACACTTTTAGGAGCCCTATTACATTGAAAGGACGTCAAGGTCAACACCAAGGGACAGGCCACGTGCCCTAAACACGATACATCTGTGGTGTAAATTTCATAAATTCCACCTGAAACGGTTTGTGGGTTACAGGCTGTGACAGACCTGACGGACGAGCAGACGGACAGACCGACAGCTCTCAGCTCTACAATTTCTATGTCCCCCTATACCACCTTTAGTGGCGGGGGACAAAAAGCCTAACTGAGCATATTAAAATGCTGACTTGCCTTTTTTGAACAGATATATACCTGTCAACACCAAGACGTGACTGCCATGCCAACTGCCGCGCAGATTACTCAGTGTCTGCTGATCGAACACCGCTCTCATTCCAAGGCCAACAACATATTTTTGCGCAGAAATATATGTCTTTGTCATCTGCTTTTTCAAAAACATTAGCTCTTTTGAATAATGAAATGCAGTAAGAGGAAACACCCTAAAACTGAGACAACAACTTGGGCCTCATGAATGAATGACTTCATTACTGCACCATAAATACAATAAATGGTAATCTGTAACTCAATACACTAAACAATACACTATACCACAACAGTACAATACAACACAGTACATTACAACAATCCCTGATATGTATGCCTTAGGGGCAGCTCCCCCCCCCCCCCAAAAACAGCTCAAAGTATTGTAGGTTTTAAATGACTTTAGAGTACTATAGTGTACCCCTGATTTTCCCTGTTTCCGATATAAATTTTGTAAATTGCCATATAATTTCAATTTTTCACATTTCATAAGTTTCATGAATTTGTTTTCGGCCGATAAATGGTCAAAATCTACGATAAATGTACTCAGAGTATCAAATAATCTATTTCTGGCTTCTCTAAACTTTTGGCAATTTACAACGTAATGAATTTCATCTTCGACCTCCAAACACGAATCACAAATTCTCTCATCAATGGGAACCTTAACTGGCCCTCTATGTCTACCTTTTTCAATGTTCAAATTATGTGCGCTTATTCGTAATCTGGTCAAGTTTTTCCTTTCGTTCAAATTCTTTAATACAATTAGGTACTTTTCTATTTTTCAATCTGATTTAAATTTCGAATAGGTTCTCAACTTTTTATCTGGATAGGCTTGTTTAAGGAAGTCATTCTGCCATTGAAGTATAAATTTCTCTTTTAATAATTTCTCTATTAAATTGTGTGAAAATTCCCCGTATTCATCACCGTCATTGTTCCAAATATCATTACCGCTAATTAGCGACATTGTAGTTTTGATATTGTTCAACCAGGTCGAGTTATTCGATGCCAGCAATTCAACATTACATTTGTAAGCATCGTATAAAAGTTCATGTGAATCAGAATTACTTATGCGGTGCCAGTTCTTACAAACACTTTTCATTATTTTTAACGAATAGGGATATGCTCCGAGCTCACTCAGTACAGCAATATTAGAGGCTTTTGAATTCACTCCCAGAGTGTACTTAAGAAAACTCAGATGTAACTTTTCAAACTCCGTCCTAAAATATCCACTAATATCATCCCTACCAATACATTTTAGTGGAGAAATTGTATAGGCACCCCATATTTCACACCCGTAAAGAAAGATTGGAGCAATAAGTTTATCAGAGAAATCAAGATGCAATCGAATATCTACAATGTCACTGAATAAAGTTCGCTTTAAGCGACCAAGAGACTTCCTTGCTTTTTCACATAGTTGTCTGACAGCTCCAGCAAAATTTCCATTTGACGTCATTTCAAGACCTAGATATGTAAATTTATTAGATATTTCCAATTCTTGGTTACCGATAAAAAATCGTCTCACAATCTTCTTGCCAGCCTTATTAAATGTAACAACTTTAGATTTTTCCACGTTAATATTTAAGTTCCAATTTTGACAATATGAATAGAGCTTATCAAGACAACATTGCAAACCACTCTATCCGAAATGAGTCCAAGGTCGTCTGCATAAAGAAGACAACTCAGCTTTTCCTTGTATAATGTAACTGGATCACAATCATCTGTAAAAATTTCTGGTAAATCATTAATGAATAAATTGAATAACGTTGGACTAAGAGCACATCCTTGTTTTACGCCATTGGTTAGATATATATTTTCGGATAATCCTGAATTGAATTTTATCTGTATAGACGACTTGTCATACATGTCTCTCAAAATTTTATACATAAATCCTCCTATTTCATATTTTAGACATTTGTAAAATAGACCATCATGCCACACAGTATCGAAGGCTTTCTGTAAATCAATAAAACATACGGAAAGGAATTTCTGCTTGCCCGCTACTTTGACATATTTGTCTATAAGAGATTGAAGGACAAATATGTGATCGCTTGTGCGACAATTTTTTACGAACCCAATCTGAAATTTACTGCTGTGTCCCTTTTTTTTCATTTGGTGGTCCAAACGTTTTTTCATTACTGCACAAAATAATTTGGATAAACAGCTACTCAAAGAAATGCCCCTGTATTTACTAGGGTCTAAAGCAGATCCACCTTTATGTATAAGTGTAAGCATACTTATTTTCCATGGAGGTGAAAAACAACCAGATGTAAATATCATATTAAATAGCTTTGCTAATACAGGAAGTAATGTATCTCTGCATGATTTGATCATCTCATTCAATACTCCATCTTTGCCCGGTGATTTACCATTTTTTAGTTCATCAATACAATATTTTATTTCACTTCTACTAATTTTAAAATCGAGTTCGGAAAATGTGGGGACTACTGCTTCATCTAATTTCTTTTTAACCTGATCGTACATGGGACTGCCCTTTACTTTCGTTTCATCTGACATGATTCTCGTAAAGTGATTTGGGCCGATGCATACCAATGTAATGCCGTTTTGCAAATGCGTGATGGGGGTAAGGAGGTTCTAGTGCGGTGGTACAGGTAATATTTTTTTCCTTAGTACATGATTCGAAAATAAGAAAATTGAGAATAATGACTGGTTTGAAGTACGAAAAATAAAGAGAGCTTCAGTACGCACATACTGTAAATAAAAATTCCCAGTACGCCGGTGCGGAAAACCTCTTCACTCCTTCAACGCGTCCCATGTCTGATTTTGCTTTTAACTCTCTAAGTGCCACATTTTTGACTGAGTTAACAGCTTTCATCGGACAACTTTGTGCGTAATACGCATTGCGCCCAGGGCGCCAAGCAAAGCTGTTGACCTGGACTTTTATATTAACTCATTCCATACCAGTCCTTATATTTCCGTATATTTACCTAGATTTAAGACGACAATTGCATATTTAAATTCTTCATGAAAAGAGCTTTCATTCAAGTACCAACATGCATATAGTCTTCAGTCGGTGGTTCTGGCACTGCCTGGCAAATCATGCTGCAGCTGCCACAAGGGCAGCTGCAGCATGACTTGCCAGGCAGTGCCAGAACCACTGACCACGACCTGTCACCATAGTATGCAATGAGTGGAACTCACTTCAGGCAAGCTACGTGAACGAAAGGTCTTTTTACAAGGAACATGAATCTGGCACCCTTATTATGATTCAGAGCAGTTGGTGTTAAGTACATATTGTCTATTGTGTAGATGTCTCGTTATTTTTATTTAATGATCTTATGTTTTGCTTTTATCAGTGTATCATTTTATGTATCATATGTATTATTTTATTTCTCCAAATATGGGTTTTTCAATAAAGTTATTATCATTAAGTGGTTCGACTTGAGTCGCGGTTGGCGCTGAAAGTGTTAAATCTCGTGGATTAACTTTTATAAGTGTTGCAGGGTTTTTTTGTTTGATGCCCCTACTTTCAGTACTACCTTGACATTTTTAGGCCCGTGGGCTTTCACTGTGAACATTTTTTTATGTCTGTGTGCAAAACAAGATTTTTTCTTCTCTTATTTAGTCATTTTGTTGTTTGTTTGTTCGTTTATTCTTCTTGTCTATTCTCTTTGGGTGGTATGGAAGAGTGTATAATAATACATGTTGGCGCGCATTAACGCGGGGAAAGAGGATGCTCGTGCGTTTCCCCTCTTTCTGCAAAAAAAAGGAGCATCCAAAGCTGCAGGGAGACATTTCCTGACTGATTTTTAAAAATTGTTTTGTGCAAGAACTTTGTATCGGAAAAAGCCCCGAGGTGATACTGGTATATAAGTGAAATTACAAATCATCAGTAATAAATTCTCTGTACGTATAAATCTGCGTCAGCAATTTGGCCAAAACTAGTGAGAGCATGTGGGTTAATTCACTGGATCAACGAAATTTAATATGATTTTTGTTTGCCATGACAAGCAGTTTGACTGCACAGGCTAAGTGCACTCGTACTTTACACATAAACATTTCTTGAATGAAATTGGAGTTGTTCTTATTCTTGTCTATGATACAGGATAGGGCATTGTCGGGTATTAAACGTAAATAACCGGGTAACCGAATTTCGGCTATAGCAATACCGCATACCCGACACACACACACACACACACACACACACAGACACACACAGACACACACACACACACACATATGTATATATATGCACACGTAAGTGCGGGTAGCATTGACGGGGCGGTGAATCATAGAGACATTCCGTGCTTGGCGTCCACCAGATACACACATTTGGTAAGTATTTAATGACTGCAGTGGTTTGCTGATAAGATGTGGTACTCAGTCACGTAAAAAATGAGACCAGAACTCAACATTACCAAGTAGTATTGGGGCCGTAGATATTCTTAGTAGTGATGTTCTGTCTGATTTACATGAATGAATGACCTTTTTTGCGACTGCACCATTTCATACATATCCATGGTAATAATTTGTTGATGACAAAACAAAACAAAAACAAAACAAAAAAAACAAAAAAAAAAAACAAAAAAAAAAAACAAAACACACACACACAACCCAAAAATACAAAACAAAACAAAAAACAAAAACGAAAAAGACAAAAAACAAACAAACAAACAAACAAACAAAACAAAACAAAACAAAACAAAACAAAACAAAAAACAAAAACAAAAAAACCCAGTCGACATCCTTTGTAACGATAATGTCTAACTGGTTTGGGATAATTTAGTTTATTTTGAGATTTTGTTATATTTCGTTGTACATATATGTTGTCTGTCTCAATTGTAAAAATGTATATATATCATCATGGATCACGCTAATACTGAATATACATTGCATGTGTATGTTTGAATAATGCTCTGGGCCTACGTGTTCATGCTCAGTCATATAACCGTGCAGGGCTGACCCTCTCTGATGCCCATGAAATGCAATCTCTTATAGAGGTTGACTCTTTTTGTGTGTCTGTTTGTAGTAACTGAATTGTCTGGGGAGGTCTCAACCAAATGTCTTTGTTAAGGGTCTACCCCACAGAGGGACCCTGTGTTTTCGGGTTGTCTGTCCGTCAGGATGTGCACATTCTCGTTATCGTGATATTTACAGTACGCCTCCATGTATTTTGTTCAAATTTGGCAATATGCTGATCTTACCTGGCAAGATAAACTGATTATATTTTGGTGTCACCATAGCCTAATTTGCGCAAATGGGAGCTTAATTAGATGTTCGTTAGGGCTCGTTACCATGATATCTCCAGAATGCCTCCATGTGTTATGCTCTAATTAAAGTTTGATAGGAACAATTAGTACAATATCTCAATTATGCATACTTTTAGCTCCTGCCCGTATGAATATGTGCATGTAGTTAGTACTTGCTTACTAGTAATCACCATTTACTGTTTCAGCACGTCCAGTTACTTTTGACTAAATTTATCAGTATGGGCTGCTCTAAGTGGCTGATACCGCAAGATGGTCACGTACAGTTACTTTGGACTTAATTTATCATAATACTAGGCTGCTCTAAGTGGCTGATGCTGCAAGATGGTGACATCCTATTCATGTTTTTTTCCCTGGCGGAGCCTTCAGTCGACGGTTTAGCCTTCGCGTTTATGGTATCGCTAGTTTGAGATGCCATCTGTACTGAGAAATCTAAGTTGTCGTTGAATGGTCATTTGATTTGGCCTCACACCGGAAACAATATGGCAGGCAGAAAAGAACCCCTCGCTGAACATCCCAAAATAATGTCAGTCATCAGCGCAGAGGTTGTTGCAAATAGGCAAGGGTGGGTATTTGTGCCAAAGTATTTTCATATACTGACTTGTCCCACCAACGCGCTTTGAATTTCACGTACTGTAACTCTATGCAAGGTTAGCTGATAAAAGAAGCTTATACTGTGGTTAAGTGTATTTTTATTGCAATAGATCTAATAGTGAATTTTATATTCTGTATAATACTGATAGTATAGATACAGATTTTCGAGAGAAGAGCGCAATGATACGATATGAAATTAAATGAATGATCACGATGTTTCTGCACCGTGCATACGCTGTTCTGTGCACCCTTGAAAGTGTCTCGATATGCCGCTGGGGGTATCAGCGGCAGATCAACAAGATAAAAAAAAATGTCGTCTGTCATATATACTTGTGATGGTTCCACTGCAGCGCAAATTTTGGAAAAATTAGCGTAAGGAGAGTATGAACTGAGACCGGAAGAAAGCTAGCGTTTTGTTCAAGTAAGGGAGGATGTGGGGGACTATGTTTCTCCACTGGAAAATAAAAACACTGCCAGGAAAACACGATCTGACGTCGAACTCTTTCACCGCTACCTGGCATAACAAAAACACGAGGGATTATAAATCCAGACTTTTTATAATCCACTTTAGAGAAGAATCATAGGATAAAAAATCGTCCTGATGTTTTTCTTGTTTATTGATTTTACCAACACGATTTCGTACTCGTTGTTAAAAAAAAAAAAAAAAAAAAAAAAAACAACAACAACGACAACAACAACAACAACATGATAATCTATACATACTGTTCCTCTCACTTTGTTTTTGATCTTGTTCTCCTTGTATATATTTTGTTCTTTGAATTTTTCTTAAGGGGTAGCACCTTTGAGAGAGCTTGACAAGGATCAGGACTTGCTTATTTAGGCAATAGCTTGCAAGTTTCATTAGGTTTGAGCCCAATGTGCACCTAAAATGATTATAACTCGGTCTTAATCACCGAGTGATTTTTTGGAGTTGGCGAGAAGTGGCAGGTGCCGGGCTAGAAGTGATAGAGCTTAGTTGTTGTGAGCATCATATCAGAGCATGTGCAACACTCGCTTTGAAAGTTACAGACCCAGTTGTATTCTGAGCGAGAGACTGTCAAATTGAAGAGTACAACAACGTTTCCGCTGATTTCAGCTGCCTTCAAATGTGGAAAAGAGGAATTTGGATTTAAGGGAAACTGCTACCTGTTCAACAGATCTTACGTCACTTGGCATGAGGCGCAGGAGTTGTGCATTAGGAAGAACGGCATGTTGACTGATATTAGAGACTCGGACGAACAAAATTTCATTAATGGTAATTTGTTTGTTTTCTTTTTCACTCATTCGTTCATTCATTCATTCATTCATTCATTCATTCATTTGTATGGCATTGTCTTGTTACCTTGCCTCCAAAACAAACCAAGTTCCGGAGTAGAAAAAAAAACACCCACAGCTTGGGTCTGATTTGGAGGCAACTTGTAACCGGCCCCCCGCCCATAAACTTGTCCGCAGGAACCAGAGGATATATCCTTTTGCTCAGGAAAAATCTGCAGCTGATTTGTACAATTTTCTTTTGGGCTTTGGTGGCGGTTTTGTGTGCTATACATACTTGCTGTTGTTATGCTTTTAAAATGAGCTGACAAAATTTCTATTGCAAGCTGGTGTTATCTGACTTGGTATTTAGAATTCTGATTTATTTTCTTCAGTGTAAAGTATAATTTTTGACCAAAATAAAATTTGCGTAATGTCGACTCTGTCAAAGATATGCATCTTCGTGTTTAAGCAACTCTTAAGAAAATGAAATTCCTGAACATTTATAGCGTGAATTCCAACCACTGTAAACAAATTCGATTTATTATGACTTAAGTTCAAAATCTGACCCCAATTGCTCTATTGGCATTGTTCAATATAAAATGTTTCCAGAGATAGACCAATCATATCAAATATGTTTTGTCCTCATGTCCATCTGCCGATTGGCATGCGCACAGGTTAAAGTTGTAAAATTTGATTTCATTACGTTTTGATCGATACTGAACATCTGAAATGTCCATGGATTATTTATTAAACGTTATTTTACAAAGTTACATGAGCTTGAGCAGAGAAACAAAAATAAACAGTCGAGTCTTTATACATTTTATGTCCATATATAGTAATTGTCATATATATGAAAAAAGCTGTAATTTGCCTTGTAACACAACGCCTAGTGGTGGCCACAGTCATTCTGTTCAGTGAAATATCAACAGGAGTTGACTTCTGCCTCATTGTCAGCCTAGGTGCAAGTTGGGAGGGGCAGCCGCAGGTGCCAGTACTCTGGTACAAGTGATGATTTTGCCGTAGTGCAAGGTATGGAAAATTACAAAATTTAGAAATAATGGCTGGTACGAAGTACGGAAAATAAAGGACCTTCCAATATGCTAATAGATTAGAGGAAAGCCCAGGATTCCCATACGGAAAAACCTCTTTACCCCTCCCACCGTGCCACGATAATTATAAAGTATACAATGACTTCTTTTGCTGTCACTGTCCAATTATTTTTTAGATCACATGAAATGAACTTGAACAGAACTCGACCAACGACCGCTATTTCATTACTTTTCAGACCACATAAGCACAAACTCATGGATTGGTCTGCATGATATGTTTCAAGAAGATAAGTTCCAGTGGCTTAGTGACAACAGTGAGGTCAGTTCTTTACACAACACTCAGTTTTTGTACTCAAATGTTAAAAATTCGACATGATGACTTAACTAAATATTATATTAACAATGCAATGCAGTACTATCTACCCTTCCAAGAGCGACAGGGTGCCTCTCAACTATAATAGCCGAATAATTTGCTGTATATTCCTTGTAATTATTAGAATCCACGCATTTCTCTCATGAGGTCTATTGCTCATTCTCTCATAATGTATCTGCTTTGTCGCAAAATTATATATATATATGTATATATATATATATATATATATATATATATATATATATATATATATATATATATATATATATAGAGAGAGAGAGAGAGAGAGAGAGAGAGAGAGAGAGAGAGAGAGGAAAGCTATGCAAATAGCATGTTTTATGTTGAACCAAGTATTGGAGTGTGTGCAAGTGACAGTCAATTGTTCCTCACCGCAGGAGGGCGGGTGGGCTGCAGGGCTGATTACGCGATTATGTATTACAATGAAAACTATTAAATAGCAATTAAAAGCTTGAAATTTTGACAACTTATAGAAAGGACATTCATCTTGTAAGAACCGTTAAAGTCTCAAAATCGGCCATGCAAAGGTTTTTGGTGTCTTACCTGTCCTCAAATGATCAACCACCGAACCAGAGTTCTGGGACTTATGCCAGTGAAATTCGAGGTCACGTTTCGGTGCATCATGCACACATTGTTCAAGCAACAAATAGTAAGTGCATTTTTTTTCATATGACGTGACATGTTGGGATAAATATTATAACTTTTATGTCAAAACACTCTATTAACGACCCTATTTTTTCCAACGAAAGATTATTTTTCCACGCTAACACTAGCTAAGAAGGACTTGTCCTCTTGGCGCTGCTAATCTTGTCACCAGAATTTCCATGAATCAGCATCAATTTCCTCAGACATGACTGGCTTTAAGTTTATTTGTTTGTCTACTTGTATGCTTGTTAGCTTGTGTACAGAGTTTAGTTCCAGGATCAAAATGTTATGTTTACCGTAAATATTATCATTAATGCAACATGTATAAAAGTGTGCTTTCTAATACCAGTGTTACCTGTTCGCTCGATCTTGTAATCATGGCCGTCCGCTAAGCAGTTCTGGTTAGTATAGCGAGAAATAACAACAACAACAACAACAACAACAACAACAACAACAACAACAACAACAACAACAACAACAACAACAACAACAACAACAAAAACAACAACAACAACAACAATGTATTTGGAAAACTACCAGGTTACAACAGGGGCACCAATAAAACGGGGTTATTTGGTGCGTCCATACATTTCCTTTGAATCAATTTGTAAAATACAATAATTGTTACCCCCTCCCCACACACACTAAATGACATGCTGCTCTGCCTCTTAGCATCGGACTACCTCTATGCATGCAAGAAGGAACTTTGCAATACATCCATTCAAACTCCTTTTCAGAGTTCATAGATGTACTTAATGAGTGAGGATATCTGTCTATCATCACTCTTTCATTACATCTGTGACATCTTTTTTTTAAATCATGACCATAATAACAGTTTTAGAACTTAATAGGTTCAGTTTGGTTAAATCATGGAAGTTTGTTTTTCCAATTACTTTCTTTCCTTCTTTCTTTCTTTCTTTCTTTCTTTCTTTCTTTCTTTCTTTCTTTCTTTTTCTTTCTTTCACTCTCATTCTTTCTCTATCTCTTTGTTGCTTTGCAACCAAATTTGTCTGGAGTTTTTCTCAAACACTATTAATCTGAAAACCACCAAACTGGCATGGTGACTGACCTATCGGTGAAATTATGTTTATCTTTTGGAATAGTCATGATGTTTATAATTATGCAAATTCAGGGCAATTAAAATAATAAAAGCTCCATATCTTTCAAACTATTGCAGATAGAATCAGAATTCCAATGTGCACTGTAGGCTAGTGATAGCTGCCGAAATAATGGACAGTAAATGAAAGATGTAGAATTTTAAATTATGCTAATTAGGACTATGGAAAATTTAAAAGTTGAATATCTTCTCCACTATTACTCATGTACATACTAATGTCATTTCAACTTCACATTATATAATTGTGGTAAAGCCACATCCAATGAACCACAAACCAAAGTTGTAGGATTTTAATTTATGCAAATTAGGTGAATGTGTAAAACTTAAATCTTGAATAGCTTCAAAACTAAGGGGCACTTACTTGGCCACCAGCCACAAAAATGATCTCAGAGTCAGCTAAGCCGGCCCCGATATAAATTTGCCTTCTGAATAATATTACAGTACACAGTACCTGCTGTTTAGACCACCCTATCAGCCAAGCAAAAGTGGTCATATATACATGTAACAGGTGGTCCTAAATTGCAGGTAAATCTACACAGAAGTTAGACTGTTGTGCCATAAGAAATGTGGTGATACAATAGTGGTCTTAAATTGCATGTGAACTGTATCTTTGAGACCAGGACTTGCACAGTCTTTGTCCCAGTTGAACTTGGGAGGGGTTTGCAGGGTGTTCAAAAGGTTTTAAAGTGCCTGACACTAGCTACAAAGTTGTGGGAACCCTATAGTTAACCCAGGTGAGCAATATAAATCACTTTATCACATCATCAGTCGAGATGCTGACCTGGGTTTTATGAGATGCGAGATTAGGGATCAAATCAGCAGCCTCGTTCTCAGTTGCATGGCTGGGCAGTGCCCATGTAAACAAAGACGCATGGGCACATCTTAGTCCCTGCTATTTGGGAGCGTTGAGGTGTTATCATCTCAAAATGGATGTATATTTACCCAAACATATCATGTTTAGTATTTCTCTGTGGTTACGACGTTGAATAACAGTTTCTGATGTGCTCACTACTGAAATTAGAGATAAAAAAATTACAAAATAGGGCATAATTGTATTTCCTATGACCCTGCCAAATCCTGGTTTCATGATTTCTGTACAATTTCAAAATGTATTGTATGCTGTTCCATCATTCTCTGTAGAATGATGCAAAACTGGATGAAATACTGGCTCAGCATCCAGCAAAGGTGAATGCTTGTTTCTTGTTACCATGGGAATGGCGGCCATCTTAAGTGAACATCCAATCACAGAGCCCTTGTGCCCATGGCACCAGGCAAAATGACCAGCCCTCTGTTTATTCATCTCTCAGCTTCGGATCACAGGGAAGGGGTGTGATAAGTGATTTACCACTTATATAACAGTCTATGCATTTATTGGGTTACGATTAATGGTCATTTCATGAGCATCCTGTCACCCAACATCCCACTGAAGATACAAAGATGCCCATTTGGAACACCCACCAACCAGATACTGCTCTGGCATTTTAATTTCAAAACAGATCCATGACCCTTTCACGCTGTAATTTGACCAACAAGTGTTCATGCTTTTCAAGAGGGTATAAATTTGGGCTGAGTTGGGTTAAATTTTCAAAATACAAGTGGTCTAATTTGAATAACGGAATAGTCCATTTTATCGGAAGTAATGGGGGTTTAGAACAACTGATAAAATAAAACTTTCTCTGTAATTACATAGATTAGGCCAAGTTTCATACTTATTGATATTTTAAGTTGTGAAAAAAATATTTTTGAGTATTCTAGGGCAAATTATACAGATTTGATCAAAATTCAAAGGGCCCTACCCCTTAAATATAGCATTTTGGGGTTCCTTCCCTTTTTGGCTGAAAGGTGGACACAGGGTTGTTACTATCCCACCTCCCCCATTGGATTATGGATGTGTATGCTTTGGCAGTGCATGCTAAGTGCAAATTGCCGTGAATAGACCCCATGTTACAAAAGTGGAGCTTTGTAGAAAACGTGGATTTTTTTTGCAAAATGGCGGATTTTAGAGGTTAAAGTTCAAAGTCAGGTCACAAGATTACTTCTTTCTAATTTGGACCTAAATCTTACTGCTTGCATCAGGAAAGTATTTTTGCAGTAGATGGCAAAATATTTTGTCATCACATTGCTTGTACAAAATTTGATCAAAATACATGTACATGACTTCGGGATATTTGGGTGAGAATGGCTGACAGGTCAGAAATGAAATGGACATTTTGGATTACCATGGCCCTATAATTACACTGGAAATAAACCATAATGTGGATTTATATCTGTGGAAAGAGGACATATAAAGGTAAGAGATCATAACACATCTTTTGTACCACTTTTTAAAAATTTCTTATTTGTATGTGATACCAGTTAATAACATGGCTGCCATGTTGGAATTTGTACATCTTGGGTGATGACTCGGCCTAAGGCTTAGTTTGGAACCGAGGCTTGCTGGTAGCCAAGCAATCTCATCCATGTCTCAGCATTTCGACTGCATGGACATATAAACGAGGTCGTTTATATGTCCATGATCACATCTTGTATAGAGTACAAGACTGAGCAGCCAGCACCAGCTCTGGAAGCAGAGGTTAAAATGTGCTGGGTGCCAGCTCATTTGAACACCCTGAGTTAACAGTCTTAAGAGTCTGTTTTTATGGCTAAACATGCATGTGCAGCATGTACATCAAACCAGAAAAAAATATGTGGTCTTGGATTTTTTTTACCATCCCCTACTAGCTGCATTGACCACCCATCGCCAAGTTAAGGCAGCTTTTGACTAGCTCTGTCAACACAATACAGCAACACAACCAATGACCCAATTTACCATTTACACCTCCATGCAGTTAACAGTGGTTGGCATGTTTATGCAGTGGCCCAACTTCTAGTAAAAGATCACAAGTGGGACTCAGATATACTGGATAGACTGTACCCAGGGAAAGGGACGAGGGAGGGGGATGTCACAGTACATCAGCACAGGAAATAATTTTGCCATAACAAAGTACAGAGAATAGGAATATTCCAACATAATGGCCAGTATGAACATATATGATGATCAGAAAAAGAGGGCTTCCAGTTCACTGGTATGGGAAACACATTACCCCAGTATGCCGGCGCTAGTAAGGAAATACCCTTACCCTCCCCCCCCCCCCCCACCTCCAACACACACACTTAATGACATGCTACTCTGCCTCTCAGCAGCCTGCATACATGCATGACTACCTCTATGCATACTAGAAGCAACTTTTTGCAATATATCCATTCAAACGCCCTTTCAGAGTTCATAGATGTACTTGATGGGTGAGCATATCTGTCTGTCACCACTCTTTCAGTGCATCTATGACACCTTTTTTTTTTCAATCATGATCATAATTACAGTTCTAGAACTTCAACGCGTTCACTATGACTAAATCATAGAATTTTGCTTTTCCAATCTCTCTCTCTCTCTCTCTCTCTCTCTCTCTCTCTCTCCCTCTCTCTCTTTCTCTCTCTCTCTCTCTCTCTCTCTCTCTCTCTCTCTCTCTCTCTCTCTCTCTCTCCAACCATATTTGTCTGGAGTTTCTCTCAAACACTATTCTGAAAACCACTAAACTTGCCATGGTGACTGACCTCTTGCTTAACTGATTGATTGTGTTTGGCAAATTGACCTCGCAAACCAGATTGAAAAAAAAACAAACAAAAAACAAAACAAAACAAAACAAAACCAAAAACAAAAAAACAAAAAAAAACAAAAAAAAAAAGACACCCCCCCGAAAAAAGCAGTCAGCAGTGAGTTACAAAGTTGGTTAAACTGGAAATATCACTACACGTTTTCATGGGGGGCGGGGGGGGGGGGTCTGGACGCTGGTACAAATAATAATTTTGCCCTAGTACAAGGTACAGAAAATGAGAAAATGAGAAAATGTACAAGTAATGGTTGTTACGAAGTACAGAAATTAAAAGGGATTCCAGTTTGTGCGTAAAGCAAATAAAAATGCCCAGTACGCTAGTACGGAGAGCCCCTTACCTCCCGCCCCACCCCTTTTCAAGTACCCGGGAAAGAACCTGGGGGCAATGTCTTAATTTGACCATTATTTTGCTCATCTAATCTAGGCCACTTGTTTCCAAATGACCTCTCACTTTTGCGTACATGGGTATTTCGTGATTTGGAATAATTTAAACGTGATTCCCGTGTCTAACCAATGAGGCTAAAAAAAATATAGGCTCCTTGGTCCAACCATGGAGGACAGAGACTCGAGGAGGGGAGTCTCTGGGTTTCAAACAACCTTGTTTGGAATAAAAAGTGTCATAATCCAATTAATTGGTGTTTTTGCTTTGATCTTACTTGATGGGTCGAGTTATTAGTGAGATCGTTATCAGCGGCCGACTCTGCCCTCCTTGGCCTAACTGTTGCAGTTTTCTCTGCCTCGCTCATCTTGCATAGCTCATGGATTTGATCAGTGGACGGCAACATATCGGCTATAGTGACCGTAGCCGTGGCGACGCTGCTACGTGTGTTCTGATTGGCCAAAAGTAAAGGCACCTGTCTGTCTGCATCAACAATGCGGCCAGCCCTTTCCATGATTCATGAATCACGAATAGGCCTACTGGATAGTGTTTCCTCAATGCAGGTTATCATTTGATCTGAAGATCCAGTGGACTTTTAATCAAAATGAATTTCCAAAGAATTTGAGTAAACATTGGAACTGAGAGCAGCGGGAGTAAATAAGAAAAGTGGCAGGCAGGCATTCTATAAGCTAGTTTAGCCAAGCTGTTGACATAAGTATATGAGATGAAATGACTGACGGATAAAACAAATCCACATAATAGCGGTACAGACAGGAATCACACATTATTATTATTATTATTATTATTATTATTATTATTATTATTATTATTATTATTATTATTATTATTATTATTATTATTGTTGTTGTTTTGTTGTTGTTGTTGTTGTTATTATTATTATTATTATAATTATTATTATTATTATTATTATTATTGTTATTATTATTATTATTATTATTATTATTATTATTATTATTATTATTATAGGGTTTAGCCTATTATTATGAAAGTAATAAATTAATAGATCTACCAAGGGTATATAGGCCTAGTTGATGTGCCTATACTCGATATGTTCCTATTCAGACTCAGAAATCCTTTATTCGACCATAATGAACAAAATACAAATTAGGCCTATTGTTGACAGGGTGGGCAAGAACACTGTTATTATCACTTGCTAATCTTTCTGTATATGTGATGAGTTGCCGGTCTCTGAACTGTGAAATTTGGTGCAACGATGTCTAGCTCCCTTGCCGGCGTCTCTGTTCTGAGGGTCAACTCATATTTGGGTTCTTAATGCTAAGCAAAAAGCAGACTTTTCAGAGAACGCACACATTTTAATATTCGCAGAGGCCCTAGCTTTTTAGATTTTTCATAAACTGATTTCATGTTTTTAATAATTATACAAAAGAAGAAAAAAGTTTGCCCCACTGTCCCGCTCCGAACTTGATCAATATCAATGAGGAGTTTTCAGGTGTTGCCACCTGGGAAAAAACATAGCTCGGCCATATAGACTTCTACCTAGGTCTACATGTATGAGACATCTTTCCTTTGATCCTGGAGTTTAGGACCCACATACCCTTTTTTGAGACTGCATTTTGACGAAAGTTTGAGGTGGAGGGGGGGGGGGGGAGGAGGAAGGGCGAGAGAGAGGAGGGAACATACGCTCTGTATAGACCTAGGCCTACAATCTAAGCCAATCTAGGATGGTAAAGCGGGACCCTTGTTTCATTTTCATATAAATTTTCAGTTTCCACTTCGGTCATGCATGGCTCTCCTAGTATGGCTGTACAGACTAGGCCTCCCAAAGGTTCCTCTGTATAGCTTTCAGAACTCCAAAAGAATCCATCAGTATGGCCAGGGGAGGTTGGGGGGGGGGAGTATTGATGATAACCCAGGCACTAAATACAGGTCACAATTTGGCGAGGTTTTTTCTTTTTTCTTTTCTTTTCTTGTTTTCAAGACAGCGTTCCATAAAGTTGGTTTAGCTTAAACTGATACTCTAATTTTGCGCAAAAAACTAGCAAAGGAAAAATTGAAATGAATTTGATATGAAGAAACATTAAAGTTATGCTTACTGCATGTACGCATGCACTCCTCATACGTTACCTGTTATTTTAAAGTTCCAGGAACTCTGAGTAAGGTTCCCAGGAACTTTGGTCTCAATTCCTGAGACTTAAGTTATATTCCTGGGAATTTATAATTATATTCCCAGGACTTAAATATGTTCGTGGGAACTTGCCACTATGTTCCTGGGAACTTGCCACTATGTTCCTGGGAGCTTACCACTATGTTCCTAGGACTTCGCTACATTCTCAGGACCGGCCTTATGTTCCCAGGAACTCGCTTATATTCCCAGAAAATTGCCTAAATTCCTGAGAATTTATTAATATTCATAATGCCATAACTCAATTATGAGTGTAGTAATATTGATAAAATTGTGCCAATGTACCACAAGAACCCATCTTTACACACTGTCCAAATTTGGTGCTTCTACCCTGAGTTGAACTGGAGATATATTTATGGGGCAAAATTGTCCGAATGGAATGGATAATTTATTTTGGAATGACTATATTATAAACTATAAAAGTTAAAGTGTTCAGTGCATTAATTCCGTTAGCTCACATAAATGATGTATATACATGCATAATATAATAATATAAACCTGCTCTTGAAAAAACTTGCACGTGAAATTCTGAAAATCCCAAATTACTTCCTTTATCAAGTTGTGACATTTTCGATCAAGAAAAGAAAACAGTAAAACGACAAAACGCTAATACGAATACAAGAAAATGCGAGTGCAAAAACACGACATAATTTTTGTCGTATTTTCGAGGTGGAGATTTCGCATTTTCGTCTTCGTGGTTTTTACTTTAGTGTTTTTGCATTCGTGCTTTCTTGTTTTAGATCAAGGAAAGAATACAGTGAAACAAGAAAACGAGAAAACGCTAATACGAAAACACGAAAACGCGAATGGGAAAACATGAGATATTTTATGTCGTATTTTCGCGGTTGTGTTTTCGCATTTTTGCCTTCGTGTTTTATATTTAGTGTTTTCGCATTCGTGTTTTCTTGTTTTCACTGTTCTGTTTTCTTATTTTCTTGTTTTCGCCTTCGCATTTTTTTGGAGAGAAAAAAAAAATTTAGTTTGCACTTTTGTGCCACTATAAGGAAAGGCTTTGGAGCATTCTTCCTGGAAGCAGCAAGACGTAGCCAGTATTCGGTGCTACCAGGACTTGCAGATTTAAATGCAACGGTCATTTGTCCCTCACCTTCGCAGTGTATTGGTCACTTGGGTGTCAGCCATGGCAAATGGTCTCCAGAAGTGTAACACAAACGGGGTCACGTTGTGGACAAGATTGTCCTGAGACCACATTAGCAAACTCAGACACCAACATTATTTTACTCACATGTTAATAAATTTCCGGCTAGCAGGTGCTAGCCATTTTCACCCTAGTCTGCTTTGGCGTTCATTTATCTGCAAACAAGCAGACATAGTTTCATTGGGCAAAATTATTGGTATTGTTTAACGTGATGTCCCGTGAGAACACACACACACACACACACACACACACACACACACACACACACACACACACACACACACACATATATATATATATATATATATATATATATATATATATATATATATATATATATATATATATATATTATGTTCGGAACGAGCGGGACTCGAACCTGCAACCTTTGGCACCAGTCGCCTAGCTGAAATGGGAAACGCACATATCCACTCGACTTAATCCCCATTCCAAAAAAGAATGGTTCAATGGAGGTAGTTACGTGCGAGTGCCATATCAACACGGTAATGCAGTATATTCACTGAGTCGGCATTTATTTCCAGAATCGGGGACTTAAATCCACCAGCATAAAGGAAATGCCGAAAATATATATTTTATGTTCGGAACGATATACATATATATATATATATATATATATATATGTGTGTGTGTGTGTGTGTGTGTGTGTGTGTGTGTGTGTGTGTGTGTGTGTGCACAACAGTTTTTAACATAAGATAAAAGCAATTATGTCAGCTTTTTTCAAGCAGTAAATAGCCGCATTTACTCTCACATTAGACTGAGTGCGTGCAGTTTTTATCCGTTTACCTTATTTGCCGACGGGTATTGTCCTCGTCATATCCGCCCTTGCGGACGTGATAACTTTTAAACAAATTGATCCCTAGTCATGAAACATGCACTATGGAAGCATGTCATGGCAAGCTCAGACGAGTTGGACATTCAGTGGCCTTGACCTATTTTCTAGGTCACCAGTGGTCAAGACGTTGGCGGACGTGGGGTCTTAACAGCATTCGCCCGTTATATGTTAGACTAGCTCTGCTGAGCTATTGCCTGCTAAGACAGACTAAGTTAAGCTATCATCACTCTGTGGAGCGCAGTCAGACACACGGAACAATGGTCTGTTTCGCAGGCAACTGAGCTAAGGTCTTAGAGCTTATACGATCCACCATGTCCGTCCATGTGTCTGTCCATAAACTTTATATATTTTAAACAGGGTTGTGCCTTAAATTAATGCCTCGTATATATATATATATATATATATATATATATATATATATATATATATATATATATATATATATATATATATATATATATATATATGTATTACACACTACACAACATACTGTCATTAACACTAAGATTTGACATCTAAAGACGATACATAAAGATGCAGTACTGCCAAGACATAAATTTGGGATATGACTGAGAGATCATGTTAGGCAGGAAAAGTAGATGGGTACCTGACTTCAAAATTAATAAATGATGTATGAATTATTCCATGGTTAAACAAGCATAGATTTATCTAGGATTGGAACCCACGTGGTCATGATAATGGAATGCTACATTAAAAAAAATTAATTTTTCCATGGATATAAAACATATATTCATATAGAATTGAAATACACCTGGGCATGATAATTGAATACTGTAATTCAAATTTTCTCAACTTCAGCTTTTTATTTTTGTGAACAAGATACAGTACACGGTTTTTAAATTAACTCCATTGGCCTTCAGCGTTTATAAAAGGCATGAAAAATCGACGTTGCTATAGATATTGGTGGCACCACTAATGCTATTATGAAATGTATATAGACCGAAATGTAAAAAAGTGACATGCACACAAAGTATTACGAGAGATATAGACTGAAATGTGTTGAAAACACATAGATCCAGTATTTCGAGAAAGAATAAGAGTAATAACACACTGTCAGAAGTACCACAAATATGTATCGTGTGCAAGTTTGATACTGCATTATATCGATGGCCTTCACTTTATTTTCTTAAGGTCGCGGAGGGAATACATTTCCGCAAACGATTTTCAACTAGGCTGACTTGTCATTCAGCTAAACTTATAGGATGGTCATTTATACTTCGTCCGTCCAAAATTTACATTTATGACTTCTCTAAAACTGTCAGCCAGATCCACTTCAAGCTTGGTAGCAATGTGGTTTGAGTGGGTCTCCACCATGTTTATTTATAAGGTCGTGCTGCAGCGATTTTTGGATTGTGTATGATTTTTTTTTGGGGGGGGGGGGGGCAAAATATTAAAAAATCGCAGAAACCTCTTGGCCACTTGCGTTGAAACTGCATAGGGATACTTCTGGGGATCTCTAGACCTTAATATGTTCAACAGTTGGTGCAGCGCAGTTCCTATTTTTGGAAATCAGCGCGCAGCGCCTGATTTCCCTCATTATCTTTAGATAATATACTGCCTCAGACGTTACCTAAGAGGGACAAGGAGTACTGTGCAAAGTGCACAGTATTTTCTGCTCCAATTGGGGATGTTGCTGATGAGAGAACCCGATAATTTGGTCATACCTTTGCCGTTACATGTCTCTGAGGCAGAAGCAATGACACATGTAGCAATATATAACGCGTTTTTCTTAGCATTGCCCAGTTCAAAAACACGAACTAACCTAATCAACATGACATCGTCTACATAACTGTCTCTCAAACTGTGCTGAAACTTGGTGAGGATGTGGCCTGTGGAAGGGGTAAACAATATTGTTCACTAGATGGTGACACTTTGGATCCCTGATTTTTAACGACTTTGTCCATTCAGGTATCTGCCGGTTAATGCATGCATTCTTTCTTATTGATTGCCATGTAAGGGGATTTCAATGGAAGCATATTTTTCATTTCTTCTCCAATGCCGTCAACCAGATTCAGTTAAAAATTGGTGGAAGTGCACCTCAGGTGGCTCTCTACCAAGCATGTTCCTGTTTCAGTGATTTTTGGAATTTTTATTATCTCATTCATTCATTCATTCATTTGTTTATGTTGTTAATTTTTGACCAAAACTTTCTCCAAAACAGCTCAGCCAATTGCTTAAAATTTGTATAGAGATGCTTCTGATGACTCCTGACCTTAATTTTTTCAAAAGGTAGCACTGTGATTTTTTTCTGTTTTTTTTTTTACAATTTGCTTGCGTTTTAAAACCTTTTTTTGACTTATTCTCCAAAACTCTCTGCGATGGTGCTGAAACTTAATGGAAATGTTCCTTGTAGAAGGGACAAATAAAGTTGTTTACATGGTGGCATTGCTGTGAATCCCTGATTTTAAATTAACTTTTCAATTCGGGTACTTATTGCTAAATGCATACGGCCCTATTGATTACCATGTTAGTGGATGGGGATTGCAATGGTAATTTACATTATCGACTTCTTATCCAAAACCACTCTCCAGATTCACTTCAAACCTGATGGGGATGTACCTTGGGTGGATCTCTACTAATTTTAATAAAATGGTCACGTTTGAACGATTTTTGGATATTTCATTATTTTTTTAGTTCAATTTTTGTCTAGATCTTAACAAATTTTCCCCGAGACCGCTGGGCCAATTGATTCGAAATTTCTTAAGGAGACTTCTGGGGACATACGGACCTTAATTTGTCCAACGGGTGGCGCTGTGATTTTTCAAATATTTTTTATGCAAAAGTGTGTTTTCGCTATTTTCGACTTCTCCAAAATTGTCTGTCAGATTATGCTGAAACTTGGTGGAAATGTTCAATGCAGAAAGGCCAACCAAAGCTATTCACAAGATGGCGTTACTGTCAATCTCCGACTGTCAATGAATTTTTGAATTCGGGTACTTATTGCTTAATGCATACAGTCCTATTGATTACTGTGTAACTCAATGGAGATTGCAAGGGCAATTCCAAGATTTTGATTTCTCCAAAACCACTCTCCATATTCGCTTCAAACTTGGTGGGGATGTACCTTTGGTGGGCCTTTACTTAGTTTTTTTTTGCAAATGGTCACACTCAAATGATTTTTGGATTTTTTAAGCTCTGACTGACTTGTCAGTCAGCAGAGTTCATAGAGTCTGTTTGTGTCCATCGTCCGTCTGTCCATCACCTGTCTGTCGTTAGGCCTTTTTACATTTTTGATTTCTCAAAAACCATTGCATGGAATGTTTTGATGTTGCACATGGATGTTCGTCAGGTACATCGTTACCAAGTTTGTGAAGGAGATGATGATGCAATAATTTTTCTATTTTTCATGAATTTTTTAATGTATTTTAAATTAAATCCTCATCTCAAGAACTACTTAGCCAATTGCTTTGATATTGCACATAGGGTCACTTTGGATCAAGTAGTTCTTATTTTGGCCACCAGGTGGCGCTGCATTTTTACCCAAAGTTTTAATGAATTTTTGTGTGTTTAGGCTATTTTCGACTTCTTGTTCCTAACGGCTAAGCAGAATTGCTTAAAATTTTATCAAATATAGTTGGACTTTAGGCAATGAAAGTCTGCGAAAATAATGTGAGTATGTTAATTTTTACCAATTTATGGGATTTCAAACTTTACAACTGTGAGCGAGTGGTGTCACTGATTATGTATATATATGTCAATACATTGCATATGTTGAACTATTGCATTTAAATTTTCGATTTCTTTTTGATACTGTAAAAAGCAGATTCCAATCAGCAGAGCACAGGATCATCATGATCCTCTTGTTATGATTTTTTTATGTTTATTTTTGGCGGAATCTTAAAAAATCTCTAAAACAACATGGCCAGTTGATTAGAAATTGCATAGGAACACATGAGGGCAAGGAAGCGGGAGTTACACGGTACATGGGTGACCTTGACCTCATTTTCAAGGACAGAGGGTCACTTAGGTGTATTTAACTCTACAGATAAATACTTGAGAAGTATTTCAACCTGGTCGTCGATGCTTTTCATGATTATGATTCTCTTTAAGCGCCACACTCAGGCAGTACATCAGTGACCTTCACCTAAACCAAGTTTGCAAAATGATCATGCTGTAGTGTATTTTGGATTTTTTTTCATTTGGTAAGCTGAGCTTATGGCATGACCAGGCCTCCATCCGCCCATCATCCACAATTCAATTTTTTTAACTTCTCTAAAAGCACTTCTCAGAATGACTTCAAACTTGGCAAGGATATACCTTTGGTGAGCCGCAAGGAAATTTATTCAAATGGACTCGCTCCAGTGATTTTCAGATACTTTATGAATTTGTTCATTTTTTGACAAAATTAAAAAAAAAATCTTTTCCGAAACCATGAAGCCAATTGCTTTGAAACTCCATAGGTGGAAATGTAGCACGATTAAACAAATATTTTTAATATGTGATGGTACTCTGGATCACTCATTTTTAACGAATTTTTCAATTCCGGCACCTTTGGATTGATGGCTGCATAACTATTGATAACCATGTAAGTCAATTGGGATTGAAATGTAAATTCCCATTTACGGCTACTTCTCTAAAACCATCCACCAGATTCACTTCAAAGTTGGTGAGATTGTACCTCGGGTCTCTACCGATTTTGTTCAAGTGGCCACAGTCTGAAGATTGTATAATTGTATGTCCAGCTCAATTGATAAGCCACAATTTGGTTCTCCGTTTTCACCCCTTGTAGTTTTAATCTCATCTCCAATCAAGGTAGGCCTACTTCACTTTGCACTGTTCGTCAAAGGTCAGCTGAGCACGGGCTAATCAGAACCCTCTTGGGTTTTCTGTTTTGTTTATTTTTGTTTGTTTGTTTGTTTTTTTGTTTTTTGCGTTTTCGGTGTGTTTGTTTTTAGTTCAGCTGATAAGTCAGCCAAGCTCTTAGGAGGGTAGGTCATCCGTCGTGCGTCCGTCGTCCATCCATAATTCTCATTTTCATATTCTTCTCAAAACCATCGCCCAGATTCACTTCAAACTTGGTAGCAATGTACCTTGGGTGGATCTCTGCCAAGTTACTTCAATTGGTCATGCTCCAGTCATTTTGGGATTTTTATGATTTTTTTTTTTTTTTTGTTCTTTTTAGGACAAATCTTAAAAAAATCTTGTACTCTGAAACCGCTCACCCGATTGCTTTGATATCAGACAGGAACACTCCTGGGGACTCCTAGTTTTAAATTTGTTCACCAGGTTGCGCTGCAAATTTTTTTCTATTTTTTTTTTAATGATTTGTTTGTGTGTTATTGCTATTAACGATTTCTCCAGAAACGTCACTCAGATTAAGCTGAAACTTGGTGCATAAGTTCTTTGTGGAAGCGCCAAATAAAATTGTTCACTAGGTGGGAATGCTGTGGATTTTAACGATTTTTTTCAATTCAGGTACTTGTCGGTAAATACACCTTTCCTTTTGATTACTATGTAAGTCAATGGGTTTCTAATGCTAAATCACATTTTTACTTCCCCGAAACCGTCATCCAGATTGACTTCAAACTTGATGCCAATGTACCTTGGGTGGGTCTCTACCAAGTTTGTTCAATTGGTAATGCTCCAGGGATTTTTGAATTTTTTATAAATTTATTTTTTAAATCTTTTTTAGGGCAAATCGTAAAAAATCGTCTTCTCTGAAACCGCTCACCCGGTTGCTTTGATATCAGACGGAAACACTCCTATGGACTCTTAGTTCTTAATTTGTCCACCAGGTAGCGCTGCGATCGTTTTTTTTATGATTTTTTTGTTTGTTATTGCTATTAACGACTTCTCCAGGGCCGTCTCTCAGATTAAGATGAAACTTGGTGGATGTGTTGCTTGTGGAAGGGCCAAACAAAGTTGTTCACTAGGTGGGAATGCTGTGGATTTTAAACGAATTTTTCAATTCGGGTACTAATTGATAAATGCCCCTTCGTATTGATTACTGTTTAAGTCAATGGCCATTCTAATGCTCATTCACATTTTTTACTTTTTCTGTGAAACTGTCAGTCAGATTGACTTTAAAGTCGGTGGTAATGTATCTTGGGTGGGTTTCTTCCAGATTTGTTCAAATGGTCACGCTCTATTGATTTTTGGATTTATTTTTATGAATTGCTTGTTCTTTTTGGGCAGATCTTAAAAAATTGGAAGGGTATATGTACATGTCAGCTGAGCACAGGACAGTCACAGTCCTCTGGTTTGTTTTTTGTTTATAGTCTGACTTGTCAGCAGAGCAGTAAACGCGCGGGCCTGTTGTTTTCAATATATTACTGCAATTGGCAACCGTCATTTCTGCAGGAATTTTCACCATGCGCGGTATATTTTTCAGGCCAATTTCACAAATTGGAATGTCGGAGAACCAAACAACGCTCAGGAAAACTGTGCTGTCATGAGGCCTTACACTCTTCGAGTGAAGGGAAATTGGAATGATATATTTTGCAGACAACATTTTTATTTCATTTGTGAAAAAAATGCAGGTATGTAAAATAAAACTAAGAGAATATGCTCCAGGTTAATATTGTTAAACTAACCTATATTGTTATTTAATAGACGCGATGGAATTTGTGCATTTTAAATTTCAAATGTGATAGAGTATAAAATGTAAGACTGTGTGGGGTGGTATGTTCAGTTATATGGACCTATATAAGGTATGTTGACATATGCGGTGTGTGTGGGGGTGGTGGTGGTGGTGGTGGTGGTGGGTGGCTGGGTGGGCTGTGTGCGTGTATGCGTCGCATTGATGGCTGAGAGGGCGCCAAGATGGTGAAAATATTGCAACTGTAGCATGTGACATCTTTCAGATAGGCAGTTCGTAATTTTAAAAAATGCGTTTGCTTTTTAATGTTTCATTGAATGAATTAAATTTGGTCCATGACTGGTTCCATTTTATTGCTCATACCATGAAAACATATTTTGCAATACGATATATATCTCTTCATTACACTTTGGCCACGCAGAGATAGTCTTACGCCCGGCGTGATGCCACTATTCAGATCGGCCATAAATACGAGGCATACATATCAATTTCACCCACAACTGCAAGCCCGCTTGTCTTACTAACTATAGTCTCGCTTTGCGAGATGCGGGCCGCTGCCTGTGCGGGGAGGCAGGTTTTTACTAGTATCAGGGAAATAAATTAGATAAAGAATACACAGTACATGCAAATGGAAATTTATTCTTGTAACCAACTTGGGCAGCACTAAATGAAGATGCCTTTGATATTTGCAAACTTAAATTTCTCTGAAATACGTTAATTTTGTGAGAGAGGCCTGTCTAGGTGTGTCTGTGACAGTGACATGCCCGTGTGTGGTCCGTGATTGACAGACGTGAACCCCGTGCCTTGTGGCGGGAAATTTATATGTATGTCTCGTATTGGGAGGACGCACACATTATTGAATAAATTAATTATACATAGGCCAGGCCTTGATGCAAACCACAAAGACAAGTGGCATACATGCAATGTACAAGACGACAATGCCGTTTGCTACAGTTGCAGGGACTGGTGGACCATGCGACACAGGGTGGAAAAATTTTACTGGTCATTGTTATAAATTTCATAGAACCGCAGTGAGTTGGGAAAAGGCGCGGGGCTTGTGTAAAGACGTGGGCGCAGATCTCGTTCGCGTCGACAGTGAAGCAGAAAATGAGTTTTTATGGGGTGAGTTGGTGGGTAATTGAGCAGGCCAAGAATAGAAGATTCCAAGCCCTTGCTGTAGATGGCACTGCAGTCATTTCAGGGCTAGGGTTGTGTATTCCCATTACTTTCCATTGTAATTTACAAATAAATAATTTAAAACAGAGACATCAAAATTTCCATCCCAAAACTGTTTATACAGCTGAAATATTCATTTAAACTATGAATCCACAGCTTCAATGGTGACCATTTAATTGTGGGCTACTTTAACATATAAACCAATGGAAATGCACGACTCTGGACCTGATAAATGTTTGTGTATTCAGCTGTGTATAGAGGTTAATACACACTGATAGCTAATTGTGACCTCTCCTGTTGTTCCGCTGTTTCCTACTCAAGTCGCCTAAAAGTGCACGGATGTAAACTACCATGTGATCGAATGTAAGTACAGAAATATAATTTGAGAGGAGAATATTTTTGATTAAGAGTTTAATGTGAGACCTGTCAGGCGAACAACCCACGAAAATGACAGCTGCCGATTTAGTGCTTTTGTTACAAGAAAGGGAAAGAACAACGATATTACTGAATCCCCAGGAAAGTAACAAAGCCCTTCATACCTGCAATAAATATATCTCCCATGATGCATGTAATAACAAATTGACGTTTAAAAAAAAAGAAAAGAAAAAAATCGGATCGGAATTTTGAATGAGGAGGAGACATCTAACTCTGTCCCTGAGTATAAACTAAGTAGACCAGCAGTTTTTGAAAAAGTATGGGACTGCCTGTCTGAATTAATGTTTGGGTCTGCTGACCTAAGGTCGCAGGGCTGATACGATCGCTCAGGTCCATCCGTCCGTCCATCAGTAGACTTCAGGGTTGTGAGCGAGATAACTTTAAAAGTTTTGATGGTAGCCCCATATAACTTTCGGGACATATCATATATATGCAAGTCTAGGTCGAACTTGATAATGAGGTCATGACCTATATTATTGCATAAAATATAGGTCAAAATGTGAAGAATTTGTGGACACTTTAGTGTGTTTAATTTTTGATGGATCTTCATGAAACTTGGTGGGAATGTTACTGAGCCGAAAATTTTGAACGCGTGTGATACTAGTGGCGCCACCTATCGTATTACACGATATTTTAATTCTAATTTTAATTTATTGAGTGAAAACTACCCCTTTACAGCGGGGGCATACGTGGGAAGGGAACGATCCACGGTGCGTCAATAAAACATCATATATATACAGTATAAAAATATATGAGCCAAAAATAGATGAAACATTAAATTCAATATCTCGCAAAAATAATTGAACTAGCATTATGAAATTATTGGCCAATATGCTTCATGGAAAGGGCTACAATGTTATATAATATGAGTGACCATGAGCCATTTTTCAAGGTCACAGGTGATTTAAAGTTGAAAATATATGATTGAAATGGGCCTAGTGTTACAAACTTGTGATGTAGAGGCTTGTGACTTCACAGATACATGATTGATACAAAATTAAATAATGGAAAAACATGTGGCGCCACTGATTGAAATGTGAAACTATGCCCATGAGGTGTAAAAATACATAAATTCAATACCCTGAAAACAAATGAGACTAGCCTTACCAAATCTTTAGAAGCGCTACATAAAAGGCTCAAATTCTTATAAAATAACAGTGACCTTGACATATCTTCTCAAGGTCAGTACATAATGTAAACCAACAGACAGATCTGGAAGAATTTTATTTAATACTAATGACCTTGACGTATTTTGTCAAGGTCATCGAGGCTTTAAAGTTTAAACGTTTTATAATTCAGATGGTCTGGGCATCTATAAATGTTGACATATGTATGCACATGTATATATGTAACATTGCACGTGTATTGTAGAACTACATGTACAA
Source organism: Hermodice carunculata (assembly GCA_964020975.1). NCBI lineage: Eukaryota > Metazoa > Annelida > Polychaeta > Eunicida > Amphinomidae > Hermodice > Hermodice carunculata. Next base: position 72,333,568 of record OZ026624.1, read on the forward strand.
AGCCATGTAATGGTAGAGACATGTTGCGCCACTCAGAGCTTATGATCGTTCATGTCCGTCCGTCCATTTCAAAGACATCCATAAACTTTTGGGTTATGAGCGCGATGACTTTAAAAGTTTTGATGGTAGCCCCATATAGCTTTCAAGACATATCATATCTATGAAAATCTAGGTCTAGTTCGATAATAAGGTCATGACCTATATTATTACAAAAGATATAGGTCAAAATATTATAATTTGTGGACACTGTAGTGTGTTTAATTTTTGATGGCTCTTCATGAACCTTAGTAGAATGTTACTGAGCCGAAAACTGCAGTACTTCTCTAAAAAATTTGCTTTGTTGTTTCAAAATGTTTTCTTATTGCTACATTCATTTTACTTTTAATTGATTCATGAAAGCAGGGCACTAGGCCCATGGGCCACTTGTTATACATGGGGCTTAAGAACACAGATGTTCTTATACCAAACCCCCCTCCCCCCCGACATGTTGCAACGGGTAAATGTTCAGTTGTGGTGCATTTGACTGTCCACCCAACAGAACCACAAAACATGAATAGTGTAAAACGTGTCACATAAAAATTCACCAGAAAAAAAGTAACATATTAGCTTTACCGAACAGCTAAATTGTCATGCCCCTGTTTGTCAAAACAGGCGCATGTGGTCATGAACGATGAAGGCCGCAAGCTACCCTCCGGTGGTTACACTCCATGCTGGTCGGTATCTCATTCTCAGTCTGTGTCTTACTTTCTCCCAGAGTGCTAATTAAAGTGACCAATACACCTGTTGTCTTTGCATTCCTTCTCAAAATGCGATAGGTCTTACACATAAGTTTACTGTCACGTGACACTGTTGTGCAGCTGGCCGGTCAGGACCCCTGGTCATTGGTGATGCACGTTCATGATCATGTACAATTGTCTTTCAACAACAGTTTCACATTTCTGTACAAAAAATATGAATTGGTTTGGCGATGTATACCGTTTTTTCATGTAGCGTACCTCCTGTCTCTTCCAGTAAATGTACAATTCTCTGGGTCGAATCACTGGATCGGGTTGCACAAGATTAATAGCTGGAATGGACCGGGCACTTGGGTATGGCTGGACCTAACCACAGAGGTAAATGAATGAATGAATGAATATATCAACCCGCGACATAATGAGTGAGTCGGTGAACCCACCAATGACCATTTACGCACAGAAACATGGTACCAGTGCAACATGTCTGGTACAAAAATACATCTCCCCTCAAGAGAATGGCCGATGATAACCTATACCATAACAGTAAGAGGCCATCGTGTCGCAAGCAGTGTCAAATTCAAACAAATTATTGTGTGCGGAATATGTTGCATTTAACAAAGGGCACGTGTCTTGATCAGCAGCCTGGCTACAAGCAAAGAGAGCGCACCAAACATACTTGTGTTTAAAAAAATGGAAAGAGTACAATTGTTCAAGAAAAATAGCTCAACCAGACGATGGGCTTTGACAATTGGCTTTCTTGTGGAGAGGACTTCATCGCTCTTCACAGAAAAAAAAACGTAAATAAAACTTGGCACTTAATATCTGACTCCAAGCATCTTTCAACATCAAAATCTGGATGCCATGAAGTCGTCAGGTAGCATTGTGCAATCTCCTTCTGAGAAATGATATATACACTAATAGTACAGAAAACATGACAAGAATAGAATGACAGGAACAGTTTCCTTCACCATACCTGAATGTGTTATGAACATATCTATATGCATAATGCTAATGGCATTGGGGGTCATAATCAGTAGCACACATGTAGGTTAATAGTTTAGGCCCCACCCCCACTCCAAACACCCAACACACGCAAGATGTCCCTAATAGCATGACCCTGTAAAAGTGTGATACGGTAGGACAGGGATCAGGAAATATGTGTATATAGTGTTTTGTGGTGTATAATGGCAATTCTGAAGCTTTGTCAATCATAGAAATGCAGGCAAAGAATTTGTGACTATGAACGAAGCGTTTTAGAGTAAAAAAAAAAGTCCCGTATCTGATGGCAAAAAAGATGGCAACTTTGGAGATTGAGAACACTCACTCACAATAGCACAGGATAACTGCCAGTAAAGCGTGCCGCCTAACTCAACTTGACTGCACTTGCAATAGGTGGCGCTACTGATAACACCTTGCGGTAAAGACTGCACCAGCAACCTAGTCGTTCAGAAAAACAGTACTTATATTCATAAATTTCAACCCAATAAATTGATGATATCCAGTGAATAGTCTTCACTTTACACCATTACCCGAATTTATGACTACACACCTGCATTGAATGAAAACCCTGCTACTTTTCATGTCACTCGTTAATTATAAATACATTAATGGTTGGTCAGCTAATACTGCTGTACATTATAGACCAATTAATGTTTTCACTGTTTAATTTAGATTTCGTACCAAAAGTGGCATCAAGACGAACCAAATGACGCCAACACGGGTCGCGAGGACTGCGGCAGTGTGGCGCGTTCTTACTATCGTAAGGGACGCTGGAAGAGCAGAGCCTGCCCCGTCCACCTAAACTACATCTGCGAGAAGGTGGCTGATCAAGGTAATGTAAAACTATTACATTGACAACTGCAGATTATCGTCTATTACCTATGGTTATTTTCAATGTCATATCCATATAATTTAAAACTGTGACACTTCAATTCTTCCTGTCCTTCGTCACTGAATGTGGCATGGAGATGGATACAATTAAGGTAGGAGGGCGTCTGTGCGTCCGTCTGTCCAACTTGATATCCCAAGAACCATTACATTGACTTTTTTTTTTAGCTCAGCTGACTTGTTAGTCAGCTGAGCTTTTAGGAGGGTCAGTCGTCCGTTATTCATTTTCGAGCGTCCCTCGTCTATCTACAATTCACATTTTCGACTTCTACTCCAAAACCGCCAACCAATTCACTTCAAAGGTGGCAGCAATGTACCTTGGGTGGGTCTCTAGCAAGTTTGTTCAAATTATCAAGCCTCAGTGATGTTTTATTTCTTTATGAATATTTTTATCCTTTTTGGGGGCAAATCGTAAAAAAATCCTCTACTCTGAAACCACTCACTCAAGTGCTTTAATATCACACAGAAACACTCCTAGGGACTCCTAGTTCTTGATTTGTTCACCAGGTGGCGCTGCAATTTTTCTATGTTTTTTAAAAATATTTTTTGTGTGGTTTCGCAACCTCCAACTGCTGCTCTAGAACCGTCACTCAGAATAAGCTGAAACTTGGGTAAAATGTTCCGTGTGAAAGGGTCACCCAAACTTGTTCACCAGGTAGCACTGCTGTGGATTCCTGATTTTAAACGATTTTTTCAAGTCGGGTGCTTATCGGTAAATGCACCTTTCCTATCAATTTCTTTGTAAGTCAACGGGTATTCTAATGCTTATTCGCTTTTTTAGCTTTTTCTCAGAAACTGTCTGTCAAATTTACTTTAAATTTGATGGCACTGTATTTCGGGTAGGTCTCTACCAAGTTTTTTCAAATGGTCACTTTTTTTCAGCAAATCTTTAAAAAATCGTTTTCTGCAAAACAGGATGGCCAATTACTTCAAAATTGCACAGGGACACTCCTAGGGACCCCTGTGTCTTAATTTTTTAAGAGGTGGTGCTGAAGTAAGAATATTTGTGTGTTTCTGCTATTTTCAACATCTTCTCAAAAAGCGTCATTCAGATGATGCTGAAACTTGGTTGAAATGTTCCTTGTGAAAGGGACGAAGAAACTTGTATGTCAGGTGGCATTGTAGTGGAGTCTTGAATTTTTACGAATTTTTTAGTTTGGGTACCTACAGGTAAATGTACACGTAACAATTGATTACTGTGTAGTTCAATGGGCTTGTGGTGGTAGGTAACCTTTTTTTACTTCTTCAGGAAAACTTCTAGCCGGATATTCTTCAAACTTTGTGGGGATATACCTTTACTGGGTCTCTACGAGACTTCATCAAATGGTGACGCTTCTATGATTTGTGGAGTTTTTAGATTTTTTTTGTTCATTTTTGGATCAAATCTTAAAAAAACTTCTCCAAGACCATTTGACCAATTGATTCAAAATTGCAAAGGAGCACTTGAGGGTATAACAAAGGGAGTTTCACAGTATATGGGTGACCTTAACCTCATTCTCAAGGTCACAGAGTTACTTAGGTGTATTTAACTGGACAGATGATATACTTCAGAACTATTTTAGCTTGGACTTTCAGGTTTTACATTGTTGTGATTCTCACACTCACACAGTACAAGGTCACAGTACAACTGACATGAAATTAACTCTTCACTTGATAACGTGAGATCTATTTTCAGTCAAAACGTTGATGTTGCACATCTTAATGTTTCTCAACAAAAGTCACGCTTAGACAGTACATGAGTGATGACGACCTCATTTCTGTGGTGACAGTGCAACATACTGTGAAATTGCTGTAGAAATTTACCCAAAAGATATCCCTTTGCAGGGTAACAATTCAGATGGCTTCAGAGATGTGGTTCTGGACTTGGATATTCAGGTCACTAATGACAGGTTTTGTATTAAAGTCTATGACAAAATTGATGAGTTTAACTGTGAATTGGTTCATTATCCTTTTCCGGACAGTAATATTTCGGAAACTATTGGATATAACACGTTTTTGTCACAGATTTTGAGATTTGGTCGTATTCTGTTCTAAATTTCAAGACTTTGCATCTAGAACCAAATTTATTTACAATAAACTTGAGTCAAGAAGGATTCAAAGATTTACTTTTGATCAAATATTTCTACATGTTTTGCTGTAAATATCCGGAGATGGTTAGAAAGTTTGGCTTCAATAATTTTAGAGATTTTAGACTTGCGCGTTTTCATACTTAATTTTATCTTTGGTGTCATTATGTTTTAATGTTCACCTTTCAGACATTTTAGGGTAGCTTGTTTTTTGTTAGGTTAGACACCCAGGGGCTATCGGTTGCAAGTAGCGGCTGACGACAGTTACAAGCTTGCCTAATTGTACTTGATATCTGGTTAAGAAATATTATATATTTATTGCATTCTGTTGACTTAAATACAAATGACTTTCATTCTTTTCTGACTTGCCCTATAAATTTTGCTGTTAATATCCAAAGATTATTAGAAAGTTTGGCTACAATAATTTTACAGTTTTTTGACTTGTCTGTTTTGCTTCTTAACTTTATCTTTTAGCATCATTTTGTTTTAATATTCACTTTCAGACATTTTAGGCTTACGTGTTTTCTGTCAGGTGAACCCCCCCCCGGGGGGGAGGGGGGGGCTATCGGTAGCAAGCAGTGGCCTTTGACAGTTACATGTTTGCCCAATTGTACTTAAACTCGTGTTAAGAAAAAGTGTTTTGAAAACATGTTTTTGGCATAAATGCTAAGGACTTTCATTCTTTTCTGACATGCCTAAATGCACATTTACTCAATATTAAAAAAATACTCAAAATTAACAGTATTTTCTCAAATGTCACAAGCCTGACACATTACGTTGAGACATTGACTCAGGGTTGGTAGTGAAATAGAGCTTAATTGTTTGTAGACTTTTAAAGTGAAGAACAGGTGTCATCATGGAGTTTGTTTTATATTTTTGGTGTAGGATGTCCATTGTTGCAGTCCTTGTTAGGATTTCCCTTAGTTTGTACAGGTGGTTTAGCCGCAACTGTTTGTTTTCAATCACTGGGACTGAATATAATGCCCCAGTTTGTTTCCACTTCAGTTATACAGTGGCAGGTGGTTTAACTAGGATAAGCTATCCAGCTAGAAAGGGTACTTATTGTTCAGGGGAACGTCATATTGTTCTTATCTGAACCTGTACTTTACAAATTCAGTAATTATGGTTTGTTTGACAGATATTCTTCTTTCATAAGGAAGCTCTGCATTTATAAGCAGAACTTCACTTATTTAGCTAATTCATCATTTGCCACGTTCATATTTATTCATTATTATGTGGATCGTCTTTGCTGAATATTTAGCTTAGACAATGAGCCGCTACTCAGAGAGACATGTGCGGGTAATAGGCTCCGAACATGTTCTGAGTGGTTACCCGCTGAAGACTCTTTAATTTATTTGGGCTAATACAGCCTACGTCAAAGTTTTACAGAGGAACGTGTGCACTGTGCACGTGGACAACAGTACTTCCATATGTATATAGGTTAGACAGGGACAGGTTAGCTTCTGGAAAGTAAAGAGTTCGGACTGCGGAATAGGGTAATGACTACTAGGAGTGGTTCTGGACAAAAAGACACAAATAGAATACAAGAATTTTACTCTTCACTATAACTTGAGAACTGCTTGGACTGGGATCTTGCTGTTGCACATGTTAGTGTAATTCCGTAAAGGTCAGATTTACTCAGTACATGGGTGACCTTGATCTTATCCCAAGTTCACAGAACCACAAGTGTGAATCTCTGGGTCAGCTGAGCATGGGCTGTTCACACCGCCGTCTTGTTTTCAATATGATGGGAGTTTTGAACATGTATTTTTTTCATCCTGCTTTATATTTCAAGAAACAAAGGCATGGAAAATTGATATTGCACAGGGAAAAAAGGTTTATTGTGTAACGTTTTGGATGACTTTGACTAATTTCAAAGGTCAGACGACGAATATATATGATCCTGTTGGTTCGACTTTATTCCTTCAGAATCAGTGGAGCTTGGACATTCACGTTTCAAAAAAAACCCTATCGTGTTTTTAGTGTATATGTTTTTTTGAGTGACCTTGACCTATTCTGTCACCGAAGCGACAAATATGCTCCAGTGGTAGCAGCGTGCTTGACACTTGTCTCGCCCCCCCCCCGCTTTAAGGGAACATGGGGTGTTTATACATGTGCCCTCCATGTGAATGTTCCCTGTGCGTCCTCCGTCCATTCAGTTCTATCTACACGTTTGCCCACTGTTTACTCTGGTCATGAAACGTTACCCCCTTAATTATGGAAGAGCCAATGGAGCTTGCACTTTTTTGACACCAAATGAAACAGCCGTCAAGACTAAAGCTTTCGTGCGTCACGATGTAGTTGGGTGACCTTGACCTTTTTGTAGGTCACAGCAACAAGAGACATGCTGAATTTTATACTTATGGCTTCATTCACACACACACACATATGTGTATATATATATATATATATATATATATATATATATATATATATATATATATATATATATATATATATATATATATATATATATATATATATATATATACACACACACACACACATATATATATATATATATATATAATGTTCATATGTATTGTAGAAATGTCTTCAGACCTCCTTAGGGCAGGTAAAATATTTTGACCGTCAGAAATGGTTTCCAATCGCACACACGACAACAAACACTGATGTGGAAAGAAACTGATGGGATAGGGGTTGCAGGCATTGATCCGATGGCTCAGTCTTGCTTATTTAGGCCAATTAATTGGTGAGAATTGTTTCTATGATTTCTTTTTATGGTACTTTTGGTCTGTTTATAAACTGTCATAGGTTGCTAAATGTGATCTTGAGCATAGTTTGATGTGGATGTTAATGACTGCCATCAGTGTGAAGATTGCAATTTCATTTTTATATCTATGGAGTTCGAATCGTGAAACTATCTAGAGTATCACTCAGCACATCGGATGAAAAATTATGAAACATGAAATATGAAAACTTTAAAAACTCGTAAATCTTTACCAAAGGAAAGTGCTGAAGAAAACAAATTATTCGGAAACAATAGTTTCACCACGCCACTTAATGCTCAGGCAGCGATTGTTGTTGCACCCCAATTTCAAAATTATGGGTAGATGTTCAGCTATGGCGTTTTACCATGCTTATTAGACCCGTCCTTTTTTTGTTTTCGGCAGCGGCAAAAGCGATTACCGTGGTTTGGTCAAGCTGTGGGTTACACCATGTTTTTACGTAAATTCGCATATCTTCATCCACAAACGTACACAGTTGGCAACAATTTGCGTCCCATACCAATAGTGTGTTAAATTCACCTAATGATACGAGGCGCGACCTATGTAACACACTAATGTGCCCTGGTATACAGCCTTTGTGCAGACATGTACGTGCAACTGCTATTATGTATGAAGAAGTTCGGTGTTTAGAGGAAGAGGAACGTATTTCATGGATTTGGGGTTTGAAAGGTAGCTTTCTGGGAGGCAGGAAAGGTAATAAAAATGTACAGGACTATCTGGTAGGATGCTGGGAGAAAACGAATGAAATAAGGGAGTTAGAAGGCAACAGGTTAAATTAGAATCCCATATTATTATTATTATTATTATTGTTATTGTTATTGTTATTGTTATTGTTATTGTTATTGTTATTGTTATTGTTATTGTTATTATTATTATTATTATTATTATTATTATTATTATTATTATTATTATTATTATGTTTTTCAATGGATGGGTGGTGCCCTTCAGCAGCTGCTTCTATAGCCTGGTACCCTGACCACCCTACCGTTCACTACGCGGCGCTTCGATCGCTCCCGGGAAAAACGGCACGTACGGAACGGCCAGACAGGGGACCAGCCTACTGCCTCTGCTGGGAAATTACTAAAATTCAGAAAGATGCCAAAACTAAGTGAAAGATCAGAAAACAATGGAAAACACGCTGCAAGCATGTTTGCAGATTATAAATGCAAGAGGTATCACAAGCTATGTTGCTAGGTCAGCACCATTATATGTGGGACCTTTGTCATATGATTAGCAACTTACTGTGTTTACTTGCACACAAAAGAGGAGTAATTTCATTACTTGTCCTTTTACTCATATGTCCTAATATGTTGCATCATTGCTTTCATTTTGGGGCTTTGACTAATTTTTTATGGCCACTTATTCGGGATCCGTCATGTTATGCCCCTTTTCCAGCTTAACCCTCACGAAAACTTTCTTTTAAAGGAATACTTGTGTTAATTTCCGACAATGGCGGCGCGATCGCAGCATTGTGGTGCGAGATATACTGGACTATGATCGAGACAGACATGTACATATTGTTTTTGCAGCGAACTGCTCTGCTGGTTGGGAACGTTATGCAGAAAGCTGTTATCTACAAAATAACACACAGCTAAGAAGCTGGGGAACAGCACGCACCGCCTGTCAAGCGTTAGGTGCGGACCTGGCTGTTATTGGTGACGCAGAGGAACAATCATTCTTTGATCGTGAGTACTTTCTGCAGTTACACACAAGCAATGCTATTTTTCAAAGAGTCTTTAATGAATCATCTCGAAATTTTGCGGGAATGTCTTAAAGGCTAAAAGAAGAAAACACGTTGAATTTTGGTGGCGCTGTCTGCAGTAGGCCTATTGCAAAAGATATGGGCCAAAATATGATGAAAACACATCAAAATCAACATTTTGAGCCAGAGTAAGGCTTGTGATACCAAATATACCACAGGTGTATATTATATGCATATGTTTTAAATTGCATAATATGGATGACCTTTACCCACTTTGTCAAGGCCATGGTGGGAATACATTTCAGAAAATTATCTCTTTTTGTTCTGTCCATTGAAAATACTTTAAAATAATTATTTTAATATAAATTGAGATGGAACTCCTACATTTACACCAATGATCTAATTTTATGTAATTTTGGATGCGACTTTCACCTGTTTCTCAAGAAAAAAGAACGCGAACAAAGTGTGGATGGAATACTAACAGCACTCTTCCAAATACATTCCGTTTTAAGAAATGCTAGTCGTGTTGCACTCACCATCTATATTAATTAACGCATCATTTTCCAGGGAGAACACTTCTGTTCCTTGGGGGGGGGGGGGGGGCAGATACAACACCCACTTGCACTTTATAGAGTATGTAATCTATAACAATCTGTGGGGTGGCAGCAGCTCTTTCCTTGGTCGTACGCCATTTTACCGATGAATGAAGCTGGATTGTTTATACTCTAGGTGTTTCCACCTGTAACAGGTGGTTCCTATTGGGTAGTTCGCTCTGGTGCCACCTACAGAGACAGCAACTCCATTGTGCTTTTTTCCCGCAAAATTTCTGCGGTAATTGCCAACCATTTGCCTAATTTGATTCTCAAAGCAGCCTTGTCTTATGATTTATTTGGAAGGTCGTCTCTTCAGTTCCTTCCAGTCAGGCGATGCGTGGATTGGGCTTCGTTTCAAAAATGGTGAATGGGGCTGGATTGATGGAAAATCAACCGTAAGCAAACTTTAGTATCACATGGTTGTATATGTGGGAAAAACATACTAGTATTACATGTCAACATCTTAATTATAACGGTGCTGATTTGATGCTGGCTTATTGTTTTTCCAAATCCACTTTACTCGCACGGCCCTTCAATAACAGCAACAACCTCCCTCAGTTCTGGCACCATTTCCGGTGCAATGCCACCATGAAAACATCCAAAACGTGTCAATCAATCGATAAGACGCAACTGCTGACTTACATATAACTGTTATTGTATGGATGCCCCTGGTTTTTACGGTAGATTGAACGCTGTAGTTACTGTAAACCGACCATGACGCCATTTAACTTGGGCTGCTTTTGTTACGTGATGAACTTAATGTGTCTGTGGCCAGTCAATTCCAACGCCATATGTAGGTCTGCACTTTGCTCCTCAACAAAACTTGTTTTCGTGAATAAGAAGTTGTTTTTTATGTGAGCCCTGCTAAAATTGTTTTCATTCGACGGCGCGCTTTTCATGTTGGAGGGTATACCCCAACTGGGATTATAACAGTAGTCCTACATTTTATATACCAAAGTGTTTGCTGCATCTCCGAACTCTGAAAATGCATGGTTTACGGAAATAAATAATGATGAAAGCTCTAGAGTATACTTGTGCATTTTCATACTTTGAGAAAATAGTGTTTTCAAATATTTAGCAATTTAAAACTCACGAAGGATGATGCAGAAAAAAGGTCTTAACATTTCAAACAATATTCAACATCTGCTGAGTATGTAAAAAGTAATATGTATCTTTGGATTATATGCCTCCCCCCCAAAAAAAAAGGAAATATGTAAATTAACATAAAGAAGTTGCCAAACAAGTTGCCTGAGTTAGAATAGATTGTATGCAGTAAACGGGCATGACTGATATGGAATATAATTTTGCATAGTCCGGTTCCCACCCAAATTAATCTTGTTATATAGGCAATGCCTGATGTATACCGCATTATTATAAAGTTTCGAGATGTTATGCAAGGTGAAGTTGTATACAGTCTTCATATCACGTTGTTCAATGCCATACAAGGTGAAGTTGCACACAGCGTCGTTATTAGATTGTTGGATGCTGCACTGAAGGAAGTTACACACATTTTATCTGTGTGAACATCCCATAGTCATCAGACTCAGAAATACTTGTCTAAAGAAAATCCAAAACTCAGACTGAGTTTCTGCTCCAACTTTACAACATAATGAACTCCGTTTATACGAGCAGAGCAAAGCTGAACTGATACACTCTCAACTCTGAGCTGCCAGTATATGGCTACCCCCAACCACACACGTGACCTGGTGACCTAGTTTTTGTAACACATATTTTAGACGTAATACACGTGTGTGACGTTTCACAAAGAGAATCAGCAGACAAAGGGAAAACGGAAATAGTTGATATAACTGTGACGCAAAAGTTTGACCTACTAGTGTTACAACATAAACTGCACTCTTGGAACTAAGCGAAAATTCAAAGAAATTATAGCTGCCACATATGCCTTACCTATTAACTTGTAAATGTATACTAATGTATTGAACTGTGTACAGTTACTGAACGCGACGCAAATTTAAAATTGGCAAAAATCAAGAACGGGCAGCAGTTCCTTCCGGTAACATTTTACTCTGCTGTACATTTCTCCCAAAGTTTGAGGTAAATCCAACCACTAATGATGGAGAATTCAAAATTTACAAAAATACACAAAAATTCAAGAAAAGAAAACAAAAGCTCTACGCGTTGAAAAATTGAGAAACGGTGTTCCAGGAAGTGTACCTGTTTAATTGGGGGGGGGGGGGATCACACACACAAACACAAATTACTAATGTTTTCAGCTCTGGTGCCAAGGTTAAAAAGTTATGTTCGTCTTTGATATCTAGCACATAACGCTTAACCGGTCCATTTGTTTCTCATTAAGGATGGCATTCGACTGAATCACAAATCTACGCTAAATTAATTTCCGTACCACCTGTGATCATTGGACCCCAATAATCTACTCAGACCCACAATTCAAAATTTACCTATAAACATTGTGTCATTCTTTTTGTGCCTATATCTACATTCGTAGGAACTCTAAATAGTCTAGTATAAGATTTTTTAAATGATAATTGGCATATTCATCTTCTTGAGTCTGTATTATTTTTCGCCCTCATTTCCCAGAGTGTCGGCATGCAGTTTCATAATCGTGTGACCAGAGATCCTTGGACAGAGTTTGGTATATGTGGACAAAAATAATATATTACTGGTTGATGAATCACTTTGAATAAGGCCCTATTGCGACCTTTGATGCTCTACTAATCATGCAATAGAATCTTCTGACTTTATTGTTCAAAATCAGAAATTATCAGGCTTATAGCAGACTAGGATAACAGAAAAATGGTTTAACACTTTTCCACAAAAGCTGTTTGACACGGCCGTTGGAGTTTGAGATGTCATCTTCGTGTTTTTATTTTCGCTTGCAAGTTTTCCATCACCCTCCCACACACATACGCCCCTTTACCCCCATTTTCTCCTATTAGGTTTTGAATACACCCCCCCTCTCCACGCTTTCCATTCCTTCCACTCCACTGTCCGTGCTGGAAAGCATGTTTCCCTCAGTCTTGCTTTGATTAGAAGATGAAACAACATGATTCTTGTGACAAATGTGTGCTCCTTTTATTTCACAGAAAAACCATACCAATTGGTATCCAGGGGAACCAAGGAATTATGCAAATCCGCACGAAGACTGTGTCATAATCCATGCCACTTCCGTCACTAAAGGATTCTGGGACAATGTCAATTGCCAGGCCAGAGTGTATGGCTACATATGTGAATTGGCCAAAGGTTTGCAAGTAGAGCCTATTTACAAATAAGACAATTTTGTTCAAATCTGTCTCTGAATGAGAAAAAGATAATGAAGAATTCTTGTAAAACAAACTGTTTGTCTTACCAGTTGCAAACAGATACAATTATCAACGTTTTACTATATGTAACGAAGGCTTTTTCAGTTGCTGCCCTCCATTGTTCACAAGATGGATCTGTTAGAAAATCAGAATGGCCGCTTGGAGATTATTGATGACTTGTTTCAACTTTTCCCGTTATAAAAAAGTTCACTCGTGGTGGCGTGATTATTGAACTGCAGGATGGCTTTGTATAAATATGAAACAGTCATCATTAGAAAAAAAAGCCTCACTTCATGCTTTTGTTTCTTGAAACACATGTTATTTCTTAGGTAAACTATTGTGGCAAATTTGAAATTTGAAATGAAGACCTGTAAGCCACTTCAACACTAAAATATTCTGGGACAAACACTGTACTGTATTGTAGCTAACTGTCCCTTGTACTGGACTTCATTTGGGGGACACTGTTACAAGTTCAACGCAGATGGAGCAACCTGGAAAGACGCCAGACGACGCTGTCGCGTTATGAATCCTGAGTCCGACTTAATATCTGTAGATAATCAAGCTGAAGAAACATTTATTGAAAGTGAGCATTACTTTTCCTGGTATATGCGGACAGAATATAAAGGCTACTTGAGAAAACAAAATAAAATTGCAAATCTGAATGCATGTATTTATTACTAAATGAAGGTAAGCGTGTGAAATGAATGTGGACTGTATACATACACTGTTCCAAATACATAGCAGCATCCTGCATGCGCTCTTCTTCCATAAATTATGCATCAAGTTCACGTTATCATACTGTCTAAGAACGATCTTTATGAATAACGTTATATGCGTTTTAACCCTTTCCAGATTACAGTTAGCAATGAGCCCAGCATGCCCCAAGGAAGGCTGTTCACTTTTGACCTGAGGCATGCTATCATAATAAATTGAGGTAGACGGAAATTCATATCCGGGTGCTTTTTTTGGTGATTTCCGTACATTTAGGAAAAGTCGCCGTCTTGTGTTGTTTTACTGAGAAAAAAAGTTTTACTAAAAACGTAAATTTAAAATTTCAATTTGGTAAGTGTATAAGGTGTTTCTATTTATTAAAATACAAAGTCTTTAAATGTAATCACAAAATCAAGTACCCACGAAAAAATATACAATGACATATCAGCGAAATCAGTGTGTTTATATTACGTCTGTGTCGTAAAATAGTAAAAATTGCTCGAAAAGAGCCACTTCTGTAAATCAGAATGATCTGCCTAATCAAATGTGTCAATATCAATAAAGACTGCATACATTTATGCTGGTTTTGATAACTTAGTGTTTGTACATCCAATAGAACACGTGAATGTGTAGTCTGGCATGGGCATTTTTAGCTCTGCTGACCATAGGTCGCAGAGCTTGTGCGATCACCAGTGTCTGTCCATCCGTCCGTAAACTTTTGCTTGTGAGTGCGATACAGTCCACGATTTTCAAGATAGCTCCACATAACTTTAGGATTTACCAAGTGTATGGAAATCTAGGTTGAGTTCAATATTGGCGGCGCTGCGTGTAGCATTATTTTACAAACAGCAGGGACAGTGCCGACTCTTTTGTGTAGTTCTCAACCTCCAAAATCTCACAATCCAATCTCTCTATGTTCCTTAGCCGATCCTGTCAATGTTTATGTCTAAACCTATAAATTATTTAACATATTATCACGTTCGATTTATAATTGAGCAAATTCTAGGCTTTAGATGCCAAATGAATTTACAAATGGGTCAACAGCGGGAAACCATCAAGCATGTTTCGCAGTCTTAAATCAAGGAGGCTACAGTAGGACTCCATGCTTATATGTTATGTAATATTTAGGCCAAAATGACAGGTTGAAAAATAAGAAGGCTAACAACACCAAATGTACAACAAATGGATATACATAGAAGTCAATGAAGCATAATGTAAGCCGCCTTGGCCAACTTCCTCAAGGTCATGGAGAGAGCACATTTCATGAAATGATCTTTTGTGATGGTAATTACATCTGAACTTGTGCACATGTATCAATACAGCATTACAGGAATTACATGGATATTATGTCTATGATGTGTGGAGTCGTGGTGGCACCACTGATGGTATCAAGGTGAACTAGCATCATAGGTATTGAAACTTACACCAAATATGCATTAGGCCAATGGTTAACTTTTGCAATGTGTTGTGTCACCTTGATCTATTTTTCAAGGTCATCAGGCACTCATTTGAAGGACAACTATACCAGGAATGTGTTCATGTGGGAGGTTAATGTTGCATCATATGGATGACTTTGACTAATTTCTCAGGGTCAGGGAGGGAATGCATTTCAGTAAATGAATTTTTGGTGATGATTATCAGATTACATGTCGGCAGAGCATTAGGGCCATGGGCCTCTTGTTGCAAAAATTCGCGGAGTCCAAATTATTCAACCTTTCATTCAACATTGTGTATTTTAATTAGTATGAGTCCTGATTAAAATAATTCATGGAAAGACCTATAAGTCAAGTAAAGGCATGTCTAATCGTTACTTGTTAGTTCCAGAGTTTGTTTCTTTGTATATTCATCAATTCTTTTTGTGTGTGTGTGTGTGTGTGTGTGTGTGTGTGTGTGTGTGTGTGTGTATCCATTTATACAAGTTCACTTATGTACAGATTCTAATTTGATCACCCAGGAAAAGACAACATGGATGATGAGTGTGACAGTCAATGCCTCATATGAAAAAATTGCATTTGCAGGTAATTTCAGGGTCACGTCATGGATCGGTCTAAATGCCATAAAAAAGCCGGGAACTTTTAGATGGCTAGATTCCACTGCACAGGTATAGCTACTTGCATTCTAATTGCCGACAAACCAGGGCTCATATTAGGTTCCTATACATACAAATCTTCAGCCAATTTCCTTGTCTCCTCCCCCCCCCCCGAAAAAATGCAGTTCCTACAAATGAAAATCCTTGTTTCCAAGTACCCGAAAGGGCATTCAATAGCCCAGAGTTACGCTGATAGCCACCGGTATGTTAACCAGCTCAACATCGTCCCCTACAGTCAATCAAATATTTGCGGGAAAGCATAAGATTACAAAAAGGGTTACAGCACTCGAAACATAAAACCGGTCGTCGCCCAACGAAAAGCAGGGAAAAGTGCGACAATGTATAATCGACCAACGAGCTAGGGGTCAGTGGGGTGTCTCATAAAGACAGTCGATTTCATTAGCTGGGGTCATTGGGCGTCTCATAAAGACAGTCGATTTCATTAGCTGGGGGTCATTGGGCGTCTCATAAAGACAGTCTATTTCATTGCGCAAGACTAAGAATGGCGTTATCAAGGGCATACTCCAAGAACAAGATATTAATACAAATGGAGTAAGTGTCTCCAAGGTACTTGAAGGCCACGCCGCTTTGTAGGATCAGTCCTTGCCCTTGTGAAAGATATGCTATGTTCAAGCAAAAATTCTGCAAACTAGTTAGTTAAAAACTGAGAAGTAAAACCAAATTTAACAAATATTGTACTTATCTTCCCTCTTTCTGTCTGTTTTCTTATATTCTGTCTTTTTGTCCAGTGTAACTTGGAAGCAAATATTCTGCACCATTCATTGTATGAACAGGATAAACCAAAAACCACCCACCCACACACCCACACACACACACACACACACATATATATATATATATATATATATATATATATATATATATATATATATATATATATATATAGTATCATAATGGATTTCCACTGATTAACTTTTAACCGTAAGAGGTAAATAATTGTAGAGTTAAGTTGGTACTGTGTGGCTGAGTTGTATAAAGTGCCTTATCCTTTTCTTCTTACTCTTCCTCCTCCGCTTCTGCTTCCACTGTCTGTTCCTCTCCTCCTCCGCCTCCTTCTGCTTGTCCTTCTGCTTCTTTGTACATTGTGTATTATCGACAGTTTTGATGGTTGCCGCTTTTTGTTTTACGTATTTATGGATCACACGTGTTGGTTGTTTTATGTTGCATGGTCAATAAAGTTTCGTTTCATTTCACTTCACTTCACTTCACTTCACTTTCGCTTTGCGCCGCTTCCCTACAATCCTAGATTTTTGTCCGGTAGATTGTACACACAACATGTAGGCCTCTAACACTATTGAAAACATTTGCGTCATGTATTTTGTATTATACGGTTTATTCCTCTATCTATATAGCATTCACTTAATGCTAGCAGGCAATTGAAATTATACCATAACATCGTATCCGTATTTATCTTGTACATTCATACTGTGGTAATACCTGTTTTTTTTCTTAATAATGACGCGGTAAGCTGTATGTTCTGCATTGCGTATGAAACATGTATAATGTACATGTCCGTACGCTTTCTACAGTTTTGTCCCAATGAGTGGTTTATCTCTAGTTTTGGTGCGGAGGACATAAATTAATACTTATAGTTACTATACTTATTTTAACATACGAAGATCATTTGATAGATAATGAGGTTGCCTGATTATTTGTATATATTTTGGACGCACCTTCAAATTCCCCCCTTCCGTTGGTGCCCCCGCTGTAAAGGGGAAGTTTTCCTAATAATTTATTATCATTATTATTATTATTATTATTATTATTATTATTATTATTATTATTATTATTATTATTGTTGTTGTTGTTGTTGTTATTATTATTATTATTATTATTATTATTATTATTATTATTATTATTATTATTATTGTTATCATTTTCATCATCATCATCATCATCATCATTGTCATGATCATGATTATTATTATTATTATTATTATTATTATTATTATTATTATTATTATTATTATTATTATTATCATTATTATTATTATTATCTCGTGTGCAGCCGGCTTACACACATTGGTTTCAAAGAGAACCAAATCTGCGTGCAGAGGAGTCCTGTGTGCAAATGTATTATTGGTACGGCAGAAAGGGACGTTGGAATGACCTTTCTTGTTTGAAAAAGAACGGGTACATTTGCAAAACGCCAGCAAGTAAGGGAATCGTTGTTTCTTTCACTGTGAAAAGTATGTTTGAAAACAGTATGTCACCAGGATTATTACGCCGCCTGTACATGGATTGCGATGTATGTACCGGTAATAGAACAAAGTAAAAAATAGAGAAAACGATTAAGATGAGGTTTTTCACTGCAATAATAACTTAACACCAGCAATCCTTATCCCATTAGGTTTTTGTTCTACAAACATGCCTGACATTATACAATAGACACCAGGGATAAAGGTTATCTTCTGGGAGGAGAAGTACCATAATTACTTTCCATACTGTGTACCAAGGTACAATTATGACCTGTACTGGCTAACTGGGACCCTGCCCCCTCCGTATATCTGAGAAATTCAAAAATGCTGTCCTATCTTACCTAAGGAATAGCACAATAAAGTAGGTTAGAACCTGAATCTTTCATTATCGCTCATTGAGCTGCTGGTTTTATCACAGTTAAGTTACTATTATGCCTGTAAATGAAGAAAGGTATCGGCATACTAGTAGTTAAACATTAACTGGAAAAGCCAACAGCAAGGAACTAATTTTTGACAGTTAAGTAATAGGATACGATGACACTTTTCAATCTTCACCATTTGTTGAGGGATTTTCGTTTTTACCTCAGCTGACTTGTCAGTGAGGTTATAATATTGTCCATAATATGGTCCATCGTCCATCTTCCACCCTTCCGTCTGTCCATCCAATACCCGTCTGTCCACAATACTCATTTTCGAGTTATCAAAATCTGTTTACCAGATGCACTTCAAACTTGATGGGGATCTGTCTTGTTTGGGAGTCTGCCAAATTTGCACAACAGGTCGTGGTTTATTGACTTGTAGACTTTTTACGGGATTTCTGTTCATTTTTGGGGGCGGGGGTGGGGGGGGGGGGTGGGGGGTGAGCGGGGGGGGGGGGGGTAAATCTTCTTCTCCAAAACTGCTAAGCCAATAGCTTTGAAATTCCATAGGGACACTACTAGACAAGCATAGACCTTAATTTATTCAACAGTGGGCACTGCGATTTTTTTTCTTTTTTGTATGTTAAAACTATTTTCAACTTCTGCCGTGAGGCATCTTTCAGATTGTGCTGATATTTGGTAGAAATGTAGCTTGTAGAAGGGTCAAACAAAGTTGTTTACTGGGTGGTTATGTTCCGGAATCCTGATTTTTAACTTTGTTTTGGCTTTGGTTATGTTTTTGTTTGTTTGTTTTTTTTGTTTTTTAGTTTTTGTTTGTTTGTTTGCTTCTTTTGTTTTTTTGTTTTTGTTTTTTTTTGTTTGTTTTTGTTTGTTTTTGTTTTTGTTTGTTCGCTTGTTTTTTTGTAAGTTCAGGCAGAAATAGGTTGATGCATACATTCCTATTGATTTCTATATCAGTCAACGGGGACTGCAATGAAACTTTGAATTGTTCACTTATCCAAGCAATCAGCCAGATCTTTGAGAACCTTGGTAGGGATCTGCCTAGGGCGAGTCTGCCAAATTTGTTCAATTGACGATGCTCCACCATTTTTTTTTATTTTTTATTTTTTTTTCAGGTGTGGTGTTTCATTTTTTTGTCAGTCTGCAGAGCTGATGCGACTCATTTGCATCTGTCTGTCCATCTGTCTGTTAACATTTGACATTTTCGATGTCTTCTCAAAAACCATCCAGTGGATTGCTTTAATTTTACACATGGATGTTCCTCAGGTCAGCTTCTACCGAATTAACAAAGGAGATAAGGATTCATTATTCCCTTTTTTTCTCATGATTTATTTATTTATATATTTTTTTTCAAATCAGAAAGTCATTTTCTTAAGAACTACTGGCCCAATTACTTTGATGTTGCTTATAGGTTCTCCAGGGGTCACTTAATTCTCAATTTGGCAAGCAGGTGGCACTACTCTTTTTTACTATTTTCTAATGAGTTTTTTTTTTTGTGTGTGTGTTAAGGTTATTTTTCGACTTCTAGCTCAAATGAATCGAGATTTGAGAAAATGGTGAGGATAAATTAACTTTTAATGAAGCTGTGGCATGTTTAAGTTTAGGAATTTGTCAGTGAGCTTTGTTACAGACAATGGTGGAAAGATTGTGTCCTGCTTTTGCCATGTTGTATTCTGTAATCCAGCATGCTTACATCAAATTGTAAAAACTCGTCTCTTAGTTTTCACCTGCGAATGGTGATAATCACCATGGCTTGTTTGTGCGCAATGTAAACGCTCAGAAGATCCCTGTTCTGCTGGATTAAATAAAAGCGTCCACACAAGAGGTTGGCTAGATGGTAAAAGCTCCCTTTATTCAGTTAGCATACACATTTCATTACCTTCGGGGGCAGCCCAGATGCACAAACAAGTGGATGACAAATCAGTACACAACCTATTAATATATAAACACTAATCGAGACCTTCAGTTGCCGTTGTACCTTTGAACATATTGTGATAATCTGGCAAGACATCTTCAGCAGAGATTTAGAAACATATCACTGGCACTTGATTGATGACTTGACGACTTCCTAATGACTTTTGGTTCCAAGCAAAGGTCTAGAAATATACAACGATATTTACTGAACAACTAAACAATTCTTTAATGAGTTTCTGATGATAGTTGATGGGTCTCTACTACTTAATGATGTTTGGCCAAGTGGCAGAAAGAGGGGGTCTGGTCATCTCTTTTAATTACTTGCGTGCTTGGCTACAAACAGAGACTGGCACAGACCAAATCTAACAGTTACTGGAATCTCACAAGTATTAACCCTTTTCTTCTTACTTTTGAAAATTTTAATATGAGATATAATTAAAGTCACTGCAGGACTTGATATTTAGAAATTAGAAGTCGCTGCAGTACTTTACATACGTCCTCCATCTTAAGTTTTGATTCATGCCTGCAGGCATGTGCCAAAACTAAGACTAGGATCACAGATCCGACTTTCAAATTCCAAAAACTAAGCTCGCCAGTATATTTTTATAATAGAATATACAAACTATAAAGGTTCAAGTCATCACCAGAGTTACTTTATATATATCCATGTTGAGCACAGTGAATAGTACAGGAAATACAAAGCTAATTTATCCTTATCAGTAAGAAAGATTTTTTTAACTATTTCTGTTTCATGTCTATATATATAAGTTACAGAGCAATTTCCCACAGAAATTGAGATGAGCGTGTTGTCATATAGGCGTTTAATATCTACCAAGAATAATCGTTAACATAGCATGATACTATAGTTAAGGAAGTGTACATTCAAAATGGGGTCAGAGGTTCCAGAACTTAACCCACCGGTGGGAAACTCACTTCAGCAGGTATCCTCACATGAACATCTTTGACACAGAACGGTACACTTAATCATGTTAATGTTAACTCTTTGCATATTCTTCAGTGGCAGGCATAAGCCGATACCAGTACATGAGAGGTACTGTACATTTATCAAAACTCAGATAAAACGTTATTCAAATATAAAACCTAACTTAGTAAAAAAAAAAAATCAAATATACTAATTATAATTACTCTGGTGCCTATACAATTAGTTTTTGTGGCACACTGTTAGGACTACTTAGTTGCACTACATTGCTTAATATAATAATCTTAGATGTCTATATATATATATATATATATATATATATATATATATATATATATATATATATATATATATATATATATATATATATATCTGAATACAGTTCCAGTTCATGCTTATTAACACTGTGACTCTGAAATAACTTATATCAAAACATTGTGCTAACTCTTTGCATATTACAAGTCATAATGGTCACCATATTAACCACTTTACCCCATTATCCCTGACAAGGTAATAATAGTCAAGCACCATTTCCTTAAGTTAACCATGTAGAGTATACATACATTCCAAAAGATGCACTCAGAATCTTTCGGCCAGCATAGTCAGCTGCCATATTGGAAGACTCAACCCTCCATCTGGGCTTTCAGGGGGGCTGGGTGAATCCAAACAGGCACAAGGTAACTGTGAGGCATATGTGTATTACAGTGCACCACTAAAGCAAATTAATTCAATTTAATACTAGTAGTTATATACTCTTGTATATATGATAACAATGCACAAGTGTTATGTACATATAACAAAGCATGGATGTAAGACACCAGCATAAAAGTGCCTCGGACCAGAGTATAAGAACTCAGGTATTCACAGCTATAATCGAGTTAAACAGTGCTGTAAACTTCATAAACCTGCATTCTTTTGAGATTAACTCATGCAGTTTCAGTGTTACATTTCCTTGATACAGACATACCAAGATTATCCAACCTTATTCACACAATAATGCAGCGTCCTGCATCTGATCATATACAATGCTTGAATTGTACACTCTTGTTTTAACAGGTTTTCAGTTACCCATTAGTGACTGTGTTGACACATTGGATATTACACATTGACAATAATGAACTCTCACTTAATAAACTTAAAATTCTTGTGAGACCAGGGAAGACAGTACCAGCATTAACCAATGAGACAGCATTCCATGGTGTGCCATCACCCACTCAGGGTTGTCCCCAACCCCATGTGGCGACTCCCCTAAGTGAGCTGTGGTATTGCTTCAGGGTCGCCTCCCCTCAGGCCCAAATTAGTAGTTAACTCTACTCAAGACTGGAAGGCTGGGGATCAAAGAAAGGTAGAGATTGAGTATTAGGGTCCCCAGTGGCATTTGAATTAGTGTTTATTCTTGATAGGTGGGAAAAGGATGGGTAAATATAAGAGGAATGTAGTGGCAAAGCTTGTCGTGTAGAAGAGGAGGAGGAGGGTTCATTATTTACTGTTGGAGCATCTTCAGATCAAACTTTTAAGGGCACTAGGCAAGTTACAAGGTAATCCCATTTCTTCCAAATTACCACCCCAGTGATCACTGCCACTACAATTAAGATTAATAAAACGAAGTGAATGCCAAAAGAGATTCTACTACCATGACGCGTCCAATCAAATGTAGAGGAAGGGAGGGGTAATGGCTGTAAGTTTGTTTGAACAAAAGGGTTTCGATTGTCAAAATGAGGTTGATCTAAAAGCCCGATAGCTTGTTCAGCGGGGATGATTTCAGTGATATTCAAGATTTTAGTTGTCAACATTTGCAAGGCCTTGACTGATATGTGTCCCACACATTCAATGAGACCTGTTAGAGTGACCCCCTTCCCCATGACTACACATCCAGAAGGTACCGTCATAAGGTACGTACCCGGATTTATAGCCTGTCGTTTCCCCGGGTGACCTTCACACCTAGTTTCAAAGGTTTCCCCCCAGGTGACAACAACGTACTCCCCATAACTAATTTCAGTTACTTGGGTTAAGTTAGATTGCTGGGTGATTCTTACTTTACATGTGTGACTGTGTCTTACATCACCTGCGATCAATGTCCGTGGGCAACTCCACCTTTGGGTATTATATAAAGGTCCTGAATGACACACCATGGACCTCCACCCCATACATCCGGTAGGGTGGAATATGTCCCCATTTGTGGTGCTTAGTCCGACATCAGGATGGGTCACCAATATCTGGATAGAATACCCCTGTCCTGGATAAGGGACAGGCCAGGTAGCTAGATGATAACGATTAAAGCTGTAACCATCTACCAATGGTAATTTTACACGGTAAATGAGAGTATCTTTTCCCCACACAGGATGTACATGTGTGTGTTCATAATACCATTGGATTGGCTCAATCGGGTAGGCAGTTGAAGTAGTAGCCATTTGTAACACATCTCTTAATTGAGAGGGACTAAGGATATCCTCTGTCAGCCTTCCCAGTTCTAGTGAAGCTTTCTGCCGGGCATAAGTATGCAGTAAGTTTAAATAAGAGCTTGTAATTTGTTCTAGTGTGGAAACAATCCTCTCAAAATAAAATGCTCTTTCCAAGCGATAAACCTCCCGTTGCGTAGTATTTATAGCAGCTATCGCCTGGTTTAATGTGGGAACCAGTTTACCAGAAATAAAATCAGTCACCTGAGAAATTTTGTGCTGGTTCCATGCCGCAATGCCTTGCGTTCTGTTCAAAACTGTGGTAAGCTTGTTTACTTGATGCACTACATCCCGTTGTAGGAGTTGGAATTGGGAAATGGCACGTCGGCATTCAGCTATACCATCATCTGTCGCCAAGCCAAATAAGGTATGTCCTATCTGTCCCAGTATATTGAACCACCCTCGCGGAAAGCGTTGCGTCTGGGACTTCGGTGGTAGGACAAGACCTTGTGCCAGAGAAGATATGAGATATTTTAGACGGCCTGTCCAAGAAGCACTTTGTGGCTTGGCAATAATGTCATTGTCTACTGCCCTTTTGGCCTGTGCCATGACATGATTAATGTTTCGGGCAAGCCCTGGATCCAGTTCCGGATTATCAATAACGACCAGTACTGTCCATTCTGCGGACTGGACAAGGAGTTGTTGAGCTCTTGTCACAAGTAATCCATCCGGCAAGGGTTTCACATTAGTATGTGACAGTTGTACTCCCCAAAGTATTACGAACACATAAAGGCTGCCAACTCTATTGCCGCTAAACGTTGCCGCTTTTGATCCTCGGTATTCAGAGGACATTCTGTGGCTCGTCTTTTTACCGGTATTGATGGAGGTGGCGGTGCAGGTGGTGAGGGCTCAATTGTGCCGTAATCTGACATTCGCCCCTTAGATCTTGTGAAATACCAATGAGTCAGCTCAGGGTGTATTATTGGAGGCTCATGTTTACTGTGTGCTTCGCTATCATTGGTTGGAGGAACACCACGGCCATTAGCTGTGGTTTGGCCATTGCCTTATATGGCAGGGGCTGATGGCTCGGAGTTATCCACGTCCATATCAGTTTCCTCCCGCTGGTCTAGGCCTTGGCTTGAGCCTTCTGCAGACCTGTGAGTTGGCCTGGAAACTCCTATATTTGGGGAACATGCATCCCCTTTTGGCGCAGTTCTGAAGTTGACACCTTGCCGTGGATTACGGTGCGGTCTGGTTGCCACCTCATCCCAAGCCATATTAGGGTCCACCAACAATAATTTGCTACGGTTCACAGAACGAACCTTACCAGTTCTTTGATGCTGAATCCAACAAACCGGTCCTCTGACTCTAATTACTTCAAATTGTGGGTCCCACCCTGAGGTAAATGTCAGTCGCTCTTGGGCCTTGACAACTACCGTATCTCCTGGCTTCAACTCACCTGCATTTGCACGCCTATTCAGACGTTCACGATTATGCTTTCGAGAGTCGGCCAGGTGTTGTCGAGCCAAAATAAGAGCTTCAGACAGATCACTTAAATGACCTGTGAGAGTGTGATCCCTCATTGGGGTGTTCAGGCACTTGGTAAGTGGTAGACGCCCCCTTCTTCCATATAATAAATAGAAAGGCGTAAACCCTGTGGAATCATTAACGCTGTTCCTATGGGCACATAGGGCATTGGCAAGTTTAAGTCTCTCAACCTTCCCATTAGTTTCTGGGTGGTATGGGGTCGTTTGTTTATGTTCAATGCCATGGTCTTTTAGGAATTGCCGGAATTGGCCTGAGGAGAACTCCAAACCGCGATCGGTTATGGCGACTTCAGGAGTGCCATGTCGAGGTATGAATTCTTGAGCAAGAGCATTTTCTACTACAGAAGAACTTTTGTTTGGTATGGGATAGGCTTCTGCCCATCCGGACAGATGATCCACCACTGTTACTGCATATCGGTTCCCTTGATCACTTGCCATAAATGGACCAATAAGGTCGATGCCAACCACCTGCATACAGTAGGCAGGAAGGGGCATCTCACTCATGGCCAGGCGCTCAGTTCTTTTTTGATTTACCGCACATATCGAACAAAGTCTTAGTCTTTGTAAGACTTCTTGGCTCATACTTGGCCAGACATACGCTTCTCGAATTCGGTTTAAGGTTTTAGAGAGAGCTATGTGACCAACATCTTGATGACACCTGTCAATTACCTTGTCATGAAATGCCTTGGGTAATATCAACCTAGGGTGCCATGGACAAGTTGGAGTTGGTCGCCTATTTGAATACAATAGACCATCATGTACTTCATAATCTGATTCTAGAGTACCCGCCTCTGCAAACAGAAGAGGGAATTCTTCTTTCTGCGCCCTTTTGATGGTTTCTGCATCCAATAGGTCTGCCTCAAGGGGAATGCGTTCTCTACATGCCTCACCCATGATGGCATCTGGGTCAACCCAGTCAACAGTGTCTAGCACTGCCACATCCACTGGCGCAGGCATACGTGACATTAGATCAGCCCTCACATTACGAGCTCCTTGTACATATTGGATTTTCGCACCAAATTCTGCGAGGAAAACCCCCCATCGCTGTATTTTTGTATTGCGCATAGCCTTAGTAAATAGGGAGCGCAAAGGTTTGTGGTCTGTGTATATTACAAAATCAGCACCATAGAGGTAGGCTCGTAATTTGTCTATACAGTGTACTACTGCATAGGCCTCTTTTTCTATGGTCGACCATTTCCTTTGAGTCGCGGAGAGTTGATGGGAGACATATTGTATCACCCTTTCCACCCCAACATCATCATCCTGTACTAAAATACCCCCCACACAGGTGTCACTAGCATCTGTGTATAATTTATAACCCTTGTCGGTCTGGGGGTATGCCATGACTTCCCGCGACATAAGCAACTCCTTTAGGTTTTCAAAGGACTGTTGTTGCTCAGGACCCCGTATGAAGGTCTGATATTTACGTGTCAGCTTCACTAGGGGTTCAGACACTCGTGCATAACCAGGTATAGTTTTCGAGTAATAATTTGCCATCCCCATAAAGGAGCGTACCTGCTTCAAGTTCTTAGGGGGTGGCATTTCAACAATAGCTCGCCCCTTCTCCGGATCACTGCGGATACCACCAGGGGCAATGATGTATCCCAGTAATCGGACTTCTTCCATGCCGAAGTGGCACTTGGAAGCCTTCAATTTTAGTTTAGCCGCACGTACCCTGTCAAAAACAGCCTGTAGGTCTCTGATATGGGCCTCTGGTGACTCTGATGCTATAATTAAATTGTCAATAAAATCCCAAACACACTTACATAAGAGATCTGACAAGGCCATTTCCATTGTCCTTTGAAAAATGCTGGGCATGTTGGCCAAACCAAAACTGCCAACAGTAAAATTGAACAGACCACGGTGACAGATGAACGCGGTCTTATCTTGGTCTCCTTTAGCCACAGGGACCTGATTGTACGCGGCTTTTAGGTGGCACACACTATATATAGACTTTCCTCCAAGTTGGTCAAATATGTCTTGAATGAGCGGTAATGGATACCTATCTTTTACGGTCACCTCATTCAATTTGCGGTAGTCTACACAGAACCGGGTAGTTCCATCCTTTTTTGGGACCAAGCAGACTGGGGACGCCCATGGTGAGTTGCTAGGAACAATGACTCCATCCTGCAGCATTTGGTCTACACACTCATCTACTATTTTCCTTTTTGCAAGGGGGGTTCTATACGGGCATTGACGTACAGGTTGGTGATCCCCAGTGTTAATGGTCACCTCTACTAGGGGACATTGGCCAAAAGGGTCCCCTTCTTCAAAGAAAATATCCCCATTTTTGGCAATCACTTCATCAAAGTTTGAACAGCCATTACCTTACAAGTTAGTCTCAGTTTGAACACCATGCAGGGTCTGTGTAGGACTGTTTGAATCTATTGTGGGCAACCCATTGTATGGCTGTACTGCTAGTGGTCTTCCCTGCCACCATAACAATTGCCCAGCATAATCTACCACCGCTTTATTGGCAGCTAAAGCATCATCGCCAATGATACATTGGTGTTTGATGCCATCTACAACCAATACTGCCAAATTCCCAAGCCCCTTGAAATGGATCTCAGTTTTACCATGTACCTTAATTGGGGCTCCTGAAACAGTGAACAATGCAGTTGCAGGTTTCAATAATCTAACTCTACCACTATCTCTACAGATCTGCTTGTATACCACATTGTGCAGAAGTGAAACGCTAGCTCCAGTGTCTATAAGACAAGTTATACTCACATTTCCAACTCTTACAGACAAGCCCAGTCTGGAACATGCGTGATCAACTCCTGCCGACTCTAGTTTTTCGAAGGCGTGTCCGCCCTTGGTCTCGCTCCGTCTACTCTGGGTCTTGGCGGGCGTTGTGGGCATCCGGCCTGATAATGGTTCCCTCCACATATGAAACATTCCACGGGTCTGGGATTTCGGAACTGTCCTTGCCTCGCCGCTCTGGGCCGTGCATCATTAGGTTTGGACTGTCCTCCATACCGGTTTTCTCCTGGTATTCTGGATTCTATCCTAGTGAGACGGGCAGCCATCTTTTCTTGCCCATTTTGAATTTTGGCAAGAGTACTAGTAAGGTCGTTACTGTCCTTGCTTGGGGTAGGCAGGTTTACGTTAGCTACCTCCATAGGTTCCTCAGTGCGTACTTCACGGTTCAAACCATCATACCGTTCGAGACCGGCTTCTATGCGTTCTGTATGCTTCATCGCAGCCTCTAGTGTTTGGTCTGTTTGCTCAAGGCTAAGTTTCTTGGCAAGATCAGCAGATGGCAAACCTCTCATATATTGTCTTAACACAATGCGCTCAGCATCTCCCGTGTGCGGGTCTGGATAAGCACGCTGTACGGCTTGTCGGAACCGTCTGTTATATGAGGCTAAGGTCTTGCTTTCATTTTGTCTCAGCTCTTCAACTGCAACACGCAACTTCTCATTCTCATCCGCTGATAAGAATGTTCTCTCAAC
This sequence comes from Hermodice carunculata, assembly GCA_964020975.1. NCBI lineage: Eukaryota > Metazoa > Annelida > Polychaeta > Eunicida > Amphinomidae > Hermodice > Hermodice carunculata. The sequence goes on from OZ026624.1 coordinate 72,362,235, forward strand.
ATGGGCTTTTATTCTTGCCCATGGTACGTTGACTCGCTCTTCAGGTTGGCTCTCGATAAAACGAAGAAGTTCTCTTTTTAGTGGCCCACAGGTGGCTCGTGTAGCAATTAGCAAGACCCCGGCATTGTCATTTTGTAGCTGTGGCAAAAGTAAGTCAATATCGTACAGGAAGTTCCTGCTCTGTGTACTGGTCTCTCCGTCACATGGAGTTAAACTTTCACTAAGTGCTCTCAGTTTGTCTTTCCATTGCTGGCTTTGCCACTGTGCAGTTTGTTGTGCATGAAATGCTGTTTGCACATTCTTAAAATCATTATATAGTGCAACTAGGTTGTTGGAGAGGGCTTCTCACTTATCACCTTGCATGTTGTGACTTGGTATTTCCAGGCATGAAATCACATATAAATCCAACAAAAATATCCTGCAAAAGCTCGCCAATGTAAAAACTCGTCTCTTAGTTTTCACCTGCGAATGGTGATAATCACCATGGCTTGTTTGTGCGCAATGTAAACGCTCAGAAGATCCCTGTTCTGCTGGATTAAATAAAAGCATCCACACGAGAGGTTGGCTAGATGGTAAAAGCTCCCTTTATTCAGTTAGCATACACATTTCATTACCTTCGGGGGCAGCCCAGATACACAAACAAGTGGATGACAAATCAGTACACAACCTATTATTATATAAACACTAAATGAGACCTTCAGTCGTCGGTGTACCTTTGAACATGTTGTGATAATCTGGTAAGACATCTTCAGCAGAGATTTAGAAACATATCACTGGCACTTGATTGATGACTTAACGACTTCCTAATGACTTTTGGTTCCAAGCAAAGGTCTAGAAATATACAACGGTATTTACTGAACAACTAAACAATTCTTTAATGAGTTTCTGATGATAGTTGATGGGTCTCTACTACTTAATGATGTTTGGCCAAGTGGCAGAAAGAGGGGGTCTGGTCATCTCTTTTAATTACTTGCGTGCTTGGCTACAAACAGAGACTGGCACAGACCAAATCTAACAGTTACTGGGAGCTCACAAGTATTAACCCTTTTCTTCTTACTTTTGAAAATTTTAATATGAGATATAATTAAAGTCACTGCAGGACGTGATATTTAGAAATTAGAAGTCGCTGCAGTACTTTACAAAATGATGGAAGTTAACTGCATACAGTGAAACCTCCAAGCAGTGTTGGCCCGCGATACTCTCCATCCATCTCGAGTGCATATAATAATGGCCTAGTAGGAACCTGCAGTTGAGCCACTCACGCACAAGCAGGGTAATTAGGGCAGCCTGCAGTTAATGAGGCAGCCTCCTGAGCTCATCTCCAGCTGGGCAGACTGTAGGCTTCTGAAACTTTTATGGCAGATGACGCAGATGAACCTGTTGATACCTATATGCATCAGATTCTGCTTCATTAGGTATTTAGCATTGTTTGTTTCAAGTACCATGCAATACAGTGGTACCTGTTCTGAAGACACCTTTGGTGAGAAACCACATTGGTTCTTAAGACCGACATTTCAAAACACTGGACTGTCATTTCAATGTAATTTACCAGTAATTAAAGACCACCTGCAATATGTGACCACATTTGTCTGGCCATAGGAGTGGTGGTATAGCGAGTACCACTGTATTGTGTAGGTTACACTTTGAAACTATTTCACCTGGATTGATTGATTGATTGATTGATTGATTGATTGATTGATTGATTGATTGATTGATTGATTTACTCGTTCGCTCGCTCGCTCTTTCATTTCTTTATTTATTCATAAATTTAATTTTAACCCCGACACATAAAGTGCCGGAGGGTACCGTTGTCCCCTGTGTCGTCATTTTTTGCAGGATTTCTCTTTTCAATCTTCATCCAGTATAGTGGAAGAGATGGCTTCCTGCTAATACCTTAGAACACTTTACCTCATAACACCTCTAGTAGACTTTATGGTGCTAAAAAATTGTATTACTAATTACCTATTTATACCAGTGTCGGTATGGTGGAATAGTGTAGGAAGCTTTTAAGTTTCAAAGGAGATGTCCGTCTATCCGACTTTTCGACATTACTGGGATATCTCAAAAAGTATTCACCGTAGCTTTACCAAATTTTTCGTCACAGAAGAACCTGATGATGGGCCAGGTTGCTTTTGAAAACCAGCTTCCTTTGATTATGTTGAAATTTTATTGTATTTATTTGAAGGCCGTCTGAGTGGCGTCAACCCTGACGGCGTTACCGCAATATCTTAAAACATATTCCCCGCAGCTTTACCAAATTTTTGTCAGAGATGCATCTCATGATGGACCAGGTTCCTTTTTAAAACGGCTTCTTCTTTTTATTTATAAACTTTTTATGAAACTTCTAATTATTTATTTAAAGACCGTCTGAGTGGCGCACAAGGGGGACGACGTTAACATAATATCTCAACAAAGATCCATCGTAGCCTCACCAATTTTTTATCAGAGAATCGCATTATAATGGACCACGTTTCTTTTGAAAACGGGCATCCTATTGTTATTTTTAAAGTTGTTATGAAATTTTTGAAGAATTTATTTGAAGGCGTTCTGAGTGGCTCATAAGTGGACACTGTTACTATAATACCTCAAGAAGGATTCATCACTGCGTCGTCAAATTTTTGGTGCACCGTATTATGGAACCTGCGAAGTCTCAGCAAATGCAGAATTGAGGAAAAAAGAGTGTGGGCGCCGACGGTAATCTGTTCTCTGAACGCTTTTTTCTATTTCATTTTTTCTTTTCACCTTACCTTACCATTTATATTGACTTTGCATTTAATTTATACTAAAGTGCTACAAGGATCAAGTTTTGAGAAAAATATGCAGTACTTGATCCTACTGTATATTTCTTTTCACATATCAAACCTTTTTTGAAGGGCAAGGGCAATATAATGTTACAGGTGTAAACATTTTTTCCCTCCAAAAGGCAGTCAGCAGAGCACAGGACCACCATGGCCCTCTTGTTTGTTTGTTTTATTTGTTTGTTTGTCTTTTTTGTATTTGTTTGTTTGTTTGATTTGCAAAATTTGCGAAAGTGGTCTTCCAATTGCTTTGGAATTGCAAAAGGACACTTCTGAATAGGTGGTGCTGTGAATCTTTCTCCTGAACCCATAGAGGCCCGAGGTGTGTGCGTGTGTGGCGGGGGGGATTGCTATCACCTGCGTCTGCGTGAATCCGTGCGTCCGTGTGTCCCTTCTTCTAGCGCACGATTTTAGAAGAACCAGACAAGCTGGGATCATGAACTTTTTAGTTGATCACCCTTTTTGAAGTTTTTCGTGAAGTTCGAAGGACAATGACCGTGACCCAATTTTTAAGATCATCCAAGTCAATTCTTTGTGAATTTCTTGCACGCAATATCAGGAGAACCAGAATTGCAAGGATCATGAAACATTTACAGATAATCATCCTTGCAAGGGACTTCGCCAAGTTTAAAAGACAGTGATTTTGACGTAATTTGAAGATCACCAGAGGCAGTTTTTCTCTTTAATAAATGTCTTGCACATGAGATCTTAAGAACTGGATAAAATAGCATCATAAGACTCTTACAGTTTATTGCCCTTGCAAGAGTTGAGCTCAAGTTTCAAGGACAGTGACCTTGGCCTGATTTCAAGATCACCAGGGTCAATCCATTTAAAAAATTGTGATGAATATTAGAAGAACCAGATAGGGTAGTATCGAGTGTGTTTGTAAATTATTGTTTGGTGCGGCTGTGTTGCGACTTCTGCTAAGAAAGTGTTAGTCAGATTGTGCTGAAACGTGGTCGAAATGTACATAAGAGAAAAAAATCAAAGTTGTTCCCCATGGGGTTACACTCTGATTCCCGTGATGTTTGACTAATTGCTCAGTTCTGGTACTTGTTACTCAATGTGTACATTCCGGTTGATTTCTTTGTCAGTCAATTGGGATTGCAATAAGGATTCACAAATATTAATTCTTCTTAACTGTCAACCTCATTGACTTGAAACTTGTGGAGATATGCCTTGGGTGAGTGTCTTTCAAGTTCCTTTAACTGGTCACACACCAGTAATTTTTTAATTTTTATTTTTTTCCCTTTTTTGAAGGGGGGGGGGGGATCTTACAAGTTTTTTTCTTTAAAGCTACTTAGCGTATGAAATTATGAAACGATTCTGGGTACCCATGGAACAGAGTGGGACCTATTATTGGTTGAGAGTATCAAGGCCAGCTGAGGATGGACTGTACAAACAGCCCTATTGTTGTTGATATTTTCCCATATACTAGGATGGGTGATCTGATTATTTGCAAACAGAAATTTCCCGATTGTACACCTTTATTTGTGAAAAAATTATCATCCTATGTAAGAAAGAGGTCCAATCTAGTTTAGGGACATTATGTTTATTTGTTTTTTTTTTGTTTTATTTGTTTGGTTATTATTATTTTTTTTATTTTGGTTTTTGCTTGTTTGTCTTTTGGGGTTTTCTTGTTTTTGTTTTTGTTTAGGACAAACATTTAAAAAGCAGGTCTCGGTGACACTGGTCAGTGATTTATAATTACACACTGCAAACACATCTGTTTTCTGTAAAACAAGTTTTAACTATTGCCATCTCAAGAAGTAAAAAGCATGCCTAACATTGATTCATCAGCATCGCCTATCCTACTGTGAATTCATTTAATTTCGCAGTGTTCTTATTTTCGTTTATTTCACTAATGCTTCAAAACCATGAAAATAAGAACCCAGTGAAATATATTTTTTAACATGGCATTGATAGGAATTATAAAAAAGTAGTGAATTTAAAGTTTCAGTGAAAGGTCCAAAATTTAAAAATCCGTGAAAATAAATGCCCTTGAAAATAAATTTATTCACAGTATTTTCTTGAGCATGATGTCTCTTCGAGTGAAAAATAAGTGAGTGGCACTGTATTTACAGCCGGAAGTTCAACCTATTACGACTTCAAGTTTAAAGATAGCGTATATCTTATGGGCTTAGCACGCATGCCCAAAGAATATGCAAAGTCGTATTGTCAGACGCTACTCGGGAAAAACTCAGGGCTGCTTTCGGTGGACAGTGAAGAAGAGAGAAAATTTATTGAAGGAGAACTAAATAATCGATTTGAACAACGTTCCTACACATTCATGGGATTTTACTGGTTGGATGGAGTGTATAATGAGAATAAAACTGCCGGTGTGTTCTTCTTTTGGGACAGATACTATCCAAGGTGTAAGTTGCCTTCTTTTTACGATTGTATGTGAAAATATATCACCTTGACGGAACTAAATTGTTATATCTATTCTTGCACATGCGCATTATGAATTTTATGTACCGGAAGAGTTACAGATGTAGTTTGTCTGGAGTGCGCCTCGTGTTGAAAACGGCGAGTACAGGATAAAACTATTACCTGGAGACATTTTAATCACGTGGACCTCATATATGTTATATATTTGTTGAAAAAATTTGATAAAAGCGCAAGAACAACGAAAATCCGAAAGACATTTGAATGTACGGGTCATTGTCCATTGAATGTACCGGTCATTGTTCATTGAATGTACCGGTCATTGTTCACTGAATGTACCGGTCATTGTTCATCGATTCGTACGAGAAAGTGTTTCATTTTGCTGGAACTGAGCCTGGATTTAAGAGATTCGCACCAAGTGGCAATTTTCAGGGGGAATATTGTACCAAGATCAAGTTGAATGGGTGTTTTGTCAACTCTGCTGACCGTGGGCCTCTTGCTTAAACTGAACTGCTTTAAAATCATTGTTTAGACGTAATTATTATGGTCAATCATGCACGTGAACTAATATTCATATATTTTATGATGTAGAATATCAGCATTTTATCTAAGACAGGTGGATAAATGTCAATGAAAAATCCGCATAATTTCACTGCTTACATCATTAGCATTTTCATGTAATATTCTTTAATTCATCATCGAAGTTGTCTTACATTGGAGACAAGTAGCCTTTATCGGAGATACGCGTCTATGTTTTGATATTTCGCGCGCTTAAACATATGCTTAAAATTACTTATCAAAGGTTGTTTTATTATCGATATGGCCGATCTTTAAGAATGGTCGTTGAACGTGCTGTGTTAAACATACAGTCCTTCAAAATTTCTGTATTTTATATCAGAAATAGGTAGTGACAGACACAGAATGGTGAAGTGCGGGAACTTACCTGACGGATTTCTAGTGTAAATTGATCTTTAAATGCTGCAAGTTATTTGAACTTGTAGCATAAGAAACGTTCTCGTATATCTGTTTCTTTTGTGTACAGTATTAAATTATCTTAAAATATTGTCAAAATTACCCGTAAGTCACTTTAAAGTATTTTATTCATTCTTTTCGGACAAAAAAACCGTCACATTACCCAAATTCCAGGTCTAAAATAGATGGAATAACCTAAACTTTACCACCGTCTTCAGATGACGCTAACAGTTTCATATCATGTAAAATTTGACCTGTACTTGTTGATCACTAACCTACTGATCATGAAAATGTTTACACATTTTGTCGCCATGACCATCTCCTGTATAAATCCATTTGCAGCTACAACTTCTAGTGACATGAATTGCTTCGTCTTTTATCGACGTCGAGTTTACGGCCGACCTGCCACTATTAAGTTACGTACTGCTGCTTGTTGCACAGACTACAGGTTTATTTGTGAAAAGCACGTTGGTAAGGCTGCTGGGCATTATTCATCATACAAAAAAGTGGCCAATTACTCCAAAATGTATATGTTATTTATTTACTAGATATTGAAGTCATAGGAGTTGGCAAGATTCTTCAGATCTAAATGTTATTTCAGAGAACCCATGCAATGTATTTTGGCATGCAAAAGGAGGGCTGGTCAGCGGATGTACATTAAATAGATCAATAAAAATAGGATACCACCGTTTGTATTGTACTAGTATCTTAATGCATACAGAGGTCAGTAGAAATGTGCTTGTTAAAAGTTACGCCACCCACCAGTTTCTGTGCACACGCTCGTTATTCACACCCCTAGGACATAAGCAGCGGCTTGTTTCAAAACATGGATGCAATAACCTTAGTACGCTCGTGTCCTATGTAACAACTTGTAGACCTGTTTGAAGACTTCAATTACATGAAACCTTTGCGGACAATTTAAAGGGAAGCTCGACACCTCTGTATCTACAGATGCATGATATCTTAATTAAAATGATTGTTTATGCAATTGTTTTGCACATTTCATTACGTGTGGTGATTGTATCGTCACAAAAATCGGGTAACGCGCATATTTTTACACATTACATTCGTTATAAGTAGGGTTTGTTACCCCCCCAAAAAGACTCGATCAGGGAGCTGATTGTCCGTGCTATAACTTCGAACTCAAAATGCTGCCAAGTGATATGACATGATTAGTTCCAGCATGGAGGCATGATAAAGATCATGCTAATACCTTATTTGTAGACATTGTAGAAGAACTGATTGATATATCGGAATGTTAAACACAGATGTCATAACGTAGCATTGATCTCCGAGGCTATCCAAAAATTATGCTGAGGAATTAACATATTTGTAGGTAATTCAAGTCAGTACTACGATTTCAACCATGATCAAAGTTTGTACAAGATTATACAGGATCAACAAAAAGATCCGCAGACTGCTAACAGCATTTGCAGAAGCCAGATGAAAGGTGGTTACCTGGTCCAGTTGGACACCACCGACGAGTGGACAACAATAAGCAAGGAAGTCACAGTGCGCCATCTGGGGCAGAATTTAGAATACTGGATTGGAGGCAATCCGCATGAAGTGCAAAAGAAGATTCCAGCCAACTGGGCGGCAACATTAAAAGCTGGTTAGTGTGAAAAAGAAAGTTGAAGAGAAAATGAAGTGCCACTCTTGAGATGCATATGTGTTTTTAGACTAGTGGCCAACCCTAAAAAAGTGGCTTATTTAAGGATATACCCCTCCCTATGGTAGAACAAATAACAACCCATTTTTTGTTAAAGATTGGCATATTCTGCATTGGATTATGATGGTTGTGGTCTTTTAATTTGATGACAGGGGTATTTTATAGCCATATCTTTGAAAATAGTAGTCATCACTTTAACTATCATTCCATACAAGACACTACTGAGCATAACTTCAAAAATAAATTCAAGAAACATACCAAATATGGCTCATAGTATCTGAAATGATATGCCAAGCACTGTACAAGTGATGTTTGCACTATTTTGTTGTCATAAAATGTCGAAAAATACCATTTGGGCAAATTAGTGCAAAAATTTCTTCAGATTCGATATTCTACGGTGCATAAAATGTTACACAGTGCTCGAAGTCCTTGCTCTAGGAAAACTTTTAATGCACCAAAAATTGCCCCAATTGTCGAGCTAAAAGGGAATATGGTAAATAGAGCCTCACCTTTCTCAGAATTTAAATTGGAGAGAAAAGAGTTACCCCACCCCCCTTATTTTCCGGCAGGTCTAAAATGGTTATTTTTTGACCAGAACTGCCATAATCTAACTATACAATCAAAAGTGAACAGGTAATGGTTGCAAATCATAACAATGTATGTTTTTTGTAGTCATCCAGTAGTTGTCAAATAAAGCATAAAACTAGAAATGAAGATTTGCGTCACAGCAAATCTATCTGGGTGCCTTCAAAATGAGAACCATCGTTCAACATAATCTAAATGTCGTGTATTAGCTTAATTTTCATAAATTAAAATGCTCAGCCTTGGTTCTTGGTTCAAGGGATGTGGCCATGTCCCAAATTTATAAAGTGAAGTTTGAATGAAACTAGTATCTAGAGTAGTTTTGAACCTATTCAACATTCTAATTTTGTGTATTTGTCTAATTTGCATGAATCATAAGCCTAGAAGAACTTTGGTTTATTGTGCATTGGATGGGGTTATGCCACAAACCCATAAATTGAAGTAGAAATGGCACCTCTGTGATAGATTTGAAGCTATTAAAGATTCACATTTTGCATATTCACCTAATTTGCATAAATTAAAATCCTACAACTTTGGTTCATATTTCATTGGATGCGGCTTTGCCACAATCCTACAAATTGAAGTTGGAATGGCATCTCTATGAACAATAGTTTTGGAGATACTCAACTTTTAAATTTTTCAATGCCCCCTTATTAGCATAATTTGAAATTCTACAACTATACTGTCCATTAGAGTGGCAAGTGTCACAAAGGTATATATGCAGATTGAAATTTTGAGTCCATCTGCAATAGTTTGGAAGATATGGCGCTTTTAAAATTTTTGTTGCCTCTAAAATTTGCATAATTTTAAACATCATGACTATTCCAAATGAGGTGCACACTTTTGTTGGTTATGTCAGTCACCATGGCAAGCTTGGTGATTTTTTCCAATAGTGTCTGAAAAAAACTCTGGACCAACTTGGTCAGAAAGAAAGACATTGGCTTTTTATTTCTTTGTTAATTTATCTGAGATGAAAGACAACCTCTCCTATGTGACCACTTTTAGTGTCTGAAAAAAACTCTGGACCAACTTGGTCAGAAAGAAAGTCATTGGCTTTTTATTTCTTTGTTAATTTATCTGAGATGAAAGACAACCTCTCCTATGTGACCACTTTTATCTGGCATTAGAAGTGATCTTAAATTGCAGGTACCACTGTACAGTGAAACCTCTCTACAGTGGGCACTTCGCGACCAGAGAAAAGTGCCCATACCTGAGAGGGTCAGCCCTTCTGGGCAGTATTGATGAGTATAAGTGCATGTACAGTGTACACATATAATAATACAGAGGGATGAATATACATGCAATACAAAACTACATGTACATGTACCTGTGAACTGAGACATGCACTATACTGACTAAGTATTGGCCATGAAGAACAGGCTTCATCTCACTGGTTACAAGAAAACAAAGACATGAAAGTGTCCATTGAGATGACACAAATTCGCACACTTTTTCAAAATTCACCAAAATGTGAAAACAGTCACTGAGGACTAGAAGTCAGACTTTGATCGGTCCAGCAAACTCAGCTCTGTATGTAGTCTATTTTTAACAGAGAGTACACTCTGGCTTGTTCTGCCATGAATTCCAAACCCTCTGATCCCTTGTGACTGATAAGCCTAGCAGGGTCCTAGCCTCATGCAGGCAAACTCTGACATTCTCAGCCATGGTGCACGTACAGCTCTGTCCAGCATTCTCAGCCATGGTGCACTTACAGCTCTGTCCAGCATCAGTGTGAACATGGATCAGATATGTTTCTTGCATAAACAGAAAGAGATTCTCTGTATTTTATTGAGAACCTCATCACACAGTGGTTGGGAATTCCCCCACCCCACCCCACCCCACTCCTACCTCCCATTTGCCATAAGACCCAAACCTTTCAAACCATAAACCCAGCAGGCATGGCCAGAAGGCTGCCTATGAAGGTGTTACGCTACTAATTCAACCCGCAAAAATGTGAACAAACCAGGTTGCAGTCTGTACCTTCCAAAATAACTTATAAACCCAAACATATCCTATGCCAAATTGTTCCTTACAATATTCTCAATCATCCGAGAACAAGAAAACCTGGTCATCATTGGGAAAATTTCAAGATATTACCGTTTGCGACAGCCAAAGTAGTGACAGCAGTCACGCCGCCTTGCGCGATGACTTGAAGTACTCACATTGTGGCCATGTGTATTCAGTCACTACCCTGGGTATGTTGAAAACTGACCTGTCAATAAATACCGCACACTGTACCTGTCAGTTTCAGAAAAAAAAGATGTTACTGTGGTCAGAATTATATAAGAGGCATCCCCCTGTACCTGTAAGGGTCACTTCTAATATGCACTCTATAATCCTTCTACCCGGAAGCCGGCCGATTTACTCACTTAATACCTTAAGGGAACGAGTCATCTCCACAATTATCAAATAAATGAACTTTGAAGATTGGAAATGTTGTTTTGTGTACAAAACATATTAAAAAGCTTGAACTGGGGCCACTATTTTTCCCTAACAGCCATATGTAATGCAATAAACCAGAATACATATGAGCAAAAACTGAAAAATTGTATGTGCATGTATGCTACCAAAAATTTTTCCCAATGATGCCTATCGTAAATTGTGTTTTTCATGAGGTAAATATTGTGAACTTCCATAAAAAATACATGTCATGTTGGTTTATAGACTTTGGAATTGAGTACGGTGACTGTAACTGAAACACCATACCCTCTTAGATACAGACTTTTGCCCATAGTTGAAATTGCCATCCATCTATACTGAGCTTTCTGATCTCTTTAACTGTAATATCCTATTTTTGGAGTTTTCATAGTCATGAGTGTGCTCTCCATAATGAAATTATGACCCAGGAACCCATGGCATCAGTTAAAATTGTGTGAGACATGAATCACATAGAAAATTATTTGCGGACCTTCCTCATTTTGTACAATTGAGTGTTAATTTTGAGCATAAATGTGATTTAAATTATCAAAATGCACTTTTATGTGTTTATTTATTCATAGAATGTAACATTTCAAGTAATTAAATGAAATAATGACCGTACAGACCTGATAATGGGTCTTTCTGCTACCCAAAGTAGTCACCTGCAGTGCCCCTTAAGGTGTTACGCTACTTATTCAACCCGCAAAAAATGTAAACAAACCAGGTTGCAGCCTGTACCTTCCAAAATAACTTATAAACCCACGTAATGCCACGAGACAGGTTCAAGTATCATGAATGGAAAATGGTTGCCTAGCACCATGGAGGCTTATAACATGCAGTACAGCAGAAGCCCTAGTCAAAATGTGGATTTTTGGGAAATTCACTGAATTTAGCATACATTAAAATTCCCCAACTTTTGTTTGCATGCTATTGGATTTGCCAGTTGTCTCAAACCTATATGTGTAAGTTAGAACTTTCTGTTTATCTCCAATAGTTTAGAAGATCTGGAGCTTTTAAAATTTTAATTGCCCCTCATTTGCATAACTTGAATCATCATGACTATTCCAAGTAAGGTGCCTAATTTCACTGGTAGGTCAGCACCATGGCAAGTTTGGTGGTTTTCGAAATAGTAGGGTCTGAGAAAAACTCCGGACAAATCTGGTCGTAAAGAAAGAAAGAAAGAAAGGAAGAAAGAAAGAAAGAAAGAAAGAAAGAAAGAAAGAAAGAATTCTTGGGAAAACAAAATGTCTGGGTTGGCACCCAGACATAATAAATCACATACTGGAACTTACTTTCTCAACTGTGCGATGCTGCGCCCGATACCGCCGGGCTCGTCAAAGCCCAGTGGTGTCGGGCGCAACATCGCACAGTTGAGAAGGTTAGTTCCAGTATGTGATTAATTTTATGCTTTGGTTGAAAATCATATAACACAACCCTGTATCATCAAATACAAACAGACAAACAGGCAGATATAAACTGTGCCAGTGTTTGGGTAAGTTCCATGTACTATGCTTCCATCTCCTAAGATTATGATAGATCATGGGATATGGATAAATTCACAAATGATGGAGCCATGATGAGTCCTGGGAAAAAAAGTGGGTAGTGAATGTGTGTTAGTATATGGCATTCATTGCCAGCATTGGCAAGCTATTTGGAGATAGTGGACTATGTGACAAGTTCTTTTTTTTTTGCAAAAAATTGCCAAATACTAGTATGTTGATAATTTCTGTAACACAGAGTCATTTTCCTTGTTATCAATGTACATGCAAATTCTGATATAAGGTTTTTAACTGCAAAATTGTGGTAGAACATTTTTCAGTGTTTTGGACGAAATAATAGGTTTGATCTCCATTCCATATCCAAACTCAAAATTTTAAAAGAAGGTGACATTAAATTCACTTGCACTGGATTAATAAGTTTGTTCTTGTGTCAAGTTTTAATTTTATCAATGAGTAAGTATTATCAATTGAAAAATAGCGCCCTATAGCGACAAGGCAGTGTTTTTTCTTATTTTCAAAAATAAGGGGGTAGGGGTAATACTTTTTGGTGCTTATAAAATTTTGAGAAACTTGGGATAATAATTTTCATGTAACCTCGTAGCATTATGGCTAAGGTAATTTTTGGTGTATAAAAATGCAATATTGGACATAAATTGTAAGTTTTTTGACATATTTTTGGGAGATAAAAATGTCAAAATCAAAAATATTTTTGCATAATTGTGCAGTTTTCTACATTTTTTCCCATCTTCAAGTTCCTAAATGTCTAGTATCATTATTTTCTTACTTTTTCACGTAAGTTTTCTTTAATATAAGCCTAATGTCATCAAGTTTCAGCATATATTGCTGATTTTATGCAAAAAAAAAACAAGCAAAGTGAGAATTTATTGATTTTTAGAGTGATTCTTCATTATAAATGGTGATAAGATACACCTGTCACTAAAATAAATGACCACAAACATCATTTTCTTATGTCTCACAAACCAATCTTCAATAAAAAATGGGTTGTGTCTTGTTCTACCATGGGGAGGGGTACCCGAGTACTTTTGGGCTTTGACCACTACCCTATTCCGTAAACACGTAGCGAACCTCAAGGGCTATGTTTCTCGTAGGCTATGTTTTATGTGAGTGTTGCAACTGATGCTTGACCATAGATCCCCAAAAAGAAAATGGGGAAGGGAGGGGGCGGAACTACATAGGCGTACTGCCCCAGCCGATGAACGTAACCCGAGGAGCACGTTCTGTCACTTCTCATTTCAGCCAGAGAATGGGCCACACGACTTTAAAGCAAATGGGTGCCTGTTGATCCCGTCATACAGTAATGGAACAATGATATGACAAGCCAAAAATAGTGAAATGTTTGTCTGCGGAAATCACCTGAGCATGACTATATCGAGTGCCGTATCGAGAAGATATAATATACATTGAAATGCTAACTCATGAGTTAACTCCGCTTCTCTCTTTTGCGATTCTATCTTAAATTTGGATTTTGAGTATATTTGTGATTGAACCATACAGTTAGGATCCTGAGAAATCAGGACTATCATTGAGGGTATGCAACGCAACATTGCATATCTTAACGTTTGTTGGAGAGTACCAAGAAAAAAAATTAACCTTGTATTGTTTGAAATAGCCTTTGCTTGATAAAATGCTGACATTTTCATGATAAGTCACTGTTTTTAATTCTTATTTCATTCACTCCTTTACATAACTGGAACTGACAGAGCATAAGTGTATCTACATCACCAAAGGGAAATCGTCAGATTTGCAGCTGTACCCAACCGTATGTTCGGGACAAAAATCATTTCTCTGTGAACGGAAACTTAAAGCAGGTGGTAAGTGCAATCTGTGCAGTGTCAAAAATTCCATTGTGATAGATAAGGAATGTGCATCCAAATCAATTTAATTGAATAAAATAAGAACGCATAATCATGGTTGAAAATCACAAATGACGATCACTTCTAAAACGGAACGCTGGTACCTAAATAGCATACTTTACAGACTTCTGTCTTGCTTGAAAAAAATTACAGATAAAATTACATGTAACGTGACTGCAAACGTGCAGCATTGAAAATCATCAATAGGTGTGTAATGTTTGTCATACCGAAAAAAGACAACAGAAAGACATACATGTTATACGTGATAAAAGTAACACGCTGTCATCGATTTCGCTGTTTAATGCGGAGATTCTCTGTATCTCGCATAGACAGTTAACCCCCCGCCGTGCAACACCTGGTTGTACCCGGCATGGAATATTGCAAACCGACTGAGCAGATACTAAAAGGCTGGTGAACATGAATCCCTGCATAACTAAATCCAGGACAACAGTATAATCAGAGCTACCAGGACCACAACCACAGAGAAAACGAATGAGAGCTCTGAATTCTGATAACTTGAATACATTAAACCTTTCAGAGCTAGGTTGTTGACCTGGCCTTTTTTTTGGCTGGAAATACTGGCATACTGGTTCTTGAATGAAAGGTCTTCCCACAAGAAATTGAAACGCGATTTTAGCATAGTACTTCCGATAAGCAAGACTTCTGTTGTGAGTAGCATTAACACTATCACACAAGGGTCACCAACTTGGTGCACATTATTTGGTGGTTTCAGAGAATGTTATCCTGGGAGGAAACACGCAGACCGCAACGGAGAAAAGTACCGGTAACGTTAAGCGATATGACGGGGGCTGCAGGGGACCGTGTCTTGGTAAGTGACGTTACGGCTTGCCTGGCTTGAATGGGGCTAAATCAACAGATTTTTTTCTATGTCTCATCTACAATTGTCATTTCGAATGTTTCCTTTGACAATTCTTACTGAAAACTGTTAAGCAGACGACATTTTAAAGCAAAGGATCTGAGCTGGAAAGTTAAAAGAGAGTGAAGCATCTGGATCAGCGCCAGGAACAAACACAACCCCCTAAAGCAATAACAATAATGACTGAGCTTTTTGGAAAAAAATATCAGCCAAACATTTGGAAATGTGCATCTTCTACACAGTCAACAACTTCCAGTAGAGGTTCCATAGATAGGTAACCAACCTGTTTATTTTCTGTGCTGTATTTGCCACGTTTCAAGACTTGCCCTTATTCACACTATAGTTTAGATCTCAGGGTCCAATTTATGGCTCAACCCAACTTATCAATCACCTAAGCTTATATGATGGGTATGTTGCATCAAGCAAAGCATGAACAAACACGTGGATATCTGTGATATGTTTACTCATGCAATCACAAATATTAAACCATCTTTGTATTGCTGGGACCCAGACTATGATCATGATTCCGTGCAAACAACTTGTGTCATAAACTGGGACTACTGTCAATCTCATCTAGTAGACCTTACCAAATACATCAAATATTCGACCAATAGGTGGCGCTAGTAGCCACCTGAGAACGTTTTTGGCAATACATGGATATCTGAAAATGATGAAAATATGCTGGTGCATAATTCCACAATGTTTGTAGCTTTCAGCCACTTTGCACATTTTGGCAAATTTGGCCGCAAATGCGCTGCACTGTAGTAGCTATAGTTTAGAATAAATTTCAGACTATAGGATGATCAGCCATCCGTCATCCATCGCCGTCCGTTCACATTTAAATTTTTAGCTCTGCTGACGTGTCAGTCAGCAGAATTCAAGAATCCGTTTGCGCCTGTCGTCCATCCATCCGTCCGTCTGTCATAAGATTTTTACATTTTCGTCGTCTTCTTAAAACTCGCGGCATGGAATGTTTTGATTTTGCACATGGATGTTGCCCAGGTGGACCTCTGCCAAGTTTGCAAACGAGATGATGATGCAATATATATTTTTTTCATGAAATTTTTACTTTATTATTATTATTAATTTTTTTAGGGAAAAAAATCCTCATCTCAACAACTACTTGGCCAATCGCTGGTCACCTAAGGTCAACTAGTTCTTATTGTGGCCATCAGGTGGCGCTGCGATTTTTTCGTATTTTTTATACATTTTTGAGATGATGATGCAATAATTTTTAAAATTTTTTAATGAATAGTTTATTTTATTTTATTTATTTTTTTTGGAAAAAAATCCTCATCTCAACAATTACTTGGTCAATTGCTTTGATATTGCACATAGGGTCACCTAGGGTCAACTAGTTCTTATTGTGGCCATCAGGTGGCGCTGCAATTTTTTCGTATTTTTTATACATGTTTGTGTGTTAAGGCTATTTTCGGCTTCTTGTCCAGAAGGCACAACAGAATTGCTCAAAATTTATCAGAATATAGTTGGCCTTTAGACAATAAAATGTTGCGAAAAATAATGTGGATATGTTAATTGTTGACAAAGTTACGGGATATCAAACTTTGTGACAAAGTTAGTGCTGCCACTGTATTTGTATATATGGCAATACATTGCATATATTGCACTACTGTATTTACATTTTCGACTTTTCAAAAACAGCTGTATGGAATGTTTTGATTTTGCACATGGATGATGCCCATGGATGTTTGCACATGGATGATGCCCATGGATGTTTGCACATGGATGATGCCCATGGATGTTTGCACATGGACGTTGCCCAAGTGGCCCTCTACCAAGTTTGCAAAAGAGATCATGATGCAATAATTTTTCTATTTTTAATGAATTTTAGCTCTGCAGAGCGGATAGAATCCATTTGTGTCCCTCGTCCGTCCATCCGTCCGTAGAACTTCGATTGTTTAGTGAGGGACTTGTAGAAGTCTGCTTCTTGCATTTGATACTCTATAACAGTGATTCAATCGATTAACTTTACTCAGTTGTACCGGGAAAATGTTTGAGAAAATAGTATTTATAGAATGTGTTCAATTTCTATGGAGATAATACTGTTATATCTGCCCACCAATCCGGTTTCATGCCTGATGATTCCACCATTAATCAATTACTTCTCCTTTATCACGAATTAAGTTTGGCAGTTGATCATCAAAAAGAGGTCCGGGTTATATTTTTGGATATTAGTAAAGCATTTGATAAAGTTTGGCATGCAGGCCTGTTGCATAAATTAAGGAAAAGTGGTACTGCAGGATCTCCTTATGATTGGTTTTCGGATTATTTGTCGAATCGTTATCAACGGGTAGTTGTTCAAAGCCAGTCTTCTAACTGGGGCAAAATTTGGGCAGGTGTACCTAAAGGCTCAGTACTCGGACCTCTCATGTTTCTCATTTATATTAACGACATAGTGGACCTTGTTGGATCCAACATAAAAATGTTTGCTGATGATACGTGTCTATATCATACCATTGATAATCCAGTTACTGCAGCAGAAAGTTTGAACTCCGAGCTTTCAGATATTGATCAATGGTCCAATAACTGACTTGTAACTTTCAACGCTCTGAAAATAGACTAAATGCTTGTCTTTCGGAAAACTAATCCTCCTACACATCCTCCTATTTCTTTGGGCACACTTTGCAGGATGTTGGTAAACATAAACATCTTGGCATCACAATACGTTCAGACCTGAGATGCTCTGATCATAGCACTGATATATGTAATAAATCAACCAAATTAATCAATATCATGAAGAGTTTAAAATTTACGTTGGATAGAAAAACCCTTGAAACTATTTATCCTTCCTCCATAAGGCCTATTCTCGAATATAGTAGTCCCGTATGGAACGGTTGTACAGCCTTAGATGCAGAAAAAGTTGAAAGTATTCAGTTAAGTGCAGCTCGTATCGTTACTGGTGCTATGCATGGAACCAGTAACGCTAAATTATATGAGGAAACAGGCTGGTCAACTATGGCTAAACGCAGAGAAATATCTAACCTGACTCGAATGTATAAATTGGTTCACAAACTTGCTCCCGAGTATTTATATTCTATACTTACTACTGCCTCTCCTTCAGGCTCTGATAATTTCAATACCCGTCAACAGTATGATCTTCCTCATTTCCGAGCTCGTACTGACATATTTGACAAAACGCTCTTTCCCTCAACTATCAGACAATGGAATCAGCTGCCTCTAGAAATCTGTAATTTAGCCTCGATTCGACAGTTTAAATCACGGATAGATGTACCTGTTATCCAGCCCATCAAGTTTCCCGAAATACTCAATTTTGGCAATAGGTTTTTTCCTGTTATGCACACACGTCTCCGTCTAGGTGCAAGTGAATTAAATTCTCATCTTTTCAAAATTGATGTGAAGGACACTCTAACAATGCGCATGCGGTTCACCCAATGAGGACACATGTCGTCATTTTTTCTCTGTCCAAAGTATACTGTCCCTAGATCCTTTCTTCACTCTATTATTTTAAAATATGCTCCTTTTACATTACAGACCATATTATATTGTTCCTTCGATTGTATTTTTACTGAAAATATTGAGATTTTTTTCAGCTGTTCAAAATTTTATTTCTGCTACAGGTCGTTTCAGCCCATCTGGCATAGGCTAAAATGCCTGTCCATTTCCACTATATACAGGTACATTTTTCGGCATATTGATGAATCTCCTTTAAATCTCCATATATACATGAAGCCTAAGAGGAATCATATTTTAACTACGTAAGATGAAACATTCAGCCCCACTTTCTGTCTTGTCATGTAATACTGTCACCTTCTCTTTGGTCGTGTGTGTCTTGTTTCGTCCTGTGTGCGCGTCCCCTTTCCACAAGAGGCATCAGTATAGGGCTTCGCCCTTTTTCCCAATGGCTTACTCATTTATTGGATTTATATTATAAATTGTTGTGAATAAAATATGTTTAAACCAATCACTTAACTGATTAATTAGATAAAATTCCAGATTCATAGATATCACCAAAAAATGATATAGGCCTACTTTCCACTTCTGCTATAAACTCAGCTGACGAGTTAGTCAGGAGAACCAAAATAGTGATAGGCCTACCAATTCTCCTTTATCTTTTTTCAGAAGTAATAAAATTTGGATTTTGAGTGGTTGGGCCCATACATATTGGAAGCTCTAAAGTCTATATTTAATGAATAATATTTCAAAGGTTGAGAGGACCGCTTTAAAACCACCAGTTGCCTTTTGTGGGTGACTGCCTGTCTCAAGTCAGGAGTGAAATTTGTTTGTTTACATTGGTATTGGAAGATGAATGTTGATGCTTTGGTAACTCTGGAATCTCTTTGCTGTCATTGTTGGATTTGATATTTATGAATATCGATTATGTTTTTCTGCATAAGTGTATCATACTAGAGACGTCCGTTTGTCGTTTTGACTTTTTACATTTTCGAATTCTTCTCAAAAAGGGCTGCATGGAATGTTTTGATTTTGCACATGGATGTTTCACGGATGGACCTCTACCAAGTTTGTAAAGGAGATGATGATGCAATAATTCTTATATTTTTTTTGTGAATTTTTTAATTTATTTTTGGAAAAAAAAAATTCTGATATCCGCAACTACTTAGCCAATTGCTTTGATATTGTACATGGGGTCACCTAGCGTCAACTAGTTCTTATTTGGCCACCATGTGGCGCTGCGATTTTTTCCTATTTCTTATGAATTTTTGTGTGTTAAGGCCATTTTCGACTTGAGAATTGCTAAAAAAATCATCAGAATATTGTTGGACTTTAGGCAATGAAAGTTTGCAAAAATAATGCGGATGTGTTAATTTTTGACAAAGTTATGGGATATCAAACTTTACAAATATAAGTGAGTGCTGCAACAGTATAAATATATATGGCAATACAGTGCATGTATTGCACTAATTGAATTTACAATTTCGACACCTTAAATATCGATGCTTGAGTATTACCACTGTACATGTATATGGCTAATATACAGACCACAGTGCATGTATTGCAATGTTGTAAAATCAGATTCCAGTCAGCAGAGTACAGGATCATCATGATCCTCTTGTTAACATCTTCGACACCATTGGCCAGATCTTCGTCAAAGTAGGGATGATGGGAATAATCCTTAGCTGGATCTCTGCCAAGTTTGTTAAAATGGTCCTGACCCAGCGATTTTTTTTATTTTTCTTTGGCTTTTTTTTTCGTCAATTTTTAGGTTCAATTTTTGCAGACGTGGGGTGCTATAAAAACTCTTCTCCAAAACCATTTGCCCACGTACTTGGGAATTGAATGGTAACATTTCTGGGGACCCTTAGTCCTTAACTTTTTTCAGGACACGGCGCTGTATTTTTCTATGTCTGAGTGCCAACCCGGACAGTTTGTTTTCGACAATTTTTTTCTTTCTTTCTTTACTTGCTTCTTTCCTTTTTTCTTTCTTTCTTTCTTTCTTTCTTTCTTTCTTTCTTTCTTTCTTTCTTTCTTTCTTTCTTGCTTTCTTTCCTTCTTTCCTTCCTTCGTTCCTTTTTTTCTTTCTTTCTTTCTCTTCCTCTTTCTTTCTTTCTTTCTTTCTTTCTTTCTTTCTTTCTTTCTTTCTTTCTTTCCCTCTTTCACTCCATGGCACCCAAATTTTTCTACGCTGAATCTTAGAAAGTGCTGCACCTGCAATCACCATATATGACACATAGATTTATCTACCTGTGAAGATTGTGCACCTGGGTATTGAATTGTCATATTATTCAAAATTATGCAAAGTAGGGGCAATTAAAATTTTAAAAGCTCCATATCTCCTAAAATATTGGAGATAAACACAAGTTTCAATGTGCACGTATAGATTTGTGACACCTACCAATGGACAGTAAATGAAAGATGCAGAATTTTAAATTATGCTTATTAGAAGAAAATGTTAAAAGTTGAATATCTTCAAAAATATTATAAATAAGGATGCCATTCTAACTTCAATATATGGGTTTCAGGCAGATCCCCATCCAATGAACTATGAACCAAAGTTGTAAGATATTGATTCATGCAAATTAGGTGAATACACAAAATTTAAATCTTGAATAGCTTCAAAACAATTATAGATGGAAGTGCCATTCCAACCTCAGTTTGTACTTTTGTGACATAGCTGAAATTAATGAACCATGAACCAAAGTTGTGGAATTTTGATTTATGCAAATTGGATGAATAAACAAAATTTTAATCTTGAATAACTTCAAAAGTTTTGTTCATAGAGGGGAGCCACTCCACCTTCAATTTATACGTTTATGACATAGCAGCGTCTAATGAACCATAAAGCAAAGTTGAATGGTTTTACTTTATACAATTAAGGAAAATATACAAAATGAAAAATCTTTACAAGCATGAAAGTTGTAGCATTTTGATTTATACAAATTAGGCTGATACAGAAATTTTAGACTATGTTGAACAATTACAAAGTGTAGCATTTCAAACTGTTCTCATTTTTAAGACACCTGGGCAGATTTGCTGTGAAGAATTTCTTGCCTAGTTCTTTCTCTCTGTCTTCTTGATGACCAAATTTGTGTGGAGTTTTTCACAGACACTATTATGTCGAAAACCAACAAACTTGCTATGGTGACTGACCTACCAGTGCAATTGTGCATTACATTTGCAACAATCATTATGTTTAAAATTATGCAAATTAAGAGCAATTAAAGGTTGAAAAGCTCCATATCTTCCAAACTATTGCAGATAGACCCAAAATTGCAATGTGCACATATAGGTATGTGACCCTTGCCAATATGATGGACAGTAATATGTTAGCATTGTTAGTCTGTGATGGCAGCAACTGTGACATATTGGCTTATGTCTTGGCAATGGTGGATCCTAAGACCATGCTAACCATTTAACACTAAAAGGAAAGTACCTATGAGGTTTCTTTTCGTGTTGTTAATTTTGACCTTGAAAGGTCAAACGGACTTGTTAGTTCGTGTCTGATAATGGTAGATCCTAGGTCCATGGTAAGTATTAAAACTCAAAGGAAAATACCCGTGGGGTTAGTCTTGGTGCTGTAAATGTTGACCTTGAGTGACCTTGAAAGGTGAAACGTACACACAATAAAAGTGAATACTGTCCTCTTTTATTTAAAAAATGATGACTCCATACCACGAGTGGAGGCTGTGATAGTGCAAACAGTGATGATGGTCCTGCAAAAATGTGGCTGTGATATCATTTCAAAAGCCGTGGGGCCACTTCAGTCTGTGAATGTAAGATCAGCTGAGCACAGGACTGTCACTGTCCACAGGTTTGAGCTTAAGATTGATAGAAAATGAAATTACCTAACATGATATGACATTTTGCTGCTGTATTAGACATTATTTATTTCAACATATTCTAACTGTTATATTTTTCCTGTGTGTCCTGTATGTATAATATGCACTTCAGTGTCAAGGCCTATTTGAAAACAAGTTTGAACTGCAAGAACACCCTGGTAAAGTAAAAGATTTGAACTTGATTTGACTTTGACTTAGAACCTAGTCGCTCCTCAAGTGGTCTTTCGTGGTTTTTTTAAAGAATAATGCAAACATATTTTTAAAATGAGCGGTAATGTTGTGAAATGACTTTTGTCATTTCAGCTTTAGCCATAGTATTTCCTTTTGTTGTCTTGGGATCCATCGTTATTGCAGCCTTTGCCACGACGTACTATTACAGGTAAACTATCAGTCATTCACAAAATACTAGCACCATAAACATACGCAATACATACAAATTAATATGGAAGACCAATGCTGCATAGCAAAGGGTCGTCATACCCAAGACATGATGTGACCTGTCGCCAGGCCCAATTGTGGCTTCCAAGATTTAGAAAAGTTACATGAAGCTTTAATGCCTTTTTTCAAGAGATCTTTCAAGTGGTAGAGCATCAGTGTTGTTGCTCACTTTCCTGGTTTGAAGAAGAGTTTTAGTCAACAGCTTTTGTTGGCGCGATTGCGCACAACCCGCGTCAATAAAAGCTGTTGACCGAGGGCATACCATCAACATAGGTGTGATCTATAATTCTCAACAGAGGTGTCTATTAACTAATTCCATACTAGTCCCTGATTTTTCCGTATATTACCTAGATTTAAGACAATAATTGCATATTTAAATTCTTCATAAAAAGAGCTTTCGTTCGAGTACCAACATGCCAACATGCCCATAGTCTTAAGACTGTGGTTCTGGCACTGCCTGGCAAGTCATGCTGCAGGCAGCTGCCCGTGCGGCAGATGCAGCATGATTTGCCAGGCAGTGCCAGAACCACTGACAAAGGCCTGTCACCATTGAATGGAATGAGTTAACCAAAAATGTATGTAAAATATTGAAGCATACAAGAAGTTCCTTCCCAGGCTCTTTTGGGCGTTTTGAGCGGGAAATGGTTTACTCTATCGAAAAGAAACGATTAATTTTGCAACCATGTAACAATACATAGTTTTGTAAAAGATTGGTGACGGATATACATCTGGGTACATTTTGCATATCACACCACAGAGCAAAATATAAAATACATGATTGTGCAGTCTGAATACCTGATTTTACACTCAATACACAAGGTATAAGTCCATGTTCTTTGTTTTAATATATATTGCATCTTATTTAACATATTACATATTACCACAATGAACATCACAATACCTCAGCACCTGTTTATTTGGTTACCATTTTCGACATTGTCCGTACCAAAATGTCAGAAGAATCTTAAATGCCAAGGTTGTCTGATTGACCAGTGTACTTATTTTATATGCAAAACTGGTGATAATTGTAACGGCTGACACAAAATTTCTTTGAAAGCATCAGCAGGTAAAAGTTAGATCAATATATATATATTTTTAAATTTTGACAATAAACTATGTTTTGAAATTAGAGAGGACGTTACTGTATTGTCAGTGTTGTGTTCTGGGACTGAAACCAAGTCAGGCATTAAAATAAAAAAGAAACTAAAATGTAAGTTTCAAAGGGCCTTTTGTCACAATTTGATGAAGCAAGCCAGTGTGTCTTACCAGCTTGGAAATTGGCTTACGTATTGATCAATATTACCCGGTCAGAGCTGACAAAGCTAATAATCACATGACCACTTTGGCTGAACAATTTTTATTTCAACTGCTCTCTAAATTTTTTGAAAAATCATTTCCATTCCATGTTTCTACAGAGGAGAAAAACGCTACATTATTATACTTTTCTTTGAATGTTCTAACTTTCTGTTCAGATATACTTTACTTTATAGTTGTATTTTTTTCTGTGGAGCAGGTTCTTGTGGAAGAATAGTTTCACTGAGTGAGATACCCTGCACTAATATGTTCAAAACGAATGAAAAGTTCCACGTGTTTTGATTGCAGGGCTCCCTTTGGCGTGTTCTCATTCCGTAAGGATATAGACGAAGTGCGCCTAGATGCTACTATGTAGCTTGCGTCCGAAGAAAGGATATGTGGGATAACGTACGGCTAATGTCCATCATTCCAGTGAGTGATTCTTACTTCGTCACTCATCCTATTTACAAAGTTTTTGTCAACGGGACTGACATATAAAGTGATCGTGTATGATATGAATGTGAAATATGAACACTATAGAATATTACGAAAGATGCCAACTTTCGAAAAGAGTGCATATATATATATATATATATATATATATATATATATATATATATATATATATATATATATATATATATATATATATATATATATATATATATATATCAGAAGAGTCTTATCAGAGATGCTTGAACAGTTGTATTTACACACTCCAACGGAAACAATACATGTACATGTTATTGAGCAACGTTTGTTTTTTTTATATCTTCACAGCCGTGAATTTTTCAGATCTCCTCTGCGTGTATATTTTGAGTGGATGTGAGCCACTGAAGCGGCAGGAAATTTCTCCATTTTGAATTGATGAAAATATGAACAATAATAATGGGCAGAACTGGAATGGGGCACTGCCTCCTTGGTGAAACTGACAAAGCTGATTGTCTGAGTTACTGACCCCTCTCAGCCACAGCACATCATGGTTGCCTCGGCGACGCGCAGGTTCCGTACCACTTTTTCTATGTTACTCTGCCTTACAAATATCCCATGGTGGCAGTGTTTTGACCATTGCAAAACTATGCAACCCACACAAGTTTTAGATCAAACTGTACCTAAGAGCATGCTACAACTCTCTGAGCAAAAGATATGGACGTGGCTTGGATTTTCTTTTCGTAAAGTGCAATTGAATCAGGCAGATGCATATGTGTGCATAATACAGACAGCCCTGCAAGAAAAGGCTAAGCCGTGACCTGACCCTTGACCTCTCCGGAATCACAATACTTCTGGTCCATGACCAATATAGAACATCTCTTCTTCGTAATTTGCCCAACTTTCTCATTTCATGATTAAGAGTTAATAAAAGTCCATTCCTGTGGACCTATAAAGACAGCTTCAGATTAAGGACTGCATCATACTTTAATCTGAGAATAGGCTTCATAACCCCAAATAGGTGACATGTGTCCTCAACTGGGAGCCGGTCCTTTGTTGGGCAACATGTAGAACCCATTTTTATTTCAGGTCGCCAAAGTACGCTCATGAAGGAACAAGTCTTCTTTTAAAAAGAAGGGCTCGCCAGGTAAGAGAACAATGTATTAGTTGTGAAGGCTCATAGTCAGTTTAAATCCGGGAGTGTGATGACGGGCACATTATGTTTCTCAGTTGAGTCACAGGAAAATTGAATTATTTTGTCGGCAGGTAGCGCCATTTGATGGAAATTAATACTGTTTTTGCACCAGTGTACGGCAATTAAAACATGGATAAGCTCGTACTTCAAACAGCACCGATGTTGCAGAGCAACATTTATACTTTATTAAGTGGCTAGAACATTTTTTTTCAGTTTGCAATAAAATACGTTACTGATTTTTTTTGGGGGGGGGGGGGTGTTCGCACATGTACCGTGCAATCCGGTAAAATACAGTGCAATCTGGTGAAATCCGATGTTTAGTCACCCGTTCCTAGAATGCAACACGTCCATTTGTGCACATGCGTGATTATGCAGGAACTCTGTTTGTCCCTGCAACCCATCCACCACAAATGGGCTCGGCCGTAGCCGACCCCAAAAAGCGATGCGCGTTGATGTACAATTATTCCCACTGAAGGAAAAGTTGTCCTTGCTGTCACCCATAATGGACGTTGACTAGTAGCTAGTTGTATTGTACTTGGGAAAAAGGAGATACCACGCGCTAGCGGGATATATTTTGGAAGCCTGTATTATAAATCCCGACCACGTAGCGGTAGGGATTTATAATACAGGGTTTCAGAATAAATCCCAATAACAAGTGGTATCTCCAATTTTAACGATGCCTCTTTTGTCACTGGCACAATTTTTTAGTTCGAAACCCTTTTCACCACCTTAATCCAAGAAACCGTATAGAACTAATTTTTGACCTGCCTGTGCACCCACGTGTCCGATCTTCCTTGGCACGATCCACTAAGCACCATAAGAGATACAAAACGTGCCTCAACGACCAGTCGCTTCAACGTGTTGAAATCAGTGCGGGTTCATATCCTGCCGGCGCCTTACAGATATGTTTATTTTTTTTCCTGAAATAGCGCAGAGAGAACACTAGTTCTCCATGGCAAAACTCGAAGTCCATCATACTGGTCACAGAAATTAGTTCTCATACGAAAGACATCCACAGGGATTAAACTGGAAAAAACTGCAGGAGAAATCCCTGGCAGTGACAAAAGAGGCATAGTTTAAAATAATATGTTGTAGGCATAGCCTAAGATGCGAGCGTCAGCATTACAAAGTATCGATAATAACATAGGTGGATCAGGCAGTACATAGCACCTGGTCGTTTGGTCCCTCTAGCGGCCATTTACTAAACCAGTCTAGAGGGGCGAGGCCGTACTACCTTGAACAAATGAACGAAATTATTTGCCGTGTAGCCTTTCTTTTTGTTAGACACTGTTCCACAACTTTAACTATTATTCCCAAGGTTTTTATATCGCCATTGAACCAGTGCCGTATCCTGTGGCAGAGACGTGGTGCGCACGGAGAGTGATTGTTGGATTGTTGCGCGACAACATCAAAATCAGAGCAGGCTTTGCCAACATGGCGTTTTGGGGCCCCTGGGGGGATAGGTGTGACTGGAAGCTGCGATCTGGAAGGCCGCGAGAGGCGACCTGGTGACTGCACATTGTGCAGATATAAATACGGTGAGACGCAACATGCGCAACAAACACAACACACTTTTGGATGTTTATTTAGGTTACCCTCACACCTGTCAAGTTTTTCTATTCCGTGGAAACCCACTTCCAGCCCCAGAAGCGCGTTTGCCAGCTCCACGTTCCATCGAGGTGTTAACGATGCAAGTCGGTGAATCGTTATCATTTATTACACACTGCCGACAACGTTTTCTGAAGCCCAGTTATGCATTATAGCCATGATTTCCATAAAGCCATTAAGTGTGAGACTTTTGTGTAAATAAAACTGCGAAAATTTCCCGTGGTGCCTGAAAAACACAATGTCAGCCCCCATGTGCGCATGCGCAGTAAGGGATGACGAAGAAAATCAACTTCATTGGATAGGTACTGAGTATTCTTCTGATTGGATAATTTGTCGCTCTGTTATATCCTGTATTCACACGTGTTTATGGTAAGATAAGATAAGATAAGAGATAAGATAATTTTATTTCAAGCCACTAGGGCCCATAAAGACATTACAAATATGTATATACACAATGGTGAGGTACAATGATAGATGAAAATGATCCATGTATTAAAATAATGTTAAAAAGGTGCTTAGTATTATGCGACACCTGAGACTGGAGACCACTAATCAAACATATCTAGGGTTTCAGGATGCTGCACTCTGGGAGTAATTCCCAGAGTACAGCAGCCTGACCCACCTATCATATGTGTACAAAGCCATTGATCCAAATCCAGTATTTATCATGTTCTGAATAATGGGATTAACCGAATCAAGAACTCTCATCCAAAAACTATATATTTCTTTTCTAATGAATTCACCAAAACTATTTATTCTGTTGTATGTAAACATCTCGCTAGCACTACATCTTCTTGGTAAACCTATAACAATCCGAAAGGCATTATTATATGCGACCTTCAACCGATTCAACTGATAAGCTCTGACACAGGCCCACAGTTGACTACAGTAGGCATTTCCACAGTATGACCTAAAAAGATTTATTTTGATCTCATGAGAACATTTAGAAAACTTTCTAGCCAGCATGTTGGCTCTGCTATACAAACTTCTGATTTGTCTTTGAACATCCTCATCATCACTTAAGCAATTAGTAATAAAGGCTCCCAAGTATCTATAACTTGTTACATATTTAAGTACAAAATTATTTAAATTCAACAATGGCAATCTTACAAGTTTCCATCCCTTTGGTGAAATGCACATACAAACAGTTTTCTTTACATTATACTTTATATCTAATTCACATGCTTCTTTGTGACATTTATTTAATAGTTTCTGTAGACCTTTAGCAGATGGAGCAAAATGACACATGTCGTCTGCATAGATTAAATGGTTAACAATTTTCTTTTTCTGTACACATCCAACATTAATCTTATTAAGTTTCACAGATATCTGGTCAATATAAACATTGAAAAGAGCGGGGGACAATAAACTACCTTGACGGACGCCATTGGAGACTGAAAAATAATTAGACTTAACCTTGTTCCATTGGACGCACATGACCTGATTACAGTACCAAAAAGCAAGAATGCGAACAATGTATGACGGAACCTTACGATCAATCAGTATCTTAAATAATTTCAAATGTCTCACGCGGTCATATGCTTTGGAAGCATCCAGGAAACAAACGAACATGGGACTTCCTCTAGAGCTGTATGTATGTAAAAACTGTTTTAACATAAATATGCACAAATCAGTCAAATGTTTCTGTTTAAATCCAAACTGGTTACTAGATGTATCAAGAAATTCTTTACATCTTCTTAAAATTACCTTTTCTAAAACCTTAGACATCATGGTAGCTAAAGCAATAGGACGGTAATTACTTTTATCATGCATGTCACCAGTTTTATTTTTGATAATCGGCACCAAAATAGTTTTCATAAAGTCTCCTGGAATGTATCCATGTACCAACATTGCAGTGAAACAACTTGCAAGCACCTTGTTAATACTTTGCCCTGCATATTTAAGATGTTCTGCACACACCCCATCATGACCACCAGCTTTACCTGTTTTCAAATCTGCAATACTTAAATATATATCTGTGGCACTGACTCTCATTGAATCATAAGTCTCATTACATGTTGGAATTATTTTAACACACTCATGGTAATCATGACCCTCATTAAAAATATCAAAATAATGTTGCTTCCACAGTTGTACAATTTGTTCATCACCATGTGCCTCTTCAATCCTATCAGTATTACCAAGTTTACCATTATTGATCTGTTGTATCTTTTTCCAAAACCCTTTAAAATTTTTATCATTGAGATCATTAGCCATTGCATCAGCCCTGATTTTATCTTCATTTCTTTTACACCATCTCAGAGCAGACTTAAATTGTAGCCTACTTCTATACATAGCATTAAAAATGATCCCATTACGAGGTTTACCTGTGTTACACCAGAAAAGAAAGGCTTCCCTGGCAGCCTCATGCTTCTCTTTCACATACATATTCCATCCTGGAATTTTATTATATTTAAAACCAGTGATGTGTTTTTCACCGATGGTGTCTCTTCCAGCTTTGAGCAGACACTCAATAATATTCTTATATAAACACTCTATATCAAAACAATGGAACTTCTTTCTACAGTTTAAGTCTTGACATTGTAATGCTTCAATAGAGAAGTTAATATCACTGAGGTAAGCCTCAGACACCTGGGTGTACTTTCTAATTAGAAATGGTGAAACTTTAGACCAATCAACATAAGAGCAGTAAGAGCTCGCTGACGCTCGCTATAATAGTTCTCCCCAGTTTTTACTTGGTTTTGATCCACTCATGAATAATTCACTTTGCTTGTGGCCAGCATTACCTTCTAACCCAGGCATGCCCTGGGTTGATGATCAGTGTATTGTGTTCTCCTTGGAGTTAGTATATATGCTTATTGGTCAGATCAGATGAACTAACACCATGGGTAGCTGCTAAGTACTTTGCACATATGTAAAATGAGAAAGCACACTCTCTGGACATGATTGTCATTGTTTGGTAGGTTTCCTGGGAGAAAATCACCTGTTATCACTGTTTTCAGTAAAATCAGGACATCATAAAGCAGACACTAAAGGAGATGCAGTTCTTGATATTGGTTTAAAGCGGCCTGTTTTCAGCATGCATACGATAATTTATGTGGCAAGCTCGGTACAAATTATGAACTGTAAACACACATGCGTAACATTCCTGAGAGCCCACTGTGTGAAAACATGTCGCTTCAGCTGATGGTTGAGTAGGGCATATTTTTCACATAAGGTTGGGCTTTGCGAAGTATAAAGTATGTGTTAAGTTTTCTACACATAACCTAATCTAAGTAAAAAAAAAAAAATAGGTATCTTGTGGGACATTCAAAGTGTTGAAAATGCTTCCAGTTTGCTCCGAGGTTCCAAGATGCAGTTGACATGAAGTATGCTTTAATGCATTGGACAGTTTCCAGCAGAAAGGTGCACACTTGAAAACAATACTTTATTCAAATCGGCTGATAGCTTTTTGAACTTTCGCCACTTATACTTTTTCGTGGAGGTAGGTCGCATAACCTATAACATTGGTTAATAGTTACCAGATTTTAAATGAGCAAAATTCCAGTCACTTTGTTTGATAAAAATGTGGTACACCAGTTTTTCACTGTCGAACAGGAGTGGATGCGTGATGGCATGTGTCACTGATGAAGGAAAACTGAATGTAAATATTTTGGAGGCTCACAAGGAGAATTCATACACGACTCATTCAAAGAGTTCATCCTGTTTCACTCTGCTACAGCAATATAATGGACAATGTCATTCCTTGCTTCAGACTATGTAACGGAGCACTTGAGTCTCTAAGATTTCCTTATGGATCCTTTCGCCATTTCAGTTACTTCGTACTTAAAGATCCTAAAACAGCTGGAAACCTCACAAACACCATGTAACAACATTCAAGTGAATCCCACCACAGAAGCCTTGCTTGTTTTTACTGCGCAATACTGCTTATTACTACAAGAAAACTTCTGCACTACCCTAAAACTACTCTCTGTTTGTGAACGGTCTATCGATAACACTATGAAGTTCTCTTTCTCCACGTGTATGTTCTATATGTCAAAGAAGTTGCTGACAATGTTGCGACTGCACAGGCGGCCCTCGATTGTTTTTTACACCCTTCCACAATGACATACAGGCGCAATGAATGAAAGGGACTTGGTGGAATTTGTGCTTTGTGGCCTGCACCTGCCAATTTATAAAATGTATCTTGGGTTGTCTACAGAACTGTCCAGTCAAAGGCTTCTTATCATCTGGATATGAGAATGATAAATGAAAGGTACGGGTACCTGTGCCATCCTATACATTAGGCCGACGTAACCGGTCTACGTTAAACAACGCCCGTGATGTCTCGATGTTTCAAATACTATTACATTGAAGTTGTATACGTAATAGGGTCATAGGAAATTAACAGTAAATTGTATCCGCAGAAACTCGTATCAAAAGTGTTAACAGAGACAACAGATACGCCAGAGAAGGTAATATCTTCAATTCAAGCAATGTTTGGTCTCCTTAGCTCTCTAACGTCGAACATTATATCGCAAACCTATAAAATTGAACGTGTCCCTACCAAGCTCACTAATGCTGGGCCATTGACGATAACTTCGTTAGGATAAGCTCCCGGCATGGGAGAAATGTAACCAAGATCATTCAGATGAGATAACAGATATTGAGGAACAGGTTAATTCCTTTCCTGCAACATTGCAATTGGCAATTGACCGAGGCTTGTGCCCTAAAAATAGCCCTAACGAATCTGCCTGAGTAACACTGAAGTGCAAACAGTCGTCTTCATTTTACTTTATTTATACATGTATTTCGAAAAAATGGAAGCTTACGTAAAATGCCGGCGGGTGTCTTGATGACTTGATTTTAGTGGTATATAAGTCAATAGATTATTATTATTATTATTATTATTATTATTATTATTATTATTATTATTATTATTATTATTATTATTATTATTATTATTATTATTATTATTATAATTATTATTATTATTATTATTATTATTATTATTATTATTATTATTATTATTATTATTATTATTATTAATGAAATAACTAAGCGCATTTTATGCGACAAGTTTTTTTTATTTTGTATGTTGTCACGTTTTTGCAATATTTTGTATGAATCATAGGACAAAAGGTAAAGGAAAATTAACTCATTTGGAGTCGTCACTTCTGATGATCTTCGGTCCTCCATTTATAAATATTGCAGTGCCTATTAAATGTATCACCATGCGTATCAAAACTGGCATTTTGGCATTGTTGAAGAAACTCGATACACATAAATTTTGCTATTCTATGAAAAAGTTATGGATAATCTCATTATGATTTTGATGACCACTGTAAGCACTGAATCATTCATATTTCCATGTGTCATGGAACACGTATACAGCAAAAAATGGAAAGCACAGCAGATGCATTCAGGAAAAGACAGCACAGGTTACAGCAGATCATGTTAAGATGAACGGTCGAATATTAGTATGAATGGCCACGCGGAACGG
This sequence comes from Hermodice carunculata, assembly GCA_964020975.1. Taxonomy (NCBI): domain Eukaryota; kingdom Metazoa; phylum Annelida; class Polychaeta; order Eunicida; family Amphinomidae; genus Hermodice; species Hermodice carunculata. The sequence goes on from OZ026624.1 coordinate 72,394,995, forward strand.
TCGGATCAAATATCTTAATGCTGGTGAGTGCAGATGCCTTCTGGGCAAAGCAAAATCTAAGAGTAACGCTCGCCTGTCAGCAATTTGAATATCGAAGAGGAATATGTTTTCTGCCTTTCACAAGCCAACAGAAGCCTTGTCACGCTTTAGAGTTCCAGGTGTGAAAAGTCTATCAGAAGATCCTTAAGACCAGCAATGCTACTGCGCTGATGGGACAAATGGACGGACATGCCTCAGGTTCTATGTCCGTTTCTCGTCAGGTATCAGGAGGACTTGTTCGCACGCGGCAGTCAAACATTTCACACAGTAGAAGTTTTTTTCAAAGTATGTTTTATTCAAACTGATCAAAATTCATCTTTTTTTTTGTAATTTTGTTTTCCAAAAACAGTCTGGATAAAAAGAAACGATTTTTATATGGTTTATAGTCCCAAATATAACTGCCACGAAAAATTCGAGGAAATTAGTACCCTGTTTACTTTTTCTCTGTCTAGTGTATGCGATGGTCAAGGGGATTGTCTGTTTTCGTCTGACGGCGTATAGGTTTGTTCTACTCACTCACGTTAGCGTCCTGGTAACATCATCCATTGTGGTAGATCAGGTGCATTATCACTTGCATACCTATCGAGACAACTAAAAAACTTGTCTTTATACGAACAATTTAACTCAATCTGATCTGATCCTTTAATTGAGTTAATGTTTACAGCGTTCGAAATTTCCAATACTGCCAGCGCAAGTTTAGCGGCTGTACCTTCACTCAGCTGGATCCGAGGCACAAACTCAAATTGAAATTTTTTAATCCCCTTTCTATTTTAAAGTATTGCTGAATAGGGTATCTGATAGAGTTCGAATTACTTTCCAGAGGTCTTATCTTCATTGCAACCTCTTATTCTGCAGTCCGATTGGTCAGTCCTTGATTGCTGGATGACGTCATAATGGAAGATACGCTTAACACATAAAAGGGTCTAGTGTCTGGAGAATATCATCACATTGTCATTATTGTGCTTTTTGTGTCCCATGTGCGATGCTGTATATTGGACTGCATGTCATAAACCTCGGCAAATAGTGGTTCAAGAATAATCAGAGGAAGATGGTCAAGAACATCTGGTTTGAAACTGTTTATATACATCTATTATAAATTTCTTCAAATCTGTGTAGCGGTTTCTAACAGGTAAAATGGAATTAAGATGGGGAAAACTGTCCAACCTCGGTGGATTCCGCACGGGGTTATTCTTCAGAAAAATATCAGTTTTTATTCTCTTGTCCTTGGGATGTAAGGACTTGTGATCACCACCGATTTATCTGTAAGGTTTACAAATCGCTGTCTTTTATTCACTCTCCAGCTGTGTAAGGAGATGCTGCTGGAAACGTTCTTTCTTCTATGTCTGAAGCTTACCCTGCATGGGTTAACTTACATGTGTATGAAAGATAGGTTTTGATTGTAATCTTTCATTATGCATCCCCCACTGGGGGGTGCATATAGTGTTTAGTAGAATTCGAGAGCCGCCGCCGCCGGATTTCTTATTTCGGCTATAACTCTAAGGCATATTTGCGAATTACGTTCTGTTTTGGTACAAATATTCTACAGGTCTGGGGAATTCTTCTGATATACTGTTTGTCAAAATCCATTTATTTTTGGATTTTTTATTAAGGTTTATCGTTTTTTGCTGACTCAGCAAAATCAGGCGAAATTATTTTTTCCGTATATATCTTGCTTATGGTTGATCATAGGCCCATGGTTACTATTGAACATTAATAGGAAATCACCTATGGGCTTTCTTTTGGTATTGTTTAATTTGACCTCGAGTGACCTTGAAAGGTCAAACTGAGGTCAAAAGCTTGTTTTCCTTATATATCTTTGTTACGGTTGATCGCAGACCCATGATTACTATTGAACATAAATAGGAAAGTACCTATGGGCTTTCTTTTGGTGTTGTTAAATTTGACCTCGAGTGACCTTAAAAGGTCAAACTGAGGTCAAAATTTTATTTTCCTTATATATCTTTGTTACGTTTGATTGCAAGACCATGCTTACTATTGAACATAAATGGGGAACACTCTGTCATGCGTGGGGGATGCATATTTGTTTTCGCACAGCGAAAAACTCGTGTCTAGTTTGATTTGTCATTAAAAGATTTCAAATTGTAGACAAACCAATTAGAGGCCAAGGTGCATTTAATAAAATATTGACTCCTCCCACTTTCAACATAGCGTCGTTTTCAAACTTATTTCTCCAATAAAACTTCGACTTGGTGCGTGTTTGCCCTTTTACACACAGGTGAAAGAAAATCCGGTATAGGTGGGCCATTGGGGATAACACTGGGATCACTCGTTGTTGGATTTTCATGTTTTCGCTCGGCATAACCTTACGAAAACATGAAAGTCCAACAACTGGTGATCCCAACGTTATCCTCAATGGGCCACCTATACTGGATTCTCTATTTGCTTTATTGTTTGGTCTGCTGAGTCCTGCTTTGCCGCAAGACCAGAAGCAAAATTGCTGAAAGCGCCCCTAACCCTTTTCTCCGACGACTGACCAAGACCAGAAGCAAATTTGCTGAAAGCGCCCCTAACCCTTTTCTCCTACGACTGACCTATACTGGCTGGAGGTAAAGTGTCATCTGCTTGCAAGACTTTGTTCCCAATGTCAGTGGTAATGAACAAAATGAGTGAAGACTGTAGACATGCGCTGTCAAAACCTTCTACCCAGCAAAGCAGTTCTCCTGTGGGCATGTTGGTGCTTACCACCCTTCACCCCCAGCCCGCCTCAAGGAATGCTGTTGGACCATTCTTAACTCAAAAGGGAGGGGTCATATAATTATTGAACTCTCCGGCTACAGGAATCACATATGCGTTTGGAATGCTGGGGAAAACTATAAATTTCACAAAAATCTGTATTATGTATTATAATCACTCTTGAGCCAATGTCTTAACCGAAACCAACCCATTTTATGTGTGCACATGTATTAAAAACTAATGGGAAGCTACTGATATCTGAATGGAAACACATAATAAGTGGTTACTAGTGCCTGTTCACTAAGCAGGCTCTAAGCACCCTTTGTGTGTAAGAGAAGTTAACCGCTTCCTATCCAGTAAAGTTAACCTTTCTCATATTCCATTTTACAAAGTCTACTGATAACAGCATATATTACAGACATATGATAAAAAGAAGAAATTATGTTTGGAGACGTAAATGATTAAATGGAAATGGAAATATTTACCAAAATGAAGCATTGAAGATTATCCAGGCGACCAGTCCACAGGAACCCCACACTGTTGATAAAGCAATGGGGCACTGAGATAATAGGTAGAATACAAAGATGTCTCATCACGTACATTTGTGGAAGCAAATTTTATCATGCCTTCATACAAAGCAATGGGATATTGTATTGGATTTATCTGCCCTTAATGGCTTCAAAGTGCTCGTACTTGAATGGTGGCAGAGACGTTTGCCACCTAGAATGGGGCTAATGAGGACAGAACACGCAATCATACCCCGAAAATATCTGTCGCATAGCAGCAGATGAGTTTCAAACAATATTCTGATTTGCTAGTATTTTTAAGTTCGTTGAAAATTCTCGCGGTCCTATCTATGTCACGTAACTACATTCATTTGATCAATGAATCTGTTCGTTGATTCAACAAATAATTATCAACGGTCTTGACAAAGGAAATACATCATTGTTTAAAAATCTACATATCTGTATAGTCCCTATGTATGGTTCTACCCAAGCTTAGTTATCTGAGATGACATTTAAATATCAATTGCGTTACAGGCACACGAATCAACAACCTATATTTGATTTACATAGTATTCTGGGTCGGTATGGTGACACAGAACGTTAATTTAAGCGACCAATGACCTGCGCATTTAATTTCAGTGACGTGAATTTCTGTGACCTTGTAATCTGGACAACTTAAAACGAGTGATCCGGTGATCTCAGCGGGCACACATCTGGAGCCCCAAGAAGCTGTGCTTCAATTCTACAAATGACTTGTATGAACCTTCGCTTATACTATTCTAATAATGTATCACTGAAGTGATCGATTATATTGGGCCCAAGAAGATTTTACCTTTAACTTCAATAACGGTTGTGGACACACAAATTTGGGATTTTTGAAGTTGGACGTTAACCATGAAAAGTTCAAGTGGGTGAGAGTAAAAGTAAAAGAGCACTGTTGTTCTCTTGCAATGCCAATTTGGGACTAAGTCATCAGTTTTCCTGTCCATCCTTGGGCTCCTCTCGGCAGTTGTGGACCGAGGAAATCTGTTGACCTGTACCGTCCTTACTACGGTCTCTGCAACTGTGGCCTTGTTTGTATTTCAATGAAACATCAGTTTACTAAGAACGTGAATTTTGTGACGTAATGTCAGTTCATAATACATCAAAATTAGGTTAAAATTGACAATGACACATCCACAGGTCGAACGACATGACAGGACAATGAACGTGACCTGACGACCAGAGCAATACACGATCAAACCCTCACATATCAGAAACGTGTTTATGTGTTGTAAAGCTTTTAAAATGTATGGCCATGTATGTTGTATGTAATTTTGTATTTTGAGGGGTAATTTCACGAATTTGTTTTCATATTTCTGGAATACTGAATGGGGTATCAATTTGTGTCGTAATGACCTTTGTATTTCTTACACACCCGGAAATCAGAAAAATACAAAATGAGCGTAAATACCTTTATAGTAATCCTGTCAGTTTGTACATACTACTTTCTCCAGGAAGGGGGGGGGTAGGGATGGTAGTAGGGTTTTTGGCTTAATGTAAGAGGAAAAAATTGGCAAAATGTTCATTTGTAAAGCCCGATGGATTTCAGCACAACGTTGTTGAAATTGTACATGTCTTGGATCATCCGTGTAGTTCCATATAGTTGGTTTAAACATATTTTATTTCTCAAAGTACACGAATAAAGTTTCACAGAAATAATATGACAATTGGGAAAACGGGCCGAGCCCTATCCAAATCCCTCTTGTGGAGAAGAGACAGAGACAGGACATTACAAACAAGACAAAAACACACTTGAGGATGACAGTCACAAGACCAGGACAAATATACGGGCTCATTGTCTTTAGTGTACATTGTAATACTGCCGTTTGTGTACATGTATAAATAAACTCAAACACTAATGACCTTGCTTAGCCTATCCCTGATGTTTTAAAATGTCCAGTAGCTGAAATGTAATCGTGGGGAGCAGAAAAAATTAATTCATTATCGAGCAGAGAGCATGTACAAGAACCATACAATATTGTTTGCAGAGTAAATGGGGCGGGAGAAGTGATGGCAGAATGTAATGTTGATCGTGGTACAGCATATAGAGGGCATGCAAAAAATAATGCCATGTATCTTCAACGGATGATCCGCAGCGGCACTTAGGTGTGTCAAGGACACAAATTTTATGTAAATGAGAATTTAGTTGGCTGGCACCTAGACGTAAGCGTGTGTGCTGAACCGATGTAAATCTATTGCCAAAGTTATACAACTCAGAAAAGTTTATACTTCGAGGAACTGGTTGACATATCTTATACTTAAAGACTTGAAGTGATCTGGACTGTTGAACATCGATATGTAATTCATTCCATAACCGTACTGCGTAAGGGAAAAAAGATTTATCGAAAAGTTCAGTACGAGCCCTGAAATAAGGTAGGTCAAAATTTTGGCGTGTAGTATACGTGGAGGTATTCGGAACTGTAGGAATTACAGAACATAAATTATCAGGAGCGTGTTTGTTTGCCAGCTTATACATAAGGATCAGTTTCGAAAAATCCCTTTTCTCAGCTAATGTATGCCATCCAAGTTCCTCGTACAATTTTGCATTACTGGTACCATGCATTGCTCCATTAACAATGCGACCAGCATATAGTTCATTAACAATGCTCCACAATTTTGGTATTATCTGCTCATACAGATGTTACAATATCTGGAGAGAAGTCCAGAAACTAAATCTAACATAACACATTCGACACGCCAGGTCCTTTGGCTCTGTGTTCCAAATTCCCATCCTTCTCCATGATATAAATATATGTATATATATATATATATATATATATATATATATATATATATATATATATATATATATATATATATATATATATATATATATATATATATATATATATATATATATATATATATATATATATATATATATATATATATATTCCGTGATTGCTTGCTGATGGAATGGGGCACTCAAGTATACCAATGCACATGCTACACTGTGTGTACAATGGGTCTATCATAGGGCACAAGTGTGTAAAACATATGCAAAAATATAAGGCTAAATGATATCAATCTGCTGAAATGTATCCGTGTCACACAAAGCTTAGCGTAAGAAAACACAACTGGGCTTCAGCAATGAATTTTCGTTTATTTACAAATAACAAGTCACATGTTCCTTGCAAATTTTTACGTTTAGACCTTAGCACTTCTCCCTGATTTATTCTCGCTGTCTGAAATGATTTAAACACTTTCTGAACTGTTAGTATAATATGTTCCTTCTAAATCATGCAATCACAGACCAACAGGTCGCAACATGCCCACCTTGAAGATGAATTGAAGTATACTCTATGCATATATTTTCCGTTGCTGCATCTCCGTCATGTGCGAAATAAAGCAGAAATTCTGACGGAGAACTATTGAGACTACATGCATATATACAACTTGCTTCATACACACCAACCTACCCATGTACATTAATAGATATGAGAGAAAATCATTTGAATTCAGTCAGTCACACGCCTGCAGAGCCTTATATATTTTCTTTAGATTTCTGAACAAAATTCAGCATTTGACCCACTTATGAAGATCATATAAATTTTAGGTTCATTCTACGTGCGCGACGGTTTAACTTAGCATTAGCTGGCCATGATTTCCAGCAGTATTGGTTTTACTTTTTTATTAGGCCTTCTCATACTGGTCCACAATGCCACTTCTAAATGACATTTAATGACATACTTAAGGCTTACATTGAAAGCAACAGAGAAAAATACCACGACCAATACCGACGATATTTTGCAACGCTGCAACTCCTCGGTTTATCTAGCATTAGGATACCACATACTGCCTTTACCCCTTTTTCGATCATGTTGCAAAATCCTCTTAGGTTTCCTTTAGTTTGCTGATGAAAAAGCACCTGTAGCACATATGCTAACAATTACACATATGATGACACATGTAGATTATATGCTAACACCTGTAGCACATATGCTAACAATTACACATATACTGACACATGTAGATGATATGCTAACACTTTTAGCACATATGCTAATAATACCATATACACTGACACCTGTAGAATATATGCTGATACTTGTAGCACAGATGCTAACATATACGGCGCACGCACGAACACCTGTAGCATGTTACGAACAGTAACATCCATAGCACACGTTAACACATGTATCACCTACAATAACACCTGCAGCATGTATACCAAAACCTACATGCATTCTAAGGTGCGTATGTTTCACGGTTGCCCGGGTGTCTCTTTTTCCTTTCCCAGTAGACACGTTTTTGTACCTGCTGAGTTAAATGTTGTGCATACATTTAAAAAAAAAGAGGGCTGTTTGAACAGCCCACCCTCAGCTGACCTTGACATTCAACCCATAAGAACACAAACTCTGGTCTAGGGGTATTCAGAAGGGTGTGTGTGCAATTTCAAAGCAACAGGTCAAGCTGTTTGAGAGAGGATTTCACCTCCTACCCCCTCCCCACCCCCCAAAAGTAAACAAAATGTCCGTGCTTGTGCTCATCCAGTCATCAACGGATGCCTTTCCGAGTCTTGGGCACTGCGACTTGCAGTCGCATGAAAACTCGGGGGGGGGGGGGGGCACCAACCAGTGTATACAACATATTCACAAGGCGCCTTAGCTATGGCCAGAGTTGAACGACGTTGCGATGAAAAAGCACCATTAAATTTGATATTTCCCACTTGAATATGCCAAAACTATGTATGTATGTATGTATGTATGTATGTATGTATGTATGTATGTATGTATGTGTTCCCTATCAAATTGCTCCATAACTTATAATTGTGCTGTCGTGCCCCCCATTTGTCACATCTGAAAACTTACACAAACCTCGATATACCTAACACTCCGTACTCTTCACATGTTGTCTATGCAGCTAGTTTTTAGATCCGGTTTTCACATCACAAAATACGTGCCCTATACCACTGATATGAAATCTGTTAGATCAGCACAACATTGCCCGTCGTGAAGCCACGTTGCACAGCCACAGGGAGAGGAAGACGTCTCAAAGTTTTGCAGCTGTTACAGATTTCATATCAGTGCTGCTTTTTCATCGTAACGTCGCTTGCCTGAGGTCATAGCTGAGGTGCCATGTTATATACACTGGCTGTCGCATCGCCTTGCTCACCTCCCACCCTCCCACCCACCGCAAAGTTTTTATACGCCTGTGCTGCGGTTCACAGTCATTCAATGTATCCCATTTTGTTCACCATGTCCTTGGCGCGAAATACCTAAATTTTTTGTACTTAACGCACACTTTCTGAGCCAAATTTATTTTCCTAAAACCCGGCTACCCGTTATTCAGAGGTACACAGCATATTTCGTCAAACGACGTGCATACCTACTTTTCTTATGCTCTTTCGAACAAATAATGGCTGGTGACAACTTTACTTTGTTCGTTTCTTTGTTATAAAAAAATAAAAATCAAATTGTTGAACTTTATGTTTGCATCGTAAACATAGCGGCAGTTTTGCAGTTTGCATGTACCCGCCAGATGACGACACCACGATCTCGCTACTCCAAGGGGGTGCGCAAACTTTCTGTATGGCAAAGTGGCAACTTCGGCCGATTTTATGGTTTAAGTTATTAGATTTACTTTGACATCCTGTCTCATATAACGAAACGATGAAGCATACACAAAATCTGGCAAATATGAATGAATTGAAGTGCGTGTGTGTTGGTGTGAAACTGAAAGTGCCAATGGCAATTTGTATCTCCACACGGCACGGCAAAGCTGAAATCAGGTCGAATTAATTGGTTTAGGCATCTAAAATACAATGATTCATGAACCCGTTTTAGAATTGGTACTATATGTGCTATCGACGCCACGCGACCTTTTTCGACCATGCTTGATCATGGCTACCCGACGTGCACAAAACACGCACACGTCGTCTGTCATTTGATCATGTTGTGGGTGCATAAATGAATGAACTTTATTGACATCTGTCATTACATGGAGATGGTGCAGTCACATAACAAACTCCTCACAACACACTACCTATACACATGAACATACTTGTACACTTTGCAACCGAAGGAATAATTGACAATTATCACACCAGTGCTCCGTCACCCCAGTCGAGATGCTGACCTGGGTTTAATGAGATGCGAGATTACGGGTCAAATCAGCAGCCTCGTTCTCGGTTCCATTGCTGGGCAGTGCTTATGTAAACAAAGACGCATGGGCACATCTTAGTCCCTGCTATTTGGGAGTGTTGAGGTGTTCGCGGATCACATGAAAGGGGTGTGATAAGTCATTTACCACTTACAGTAAAACCTTCCTATACCGAACACCCTTGGGACCTGAAAAAAGTGTTCAGTAAGGGGAGGTGTTCAGTATAGGGAAGTTTGCTAACATTGGAAGTATACATTCGGGACCAAGAAATGGTGTTCAGTATAGAGAGGTGTCCGGTATATGGAGGTGTTCGGTTAGAGAGGTTTTACTGTATATAACAGTCAGTGCATTTATTGGGTTACGATAAATGGTCATTTTACGAGCATCCTGTCACCCGATACCCCGCTGAAGACACAAGAGATGCCTGTTTGGAACACCCACCAACCAGATACTGCTCTGGCATTTTAATTTAAAACAGATCCATGACCCTTTCATGCTGTAACTTGACCAACAAGTGTTCATGCTTTTCAAGATGGTATAAATTTGAGCTGGATTGGGTTAAATTTTCAAGATACAAGTGGTCCAATTTGAATAACAGAACAGTCCATTTTATCAGAAGTAATGGGGGTTTAGAACTACTGATAAAATAAAACCTTTTCTGTGATAACATAGATTAGGCTAAGTTTCATACTTACTGATATTTTAAGTTGTGAAAAAAAATATATTTGAGCATTCTAGGGCAAATTGTACAGATTTGATCAAAATTCAAAGGGCCCTACCCCCTAAATATGTCATTTTGGGGTTCCTTTGTTTTTGGCTGAAAAGTGGACACAGGGTTGTCACTATCCCACCACCCCCATTGGATTATGGATCTGTATGCTTTGGCAGTGCATTCTTGGTGCAAATTGCCGGGAATAGACCCCATGGTACAAAAGTGTAGCTTTGTAGAAAAAGTGAATTTTTTTGCAAAATGGCGGATTTTAGAGGTTGAAATTCAAAGTCAGGTCACAAGATTATTTCTTTCTAATTTGGACCTACATCTTACTGCTTGCATCAGGAAAGTATTTTTGCAGTAGATGGCAAAATATTTTGTCATCACATTGCTTGTACAAAATTTGATCAAATTACATGTACATGACTTCTGGATATTAGGGTCAGCAATGGCTGACAGATCAGAAATGAAATGGACATATTGGACTACCATGGCCCTATTATTAGACTGGAATAATACCATAATGTGGATTTAAATCTGTGGAAAGAGAACATATAAAGGTAAGAGATCATAACACATCTTTTGTACCACTTTTTACAAATTTCTTATTTGCATGTGATACCAGTTTATATCATGGCTGCCATATTGGATTTTGTGTATTTTGGTGACGTCACAGCCTAAGGCTTAGCGTGGAACCGAGGCGTGCTGGTAGCCAATCAATCTCATTCATGTCTCAGCATTTCGACTGCCCAGCATTTTACGGCACACTCCCTCTCACTGATGATCTAAGTGGTAGAACCTTTTCTCGCGGTCAAACCTTTTCTTAACGCTGCATCTATAAGGACAGGTCCCTCTTGCAAGTGGTAATACTCACATCACCCAATGTCATTATATGTGTAAATTTGCGGTTGTGTTCACCGAATTGCACTGGCTATCATTTGAAACCAAATGTGCATAAAAAGTCTGCAGCAAGTCAGTTTACAAGGTAAATTCTGTGACAAAATTAAATTCATCCTCAATAAAATTAAATTGGTATAGCTGGCACGTTTTCAGTTCTACTGGGGTTTTGGGCCTTGTATCTCGACCTGCTTTAATGTTAAGGTTACTGATTCGTAACTTACAGTATTTATTTCTCTTGCTGACAGATATCCCAAATTTCAAGTAGTTCTCTCTTTCAAAGTTGCATTTAAAGGTACAGTAGATGTGCACATTATGCTGACCATTTTTAGCGGTACCGTTGATTTCTTGTGTTCAATTAGAATGATAGAAACTTTGTAACTCCTCCCTTAATTTTGGTACAACCGAGTTCGTGCAACATATCTTTCACATATTTAAGCCAGCAATTTTATGTTCAAATCACACAATTCATATTTCTCTAGGAAACACTTGTACTTCACACATGTACTTGTCAATCATTGTTTTGAGTCAAAATATGGTCTGCAGTTCTACCATCTTATTTATCCAATTTGGTGAGGGAGAAGTAGTACTGTTTTCAAAACTCTTATCTGCAATAATCGAAGCCGTCTTTGCAAATGGCGTCCGTTTTGCCCAAGCCTGTGCATACTCGATGTGTTGGCGTGGGCGCAAAAGTGAATACACAACCTCTTCCATGAGGACGGCGAAAAATATCAAATGAGTCACATAATGTCAAAGGTCTCGTCTCTAAGATATCTCCCTCAAATTCGCAAACTATGAGCATTTTTAGTTCGAAATTACTGAGAATAGTTTTGAACATTACTGCTGTGGGGTTCTGGACAAAAATTCAAAAACTGACAAAACACACTAACACTCACAAAACAGCAAAAAAAAATTGCAGCAACACCCCTTGAACCATTGCGGTCTAGGAGTTCCTACGCAGTTTCAAGGCAATTGGCTAGGTGGGTTCGGAAAAGAAGATTTTTCATGATTTTCCCCCAAAAATGAACAAAAAAATGATCATTAAAAATCCAAAACTCACTGGATAATGACCATTCGAGCAAACCCAGTGATTGTTAGGGACCCAACTAAGACACATGACCACCAAATTTCAAGTGGATATGACCAATTTTTTTTTTTTTTTTTTTTTTTTTTTTTTTTTTTTTTTTTTTTTTTTAGAAGTAGAAAATGTTCATTGTTTAAGACATGATGGACCACGACACATGGAGACCCATACTATAACCTCTGCTGAATGACAAGTCAGCTGAGGTAAAATATATACTCGGTTACAATAATTCTATGACTTGAGATCCCGTGATATCAAGAAAATATTTAGCGTTAAAAGTGCAGACAAAATTGTGTATTAGGTAGAAAATCATTTTACACATACAAAGCTGGTTTTCTGCTAATTGCTTTGGAACATGGCATTCTCTCTTCGTTAGTCAATTGTTCATGTGATGTCATATTATTTGAGGCGTTTGACCATTGCCTTGATATTGTAGTTGTCGTCCGCATTGTGGAACGGGTATTCTCCTTTGTACTGGAAACTCTTGACATGTAGAACATTGTGCACCTCGTAGCCGAAAAAGTGTTCATCCAAATTCTGCAAGAAATGACTCACATGGTCAATTCGTAGCACTATAAATATTACTCCTTCATAAACTAAAGCTACCTTTAAAGCAGCTGCTACGGGCTTGAGTAGTGACCACATTAGAAAAGTACAGCACGTTTGGGGGTTATTAAAGTGGAAAAAGCTACATGAGACCCTAAATGAGGAAGCAATGCGCACATTAATAAAATTATTCAAAGATGACATACTGTGCAATATATATCTCTTTTCAATGAAATGTATATTTTGGCTGCTAAAATGCATATGCAAATCAAGGAAGGTTACCAAATACCTTTTATTACATTACAAATAAGAATGAAATATCTCTTCGGTATTCTTTAAGTACAGACCCACATGTGTTTAAACGGCTCAGTCATTCATTTTGCATTCTCTCAACAGGTTTTATCATAATAAATTTGTAAAAGTGTCCATAATAACGTTTTCATTTATAGAATTGTAAGATAGAGACTGACTGACTGAGACAAATGGAATACAAATGGAATATGTTCGATTGTGTTTATAACGCGCTTCAATGCCATTGAAAACAAATCCATTTCCTGTATTGTGCTCTAAAGCAGGCGATAATGTAAAATCTGGCTTATACTATCCCACTTTTGGAATGTGAAAGAATATAAATGTAAAGTGATTCTCATCTTTGTGACCACAGAAGCTTAACTCTTTATGACCACCAGCTGTATTGGGATATTGGCAGCAAAGATCTGATGCATATTTGTGTAGTTTATAGTTCTAATATATATAGTTAAGTACCAGTCCCTATTACAATAGAATTACATCATTTGTCAGTCCCCACCACCATATGCAATCAGAATCAAAATGACACAAAGTATGCTGATTAATGGTAAAAATCTTTAAGTTCTCGTAAATATATTATGCTACTGTAAAATTGAAAAAGCTATGTAAATATGTACACATATTATGTATTTATTACCATGGTAACGGGATGTGAGTTGACCGTCACAATGCCATTGAATCCAGCCTGCCTGGCTACCTGCAACACCTCATCTTCCATTAATTGTAAAATCTGTATGCTCTCCTCCTCAGGGACATTGGCGTCTACTGCATTTAAGAGTGAATCGATCCATTCCCCACCATTCTCCAACAAATGACATTTCACGGGTTTTTCTACAGCATCATTTATTTCCCCAACGGCTTCCATTTCAAATTCTGGCTGTAATTCTGTGCGTGCATCCAACAATATCGTCACAGCGACAATCTTCCTGGATAAATCTTGGACTACAAAAGATAGGTTGTCCTTCAAGATAGGCGGCCATATGCTCTCCAGTAACCGATACAGTGCTGCCTCTGACGTTCCTGCAAGAACATCTAAAGGATTCTTTTTAGAGAAACCCTTCACGAGAACAGTCATGGCCTCCCGTTGATCAGGAATTTTTGAAAGTGGCATGATACGATACTTATCAACTAATATGCTGGGCTCTCTCATGGGTGCACTATAATTTTCCATTATCACGTCCCCAATCTCTTTTATGTTTTTTGCCATAAAAAAGTCATTGACAGACAGATGCATTCCTTTTTCTTTTAATTTAACAATCACAGAAATGGCGCTAATTGAGTTTCCACCTGCTGAAAAGAAATGGCTCTCCAAAGAGAGTTCAGAGTTTGGAATACCCAGCTCTTCAGAAATCAGTAATAAAACTTTTTGTGGGATTGATTCTTCTTGGAAATCGTCCTCCGGTTTTGTCGTTTGTAGTTGTTTTGCAAAAAGAGCTTTTAAAGCTTGTCTGTCGACCTTTCCTGTTTGTCTCTGTAATGGTATCTTCTCCAACTTTATAAGGCGTGGTGTCATGTATGGAGGCAGAAATTCTTTGCATTGTCTGATAATATTATCCTCGGGGAGTATTTTACCAGGAAGCACTGTATAAAACAACAAAAGAATGGTGGAATCGTCAGGCATTTGATATCCCAATATAACCATTCTGTCTATCTCCTCTAATCCCTTCAATGTATTCTCAATCTCTAAAGTATTAACTCGATAACCTCGAACCTTAACGAGATTATCCCTCCTCCCTTGGTAAATGAGCCGACCATGCACTACCTTGCCTAGGTCTCCCATTTTGTACATAGTGGAATGATCTGGATCCTTTAAATATTTATTCGTCAATAAGACATCATTCTGCCCTTGACCCATGTAGCCTTCAGTTACGTTGTGTCCACTGATATATATTTCTCCTACATTCCCAAGAGGAACAGGGTTTCCTGTGTCATCTAGAATATATACAGAGCAATTCCATATTGGGTGTCCTATGGATAACATTGCCTCATTCGTGCATGAATCTACGTCATTGTGACTGGCAAAAGTTTCATATGTTACATCCCCTGTTGTTTCGGTGCTTCCGTACAGATTCACCAGTAAGGTATTTTCACTAAACACCCTAAAGAATTCATGCGCTAATTCTGGTGACAGCGTTTCGCCACTGCAAACAATTACTCGAATTTCTGGAAGATGAGAATCCGATAATTTCAAAATATGCAAGATGGCATACAACAATGACGGAACAACCACAACTCTAGTCACGTGGTACCTCTCCATCAGCTGCACGAGTTGCAGAGCATTCTGGGTTACAATCCTTGATGCAACTACTACAGGTATGCCCTTGAGAAGGCAAGAAAAAATCTCGGTCAATGAATCTACAAACAGGATTGATGTTTTGTGACATCCCACTTCGTTTTTTTGAAAGGGAAAACAAGCCCACTGCCACGACAATCTATTTAGGACATTGCTGGTCCTCAAACGACAACCTTTCGGAGTGCCAGTACTTCCAGAAGTGTAAAGTACACAAACAAGTGGGTCCCCTTGGAAGCCTCTTGCTGTTGTGCCTTGTTCCCAGTTACCAATAGCATCGCATACTGGATCTCCAGGTGATGTCAACAGGTTTTCATAAGTGACCACCAAGGTGCTCCTTGAAATCTCTTTAGCGTGATCATATATCTCGTCTGTTGTGATTATGCAAATTGGCTTACTTTCATTCACTATGTGTCGCATGCGCTCTATGGGTAATATGGAATCGAGGGGTAGATATGCTGCTTGCAGTTTCAGTATGGCCAGCAATGTTATGATCCGTTTATCCCCTGGTGCCATATACAGGGCAATGATCACATCTTTTTGTGCTGTTATTCCTTTTCCAACCATATCCAGTTCACTTGAAAGTCGTCTGCTAATCTTGTTTGCCAAACAACGCAACTGAGAAAACGTGATTGATGATCCTTCAAATGTGACAGCATTCCTATCTGGAACAGTGTCAGCGATGTGGTCAAAAAGACTTGAGATTGGCGTCTGTGTTACACTTTGAACCTGACCATGGATTATGCTGATTTGGGGCTCCATAGTGCACAACTTGAGATTGCGTCAGCTTTTTGAATTACCCCCTAGATCATGTGCAATGATGGAAAATCTGAAAAGACATAAAAAGCGGATACACTGTTATCAATTAGCACTAAAGCAAATACACCTATGTTACCAAGACATATAAACCTGGGTCTACTACTTGTCTCAGAGCGAATTAGGTACAAGACTATTCTGAATCAATAAACACACGTGACAACAACGCTACAATTTCTTTTTATGTTGTAATTAAACAAGGGTCCAATTATAAACATTAGCTGCAAATCTAACAACATGTTTGAGTTTACACAAAATGCAATTGTCCAATTTATCAGCTACTTTCTTCATGTTCTCTATGACAATGGATGCAAAGCAGTCAAATGTCTGAATTTGCTCTCAAGATAATATACCTAACTTTGGAATCTCGCAAAAATACATACTCTTAACTGCCGAAAAGAAAATCGTACATGGCTGAGAGTGATTTACAATTTTTCTCTTACAAGGGATGGTTGTTGGTGGGAAAATTACGAGTGAACGTAAGTCACGAGTGATTTTCCACACTAACAACGATCCCGAGTGAGAGAGAAATAGTAACTCTGTCGCCAGGTATGTAAGATTTTGTTTATTCTATTTTTAATTGGGTATTCATTACAGAAAATATGCCCTAGGCCTACTTTAAACGCCGACCTGGTGTGTCCTGTTTGTTTACGCTCTTCGCGGTTATTCCACGTCACGCGTGACGTATAAATATCGCTAGGGCAAATTTGATTTTGACACTGATGCTCCCTGCTAGGACTGCCCTCTTATGACCAAGTTTTACTGAATATATGTTCCCCCATTGAGAGAATCTGCATTAAAAATAGGATACCACCTGGTCATGGCATTTTCTATCATTGAAGGGGCTGCTAAACAATTACTTAGCATACATGTGAACTTTGATTGTTATGGAAGGTAATGACAGAGCAATAATTAGCAACAAATTTGCAGAAAAATTAATTTATCAACATTGTAAGACCTGTGGGACATTTTTACAGGGGTGTCACATCTCAATTAAACTGCAAACAAGCCATAATCCTGGTATATATTTTACAAGATGTGACATCAAAATGACCCTTTGAAAATGCGGCATCCCTTGACTCATTCAGGACAGAAGTCTTCATTTACTGTCAGTAAAATTTGTATCAAATGGATATACTGAGTATTCTTATCTTTTAAATGAGGGGGTTCTGATTTAAAATTTCTGACAATCATAAAAGAATATAATATCTGCTCATGATTTGTGATATTCTGACCTTTTTTATTTGTTTCACACATTGTATTAGCAAAGCAAATTTGAAAGAATTAGCAAAGAGCATATCCTTTGGGTTCATCACTGAGTTAATTTTGTCATATAAACATTGGCTGCACTGATTAAATAGCTATGTCTGTTTGGTAATTTAACCATAAGTTAATGTTTTCTTTCTGGCACCAGTCAGTACAGTGGCTCGTAAAGAAAACATTTTGGGCTACATTATTTATATTCAATTACACAGTCCAGGAAATGTTCAAGATCCCTGCTCATGCATTCTATCATTATGTCTGTGTGCCAACACAGACATACTGTTTTTCTTTCTTTCTTTCTTTCTTTCTTTCTTTCTTTCTTTCTTTCTTTCTTTCTTTCTTTCTTTCTTTCTTTCTTTCTTTCTTTCTTTCTTTCTTTCTTTCTCTCTCTTTCTGTCTTTCTTTACAGGTAAAATGTCCGACATTTCATTTGAAAAATATTACACATAGAAACTCCAAACTTGGCACAATTATACTTCGATGGATGAAGTCTGGCCAATTTTAATCCGATTTGGTTCATGTTGGGCTTAAATTGTGGGTATTGTAACGCTGTGCACTTTACATGTGACCTGTTGAGGTCAAAGGTCAAGGTCATTTGGACTTTGAAATTTGCATCCAGCCATAAGCTTAATGTGATGTCAAGTACCAAAGGATAAAAGCTGTACCATTTAATATTAACAGCTTTTGAGGGCACACAGACAGATTTGATTTGAAGCAAATCTTCTTTTCTAGTGTCACTTGCACCTCTCTCTGCAGTGTTGCTTTGTTTTATACTGTCATCAACGTTACCTAACAGAGTAAACGTCCTTTTGTGCTTGTTAGCCCGCCACCACAACATCATCATCATCATCATCATCATCATCATCATCATCATCATCATCATCATCATCATCATCATCATCATCATCATCATCATCGATATATTTCATTTGCCGTGTAAACGATATCTCTAACAGCACGCAAAACAAACAATAATGGATTGGAAAGACATTGGTAACTGCAGCTTGCTAAACGTTTTGACATCCTCTTACTTCGCTTGTGGAACAAAATCGTAAAGAAAAAAACACAAAGAAAACTGTTTAAACATATGTTTAATATGGACTGTGTCCCAAAATTGTGAAAACGAAAATAATGGTTGAATGCACGAAATCCAAATGCCCTGAAAATTTATGCACGCAAATAAAGTAACAGCATAAATTGCTCCAATAATCCTTAAGGTGGCCCCTTCCAGTTACCACTGAGTACATAATGGTGAGTTTTGGAAAAGCTCGGAAAGATATATAAATAAAATCACCGTACCTGTTATTAAAATATCAGATGTTATCCAGTTAATAATTCAAGCTGGTATCGCAAACCGGAGGTATTTCATCCCGAATCCCAGTGACAATAGTGGACGACCGTTGTCTTTTCACAAGTGGCTAAAAGAAAAAACATCCAGTCTCATATTCATCTATATAATAAATTTTGAGTAATAATGACAGTGTATTCCCTGATGCAAAGAGATCACTAATAGCTTGTTTCAAAGCACCGTCCTTTCGATCTCCATCAACGGAACAGTACTGCAGCGGTCAATATGGCATTGTAGTGGGGTCGTACTTCTGCGACACCGCCACTGACGAGAGCATGTCCGTTTTCACCAGGACCGTCACAACAGCAAGCCCCTGCTTGTGCCATGCCTAGGCGCAGATTAACTTCTGTTCATCGTTCAATTCATAATCTTGAGCATAGATTATCAACCAAACATCGATTATCTGTGACGAGCATGGTGCCTAGTTCAACTTGTTTTGACACTCTATTCAGGTTACGTCGGCCACAATCTACAATCTTTTATGTGTCGAGTAATTTGGTTATAAATGTCGTCTGAGAGAGTGTATCTGGCACCTCTTTTCTTCAAAATGAGGAGTTTGCATGCTGCGCCTTCATGCATTTCTGGGAATGGCTTCTTTCGATCCACCCTTAATGTATCTCATGTGTTGACTTCATTGACAGATTACGTTGAGCACAGGCTGAAGAGACGTTATATTTCAATCACGGAAGTGCATTCATACATGTCGTCTACTGGTCTTTGGAAACTTAACCATCTGCACCATGAGAATGTTCGAAAATAAAGAAGTTGGTGCTAAAATTAGACCAGCGCCATAATGTGTAAATGATTGACAAAATTACCAGGGAAGTTGGGTAATTAAAAAGTAGCACAGCTTGACAATTGTGTGACAAGCTAAAGGATTTGGGGGGGGGGGGTGTCCTTGTTTACTGTGCATTTGTCATTTTTTACATTTTTTGTGTTTTTAAATAAATACTTAACCAATTCGCCAACACCTTTATGCAAATAGTAACAGTGGAATTCTAATTCCTTGCTGAGACAAATAAATTAACCATTTCTTGATCAATTGTCAGAATAGGATTGACCCAATAGTTCTCAGAATAAAGGTTTCTAATGGACATGAAATTTTTATGAAAATAAATCATACAACTGTTACATCGGGACACTTTTGGGTCTTTTGAGCGGTAAGTGTTGAATGCCATTGGAGAACCATTCAGTTTATTGACTATCATATCGACTACTTTATAGAGAGATGGTGTCTTTCGTTGCTCAACATCAGAAAACAAAAGTAAGAACAGAAAAAAAAGATTTCTAATAAAGATGAAATCTCACGGAAAAAATAAAACGACTATTATATCGAGACACTTGTAGACCATTTGAGTGGTAAGTGTTGAATACCATTACAGAGCCACTGATTTTACTGATTATTATTTCGACTACTTTTGACAGAGATGGCGTCTTCCGTTGCTCAACATTAGAAAGCATAAATTAGCATTTGAATTTTTAGATGCATGGTTGCAAGTAGAGATTGATACTTCTCAACCAGGCACATCTTCCAAACGAGCGGGACTCCGCCTTCCAATTCTCAATGGCTACTGGAAGGAAATGTTATGTTTCAGGTATATATCTTTTGTAGTAAAAGTCAAGAAAACCGAAGCAGCTATTCTGAACAAAAAGTACTACACAAGTCTCAGCAGGTTGCAAACATATATACTGTTTTCCGGTATGTACGCGTACCTGGATATATATTTGGGAGTTTTACCCATTTAACGTCATACCTGTAGGGTTATATAATAATGGGGTATGGTGTTGTTTTCTCTGTGGATTTCAGTATATCCGTTGTATCAAACCTCCATATGATGATGGCAGTGCTTTCAGTTTAGCTGTACTGGCACAATTGATTGAATTGTATTTTGCCTGCTTGTCACGATATAGAATATTTTACTCCAGGCCACCAGTAAATGTTCCACAATGCCACTCTGGATGACAACTGTTAAAACATAGACCATATACTCTTAGTATTCAAACCAACAGTAAATCTCACATGTTTAAATTGATAGTGTTTTAGTTTATAGTAATACCCCTAAAACTATAATGAACGCATCGACAAAGCACAATTAGTATTATGTTATATCCAAAAAACAGCTGTAACTTGTTATATATATTTATATATATATATACATATATATACAATTAATATACATATATATATATATATATATATATATATATATATATATATATATATATATATATATATATATATATATATATATATAGTATTTGTCACGTGTTTATTCGGTTGCAATTAGAAAAGACTATTCTTTCACTGGTAGTACATTCACTAGAACACCTGTACTGATGCACTGGTAATAGCATCTCATGCTAGCATATATTACGATATGCAGAACAAAGGGCAGCTATTGTAACATATATATTGGGACCTGTAGCACATTTTAAAGGCAACAAAGTTCTCTATCTGTAGAATGAAGGTTAAGCAAGAAACTTAGATTCGGAATTAATTGTGCCGTCTGGTTCTAAGCAAAATTAACTGCCAGGTGGAATAAGAGGTAGGAAAGGAAATCAGATTCGAAATGTTTTGTACCGTCTGATTCTAAATAAAGCACTCTCTTCAAAACTGATTTATTTCCAGTAAAATATGATTACTATTGTTGAGAGATTATTGGAGAATATTCTTATGCATTGTGTGTTTCGCATTCCGTTGTTTCCGTGTATGGGAAAAAAAGGGTAACACAGAGTTAAAATCCAGTAGCAATGAAGAAAGCGTGCCGACCTTTTCTCCATACACTGACAAACGGAACTTCAGAGTAAATATTAACTTCGCTGGTTCGACATGACGGCTCTAGCATGTGGCTTTGTGAGGTACTTGCGCTTGTGTGGCGGCCCTGAGGCTTCGGCGGCTTCAGTCAGCACCGTGCTCCCTAGCAACGGCACTACTTACACCATTAACACAGAATGCAATCTCTTGTGGACACGATGGAAACATATTTCCAGGCAATTTTCGATCGATATGCATTAACAAGCTCAGGTGATTTAAAACTCGAAATGAAAGTATCAATAAATTTTTGGACTATTTCTGCTTTGATAATATTTTGCTATTGCTTCATGTAATAAATTCAATTATGTGAAATAATCAATTCGTGGTCTTTCTTGTGTAATAATTTTTCGCGGCGTCACTATACATATCAGGTGACAACAATTAACCGCATACCAGTATGGAACCAATCAGTATGTTTGCGAAATATTATACTTAAGTCAGAGACCACCGAATAGTCAGATTTAATATCAAAGGCTTCATAAAAATAAATGTAAAGGAAGCATAGTTTCATTACCATTTTGATAGTCGCCAGTTTGCATATATAACGTCGTACTAGATACAATGTAGTGTAAAAAAATAAAGGCTATAATGATGGTACATGAAAAATATATGCTGCTGGTGGTTACTTTGTGTGTTGTGATAAAAAATGTAGGCATGAACTTTTTTGCAGACATTTAGTTTCAAAGAATTCATTTAATGCCAAATAAAACAACAGAGGTGCATGAAATAATGTTCTCGTAGGGTTCTGGTATATCATCATTGAGCATGAAAAACATATATCAATCTTTCCATATGGATTAAGTTCACATTGAGCACTAAATGCATCCCAAAGGTTATCATGTTGTACTGTATCTAAGGAATACAAGTTATTTTCCTCGCAAAGTGAACATAGTCTTGCGTACACAGTAAAGTATTTGAGTGAAGTTACTTTATATGGTTTGTGTGAAGCGGGAGACTTCGACTTTCTGTGCATATAGTTTGTGTGGCCGAAGGAAAGCATTTACTGCTTCAAAACCTCTAGTCTTCAACTCTCTGCCATTCAAAAATAATTTTAAGGATATTAGGGAGCATACTGAAAAAAGCGTGGGAAATCCACAAAGACTTAAGTTCTAAAGATTTTAACAGCAGGCGACAGATTGCTTTCATCGTTGACCAAGCCTAGTTGCATATTCACTATTTCACGTAAAGGAGCAAATAAATGAAATATGGTTTATTTGCCGGGCAAAAAGTGGAACGTATAGGACCTTGACTTGTTCTTTGGTTGATCGCATGCCACAGTGACACTTCATCTATCAACCACATACATGTACAACATCTGGGCAAACGACTGGAAAAGTGTCTTTACTTGCTCATATCTTTACCATAGGTACTTCTTTTCCGCCTTTCTTTTTCTCTCTTTCTTTCTCTCTGAGTCTGAACCAAGTCTGTTGCCCTTAAATGTCTATCTTGGGTTGTATTACTTGTTCATCTATAACGTACACACAATAGCACGCAGGACTATGATTCACTTATCAGTTGCATCTTGCTGTCGTATATATGTAGGTTTCAATCGATAACACCCCCCCCCCAGCATCAATACACTAATGGGTCTTAACAACACAATTCTGCCACAACTTCCGACGCTATCCATATGCGGCTTAACATGTTTTAACCCCACAGATACAAACTTGCTCTGATCGTTTCCCTCATAGATCACACGAAGTTGTCGTATTGTAGATCCAGCATGTTAAGTGTGCTCTAAGTTAAAAAAAGGTTTCAAACGTGGAAAACAATGGTTTCACATTAGCGTCCACCAGAGTTGTTCAGTAATAGATCATTTTCATTAACTGCAGTCTGTGGTTGTATTTTAATGGAATTTTGAATAGTGCTACTTCAAAATAAGCAAGTAAAGCAACTTAAGGACGGGTAACATTATAGCCACAATAACATGAATAAAGCAGATTCATATGTTGATAGCGCAATCCAATCAATAAATACAGAGACATCGCTTTGCAGTTTTGCATTACTCAGGCGTCATTATTTTTCAGAAAACTGTAAAACTGACGATGTTCAATTACAACCCAATTAGCTTTATACGACTATAAACGTCAGGTAAATGTAGCTAATATAATGGAATCTCAAAGACAATCACTTGAAACTGTTGACCATCTATGCCATAAAGCCAAATCGCTGTCTCGGGAGAGCTGCCACAGACAGATTTAGGTCACAAATTAGTTGACACAAAAAATGCTCTTTCAAACGTCATCAGCTTGAATTATCTGGTCCATAGGTAGCCAGAGTACCATGTTACATTGTCAAGTGAAATTGACACTGCAAATATGGACCATCTCAGTGCACGCGAGGATATCTTTTCCTTAACATGATGATCAGATGTGGAATTATGCTAACATGGGGTTAAGGTTTTCGGATTATTGGGCCTTTTTGGAGTAATTACAAGATTATTTGCTCCAAAAAATAAGGATTATTAGATTACTTTACGTGAATAAAGTGTTCGTAAAATTCCACGGTCTTACAGTATAGTTCGATGGCCTGCTACTTTTAGTTTTTCTTTCACTGCTACTTCCAGTTTTTTTTCACGCTACTCCTAGTTTTTCATTCTATAGTGTCCATATCAATACTATCGGTCTTGTCATACTTTATTTTCTTTCTCTTGTTTGATGTGTGTTTTACTTTACTAAAAGATGTTTTTGTACAGGTGGGGCAATACAGGAATATTTCAACTGTCATCTTGGGATCTGATTTCCGTATTGTTTCGCAGTGTTTGCACGTAAGCCACCAGTTCATGGAATTTAGGGGTGAATATGTATCAACAGTACCGCAATGCGCACGCGCAATAAGCTAAAATTCGACTCGTGCCTGTGGACACAAGAGGCTTTGAGCAGTTCTTTCCATTGTGGAGGATCTTGACTTGTCATATCATTGGGACTTTGTAATCATTTCATGTACATCAGCGTGTCATTCCTTACAACAGGTTTTTACTTCTTGATACCTTCCGTCGTCACCCTCGTTATCACTTGCTGAATCATCAGAGAGTGGCAATAGAGATTTCAAGTGCTCTGCTTATAATTTTGCAGGCTTTTCTGGAGATGTGTGGGACGTCGTATTTGTTCTGAGTCGTTCGTGGTCGGCTTCTGTCCACATGGTTTTGAGATGGCTTCCTTGCACATGTACATCATATTTTTTTTGTGAGGAAACGTGCTGACTCATGGTCTTGATGGTGTAAATCCATAGGAATTTTGCCTAAAATTAAATACTGACAATGTCGGTACTGTGTGTGACTCACAGAAATTTTGTATCAGTACTGTAAGACACAAATTACGGTGATGACTTTCTTTATTAGATAAATACCTCATTCTTTCGTCTTTGCAAATATCGCTCATCAAATCGTCCAATACAATCAATTTTCTTCTGATTTGGTCAAGATAAGTGTTTTGTTCCAAGTTCGAAAGGTATACCTCTAATGAATTCAATGTTTGGACTATTGTCTTGCATCTCATTTTACAAGGGTTGTCAGTGTGAGTAATAGATGATAAAATGCTCCAGTGATATAGTCTGGTCTGGTTTCTGTAAAAGGTTGTAAACACGTTTACGGTCTTGACAAAGCCAGTAGGGGCCGTTACATTCATCATTAAAGGGTGTTTAAACGTGAATTACTATGACAATTCCTTAGATGGCCCCAAGCCTTCACAACAGTGTCCCTTGGCTCCCAAAGAGTAGTTCTTAGCCTGCCAAAGAGTGGCACTGGTCCTCCTTAGAGTGATTTAAAGTTTCTCCGAAGTGTTTAAAACTCTCTGCAGCTTGCTTCAACCATTTTTGTCTCCTTCAACTGTTGACACCGTGGGTATCACATATATGTGAATACCGATGTAATAGATCAATTTTACCACAAATGGAGGCAATGCTTTCTTTTTCTCGCCCTCGTCTTTTTGCTTAGTGTGTGTGTGTGGGTCTGCGTTAGTTTTTACCGACCTGCTTGAAATTTATGTTTCAACATGCAGCATCACAGCACACAGGAAAGCACATAGAATAGCACATAGAACAGCACAATATATAGCACACAACACCACAAAAGCATACAGAACAGCAAAGAGAACAGCACAAAACAGCACACAGAGCGCACAATAGCTCTTAGAACAACAACAAAAATGTTAAACTAAATATCAATACTAAAATTTTCACAAGTGCATACATGTATGTAAGCTTATTACTTCCTTTAAATTGGCAGAAAACCATGCACATATGGGAACATTTCCATAACTTTATTTTTCTCTGAAATCTACTGTTATGTAGTCATTGTTTCTTTTGTTTCTCCCAAAATGATTGGTAATCTTGTCAATAGGTATCCATTGACAAGGATGTGTGGCATAATAGAAACAAATTGGTCCACAAATAACACTATTGCGTGACTGCAGTATTTCCTTGTTAGGCTTCCCTCCTCTCTTCATTCTTCTCAGGAAATTCACAAAGTTCATATTATAGTACACTGGAGTGTGTCCAAAGGAGTCAAAGAATTTCACTTGTCCACGTCTAGGAATATACATGACTGTCCCACGCCACCAAGCCTGTGACAGGGATGCGTATTTATGCTCAACAGACTCGGATTTCGGTCTGGCTTATATGTCATTCTCTCTGAAGGGTAAAATACACGATAGCAGCGTCTTGTCAGGTGGTTTTTCAACAGTAACCGTTTCGCAGATAGCCTTGCACATACTTATATCATGTGAAACTACTTTCCGCAATGCGGTATGCTGGGATGCAAGAAGAAGCAAGCTCTTGAGTTCCCTATCTCAAACACAGTTTTGCAAGTTTTGGAAATGGATTATAGCTGGGCTGAGAGCGTGCCAATGTAATAGAAATATAGTTTTAATGATACTGAGCAGAAAACTCTTACAGAGTTAGGTTTTTGCCCAATTGTTCAGCTTGAAAGTACCAAAAAGGGCTATGTAACTCTCTTAGCATTCTTGCATTTCGCACTGAAAAGATGAGGAGTGTGGCCTGTGATCGTATGCACTAGGAGAGGCAAAACGCCCAGAAAGGGTCACCCTTGGCGCGTTTTGCCGAGAAGTGACGAGGAAACTTGTAGAAAAATCGTTTTGAGGTCTACTGCAATGCTACTCTCCCGTCGGCGCTTCTCAGCAGAAATGCTGAGGTACATGTACCTTTCCACCTTATTCTTGCCTCGCCGTTTCAACGCCGAGGCACCTTTACCCTTCTCCTTAGCTCGGCGTTTCTCGGCATTTTTGCCGAGAAATGCCCAAGTAATGTCTAGAATGAAAAGCATCTCAGCCTTCCTCGGTATTTTTGCCGAGAAATGCCTAGGTATGGATTGGAGACTTGAATTCCTTGGCGTTTTCCAACATTCTAGGAAGTAGATATACATGAGAAATATTGGTAGGCATTTTTAGGGTAATGCAAAACAAGACAGACACCATTTATTCCTTGTAGAACATAAACGACTGTACTTTACTGTGCATGAGAATCACTGATACCTGCTAGTAAGTGACATTTTAACCGAGTCAGGGCAATATGAGAGGTGCAAACCCTTGATTCAGATTCATACAGGAACATTTCATGCTCCCCAGTATTAATAACTAAATGAGGCAAAACCCTAAATAGTATTGTTGTTGTCATGGTCGTGGCAGTCATAGACAAAGCGACAATTGACGGCAGTCGCGAAATGGGTTATGCTGACATAAGTTGGTGGTTATGCATTTTAGATACACTTTAAGAGTATAGTCCACTTCGGTGACCTCAGGAAAAATGGCATAGATCAGCATATATATATATATATATATATATATATATATATATATATATATATATATATATATATATATATATATATGTATGTATATGTATATGTATATATCCACAGTTTCATAGCCTGAATATCCACTTTTTAATTCTCTGTACTCTCATCAGATGGAATGTATCTGGAGAAGGTGTCAATTTGACCATAACTTGAATCCGTTGAGCAATAAATGAGGTTCTTGAAATGTGTCAGAATACAGGTGGCCCATGATGTCTACACTCTATACTGGAGCAAATAGTAATTTCTCTGTCTTTTGAACCGTGTGTATGACTTCACTTTTAGGTAGCTTTTTAAAATTTACAAAGGCCGTGTTCCAAAGTATTTGATTGCTGGCCTATTTTTGCTTTATCCTGCTCATAAAATTTGGAGGATTAAACATCAGGTTAATGGAATCCTTTCAGGAACCCGCCAAGCAAGCACTTTCTCACCTCCGCCTGACTGGAAAAAACTGACACCTTCAAGGTGTGACTGTCTTTATTTCATGCATGTGGACAGGTGATTCTGACACATTAAGGAAAGTGTGCTCACCATCATGCAGCAGCATAGTCAACAGTGACTACTCATCAGTCATTTATGCATGTGCACATTCTGAAAAGATCAACTCAGGACAAAGTTCTTGCTAATATTTCACTGATGAAATAGGGTTTATTTTCCCCAAATTGCCCTCATTTACTGTAATATGTTTACCTTTTCTCACTGTTGTGCAAACATTGTTGCAGCTTACTTGCCACTTTCCTTTGACACACACACACAGAGCTATCTGAACATATATTCATATTTTCCCATCACCTGAGGTATGTTCCTGGATAAGGGCCCATATTAAAAGCATACAGGCAAGCAGCCCCACCCCCACCCCACCCCACCCCACCCCACCCCCATTCTCTTGTGAATGGAGGCAAGAATGCAGTTGTTGACAGTAGTTCTACTTGTGGGGGAAAGTCCTGAATTGAAAGACACATATCATAATCCCTTCTCTCGATATATAACGCAATACTAGCATAAACATGGCATCTTTAATCTATATGCTCGGTTGATCGACTCTGCAGTGTTTAATCAATCCCTTTTGGCAACTCTTTCTGCCCAGACTTTTGCGACCCCAGCCCTGTGTCATCTCTCTGCCTCATGACCATCTGATTCAAACCCCCGTGGGGCTATCTATTTTTAGGCCCAGCTGGGGCTATAACCTTTTAATCCCCATGTGGAATGTTATTCTAAACAGATGTCCTTTGTAGTAGCCGAGTTATAAAGCCGTACAGAGACCTCAGAAATACGGTCTTAAAAGGCAGGGATCTGTGTCAAGTTTGAGTTAGATATATAACAATGCATAAAGTACCTTGTTTTTACTTTAACATAATGCTCATTTATCTTAATCACCCCATCCCACCTTCCACTCATTATATGTAGTGTCATCTCATCCCACCCTCCACTAATCATATGTAGTTTTACCCCATCCCACCCTCCACTCATCATATGAAGTTTTACCCCATCCCACCCTCCACTCATCATATGAAGTTTTACCCCATCCCATCCTCCACTCATCATATGTAGTGTCATTTCATCCCACTCTCCACTCACCACATGTAGTGTCACCCCATCCCACCCCACCCCCTACTCATCATATGTAGTGTCACCCCATCCCATCCTAAACTAATCACATGTAGTGTCACCCCATCCCACCCTCCACTCATCATATGTAGTGTCACCCCATCCCACCCTCCACTCATCATATGAAGTGTCCCCCTTCCCACCCTCCACTCATCACATATGTAGTGTCACCCCATCCCACCCTCCACTTTATATATGTAGTGCCTCTCAACCCACCCTCCACTTATCATATGCATTTTCACCCCATTCCACCCTCCACTCATCATATGTAGTGTCACCCCATCCCACCCTCCACTCATCATATGAAGTGTCCCCCCTTCCACCCTCCACTCATCATATATGTAGTGTCACCCCATCCCACCCTCCACTTTATATATGTAGTGCCTCTCAACCCACCCTCCACTTATCATATGCATTTTCACCCCATTCCACCCTCCACTCATCATATGTAGTGTCACCCCATCCCACCCTCCACTCATCATATGGAGTGTCACCCCATTCCACTATCCACTCAAACAAGTCTACTCAAACACTAAATTCCCCTAAGCTTTAAAACCCAACAATTTGAACTGTTTTCTCATATAAAGTAAAACCATGAATCTCGAACTTTCGGAACGTATTTCAAGCTTTCGTGGGGCGAGGTGTTACGATCGCATGTATGTTTGATCACTTAGTCATGGTAAGCCCTTTTTGCCCAGGTAGGTCACGCTAACCGGTCCCCATAACTAGTTCAACATCTGTGTGTTGAAAGAATCTATGAAAACAAATGATTACGTAAGCATTTGATATTAATTTACAATTGTAAAAACCTGTACTATGACTGGCAAAAAAATACGTAGTATATATACTTGAAGTGTTTTGCACACACACACACACACACACACACACACACACACACACACACACACACACAAACACACACACACATACATACATATATATATATATATATATATATATATATATATATATATATATATATATATATATATATATGTAAATGCAACGAAAAGTATGTAAACATTACTAGTTTCATCAAAAATAACAGACATAATTCTATGCACAAGGAGCAGTTCTTGACACACTAATTTTTAGACTGATGATACGACAAATACTTTTGATACATACCTATTTAACACCCAGGCAGTTGTGAAAGATACGGTAAAACAATAAGTCTTTATCGATTATCACCACACACACTCACACACACATACACGCACAGTTGAATACATATATATATATATATATATATATATATATATATATATATATATATATATATATATATATATATATATAATAGTGCCTTAAGACGTGTAATTAGTTTGCAAAATTTGAAGAAGCTGTTAAGTGCTGCAATAATTACGCTGTTTTTGTTTCTAAATTTTAACCAAATGTCTTCATAAACATAGCAGATAAAGCCTTTTATTGTCAGGTATGACCACGCTCCAGGCTAACAGTCCAGTAGAATAAATAAGATCAATTCACGTAAAAAACAAATAATTTGATTCAATTCATTGGCTTCCTTAGAGGCTCTGGGGCCATATAAAAGAAAAAATGGGGAAAATGCAATGTAGTCTTATAAGATTGAAACTTTTAACGTGCTTCTCGTAGGACGTGGTCCCCGTTTCACCCCACACTTTACACACGAAAAAAATGACAAATGGCAAAATGCATTGTTTACGTTCCATTGTTCAGAGCACTGTAAAAGTCTAAATGCTTGATTTCAACACAGAGACAGGGATAGAAGTAAGTTGAATGTATTACCAGTCTCTTTCACAAATAATAGTTCTTGTTACTAGACACGGTGGTTCCCTCAACAACGTCTGTGTATCATTTCTCTAACAACAAGTCACTGCACAAGCAATGACACTTTAGTAATCACCAAGATACCCTAGTAGAAGACTCCCCTAATCAGTAGGTCTGTGATCCAGATAAGTCACGACAGGGTAACCGATTAGGATAAACAACGTGATAACCAATTAAGACAAACCACGGGATGACCAATAAAGATAAACCACGGGGTGACCAATTAAGATAAGCCATGGGGTGACCAATCAACATTAGCCACGGGGTGACCAATTTAGATAAGCCACGGGGTGACCAATTAAGATCAGCCACGGGGTAACCAATTTAGATAAACCACGGGGTGACCAATAAATATAAACCACGGGGTGACCAATTAAGATAAGCCACCAGGGTGACCAATTAAGATAAGCCACGGGGTGATCAATTAAGATTAGCCAAGGGGTGACCCATTTAGATAAACCATGGGGTGACCAATAAAGATAAACCACGGGGTGACCAATGAAGATAAGCCACGGGGTGACCAATTAAGATAAACCACGGGGTGACCAATTAAGATTAGCCACGGGGTGACCAATTTAGATAAACCATGAGGTGACCAATAAAGATAAACCACGGGATGGCCAATGAAGATAAGCCACGGGATGACCAATTAAGACTAGCCACGGGGTGAAAAATTAAGATACACCACTGGATGACCAATTGAAATAAGCCAAGGGTGACCAATTAAGATCAGCCACGGGTGACCAATTAAGATAAACCACGGGGTGACCGATAAAGATAAGCTGGTTAATGCACGGAGGACATGACTGGAGCTGGCCTGTTACTCTACAAGGTAAACGCATTCCTAAGTTTTCTGTCTACTCTATCAATATTATTACGAATTAGCTGTGCTTACTCAATATGTACTGGAGCTTAGTGTAAATTCATATGTTTTAAAAACACACAAAGTACAAAAAGGGGTTTGGTCCATTGGGCTCCCTGGATGGCCCGGTAAAACCTCTGCTGATGGTATTCATAACTGTACATCATAAGCACTTGACATGAATAAATATTTTTCTTTTCCACGGGAAAGCTGTTAATTGTACTTTGACTTCCCATTGTAGCCTAAAATGTGGTTTATCCATGTACTGAATAGTCACTACAGGTTCTAGATCCATGTAATAAACCAGGCTACTCCAGAGCCCCGATACGTGTATGTACCCAAGAGCTATCTGGTGGCCAAACTTGTCACACCACATGAGGTATTCATATTAACACGGATTTTGACAGGACGGAGGGCAGATTCATGTATTCAGCAGGACTTTCCACCTTAAAAGTAACAACTCGAAAAATGCAAGATGCTCATGAAAAGTCATACGCTCAGCTTTAAACATATAAGATACGAGTTAAATATGAATACAATATCTATCACCCACATGAAGTGGTTTTAAAATCATTCTGACAAAAAGACTAGAGACAAATTGAAGAACGGAATTCCAGTATTGCGATACGCTTGAAGATACTGGCCTACATCTTTCTACGTAGTAGTAATTTGTTTCATTAAAAAAAGAAAAAACTAGAAAAGAAGATTTGCTTCAAAGCAAATCTGCAGGTGTGCCTTCAAAAGTTGTAAATGTTAAATGCTACAACTTTTGTCCTTTGGTAACTTACATTCCATTACACTTAAGGCTAGATGAAAGTTCAAAGGCCTAAATGACCTTGACGTTTGACCTTTAGAGGTCACATATAATTTATAAAAATGTACAGTGTTACAATATTTACAATTTAAGCCCAATTGCATCATGATCAAAATGGGATAACAATTGACCAAGTTATGGCTAAAAGAAAATTTCAAAGGGTAAAATGACATTGACCTTTGAGCTTTAGAGGTTACATGTAAATTACAAAAATGTGCAATGTTACAATCCCTACAATTTGAGTCCATTATGATTAAAATTGAATAAAACCTGATCGAATTTTGGGTGGATGTAAATTTCAAAGGTCCAAATGACCGTGATCTTTGACCTCTAGAGGTCACATATCAGTACAAAAATGTGCAGTGTGCCAATACCTACAATTCGAGTCTACATGACTACAAATTAAATGACAATTGACCAAGTGATGGCCAGATAAAAATTCCAACACTCCAAATAACCTTAACCTTTGACTCTTACATGTTTACATGTAAATTACAAAAAAAAAGCAATTCTGCAACACCTTCAATTTGGGTCCAACATGGTTAAAATTGGATGAAAATTGACCAAGTTACGGTTAGAAGAAAATTTCAAATGGCAAAATGACCTTGACTTTTGACCTTTAGAGGTCACATATAAATTTTTTAAAATGTGCAGTTTTACAAATTTTGTGTCTACTTGTAATAGGTTGGCATGGAGCTTTTAAAAATTTTAATTGCCCCTAATTTCCATACTTGTTAACATGACACTTTAGATATGATGCTAAACCCATTTTTACGAGAAGTAAAAATCACTGCATCAACACCAGATTCCCATGCTTTGTAAATCTATGACATAAAATGACTGACTGCAACAAGTGAAACATGTATGCATTGATATACGTGTATTCATAAGCACATGTATTTGAGTTCCACTATTTACAGGTTCATAAAAACATTTACGTGACAATCTCTACTGATATTACCTATTGGGCTCACCTAATTCACTTTCATACATAACATTCAACTTCACATAGCTCTTGCAGAGATCTATGTGTTTAACTATTGAGTAACTGGCCTGAATGTGTCGGCAAACTGAAGTTTTAAGTTTGCACAGGCAACATAAACTTCATATAGCTCCTAATAAAAATCTATAGCATGGTACATGTATATGTCTGACTATCGAGCTTCA
Source organism: Hermodice carunculata (assembly GCA_964020975.1). NCBI lineage: Eukaryota > Metazoa > Annelida > Polychaeta > Eunicida > Amphinomidae > Hermodice > Hermodice carunculata. Next base: position 72,428,527 of record OZ026624.1, read on the forward strand.
ACAACCTAGTGAAGATGTGGACGATTTTAAGTTGCAAGTTTGCACAGGCTTAACAAAAATGAAATAAGATAAATCTTTGTTGGAAGTGGGGACTGTATACTAAGGTTATGAACCAATGTTATGGATATTTAACTGATGAGCAAATGTCCCTGCTGGGTCTGGAAATACAACAGCTATGCCTAAGCGAGCTGTGCCTGCTCCAATGTACCCACTGACCCTGACCAAAATCCTTCCATATTACAGTTTGTCATTACAGGGAGTTTGGATGTGTATTTGAGCGATTTCTAGTAGTTGATCTGGATCTCCATTTACAAAGACACGTTAAACTTTGGTTCATATTTCATTGGATCCTGCTATGTCACTAGCCCATCGATTGCAGTTGAAATGGCACCTCTCTATGATGATAATGATGATCATGATATCTAAAGATGCCCTCCTGCGTGGCACCTCTCAGTCATTACTAGCTTATTGTGATGGGGAGTCACACCAAGGAGACTTCAGTCTATGAACCCCTCATGGAGAAGGGGCTTTGTAACACAATGTTGACAAATTTACAATACCAACGCAACCAATCTCCCTAGGGATTGAACGGTGCGCCCGCATCACTGGGCACTGGCACAACTGCCTGTGTACTAACAGCTATGGAGGCCAGGCTTTCACAGTTCTGGTTGCATAACATCCTGGTGGTGAAACAGTCCCCAGCTTGGGGGTGGGGGATGTGTCTAATTTATGTCTATTCTTTGGATATTCATTGACAGAGTTATGGCCGGATAAAAATGTCAAAGGTCCGAATGACCTTGTACTTTGACCTTTAGAGGTCATAGGGAAGTTACAGGAATATGCAGTGTTGAAATTACCGACAATTTGGGTCCAACATGGTTTCAATTGGATGAAAATTGAGTTATGGCTGGATGAAATTTCAAAGGTCCAAAGAACCTCGACCTTTGATCTTTAGAAGTCACATGTACATCAAAAAACTGTGCAGTGTTACAATATATACAGTTTGAGCCCCTCATGATCAAAATTGAATAAAAATTGACCGAGTTATGGCAAGAAGAAAATTTTACATTACAAAGTGACCTTGACCTTTGACCTTCAGATGTCAAATGTAAATACAAAAATATGCACTGTTACACACATATTGATTGAAGTTGCATTGGTTAACGGTACCTATAATAGTTCTGGAGATATTCAAGATTTGAATTTCAAATGGCCCTAATTTGCATAATTTTCAAAATCATCACCCTTCTTCATGACACGACACTACTTCATGTCTGCAGCTGTAATCATGGCAAGTGTGGAGTTTCCAAATGTAATAGTGTCCTATAAAATTGTCGGATAAATGTGCTGGTAAAGAAAGAAAGAAAGAAAGAAAAAAAGAAAGAAAGAAAGAAAGAAAGAAAGAAAGAAAGAAAGAAAGAAAGAAAGAAAGAAAGAAAGAAAGAAAGAAAGAAGAAAGAAAGAAAGAAAAAAAACGATATATCTGTGTTGGCACAAAGACATAATCATAAGAAGATGCGAATACGACAACAGCAATTTGTGCCCCCGCCATAGATTTAGCCCACATCACATTAATCAACTCATACTTAGAAACTCCAAACCTGGTACGATTTGAAATCCATACATGAAATCGTGCCTTTTTTACAAAGATGGTTGAGTGTATATAAAATTATGCAAATTATTGGCATTCGAAATTTTAAATCTTGAATATGTTATAGGTAGTAGGAGGAATCAAGATACTTCCAATTTATGCTTACAACTTACCAGGGCCAAAAGGAAATTCTATGTACTGTACAAAAACAAAAACCTACTCTGTGGAATAGGCATAGGACTTGTCCAATTTCTTTCATTCCGAATTGCAAACTTTTGGCTTGCACATAATTTATTAGCAAACTGCGTCAAATAGATATACATAACAGTCAAAAACAAGTTGTAAAGGGGGCTAACTCCACATGAATCCCTCTTCAGGACAAGTAGCACAGGCATTGCAAGACACATTGGACAAGATGACAGACTTTCACAAGACAGGTGCGTGAAGTATAAACCCCATCCAAATATGAATAGTGGAAACATGACAACATTCAGCATAATACTGCATGGTAAAATATAAATGCGTACCTAGGTTAAACACTTCCAAAATGGCATTTAAAGAATCATTTCAAGGATCAGCCAACATTTCTTTCAAAACGTATTGTTTGGCTGAACATTTTTCAATATTTTTCTCATAAGATCCTTTTGCAAAGCCATTCAGTGCTGTGTGATGCATAATCAAATAAAAAAAGTTTTGCATTCCCGTCGTTCCCGTACAAAACTTTTACGTGCCCCTGCATAAATTCCCTGTTAGAACTTATATGTTTCCCTTGAAAGAAAATAAAGAAGTTTGGAAACAAAATAACTGATCTGCGTGTATATCCTATTTAGGTGGGCATGCATAGGGTTAACATGCACATTTATTGGCCAGAGGTCTATAGTATAGGAGCTCTCATATGGCTACGTTGAAACACGTCTGTTTGTGATGTGGTTAGAATAACGCCTAGTTTTTGTTTGCTGAGTTGCATTATCTGCTATCGTTACCTGCATTATCCTTGTTCATTTTTACTGGCAGTATGCAATGACACTTGGCTACTGAAGGATTTATGATAGGTAAAGATCTCGTATCAGGCAAAGGCATCCACTACATTGTGCAACAGCACATTATTTACGAAACGAAGCTCCTGACAACACATGCATCAAATGGCACGATGTCACAAATGCCACATTAATCAACCATTCGCACCATACTTTACATGTTTTCAAAAGTACAGCAAATTTATGGCCGGGCTATCTTTTAAACTTTCATGAAAAGGAATGCTCTGGACAGAGATATAACAATTTAGGGGAGGTCAATTTTGCATTCTGGACGAGCTGCTGGCCACTAATATATATATATATATATATATATATATATATATATATATATATATATATATATATATATATATATATATATATATATATATATATATATATATATATATATATATGTATAGATATATAGAACAAAATGTTGTGAAACTGATTTTTAAACGATGCTGAAGTAAACAATATGATAGCTGCCACAAAGATATTTATTTTAGCATATAGAAAATGACACAACCACATCTTATGAAACTATGTTTTATTGGTTTATAAGGTCCAACATAATACAACCCAAAACATCATTAAAGTGAAGTATTTACAATAATAACATAGCCTCTGACTAAAATCAATATTACACTGGGTCGTTCTCCTTGCATATGCTTCAGATTGGCTATACGCATACATAACAGTGTATATACTGCATTTCACTGGTACACAGGATAAAGTTATTGTCAGTCAGGTTTTTCATCATAGGATTTGAGCCATTGATATTACCTAAAATGGACTATATTTGTTATAAACAAAGTAAAGATGCTTTGATGAGATCTTAAGGCATCATTTGACCAAGATCTGGGACCAATTCCTCTCACATACCTGACGGCATTTGAGTGATGCATGTCAGCTACATGTATCAACAACCAGCTTAATGAGAACAAGGTATCTGCGCATCCTATTGGTCAACTGTTCCTATAAAACAGCCAATCAAAATACCCACTTTAAAGACATCATTTTTGTGGCATGCACACCAATGCACCTTTATCATGCTTGTCACAGCTGTTTGATCTCTCACCCTGAAAAAGCTAAAGTTCCCGAACTATGTCACCAAGTGACTTTGGATTGCACAGGCATAAAATATCCTTTCAGTTTTCTTTAAACTATCTGACTCACAAAGCTACTTGACAGATTCCTTTTATATTCACTGCAAACAAGGTTCAAGAACTCTGAACAACAAAAGTTAAAAACAATGGCTCTTACAAACTCCTTTTTCATGACCAATTGTGTTGTGAGGCATTGATGATCAAAAATATTTAATGAGGTAAACAGTAACGAGAAAAACAAGTTTGTCTTTATTTTTGGTAGACACAAATTTTCGCGGGAAAATTTTTCTTTATTATTTGATTCATTTATCGGACATATTCAGTTATCCGAAACATTTCTTAAGATATAGATGGTGTCATTATAACGAGTTTTCACTGTACCAATGCCTGTTCCATTAAAATAGGTGCAAGTTTGATTTGAACAACTGTTATACTACCAGTGATAGAAATTTGTGAAATAAGAATGTTCAAACCAATGAAATTCATAACTGATAAACATGAGAGGCCCTTATGAATAAATCAAACAAAGATAAACTTGTATGCTATCATATTTCACAATGAATGCTAGTGCAATTTGTATTGTTTGATAATTTCTGCATGAATGGAATACATTCAGGGATATAACTGCTCAACATTAAAAATCCTGGAAATGACCTAAAAACCTGAAATGACATGGCATTAAAAAAAACAACTTTAAAATGATTCAGGTTTTCACTTTTGCGTGAGGTGTCTTGAGTCTGTTCACCCCTGATTAAGGACTTTTTAACTGTTGGATTGCACTGCAGCCGTATCCTGTGCAGCCCTGTCCTTCCACAGTTCTCTGTTGCAGCCCAGACAATCTAGGTTTCGCGGGGGTAATTATGCTTATGCTGAGGTAACATGATTGGAGAGTGCAAATAAAATATGACACCTAGGAATGCCAGGGGCTGTATTTAAAAAAAATACTACCAGAAAGGCAGGTTTTGGCTTGATTGTGGCACACAGTGTATGCTTTGAGCTCAAATGAATATTATCAAGATATGTATACTGACAACGGTATACACAGTGGTTCAGCTGGAGTCAACACCGTGTCCGCTCAATGATATTGCAAGTATCAGTATGCAGAGCTGGTTGCCATGGCAATTTGCTGAAATTTTCCCATTTATGCCCACATTTTCTGGTGTTTATTTGATGTAAAAAATGTAACAAAAATATAGGTGTATAAAACATGTATGTTTGTAATCCATGTAATGAACTGCAAGGTGGTAGCTCTGTTTGCTATGTTTTCACAAGTTGAATTACTGGCATGAAACCTCTACCCAACACCGCTTGACCTATGCACCTACAGCAAATTAACGTGACATCTAGTGTCCTAACTGCGACATGGAAAACAGCAACACAGGTTACAGAAGTGAATGATGCCAACGAACAAAATCAAAGTATGGCCATTTGATGAAGATTCAACATCATATTGAAATGTAGTCCTTGGGACTTAAAAAGGGGGTGGTTAGTGTGCACCAAAACATCATTTCTTCATGGCCATGGCACTATTGATATGTGTAGTGGCGTTCAAACATTAAATTGCTCTGATTCAACATGTACTATGACTTTTACCATCACAAAGAATGCTATATTAGCCTTTGATTTTGTTATTTTTAAGCCAATGTACAACAAGGTAAAGTGACTTTACCTCTAGACCAAAATTCTCATATACATTACATTCCTAACATTATGTTACCCCTATATACTCCATTGACCATTAGGTGGGTTAAAACTTGTCTATGTTAAACTGAAGGCACAACTCAGAAATTCAAAATTATTGTATAAATAGAATTATTTTGGATACAAATGTGGGTTTTTCGGTAAAAAAGTGAAAAAATTTAAAAATTAATCAAGATAACATAACAGATCTTGTGGTATATCATTCTCAATCCGTATACCTACAAAACTGTATCAGGATTTTTGTTTCACAAACGTATGTGTTTTTGCACAAAGGTGTAACAATTTTTAAAAAGAATTTGTTTTGTTTTGTGAAAATGGTAAAATTTCCAGAACTCTTCATTTTTTTGATACGCATTAAAAAGGCCTGATCATTTATTAGAGAAAAATAAGCGTCATATATTTTTGTCGTCAAGGGTTTCTTGAGTAATTACGCTCTGTTTGCGTAACATCAGATAATTAGTTTCAGAGAATCTAAAACCTGTAGGTCAGCCTGTAATCGAAAATAGGAACTGGCTCATGATAATGGACTTAAAGCATGCAGTATGAAAACTGTTCTACTCTCACTTGATGTGCAAGTATAATACCCAAATATACTTGATATAAGGTTTAAAAAAATTGCAAATCGGCTTCTATGCAAAGACTGAACTCCTAAATCAGATATGTACTTCTTGTACAAAAAATCTGATCCCCCTATATCATTCACATTTGAAGAATCAAAAAAATGTGTTTTGGTAATCTTGGCAAAAGTGATGCTATGGAAATTGGGGTAGGCTACATACTCAAATCAAAATACGAGAAATTCTTAATTTTTATTGCTTTAATATGAAAGAAAATTGTAATTTTGCTGTAATTTTGTTTTGACTACAATACGGTCTATGTGGAGTTCACCAAGCGGGAAAACCCCTGCAGTTGTCCCATTAGAAAAGCGAGCCATGCGGGCTGATTTTTTTGCTACCAGATGGCGCGCTGTGCACCTTCTCAAAAGTGGTCACAATAATGTGTGATGGTGGACACTAATAGTCTAATATTGATTCTTGTTCGTGTCAACATGAACAGAAAAGCAGGAAATGGACCAGATACAGGCGGAGTATAGGAAAGCATTGCTAGTTGGAACGTTGAGTGACGAGGCGAATTATCATGGTAAACCTCCACTGACTGTTGTGCAGTGGGCTGTAATGTTGATACCAGGAAGAAACGTCAAACTGACAAATATTAAAAATAAATGTGCCGCTTTATTCCTTCCATCAACTGATGTTCCTTTGTCTTTCAAACACTTTTCAGCCACCCTAGATTTGGGGGGGGGGGGGTTGAAGAAATCGTGGTCAGCGTTTCACTCCTCGTTACTTGCTGTATTCAGTGGCGCTACATTAATTTATAGACTGTGCGGTAAGACTGAGTGGCCCGCAAATTACCCAGAAACCTGTGCGCGCCTGGCTCTGACATAGGAATCTCCGCTTGGGTTTCCCCGCTTGGTGAACTTGTGCATAGACCGTATTAGTTAACTGCAAAATCTTTATGGATTTTATTGGATTGTGTCTCGAATGCTAACGCACATTACATGTATGATGTATGTTATTATTTGAATAAACCACATATATTTTCATAATGACTCACAGAGAAGTTTTGGTTTGTAAGAAAAAAAGAAAAAATTAACACTTATTTCTGGTAGGGGAGGGAGCAGTCACGATTTTGTTTTTCTAAACGGTTTTGTATCTTCGTTTTAACCTAACAGAGGATAAATTCAGATAAAAACACAAATCAGAGATTGCTGGATATATCCCCCCTCCCCACGGGCTCAGTGACCTTGGCTTGGGAATTGGGTCAAGGTCACCCATCTTCGAACTCCTCTGAGATCTAATACAGGACTAAAAGCATGTGCAATTTGAAACACCTATGCGCAAAACTTGTCAAGTTATCGCATGTAAATCAAATTCATAAAAATGGTTCTGTGGCCTTGCCAATTTTGTCAAGGTCATCCATCTTTGAACTTGCCCAAGACCTTATGCTGGGCTATAATCATGTGCAATAAGATAGCCCTATGCACAAATCATTTCAATTTATCGTGTGAAAACCAAAATCACTAAAATGGCTCTATGACCTTGGGAATTGGGTCAAGGTTACCCATCTATGAACTAGTCTGAAGCCCTATATAGGACTGTGATCATCTGCAATTTGACAGGCCTATGTCAAAATCTTTTCAAGATATAGGGTAAAAACCAAAATCACTAAAAAGGCTCAGTGACCTTGGGAATTGGGTTAAGGTCACCCATCTTCGAACTTGTGCGTGACCTTATTCAGGAATATAAGCAGGTGCAATATGAAAGCCCTTTGCAAGACACTTTTATAGTTATCACATGAAAACCAAATTAACTAAAATAGCTCTGTGACCTTGGAAAATAGGTCAAGATCACCCGCCTTTGAACTCATCTCAGACCTTTTTCAGGACTACAAGCATGTGCAATATGAAAGCCTAAGCAAAAAACTGTTTGAATCATCGCTGGAAAACCAAATTCTTGGGTCAAGGTCACCCATCTTTGAACTCATGTGGAAGCTAACAAGTTAGTATAATCAAGTGTACAATGAAAGCCCTATGTCAAAAACTTTCACCGCATGAAAACTATTCACTTAAATGGCTCTGTAATTTTGGGAATTAGGTCAAGGTTACCCTTCTCCAAACTTCCGTATACCTTATGCAGGACTATAATCAAGTGTAATATGAAAGCCCTATGTCAAAAACATTTTAAGTTATTGCGTGAATTGGGTCATGGTCACCCATATTCGAACTCGTTCTAGACTTTTGCAGGACTATAATCAAGTGTAATATTAAAACCTTAAGTCAAAAATGTTTTGAGTTATATAGTCAAAACTACAATCACAAAAATGGATCTATGTTCTTGGGAATTAGGTCAAGATAATGCATCTTCGAACTTGTTTTAGAATTTTTGCAGAGACATAATCAAGTGCAATATGAAAGCCCTTAGTCGAATACTTTTTGAGTTATCGAGTGAAAACCATATTCACAAAAATGGCTCTGTGACTTTGGGAATTGGGTCAAGGTCACCCTCTCCAAACTTGTCTGAGACCTGATGCAGGACGGTAAACATGAAATATGGAAGCCTTACATCAAAAACTTTTCGGGTTATTGCGACAAAACGAAATAAACTAAAATGGTTCTGCTACCTTGGGAATTGGGTCAAGATCTTCCATCTTCGAACTTATCCGAGAGCTGGTGCAGGACAATATGCATACACAACATGAAAGCCCTATTCCAAAATCTTTTTGAGTTATTGTGTAACATCTGTCTGGAGGGACGGATGCAACGGTGACGCACGCACGCTCGGACAAAGTATTTGCTATATACCCCCTTTTCCTTGGTGGGGGGGGGGGCATAAACATATGAAACAATGAAAGGCACCACTGATCAAAAAAGGATCACGTGACATTTTCTATCCTATTTTATTGGTCAATACTTTCAGAAAACTGACACGTGATTAAGCAACTTTTAGGTTTTGATCACAAATGGAAAGGTCTAGTGCTTTCCATTTAAAATCAGAAATTCTGTTGATTTAGCACTTAAAAGTTTGACATATACCAGGTAGTGAGCTAGAATCATTTCAAATTATTTTGCAAATTTCTCAAAATAGGTTCCTCACAATCTTAAACTGTATGTAAATACCAATGAGCCATTACTGATTAAACATAAATTCCATGTGCCTGCCACAATAAAGATTAACAATGTTTAATTTGCAAATTGTTACATGCAGGTTGCAAACAAAGGACTTAATTTCAGACTAATCAACTTGGTATACACATGTATCAGCTCTAACATAGCCATTTTCTACAATTACAAACAAAAATCCCTCTGGAGTTAGTATTAACAATATACATGTACATGTACACTCATCAACAATATTTTGGAAATGAGGAATCAAAGAACCATCCAATGCTATAAGTTAAGTTAAAATACAAAAAGTATTTAATTGGATACTGTTGAAATATATCAGGATAAAAATTTACGTAACTGCAGTGTATCTTTTCAAATCTAGGCATAACCCAATGTTTTGAAAATGTGTATGGCTGTTTGTTTTCATTTGAAGAAGTCACTGTTTTCATTGTGTGTATGCCAGGTCATTGAGTTCAACGAATACTTTGCAGGGTCACTGCAGAGACACTGAGTTGGCCTGTTTTGTGGGTAACTCTCGTGTACCTGGTGAACATGTGGAATAAGCTAGAATGGCGACCTACATTCATATGAGGTGATCCAGACAGGTCTCAATGCACTGGGATGTGTGACTAATAGGAAAACTCTGGAACAAATTTGTCTGTATATAAAACGGCAGTTTTCCTGACAGAGAGGAGAGAGAATTCTGAAGGATCTGACAGAAGCTGTGTGTTGTCATCAAGCCCATGGGACTGTGAGCCATTGTTTACATTGTACCTATGGAGTGTGGACAGTGTCTTGAGTGGACTTGTAAATTTGCTGCTATCCATTTACACTTTGTACCTGTGGAGTGTGGAAATTGTCTTTTAGTGTGGACTGGTAGATTGTACCACTTTGGAACCAAACCATACCTCTGCGGGATTGGATCATCACCACACCTTTCAGAAGTACTGCATTGGACCAAAACCGTACCTCTGTTGGATTTGTACCGGATCATTTGGCACCTGCCATAGGACTTGGAACTGTGGGACAGTACCTGTGGACAATCTCACCAGGGATTAGGATCTACCTAAGACTGTTTGACTGTTGAAATACCAGTGGAGATAAGTCTACCTACTTTGTACTGATTTTGATTGTTAATATATTATTATTGTTAAAGTTATATCATTGTTGTCATCCTTTGTTGAGTTCTGCTTATATTCAAAAGGTGGGCATCGTAACACCCAAGACCATAATTGAAACAAATTAGCATGGGTTAAATGTGTTACATAACAGACGAAAACACATTCAGCAAAAATTGAAATGAAAAGTCTGGATGGTGCAACCCAACAATATACAGCAATGTTCTTTGAGGGGGGGGGGGGATTTCACAAAATACTTATCCAAATACAACAATGATTTTTCTTATGCAGTTAATGAAACTAACAAACAATAGTTAAAATGTAAAACTGGGTAAGGGCCTATGTTTATTAAAAATCATATAAAATTTCTTGCATTAGAAGGTATATAAGTTCATCTTCCTTTAACAAACGCAACTTTTCAACTTTCCAAAAGAAAAAATAATAGATAAAAACCTTCGAAACAGAGCAAGGCAAGCAAGGCGTAGACATGACCGTATATTAGATTTTCCGTAACTGTTTCAACAACTGTTCTGTCAAAATGTTACAGCAATGTGACAAATGAAAAGTTCATAATGCACTATGACACACAATTGATGTGAAAGCTTCTGAAGATTTTACCAGTGATATCTTACTATCCTGTGGCATGTATTTATAGCTTAATTCAGCCAAGCAATTTAAAAAACTGATGTTAAACAATTAACGGATGTAATACCACTGAATTGGAAAAAATGGTGCCATCTTATGGCCTAGTATTACTTCTCTGGGTCTTTGTACAGTCAGAGGAGGCCACCAATCAGTTTTATTTTATTTGTTTATGTTACATTTTAGAGCAGAGATGGAGAGAGGCAGTCACAATCTGAAGGTTTTTCTTTTCCCAAATTCACTTCTTGTGCACGGGATTGATATTTTATGCAGCAGTGATTAAATCTGCCCTCGCCCCACAGATGACATGCCTGCAACAAACTGTTTGTGCCAAAAACATGCAAAATAATGAAACATTAAAAAATGAATGTCAACATTTGCATTAAACATTATAGCGGTTGACAACGGGCTCTGTTTGCACATGTTTTGCTGCACATCGTCACAAGACAGAGTCACCAAGTGGTCACTGGATGAACTAAAATCAATCCGCATGCATATGAATACAGGTTTTTCTCTTCAGTGTGTATCAAAGATGAACTGAAGTCAAAGACCGGGAGTTTCAAAATTATAAACACACATATAACCTGCATAAGCATTCATTGGTTTAATATTAGCAGGTATACTTTAAAATCTCTGGTAAGGTTACAAAATATTAAAGTTGATTATCTATTGAGCAGCAACAAAGAATGAGCTGATAGGCAAAAAAGACAAAATTTTTTCAATATACCGTACAAAAAAAATCAAGCCGCCCTAGCCATAACAATATGGGTGAGGCTTGATGTTTTTGTACCGTATACATGTAAAATACACAGGCTTCCCTCTGAAAACTGTTTCTGTCACATTGAAATTCCTTTCAAAGAAGCATAATTCTTGAAAAGTTGTCAATCATATCCATTAAATTTTTTGTCAAAATTTCCCAGTTGCTCAACATATCATGAAACAAAATTTAGAATACAGCATGAGTACAAACAAGGGCCAGAATTCCCATGCCGGGGTGTCACCTGCACTAGCTACTTCAGCATCCCAAAAAATAGTCTCCAACCACACAATATGATCAAATTGTCTTTGAGCCAAGGGGCATTTTTGTGTTGTCAGCATAATGCAATCCTTCTTGTGAACCAATACCCAAACTGTTTCACAACTTGCAGCCATACTGAACTGAAACTTTTTTCAACTTTTCGGGGCCAACGACACTGAAAAAATCAAATATATTCTTCAAATCAAGAAAAAAACTGCAACAGTCCCGTACAAGGCTACCTCATTTAGTGGGAGTCGCTCATTCTTTGGCCTTGCTTTTCAGACATTTCGGTGCAAATTTGCTTAATTTTAGACAATCCCTTGCCTGCGAAGCAGACTCTGTTTTTTTTTTTGTTTTTGTTTTTTTTTTATGTTCTGATGTTTATGTACTTCGCTGGGGGCAGAAGGCCTGCTTCGTAGTCAAGACAACCCCCCCTAAAAAAAAATCCATTTATTTCTAATTCACTCTTTGTTAAAAGTAAAATTTACCCCATGTGAACAAAACAAAACAAAAAAACAAAACAAAAAACTCGTCCCTTTATCTTCCCACAGAGTGTAGACTGGCATGCAATCAGTGCCAAAGACAACACCCGCGCTTTACATACCCAAGGGTTCTGTGACCTTGAAAATGAGGTCAGGGTCAGCAAGATGTAATGTACAATTGACTTAAATGTGAGTTTGATGTAGTCTGTGAATGGCATGAGACACTTCGCAATGATTCTGCTATGAACAGACTGGAGGCATTCTGAAGATATTGCGGCAATTAGAATGTGCATATCCGGATGTATGGACATCCGGGCGGACATCTGGATGAACATCTGGATGGATGGACAATCCGGAAACATAAAAGGTCCTTTCAAACTTTAATTAGAGCATAAAACATGGAGGCATTCTGGAGATGTCATGGTTGCGAGCCCTGATGAACATCTAATTATGCTCAAATTAAGTCATGGTGACACCAAAATCAAATCAGTTCATTTTGTTAGGTAAGGTAAGCATATTACCAAATTTGAGTAAAATACATGGAGGCATTCTTCAGATATCACGGTAAGACGAATTTGCAAATCTGGACGGATGGACATCTAGACGGACAGAGAACCAGAAAACAGAAAGGGGCCTGCCTTTGGGGCGGATCCTTTAAAAACAATAAACTTAGACCTGCGCCAAACGCCATAATAACTGGGTCACAGTGACCCGAAAAGTAGGTCACCAAGTCGTTTTATGTATTATGTAATCATGTGCAATTTTGATCTGGAGGCTGAATTCTCTTTCCCATTGTTGTCCAAGCCACATCCTACCATTACAAAATCACCTTTTCAACTTCACAGGCATGGTGACCATACAAAAATATGTCAAGGTCATTTATATAGCATAACATTCTACCTTTGGCCATAGTCTATATATCCTATAAATTTGGCAAGCCTAATCCAACTACTTTTTCAAATATGGAATTTTACATCTTAAAACACATTTTGGATGATAATTGCTGTCAGATTATAGGTGACATCACTAGTATCATTAGCAACTTAGACTTTGACCTCGCCTACACTCTCACCAAATTTAGTGAAGATCCGCTAAAAATGAAAGATGTTAGAGTGCACACAAGATTTTCACATTTTGTCCCTTATATTACACAATGTAGGTGGCGTCACAAATATACAAAGGGTCCTAGATTTTTATACACCCTATAAGTCCTGAAAGTTATATTGGGCTGACTTGAAAACTGTGAAGGGTATTGCGCTAACGAGCAAAAGTTTATGGACAGACGGACGGATGTAGCGATCGCATAAGCTCTGTGACCGCTGGTCAACAGAGCTAAAAATTAAAGAAGAAGAGGTTACTGTATACAAAGTGCAGCATGATGTATGACACTGGCAAGCTGAAAGTGGTGACTTAGGTGTGTTAGGACGGCTGCCAAGACTTGTGGTACTTATGGCGGCGTCTTTTTTGTTTTTTTGTTTTTGTTTTGTTTTTGTTTTTGTTTTTGTTTCTGTTTTTGTTTTTCAAACACTTCTTCCGATATACTATCATCAATGTTACGCGATGTTGAGGATGACTGTTGTAGTGTGAAGAGTATCTTGTCCAGCATGTCACCCGGCCATCACCTGGAAACTGGGATCGGCGATGAAGTGGATGAAACCTATTTGCGACTCAGCTACCATAGTAGATTTCCTATCACATAGCGGGGAACAGAGTAGACCCAGTTCTGATTCTCGATTACCCTTAGAAAAAAAAAAGAGAAAAAAGAAGTCGGAAACAGCTAATTACATCAGTTGCAACCACTTTCATGGGTTATTTTCTTAACAAAAAAAAAGGTTTCTATTGCCAACGGAAAGCAAGGTCACTTCAAGGTAGACCCTCATTTGGTCCAATTTCACCAAACTATGAAAGTATTAACACAGATACAAATTATGAAGATACATTTAGATGTACACTAATTTCTTTGGCTCTGTTATCCTGTTGAAAGTACATCCAACAACAGTCTTGTTAAAAATGTTTCTGCCAAAATTGGGCATAAGTACAGTCAAGCATGAAATACAGACTGACACGACAGAGATATAAAAAAAAATGTTTACCATCTTTTTATACTCCTCTTATACGCTCAGTGTCTACAACTCAAAATCGTTGTTTTTCACTCACTGAATTGTAATTCTCTATTTGTCGGTCGTGTGTAACAATTTTCCATGCAATAGATAACAAGAGGACTGTGACAGTCCCGTGCTCAGCTGATATGTACATATGCCCTTGCGAGTTTTTTAAGATTTGTCCGAAAAGGAACAAAGAAATTTTATAAAAATCAATGGAGCGTGACCATTTGAACAAATCTGGTAGAGATCCACCCAGGGTGCATTATCATCAATTTTGATGTCAATCTGACTGACGGTTAAAAAGAATAAATAAAAAATGTGAATTAGCATTGGAATGCCCATTGACTTACATAGTAATCAATAGGAAGGTGCATTTAGCGATAAGTTCCCGAATTGAAAAAATTGTTAAAAATCAGGAATCACCAGCATTCCCACCTAGTGAACAACTTTGTATGACCCTTCCCCATGAAACATATCCACCAAGTTTCAGCTTAATCTGAGTGACGGTTCTGGAGAAGAAGTCGAAAATAGCAATCACACATAAAAAAATAGACGAAAAATCGCAGCAACACCTGGTGAACAAATTAAAAACTAAGAGTCCCCGGGAGTGTTCCAGTATGAGGTCAAAGCAATCGGGTGGACGGCTTCGGAGAAGATTTTTTAAGATCCCCCCCCCCACAAAAAATCATAAAAAATCCAAAAATCATTGCAGTGTGATCAAATTTCAAAATGTGATGAACATGTAGGCTATCTGCATGGAACTGAACACCAGAATATGCCAATATGGCATTTCCTTCAAGTTTAAATTAAAACTGCTCGAGGACATACCTGCTTACATCCATTATAGTTTAAAAAGTAAAATTCTGCTGGCGAATGTTAAGTCTGTAGCTAGTCTGCAGTTGAGCTCTGTCGGATACCCGAATCCCCGAATCGACAGCTATTACCGGTGGAATCGACGGGCCACACACACACCTACACACACACACACACACACACACACACACACACACACACACACACACACACACACACACACACACACACACACACACACACACACACAGATATATATATATACATATATATATATATATATATATATATATATATATATATATATAGAGTCTGACCGAACATCAATTTTGAAACCGAACCAGGTACTCGGTACACATTACCCATCCCGAACCGGGCACCGTTCGGGTTCGGTATATGCAATTCAAACATGCCATAAATAAACTTAGACATCTTAGAATGCTCGTTTAAAGCTTTATGTAAACAGGGGTTAATAGCTGTTACCCTTTTTGCACTGGGGCAAATATATATATATATATATATATATATATGTGTGTGTGTGTGTGTGTGTGTGTGTGTGTGTCCATAAATCAGGTACATAATTTATATTTTAGGTATGTCAATACAATAGATAACATAATAGATTCATATATAGATATCTTATAAATAAATAATAGCCCTTCACGTGTAATGCGTCACGACAGGCGGGATTTTTTAAAATTCCAAAGTGAGGTTCTCCGATTTGGTTTTTAGAATTTCATTGATCTGATATTATGGCTGATGGAAGCCCACAGCGCCAAGGCTCGTAGTCCCGCGTCTTGGATTATTTTACGAGGGACAGAGAACAAGTCAACTGCAAGATATGTTTAAAAAAAATAGCTCAAATATTGCGGTTCGTCTACGAGTAATATGCTAAAGCATATTAAAGGTGTATATAGGACAGTTCTTGGACAGAAAGCTGTAACCACATTCAAAGCACAAAGACGTCTGACGGAACATTTACGATCAATGGTTGATCTCAACTCAGTGGATGCCGAAAGACTTAAAACCAGTTTGTGCGAATATACCATACGGGATTTAAGACCATTAAGCACAGTAGAAAGATTTAGATTTTCTGCCAGAACATGAATCCAAGGTGAATACTCTTGTTCATATTGACTTGCTTTTCTCTTTTGTCCAGGCAGTAAACAGCAGCTTATCTTTATACGTTTATTTCTGTAAACATGTAGCTGCCCCAAACCCCCTCCAAAAGAAAAAAAAAGAAATTATCCGTCGAACTTGAACTGTCCGTAATAAAATTGATGTGGATAGTAATTTGCTCTTTATATACGTGTTCTCCATTAGGCCAAATCTAAACTTGCGAAATGTTAGCTGAAAAGCATTTGTTTTAAGTGCTTATCGCCCTCCATTTTATGGTTGCAGGTTCACTGTTCCTACGTATAGAACCATAGTGGAAACAATAAAAGAAATGTATATAACTGAGACAAAGCGTATCAGGGCTCTATAGTTGGGTCATCAAAATACGTGTCCCTGACACTGGATAGGTGGGTTTGGTTTGCTGGTGAGTACACTGAATCTAATGTGTGGCGCTAATAGATTGTACAATCCAATGTGGCGGGTATTCTTCTTCGGACTATTCTTTTCTATGCACTGAAAGACTATACATTTGAATCACTACCAGAACCTACCAAATTTCATTTCTTCATGACCTGCAATGATGGGGACAACTATGTGATAAAACAGGTGCTGAAATACGTTAACCCTGCCATTGAAGCTGGGGGGGGGGGGGGGGGGGGAGGAGGGTACTTCCATGTAGGATTGTACTGGGTATGTGCCGCGGGAAAGGCCCTGTTAACTCTGCCGTGGAAGAGGGTCGGAAAGGGGTTGCCCGTACTCCGTACTGGGGCCTTTTTTATTTTTCGTACAGCGTAGATAGGAAAAATTATTCACCGTGCAGCGTACTGACAGCAAACCATGTACTCCGTACTGATCAAAATTTATTATGCGTAAAGCGTACTAGCAACGCATGTAATATTCGTACCTGTACTGAAAAAAAAATGAAAAATGAAAAAAAAAAAAAAGTCAACAAGATGTTGTAAGCCAAATCTAAATGAAAATCTACAGGGCCAATTGTTTCCAAATTCGACACGAACACTTCTCAGAACCCCGTGACTTTAATTTCCTCAACAGGTGGAACTGCATTTTTTTTAAATTAATTTTTGGGAGTAATTTTTCCCTTTTCCTTTTGTAAAACCATCTCAAATTTGAAAATGTTTATTGCGGATGTCTTATTTTCTGTACTGTGTACTGAAGAAAAATTATTCCCTGTACTTTGTACTGGTAAATTTTATTTTCTGTACCAGTGTACCAAGACACCCTCCCCCCCCCCCCCCCCGTGGAAGAAAGGTCAAACAGTGTTATGTGCCGTTAAAATTAGACCATTAATTACACATTTCTAACTACCTACAAGACTCAGTTAGGTGGTCTTATTTCTCTTCTGTAGTGGTAGATATGTTCTATGATTATGATCTAGGTCGGCTTATGGCGGGACCTCGATGTGGCCTCACCTGTTTCCAGTTTGTATGAACATCTTGCCATTCTCACCAGGTGGGGTGAGTGTATTCAATAAGAATTATCATTATGCTAGTCTGCTCCCAACATGAAGTCTATCTTTCTTACACTTGATTCTCGTAACGCGCAATGTAACTGTTCACTTACAGGAAACCACAGTCCCGTCTGTACATTGACATACTTTCCAAAAGTGTGAAGGTATCAGATATAGTTTCCCAAATATATTACATTGCATCATTTGATCAAATATGCATTGGTACATGTTCGATAAAATCAAGCATAATCAACTTATCCATTTGCATGTATGGTTCCAGGGACTCCATTCGTCGCTACGATTCCGATATAACATGCAACTGTCCAGCGCAGTCCATTCTGGGAATATCACAAACGTTTTAGATGGGCACTTTTCCATTTCACAACACAGGAAATTAACATGTATGTACTTCTAGGGTTCCCAGGTAGGGTTACGGCAATTGTATGCTGCACTGACAATTACTCATCTTGATGTAAATTTGTAAGCATGTACATATGATCTGTAAAAGTATGATGTTTCAGTAGTAATTTTTGCTTGTGTGAAATAGAGATCTAGATGGTGGCTTTGTGCATCGGGAGAATCTCGAACTAGCATTAGACCTCGGCTTGTTTTCCAATCCGTTTTCATATTGAGAAATAAAGTAGCCTGCGTTTATATAAATCAACATTACAACGGCATGCACACTGATATACTTCCACATGGATGGAGGCCTAGACTGTATTAGAGACGATCTTTCAACTTGAAATATATTATAATTTGTGTCAGTTGCCAAACATACAAAATCCTTACACGTCACAATAATTCCAATTCCAAGAAAGAACAGCCCTTTCTGGGAATTTCCCATTCATATATACACTGACAGAATGCGCAAAAGCTATGAGATATGTTATTATATTTCAAAATAAATTTTACTTTGCCTCGCAAGACCAACCATATATTTTTCGGGCGAATCAAACACCCACTAAAAGTCATCTGATGTATAGTCTACTTGGAGAATTTGCAACATTATTGCAATGTGTAACTGTCCAATTCAGGAAAAGCGCATTATCATGTTTATACAACAAAAGCTTTCTGCTGTATAAACCTGACAATTTACTAAAAGTAGGCAAAAGGAAAAAAACGGCAGATCGACTGAAACAGCAGACTCTTTCTTTGCCATTCCTTATGTTGCAGCGAAGAAACATGTTTAAGAAATGAGGGTCGATTTTGTGTGTGTGTTATGGCATAATGACGCGGGTGATTGAAGCTGGCATCGTGGGCCTGGCGCACGCCGATGCCAGCTTCAATCACCCGTGCCATTGTGCCACAACGAACACAAAAGCGACCCTCGTTGCTTATATTGACATCTTTACCTTAATTTTTCTGCTCGACTACACGAAATTCAGCACATAAAATTGACATAAGTGACCCGAAACTGATTTGCCCAGCATGTGGAGTTCCAGAAACCCAGGTGGCCGCGGCTTATTGGGATATGGGCGGGACCCATGTGTTATGGTCCGATAACACACAAGGCTCTTGTGTTATGGTCTGATAACACACAAGGCTCGCTTCTATACTTTCAATGTTAAAAGTTAGATTGAATGTAAATATATGGTAATATTTAAATTTAATTGAACTTTTAACATTGCAAGTATAGGACCGAGCATGGTGTGTTATGAGACCATAACGCATTAGCCTTCTGTGTTATGGAACCAAAACACGTGTCCCGCCCGCATTCAAATAAACCAAGCCTGCCTGGGTTTCCGGAACTTAACACTTGAACATGCTCGGCAAATCAGTTGTTGGTCGTTTCTCTTAATTCTATGTATTATGTTTCTAAATTTAATTTTCTAAATGTAATTGAGCAGAAAAAGTAAGAGGGAAATGTATATGTAAGCAATGAGGGTCGCTTTTGTGTGTGTTATGGCATAATGAAGCGCGTGATTGAAGCTGGCATCGGGCGAGGCGCTCTGGTGTGCGCCACGCCCATGATGTCAGCTTCAATCACGCGCGTAATTATGCCATAACACACACAAAATCGACCCTCATTTCTTAATTGGAACTTCAGTTTACCATTTCCCACAGTGACACTTATCTCTTACCACTTACATGAAAAAACCGCCGGTACTTTCGGACCTGTATTGAAAATTGTGGCTTCTGCACCCAATGGTTTGTAAATGAGGATAGTATTGTGGGACGACATTTTTTCGGGGGGGGGGGGGGTACAATATATGAAACCAAAGGTATATATTTTGCAAATGCTTTAGAGCTACCTATCTAACAGGCGACAAAGAGTGATCGAAAAACTCTCTGAAAGGTGTGTTTTTAAAACAATGTTCAATCACTGTGTCGAAAATAACATATTAAGTAAATTTCAATCAGCCTATCAGCCAGGTGACTCACCTGTCTCACAGCTGCTTGAAATTTACGACGTAATTCTGGAAGCAATGGATTAAGGTAAAGATGCACGTTTTGTTTTTCTTGGTGTGTCGAAAGCTTTCAACAGGATATGACGCAAAGGCCTCTTATCCAAACTTGATGTAATAGGCGTGAGAAAGTTCCTTACATGAATAGTTCGAAAGCTAGCTATCTAACAGGCGACGAAGAGTGGTTATAAATGGCTGTTGTTCGTCATGGAAAAATGTTTATGCCGGGGTACCACAAGGTTTAATTTTAGGCCCGTTGTTGTTTTTAATTTATATTATTAATGACTTAGCAGACATTGTGGAATCTTACATTCGAATCTTTGCCGATGACACATCACTTTTTGTTTCCTCAGATAAAGTGTTTCCCGATTTTGGTCAAATGCCATTGAATGGAGATTGTCTGCAATTTCTAACTGGGCAGGCCAATGGTTTGTAACCCTAAATGAACAAGTATCTATGCCCATGTTATGTACTCGTTCAAATTTTGAAAAAAAATCTCCTTTTTTCCTAAACAACCAAGAAATTTCTGAAACAGATAGCCATAAGCACCTGGGAATCACTCTCTCTAAGAACGGTTCATGGGGTCATCACGTTGAAAATATCTGTGTTAAAGCCTTGAGACGTGTTGATTGCCTCAGAGGCATGAAATATATTCTTGATCGAAAACAATTAGAAAAGCTGTATTTTACTTTTTCAGGCCAATTTTGGAATATGGGGACATATTGTGGGATAACTGTACTGTTACCGCTGCTGATAAGCTAGATCTCGTTCAACATGAGGCGGCACGTGTTGTAGTCGGGGCCCCACAAAATGTTTCTCTTGAATCACGGTGCCGTGAATTAAATTGTCAGCTTTTAAGAGTTCGACATGAGGGTCATAAACTTGGCCATATGAAAAAGATTGTAAATGGCTTGACCCCTGTCTACTTCAGAGAAAGAATACCCACGGGTATTGATTACAATCATGCTATAAGACATTCAGAAGAACTACCATTGCTGTATCCTTCATCGGTAGAGCGCAGAATTTTTTTTCCGTCTGCTATCCGCAGCTGGAGCGATTTAAACCCAAGTATGAAAGACTCACCGTCTGTCAGTTCCTTTAAATCAAAACTTCAGTGACAGGATGAACGCACACCATCTTAATACAACGGAGGAAACAGGAAAGCTCAGATACATCATGCTCTGTTACGAATGGGTTGCAGTTGACTAAACCGTGACATGTAAAGATGTAGACTATAGTTAACAGTCCACTTTGCAAATGCGAGGTTGCTTCTGAAGCAGCCTCTCATTATTCTTTTGAATTGTAGCTTGTATACCAAAATAAGAATTGGGTTGTTCAAAACTTTTGTGCAAACTGCAATAGCTTTTACTTTTTGGAGACGAGCGACAAAATTTAAGTTGGAACAGATCTTTGTTCAATCATGTCAAAATGTTCATTATAAAGTCAAAACGATTTTAATAGAATTTTAAATCATCTAGGTTAAATGTCCTTAGTTTTTAAAGTTGATAGAATTTGTCTGTCGCTCTTTACTAAAATAATTTTCTCATCATTACTATTTACCATACACCAAATAATTATCATCGTTTTTCTTTATACAAGGCGACGAACTATAATTATTATTATATACAACCGAAAGTTTGTGTTTTTTTTGTAAATTAACACGCCACACTTGTTTACTCTTCCGTTTTCTTATAATTTATGTGAGACACTGGTCGGTTTTTGCTAAACCTTAATTCTTAATTCAATACACTTATGTGTAATTTACATATCTGAAGTGCTTTTTACTGTTTACTAAATGAAGATTTATGTATGGGTTGTCGGGAACGGAATCAATATAAGCGTTATCGCTTGTTTTTCTATCCCTTTTCAATTTTTTGCGAAATAAAATATCTCAAATCGAAAAAAGTGCACTAAGCATTGCTCATAATGGCACTCAAAGGTCTTGGACCAATAAATCAAACCTAATAGAGTTACACGTACATGTTAAACTGGCTATATTCGCCGGCCTGTCTCTGACACTTGAAAGTTTCTTTTACAGTGTAACCGTCATTTTGCTCAAAGGTTACTTCATTGACAGTAATATCTTTCATAGAAATGGGATCAAAGCCAAATAACGTTTTTGCTACTCATGTATTAGTTTATGCTTACCTCCATAGTTACAGTTCCGAAGCAAACCTTAATGAAATTATAGCCCAACAAGATGTTTCCTTCAAGGGTAAAACGTGGAAGTGGCGCCCTTCTCAAACCCACAGATAATCCGGCATATTTATTTCCTTTACATGACAAAAAATTGATGAGTGTCTCTGCTGCCTTATTTCTAATAGCCTGTCACCTGAGGCCCTGTATTCATTACGTGACTAAAAGTGACTGACACACAAACACCCGCACCGTATTTACTGGTTCAAGACCTATACTATAGGTACCGTGTCGCATTTGGATTTGTAACTAATGATGATAACTGCTTTGGACCCAACCAAGCCGGCAGATTAAAGTTAAGATAGTAAGTCATGTTTAAAATGGATGTTCGTTCCCCTTTCACACATTACCTCCGTTGACGTCAGTTTAATCTGTTACCTGCTGGGCACAGTCAGAGACACTTGTGAACTAAAAAAAATGGACCTGACACCAGTGTACCACGCACTTCTGATATCCTCTCTTCCCCATTTAATTCGGGCTCGCACAATTTTAGAATCGCTCTGCGCGATTCCAGAATTGACGCACGTTTTACGCAGTGCCATTCCAGAATCGAGCACATTCCCATGGGCTATTGAGCGGAACATAGGCTATACACAGACGGTTGAGGGGTTCATCCAACCAAGTAACCAAACAAGTAAGTAGCGACCTAACTATCATGTTTGCAATGTAAAGTGTGATCCACTTCTTTTCTCAACCGTTTCTCAGATTACCTAAATATAATGGTTATAAGCTCACTTCGAAAAATATACAGCACTGCTTCTGAGTTCTGTGTTTGTTTATAATTCTGACTGCTGTAAAAAAAAAAGAAGAAGAAGAAGAAAAGGATAATTTAGATAGAAGCTACATGTGGTTGGAACTTTTGTCAGCTAAGCGGTTTCACTTGACCGGTCGATGTTGCCACGATTATTTCTGTTGAAGGCCTCGCTTCTTCCTTTTGTCATTATGTTGGCGCGCTATAAGTGTCTACCTTCTTTTTTTCCGTACTGCCGAAAGAGGGCTTCAGATCTGCAGCTTCGGAGGAATTGTCGGGTTCTTCATTAACAATCTGGCAGTGACCTCGCTTATCTCACACAGAGTTTCGTAGCTTCGAAGTTGGATCGTGTTGATAATCAGTCAACATGTAGGCAACAGGTTCGTATATCTATTGGGCGTCTTGACTAAAGGTGCACTGCATATCTTGATGTCTATACATGGACATCACTTATACCCGGTACCTCCATAATACAGACTTGTCTTGTCACTTGTGACATTCATCCACAACAGATGCCCCACGTGTAATTTGCATTTTGCCATAAGTTATAGTATTATATACATGTAGCTCTAATATGTAAACAGCTAGCCCCGTAAAAAGCGAGCACAACTTTAATGCTTATGGTACATATATATATAATTAGGACGATGCTATTTTCACCGTACGGTGAGAATAGCGTTTGGTCTATTTTCACCGTGCGGTGAGAATAGCGTTTGGAAGGAGTTTTGTCTATTTTCACCGTACGGTGAGGATAGGGTTTGGTCTATTTTCACCGCATGGGGATGATGGTACAGCTTGGTATATTTTCACGGTGAGGATATCGATAGAGGCGGCTCTATTTTCACCACCTGGAAACTAAAATTAAGAGCCTTTTCGCAAATTGATGGTTATGGCTTGTCACATAGAACTGAGGCAAATTAAGATTGGAGAAATGCTTACTTTAGGGAGATAGCTAGCTTTATAGTATACTTAGTAGTCAATAGGAAACGGGACCAAAGCAAAGTGCCCACTTACGGAGGGTTCACTGTAAAGCAATTACCTTGGCACCCTGACAGCATAATGCCATTAAATGTTTGGCTTTTTAACATCTCAAATTAATGTATATATGAATTTACTCTACCCACCCATCAGTCTTTAATTTTTGTTGCTTCGTGGATTTCTTTTTAATGCGATCCTTAACCAAAGTCATAACAAGATAGATCTATAAGTTACCCTTAAGTTCCGTAACTTCCATCTGTGACAATATTAAAAAAAGTTCCTACCTTGTCTTGTTACCTAAATTGTTGCCTTTTCACATAAAAAAATACTGTGTTGGCTCTTGAAAAACTATTAGATAATAAAAGCTGAAATAACACCTCAACATGGGATGTTGGGCCTTTTTATTATTTCAGCAAATGTTTGTTCCAATTCTCTTTGTGTGCAATATCATGACACAATGCTTTTCCAAAGTATTCTTCCCTTGTTGACTTTTTTTTCATCGCCGTACGTTAGAAATAGAGCAGCCCCTACTCTCCCTATACGATGAATACAGACCAAACTCTATCATCATCGTACGGTGAAAATAGACAAAACACTATTCTCACCGTACGGTGAAAATAGTCACTCCGATATAATTATGTACATGTGTGTGTGTCCCATGCGACATACAATGTTCACTTAGCATGTAACTGGTAGTTTCCATTATACTATGGATGTTGAAAAGTACTGGGTAATAAATCCGGGGTAATAGATTTTTAAAACAAGTGGCATAATACTATGTCTATGGCCATACAGTGATAACATGTTGAGTGTGCTGGAGTCTTGCAGCTGGCTGCCAGTGATTTCAGCCAGGTGCTGTGCGATTTCAAAAAGAAAGTGATATGAGGGGGATGTAGGTTTGTTGTTTTTTGTCACTATTATCATCACTTTAATCACAATTTTAGTTACCATCATCACCGTGACCGGTATCATTATCATCACCATGACCTTCACATTTTTGTCCCCATCACTGACTATCATCATTATCATCATCATCATCATCATCATCATCATCATCATCATCACCATGACCTTGATCATTGTCATCACTATGGCCTTCATCGCTTTTTTTGTTACCACGATCATCATTGTCGCCATCATCACCATGACCTTCATGATTTTTGTCAGCATCGTCATCCACATTATCATCACCATGACCGTCATTGTACCCATCGTCAGTGATTGTTGTTTACTCTTCAATTTCAGTTGTCTCTTGCTCACCGAAGCGTTCAGGTGGCAAAGAAGCACATACACATCCTAGCTGTGGGTAAGTACTAACACAGCATGATAATGTCCCCCAGTGTTTGCAATGGAAGTATATAATACTGGTGGGATAGTGGAAGTTCTTTGCAGTGGACAATTTTTTATTCATTGAAAGTTCCACCATATTGACAAAACACATACACTTGACATAATAATGTTGCAAAGATATATATTTAAACTGGTACTTTTGCCGCATGTGTTGCAAGCGATGATCAAAATTGTCCACGCGTATGCAGAGAAGGTATCTCTGTGGCTCCTCATGAATTGACTGGGTTTTGAAACAAAGTACATTTACTGAATGTAGTGCTTCCATTTGGAACAAGAAAGTACCAACTGCCCTAAAAATAATTTACATCACCTGCAACACAGAAAATAACCATCTTCTTTCAACATGGATGCTGAAAATATATGCCTCTGGTCATATTTTTTCCTTACCAGCAGTGACCGGTACAAGGGTCAAACTGCATGACAAGCGATACCTGCATGTCTGCATTTTTTATGCATGTTTAATTCCCTGGAGGGCCTTCATATCACTAATAAAAATTTAAATTCACGAGGAATATAGAAACCATAATTTGACAGAAGACCACATTTCGATAGTACACCAGATCCATCAAAGCTGGAAAATGGCTCTCCTTATCAAATTAATTAGCAGATAACTAAACAAAAGAGCAAAGAGCAGATATGTTATCAACCCCCTAATCGGCTTTTGAAGTACTTGGGATAAGACATACAACATTAAAGCATGGTGAAACTATCACATAGACCTATGGGCATTGTTGCAGAGAAATACTAAAGCACTCTCTTTTTCCATTACTACCATGGCATTTTTGATCATACTCTCAAACTTACACATTTAAATCAACAAATATATATATGTATATATATATATATATATATATAAGAAATGTAAAGATACTTGTGAGACATAAATGTAATTGCCACATACAGTAAGGAAATTAGCCCAGAAACTCACTTTTGTGGCCAGAAAAATGTGGCTACAAAGAGCAGATAACCTGTGAAGGCAGTGGCTGCATGTAGAAGGTACTGCTGTGTATTAAAATGTGTATATTAAGTGTCTTAGCAAAATAAGTGGTGTACCAACATCAGGGAATATGTCATCAACATCAATAAAAGAGGTCAAACAACATATAAAAGAGATAACCAGGGACCTGTATAAATAATTGTCTGAGCAAGATCAGTGATGTTTAAGGATGTGGGAAACACTCATCAGCATCAACCAAAGGGGTCAGGCAACATTAGAGGCAATAGGAAGTGGGCCACTTTCTGCATCCTTGGTTGTCTCTTCAGCTGTGATGTCATCCTACAACTATCCTGTAACAATTAGCTTTTCTTTCATATACGTTTATGGTGCGGGCATGCCGGCCAGGGTGGCATTGGTTGAGATGTTACCATCATGCATATAATTAATGTAAAATTAGCCACCTGGTGGCAGGAGCACTTTAATTCCCTTGAAAAAGATAGAACCAGGGACCTAATAGATGCAGTGTTTTCGCCCCATTATAAGCTTAAAGGTGGCCCACCTTTCATCTTTTCTTCACGACCTTTCACCTTTTTACCACCTTTCTTCTTTTTCATCAAAAAGTAGGCTATTTTTATGCAACATTTGGTCAATATTGGTCCTGGAACAAGAAATTCTAGGTTGCCATCAGGTTCACCACCTTTCTGCTCTCCAAAACTGGGGAAAATCCTGAAATGTGGTCTTAAAACACAGTGAGAGAGGTCTTTCCAAAGAGGATCCATTCCATGTAGATATGTGTGTGTGTGTGTGTGTGTACCTGTTTCCTGTAGTCCATCCTTCTGAGACCACTTGTCTTTTAAGAACATATTTGTCAGGTCTCAAGTGGGATCTTTCCCATGTTGTTGCGACCTCCATTCGAAGAGCAACTATTTATGTGTCCACTTTAAAAACTCACAGAGAGAGTGAGAGATAGAATGAATGCAATAAAAAATGACTTTAACCATGAACTTAATCATTATGATTATAGATGAGGATGGCCTTGTTGTGAAAAAGCATTTAAGACACAGTGACAAAGCACAAAGAAATGATCAAGCTTATTGTCACAAAGATGCAGCCTGTTTATGATTGTGTGGTGACAGTTATGGTGTCTTTATTACTGGATCAACGTGACCATTTCGTAACAGAGATGGAGTGTGTTAATCATTATTGTGTCTTTGTTGTTGATCAACGTGATGTCCTGATGACTTTGTTACAGAGATGCTGTGTGCTAATGATAACAGTTTCTTTGTTACAGATCAGCATAACCATATCATGGCAGCGATGGAATGTGAGCTAGAGAAGGTACCAGATGTGCTGGCAAGATCATTCCTAGACCTGTGCAAGGACATGCTCCAGTACAGAGCATGGTTTAGTGTCAAGGGAAGCCTGGAGGTGACCTTGGATGGGGAGCATGTCTTGCTGGTAAACATCCATGAGACAGTAACACCCAATTACCAACTAAAGTCGGCCAGGATTAGAGAAAACCCCAAAAGTGTCCAGCCAAGTGGTGGACTGAACACTGTGTTGCAGTGCACGGCATCGGAATTGCTTGCGCTGAGGGTCAAAGAAGAGACATCACCAGGTGCACTTGCTGGGGCACATGCAAGAGATAGAGAACTCACTGATGCTGACAAGCCTCACCACCAAACATCTGTAAGTGATATCATGGATTTGACTGGGTCAGTATGTGATACCATGGACTTGACCAGGTCTGCATCTGACACCATTGATTTTATTGACTCCTTATCTGATACCATTGGTTCAACAGAGTCTGAAGAATCGCAGGAACACAAGCAGTCAGTTGGCACCCATGCTGCCTGTCCTGCAGCACATTCCACACTGTTAAGAGAATCCATGGGAAAGCGTGCTGGTCCTGTAGACAGTATGAGTGGTCAATGTTTAACTGAAAAGCAAGAAAAAACCTGCAATGAATTTGCTACCTCTGTGGCTACAAAGTGTGACAGTGGTGTTCCCTTAGCAAATATGATGCAGCAAAATGATAGTCTGACAGAGCAAATTTCTGCATCACCTAGTGCATGGAACCATGATTCAAATGAAATTAACTCAAAGGCTTGTGTGAACCTTGACAATAAACTGAAGACAGTGGTGCCAAAAAAGTCAGCCAATTCCTCAATAGAAAAACAGAAATTAAAAATATATAAATTAGGCGATGTAAACATGGTAAAAGTAAAGAGAGAGCTTGTAGATTCAGATCACTGTGAGGATGCTGGTCATCTGGAAAATAACGATTTTGATGCAAATATCAGTATCATACCTGTAAAAACTGAGACTGTAGGTGTAGAAGGCAATTCTGATCAGACTCTGGTGTCCATTGCTGATAAGCAGCAGTCATCCCAAAGTGTTACGGCATTGACACATAATGCTAACAAAGCAAAAACTCTGCGGAGGTCAAAAACTAAGAAGAAAAATTACAGTTGCACAGTGTGTGGTAAAATATTTAAACACATTACTGCATATAGAAAACACTCACAAAAGTCTCATAAAGACATTAACTGGAGAAGCAAAAAGGAAAGGTCAGTGGATACAGATGAGGAATGCTCCATTACAGAGAACTTTGACCAGTATCTCAATGGAGAGAACCCAAGGGGAAAGAGGTACTATAAATGTCCAACCTGTGGTAGGCAGTTTGTTCAAATGAAAAGGTTCAAGAAACACATAATGAATCACCATGCAGACCAGAAACAACAAAAAGTGAAGGGAGAAGATGCGGACATAGACCCCCAGTACATCATCAACCAGGGAACTGATGATAAAACAAGGTACAAATGTCCATCCTGTGGTAAGGAGTTTCGGTACTTTGTGCCCTTTAAAAAACACATGAAGACCCCACATGGGGAAAAGAAATACGTATGTGGGGATTGCGGAAAAGGATTTAAGAATAAAAGTAACTTTGCTCAACACATGGTATCACACACAGGTGAAAGACCTTATAAGTGTAAACTATGTGCCAAATCCTTCAGACAAAGTGCAAGCCTCAAGGTTCACCAGAGAGTTCACACAGGTGAGAAGCCGTACAAGTGTGATATCTGTGGGAGGATGTTTAATCGCTCCAACAGCTTGACCACTCATATGCTTGTCCATACAGAACGACCGAAGGTACATGCTTGCAGCATCTGTAGCAAGGCTTTCACCACCAAACACATTCTAAAGCAGCATATCCGCACTCATACTGGAACAAAGAGGTACACTTGTGACATCTGTGGTAAAAATGTAACGAATATAGCTACTCACAAATTGACCCACACAGGAGAAAAGAATTTCATGTGCACTGTTTGTGGGAGGAGTTTCAGCCAGCTTGGAAACTTGCAGTCACATCAACGAACTCACACAGGTGAGAAACCATATCCTTGTCCCCTATGTGAACTAAAGTTTGCACAGAAAGCAACCTTGAGGTCTCATTTGGTTCTTCACTCTGGTGAAAAGAATTTTATTTGTAGCACTTGTGGCAAAGCGTTTTCACACAGCTTCAAGTTGAAAGCTCATAACAGAATCCATGCTGGAATTAAACCGCATGTTTGCTCGGTGTGTAACAAGGCCTATGTTGATCCCTGCAACCTGAGGGTTCATATGAGGATTCATACAGGAGAAAAGCCATACAGTTGTGACTTCTGTGGAAAGGCTTTCAATCAGTCAATCAGTCTTAAAATTCACCGCCGTATTCATACAGGGGAAAAACCATACTCCTGTGACCTTTGTGGGGCCAGTTTTAGTCAGCTGGCTGGTCTTAAGTCACACAAACTGACACATCAAGCTGAAAAACAGGTTGACAAAACTTGACCATGGACACACCATGCTGAGAAACCAGTTGACATGATTCTATTTCAGAACTAGTCAGTGCTAACTGATCATACTCAGTTATAGAACAGAGATGAGACAAAACAAGGGCAAAAAATATCAAGGCAGAATGACTCAATTAGAGAAAGCATGGCTGAGACAAAACTCCACTGAAACCTGCAGAGCTGACTGAGAAGATCCAAAGCAAACCAACGTGGAGGTCATGAGACTTTGAAATATATTTTCCTGGGAAACAAAGAAGCCTGTCTCCTGGCGACCACCTGTTTGGAAAGACCAGCCTCCAACTTGCCAATGTTTCTACCCATGTCGTATTCAAAGAGTTTCGAGCAGCCTGTATGCCATGGCTTTGTCTACTCACATTGATCCCTGTATTACTAATGGCCCCTTATAAAGCCCATAGGCACCTCGATACTAGACACACCTTTTGCACCTTTCAGTCGTTATTTCACTTTACGTTTCCTTTTAGTATGACTGCTCAGGCATACCCCTAGGTATCCTGTCCATATTACACAGCATTGGATGTGATACCGTCATTTTCTGTACAAACTAATATTTCGAACAGCCTATGTTAAACCAATGGGGATGGCCTCTTTTTCTCAAGAGTTTGATTGCATGGAGGTGACAAGATTAAACAGCTCGGGCAGTGCAAAATAGTTATAGAGCACATGCAAAAGTCATTACCCAAAAGGCTAAAAGTAGGGTTTTGTTCAGAAATTCGATTTTTTATTATCATGAACTAGTTTTCTCAAGGTAAGATATTATCAGTGCTAAATCCGATACTTCCATTGTTGCATAAACAGGTAAACCATAAATCTCTCTCTCTCTCTCTCTCTCTCTCTCTCTCTCTCTCTCTCTCTCTCTCTCTCTCTCTCTCTCTCTCTCTCTCTCTCTCTCTCTCTCTCTCTCTCTCTCTCTCTCTCTCTCTCTCTCTCTCTCTCTCTCTCTCTCTCTCTCTCTCTCTCTCTCTCTCTCTCTCTCTCTCTCTCTCTCTCTCTCCCCCCCCCCCATTCTTTACTGGTCTCAATATTAAGATCATAAGCACTAGAACTTTTATTTTATGTTATAGCTGTATTTGTTCACTCAATGTTTTTCCACACCAAAGTCTGACTAAAATACTCCATATTTTTGTCCAGGTCAGCATCGAACATATCATTTCTCCATTGTTTACCAAACACCATTTTATTTGTATACAAAAATCACAGGTAGAAAAATCAGAGGCATTGGAACTGCTATTTTGCCAGATATGTGTTAAAAATTTGCAATGGACTGCATTTCGTGAAGAAGTTATCCATCGGAATCTTTCAGTATTAAAACTTCAACATGACATGACAAAACAAATAGTGGTATATATCAATAACCTAAATCAAGATACATACAGTGAAACCTCATTATAACGACACTTAGATATCTGACATATTCATTATAATGACACAAGTTTTGAATGGCAAAAGTTCAATATCTGTTGTTTGATTCGTTTATCCGACATATTCAGTTATCTGACACATTTCTAAGGGAACAGATGGTGTCATTATAACGAGTTTTCACTGTATATCATTTTGAAAGTCAATGACTGGTTGTACCTCCAGATGTAGAAACAAGTCAGAGTAGGTTATTTCTAGCTTTGTGGACATTCCAGCTAGCACTTTGGGAGAAAAGTAATGACCAGCTATAGATCAAACCTTTCATGGTTTATTGTCTTTTTTTTTTCGAAAATCTTGAAAATATTTTCTAAATATCTTTCCCCTATGGAGGACAACACAACTTGCAATTGTTTCACTTCAAGCTGCATTTTCATTGGGCTGGGGCCTGCTCCACAGTTGTTGATCAATGAAATATGCATTGGGCATAAATCTTGAACTGGTCCCGTTTGTCCTACATGTCTTTAATTGATTATCGGGAATATACACAATTCATGTATTTGGAGCCATAAGTCAAGAATAACTAATCATAGTACAACAGAAGTATAAATATTTTGAGAGCTGTTTTCGAAGGGAATCCAAATATAATATTACTTGTCCGTAAGGTAGTACAGGATACATTTTGTTCAGGATGAAAGGGAGAATTATTTCAGCTGATAGCATGTATGACAATGTGAAAAAAATATAAATATGACTACAAATTTTATGAGCGCATTTTGTGAGCTTTTATTCCACACTTATTATGCAGTGACGTGCAAATTATTTTTACTTCTAAATGTAATGTTAAACTGGGACAATTGTCAGCATTTCAAGTGCCCTAATTATATAAGTCAACCAACACAGAAAGCATAACACCAAACTCTGTATTTTACTGGAAATTCTGTACTACTCTTTGGATTTTATGGACTGGTGCTAATCAAGATTTTCTGAAGAGGTGGTGCACTTGCCCTACATGTATATACGGACAGAAATAGTGCAGAATGCTTGTAGTATTCTCTTGATAGGAGATACAAGTTTGAGGATGTTTTTGTTACAAAAGTTCAACTCCCACATGTTAGTTATAACATGTTACATTACCATTATGCCACATAATCAACAAGGTCGAAGACCGAGTTGATGATGATGGCAGAATGGGCATTGTGACATGTTATAAAAGACTTGTAACATGGGTGGTAGGAACCGAGCAAGATGTACCTTGGTGCATGACATTTTTCCTCTACCTTTTGTGTAGCTTGCCGCTTATGTAAGTTGTCACATGTATGCACAGTCAGGTTTGGCTTCTTGTCCATGTATTTTTCACTTGTCAGTGTGGCATTAGGAAGATCGGATGGGTGGAGCGTTTACTTAACTGTAATCCACACTTTTAAAGTGAATCGAGTGGAGGGTACAAGAAACTTACTGCAGATAAAAAGAGCAATCAATTTTTGGAATTAATTTCACTTACATTTTTTCAGGATTCATGCTTGTCATAGACATTACTCGGCAATGCGATTATGTGAAAAGTGTTCATTATGTGCTTACACTACATGTTATTTAACAGTTAAGGAAGACCATAATCCACGCTTTTCACACGAAGAGTGGATTATGTATTATAATCAACACTTTTTCCGGCTCCGGATTGGTCGGCTTCTACTACCCATGTTACACATATAAATAAGGGTCCCTGTTTACATTTGTCACCACACTGCCTACTTTGTGAATCAAACCAGTCTTTGTTCACCTTTGGTACTTGTAAAAATTACCAATTGTTACTTCGGAACTTTGTAAAAAGGGATATACGAAGACCTACATCGTGATCTCATCCAAAGTTTTCACCACTGCTGAAGTGACATGAAGCAAGTAGTAGTCATCTGGAGATTGAACTGACGGCCTAATAGCAGTGATTAAACTGGAACAAATAAGAGTTTGCAAGCTCCCAGTACAGTACCATCAGCTCAATCTGTAGCAGTAAAGTCTCCTTGTGGTTCGTGTACTGCTGTCATCACTGTTATTCCTTAACTACTTGTACATCACTTGCAAATATATATGCTGGAATGGAGCGACATACAACTTATTCTCGCATTCTGAAGAACTACTATGATGACATGGCAAACCATTATAGAACAGCTCTTTCCAATTATACCATCATGATTTTTTTTTTTTTTGATTTCTATCAGAGAGGTACATAAATACATATAAATCCAAATTAGAAATGTGAAAAACATAGTTGCTTTGGGGCTTCCTGTTAACCCCTCGTATTCATCATTTGTCAAGTAGGATACAGTGTTTATTTTAATGTATTTGTCCAGGAGCATCTTCCATAAAATTATGAGTTGATTCAAGGGATTTCCATCATTATTGTTAAATTTACATTTCTTTTTTGCTATACAATGTTAAATAAACATGTTTTTATCAGAGTTACAAATGCAGCCATATGCCGTATAACATTTTTACCTCAGCTGACTTGTCAGTCAGCTGAGGTTTTTGAGGGTCCGTCGTCCGTCCGTCCGTCGTCCACAATTCACATTTTCGACTTCTTCTCAAAAACCGTCCGCCAGATTCACTTCAAACGTGGTGAAAATATGCCTTGGGTTGGTCTCTACCAAGTTTATCCAAATGGTCACAGTCCAGTAATTTTTGGATTTTTAATGAATTTTTTTGTTCTTTTTTGGGTAAATTTTAAAAAATCTTCTTCTCCGAAACCGCTCACCCAATTGCTTTGATATCACACAGGAACACTCCCTGGGACTCGTAGTTCTTAATTTGTTCACCAGGTGGCGCTGCAATTTTTTCCTAATTTTTTATGAATTTTTGTGTGTTATAGCTATTTTCGACTTCTTCTCCAGAATCGTCACTCAGATTAAGCTGAAACATGGTAGATATGTTCCTTGCAGAAGGGTCAAACAAAGTTGTTCACTATATGGGAATGCTGCGGATTCTTGATTTTTAGCGATTTTTTTCAATTCTGGTACTTCTCAGTCAATGCAGCTTTCCTATTGATTACTATCGAAGTCAATGGGCATTCTAATGCTAATTCACATTTTCGGCTTCTTCTCCAAAATCGTCATACAGATTAACTTCAAACTTGATGGCAATGTACCTTGGGTGGGTTTCAACCGATTTTGTTCAAATGTTCATGCTCCAAGGATTTTTGGATTTTTAATGAATTTTTTTGTTCTTTTTTTTGGACAAATCTTAAAAAATCTTCTTCTCAGAAACTGCATACCCGATTGCTTTGATATCATACAGGAAGACATCTAGGGACTCCTTGTTGTTAATTTGTTCACCAGGTGGCGGTGCAGTTTTTTATTTTTCTAGTTTTTTACGAATTTTTGTGTGTTATAGCTATTTTTGACTTCTCCTCCGGAACCGTCACTCAGATTAAGCTTACACGTGGTGGATATGTTCCTTATGGAAGGGCCAAACAAAGGTGGTCACTATGTGGGAAAGCTGAGGATTCCTGATTTTTAATGATTTTTTTCAATTCGGCTCCTTTGGGGTAAATGAACCTTTCCTATTGATTACCATGTAAGTCAATGGGCATTCTAATGCTAATATACATTTTCGACTTCTTCTCCAAAACCATCAACCATTCAAACTTGGTGGCAATGTACCTTGGGTAGGTGTCTACTAGGTTTGTTCCAATGGTCATGTTCCAATGAATTTGGATTTTTTTATGATTTTTTTTTCAATCTCTACAGAAGTTTTAATAGGAAAGTTTAACATGGGAATTTCATGTAATGGTCATAACTTTAATATTATTGACCAGATTTACTTCAAACTTGGTGGGGATGTGCCTTGGGTGGATCTCTGCCAAGTGTGTTCAAATGGTCACGCTCTATTGATTTTTGGATTTTTTTATGAATTTTTTTGTTCTTTTTTGGAGCAAACCTTCAAAATTCTTCTCCTCTGAAACTGCTCACCCAATTGCTTTGATATGGTACATAGACACTCCCGGGGACACCTAGTTCCCAATTTGTTTACCAGGTGGCGCTGCAATTTTTTTGTGATTTTTTTGTATGGTTTTGCTATTTTTCACTTGTTCTCAGAACCGTCCCTCAGATTAAGCTGAAATGTGATGGATATGTTGTTGTGGAAGGGTCAAACAGTTCTTTACTAGGTGGCACTGCTTTGGATTCCTGATTTTTAAGGATTTTCAATTCGGGTACTTATCGTTCAATGCAGCTTTCCTATTGATTACTATGTAAGTTAATGGGCATTCTAATGATAATTCACAGGACAACTGACACGAAATTAACTGTTTACTTGATAACTTGAGATCTGTTTTGAGTAAGCTACACATGTTAATTATTCTGTATGAAGGTCATGCTGAGACAGTACATGAATGACCTTGACTTCGTTTGTGGGGTCACAGTGCAACATACATGAATTTTACTCTTCATTATAACTTTAGAACTACTTGAACTTTGATGTTGCACATGTAAGTGTTCTTCTGTAAAGGTCTGACTTACTCAGAACATGGTGTCCTTGATCCTTTCCCAAGTTCATAGAGCTGCAAGTGTGATGAATGTCAAGATCAGCTGAGGCATGGGCTGTTCACACAGCCCTCTTGTTTATATTTAAACGTGTGCATACACTTTTTCCCCAGGATAAAAATCAAATAAATTCGGTGTCAATACTAAATATAATTTAATTCCACAATTGTTACATAACAAAACCGGTTGAGCAGAAAATTGCAACATTTGTGTGCAACATTTATCCAAAAAGAATTAGGAAAAACCCTGCCTCCAAAATTGAGAAATGCGACTGCATTCCCAAAATAGACGCACCGTAGTTTCAACTTCACTGCAGTGAGAGCAACACGAATTTGTTCATGTAATTTTCCATTTATAGAATTTTTCATATGTAAGGAACCCTCAGTCGAAAACCCTGTTTCTGAAGATACTGTTGCTTGATGAATATTTTTGAAATATGCGAACCAATCTTCCTCTTGAAATTCACAACTAAGTTCTACATTCCATTTTGGGACTAAAGGCACCCGGTCACCATACTGTTCAAAATACACTGTTGGTAAACAAAATGTGGCAGTGTACCTATTTTTTCGGTTTCGTCCATTTTCTTTTCAATTTCTGTGACCAGATTTTCGTGTTGGTGTTGCTGATTAACTAAACTTTCCAGTTCAATGGTATGGCTAATGTGAGACCTATAAATAACAATAAATAATAGTTCGTTGCTTTTGGATTTTTTTTTATTCAAACATTGAAAATGACAAAATTCCATGCATGTTTAACAAATTAGAAATTATTTAATCCCTTATTGTACCATTATAAAAGACAGCTACTTTAATGAATGAAACCACAGTGTTTCATTTTAAGCTCAGCTGACTGAGGTCAGTCAGGTGAGGTTATGCGGTGGTTAGGCATCTGTCGTCCCTCCGTCTGTGTGTCGGCGTCCACCATTCACATTTTCGACTTCTCCAAAACCACTGGTTAGATTCACCTCAAACTTGGTGAGAATGTACATTGGGTGGGTTTCTACCAAGTTTGTTCAAATGGTCACAGTCCAGTGATTGTTGTATTTTTATGATTTGTTTTGTTCAGTTTTTTTGGCCAAATGGTACCAAAAAAAAAAAAAAAAATCCTCCGAAACCGCTTTGCCAATTGCTTCGAAATTGCATGGGGAAACTTCTGGGGACCCCGAGACCTTAATTTGTTCAACAGGTTGCACTGTGATATTTCAAATACTTTTATGTAAAAAAAGTGTGATTTCACTTTTTCTCAGAAACGGTCTCTCAGATTATCCTGAAACTTGGTGGAAATGTTCCTCTTTGAAGGGCCAGATAGAGTTGTTTACAGGGGGAGGGGGGAGTCGTTGCTATGAATCCCTGAGTTTTAATGCATTTTTTCAGTTTGGGTACTTCTCGGTCAACGCGTACAGTTCTATTGATTACTCTGTAAGTAAATGCCATTGGGGATAACAATGGGAATCCATGTTTTCGACGTTTTCTCCAAAACCACTGACCAGATACACCTCAAACTTGGTGGGGATGTACATTGGGGGAGTCTCTACCATTTTGTTTTCAAATGATCACGCTTCAGTGATTTTATTTATTTATCTATTTATTTATTTTGTTTTTTGGCAAACCTTTAAAAAATCATCTTGTCCCAAAAAATATGGTAATTGATTCGAAATTACATAAGGAGACTTTTGGGGATCTCGAGACCTGACCTTAGTTTGTTCAACAGGAGGGCCTGTGATTTTCAAATATTTTTCATGCAAAAAAGTATGTTTTCGCTGTAATTGACTTCCAGTCCAAAACCATCACTCAGATCATACTGAAACTTGGTGGAAATGTGCAGTGTAGAAGCGCCAACCAAAGTTGTTCATGAGGTGGCGTTACTGTGAATGTCCAATTTTTAATGAATTTTTCAGTCTGGGTACTTATCGGTTAATGCATACTGTCGTTTTGATTACTATGAAAGGGATGTGGATTGCAATGGTAATTCACGATTTTGACTTCTTCTCCAGAACCACTGACCAGATTCACTTCAAACTTGGTGGGCATGTACCTTGGGTGAGTCTCTACTAAGTTTATTCAAATGGTCATGCTCCAGTGATTTTTTTATATATTTTTTATGATTTTATTTCATTTTTTGGCCAAATCGTAAAAAATGTTCTCCAAAACCTCTTGGCTAATTGATTCAAAATTGCTTAGGAACACTTGAGGGCATGACAGCGGGAGTCACTCAGCGCATGGGTGACCTTGACCTCAATCTCAAGGTCACAGGGTCACTTAGGTGTAGTTAACTCCACAGATGATAACTT
Source organism: Hermodice carunculata (assembly GCA_964020975.1). Lineage (NCBI taxonomy): Eukaryota > Metazoa > Annelida > Polychaeta > Eunicida > Amphinomidae > Hermodice > Hermodice carunculata. The sequence continues at coordinate 72,467,022 of OZ026624.1, forward strand.
GTGAGCTATTTCTGCCTGCACTTCGATGTTTTATTTGCTTATGATTTTCTTTGATTACCACCCTCAGAAAGTAAATGCTCATGTTTCTGTATGTAGGTCACGCTTAGACGTGAGTGCCCTTGTCCTCATTTCTGAGGTCACAGTGCAACATACATAATTTTACTCTTTACTATAACCGGGATAACTTGAGAACTACTTGGCTTGGATCTTGATGTTGCACATGACTTACTCAGTACATGGGTGCACGACCTTGATCCTATCCCAAGTTCACAGAACCAAAAGTGTGATGAATCTGTCGGTCAGCTGCACTTGTTTTTAGCTGATAGTTACGGTAATTATTTTCACTCCAGTTGTGATTCACCTCCAGCCAAAATTAACTCTTGTTTTTATAAGATATTTTCTTCATCTTTGTTTCACGTAAATACATCCACACAAATATCTTATCGTTATACGCAAACTGCCACAAAATGAGCTGCTTCCATGTCGCATTTGAAACTAAAATGAATCTCTTAATCTGTGCACACGTAATAGCGTGGCGTGAAGATGGGACGAGAGTAATTTCTAAACTACCTTTATTAACTGAAGCAGTGAGAAGGGGGGGGGGGGGCTCTTTATTCCAAAGATCTTGTATTATTAGAATTTCAATTTTCCGATAAGGATTCTGATGGGTTTTGAATAACAGATACCAAGTAAAATAGTTTTTTAGATATTCTTCTTTGATTTAAGGTTGTAGGTAAAGTTTTCTAATTTATTTTATTTCTACTCGTAAGAGAACAACTGGTCACGCCCTGTACATTGGTTGGTATAGAAGCGCCGCGGGAATGACCCCCTATTTTCCACCCACTGCAGAGTTTTGACCCTCCACTTCCTGATGTACAGTCCTAATATTGAACCCCTCTTTTCGAAAAGGAGACACATCACCAGCGTTAATCAACATGTAGGTCAATCTCGTACAATTTGCATATAAAAAAAAAGAGAATATAAAGTTTTGACTCCCCATTTTGGAAAACGTAGAATTTTTACCTTTATTTTGAAAAAAAGTTGACTTTTGACCTCCTGTTTGATCTTTGTGAAAAAAAAATGTATATATAACGTAGCATTTTAGCCTCCCAGGGCGTCTATAAATATACCCGTTTCACGGCCCTGTACCCTGCCCAGGAAGCACAGCGAGCACTGACTCAGTGGGACTCGGACTGGGAGCCTTGGATTGGTTAATGAAGTTTCTGTTGATAAATATCAAACTAATGCATTTCTTCTAATTTCAGTTGGGTTATCTTTACTTTGTTTTCGGTTTGACCGGCAGGTGGGCGTCACTCTTTGTACCTGTAGAAGTTCAGTAAGTACATAAACAAATCCAGTGGCCCGGTACGTTGTTTGGTACGACCGTCTTACAAATATGGGCTTTATTTTTAGTTTAATATTTCAAGGTCCCACAAATCACAGAACCGTGCAAAGTTTTCCGTTTTACCGAGTTGAAACTCCAGCCGATTAGGTATTTTAAAATGTGTCCGTTTATCTAATGCCTCTGAACATATCGCACAGTAAGTTGTGAGAGGGGACTGATAGCTGCCGGCTACCAAATGTGAATGGGATCAAATGCACACTGCGCTAACCAGGCGTGATGTCATTTACCGCTAACAGACAAAAAGGGAATGGGATAAACGCGATACCACCTGCCCCTGATTACTTTAACACGCAGCACTGATTGTGGGCTATTGTTTGTTGTGCATTATACCCAGATCCATGGCTGCATCAGCTAAGAAAACCAAAATAAAGTAGATAACAGGCAGCTCCAGGGGGAAGTAGTTTCCTTCCATTACTTTGTACCGGTATCCGATGCAATGATGACCAATCATTATAATTCCTCGCTGGTCAATTACTTCATAATGTTATAACAAGTTACAATGTACCACATTCCTGCAGCTATTTGTCCAATAGAACTTCACTATCTGTAGTTTGTACACAGAAGTTCACCAGAAATACGACTTGTCAAATCAGTCAAGGTCGAGCCTCCCCCCCCCCCCCCCCAGCATTAAATTAAATTGTTGAAATAAGTCGAGAAGAGTGTCTATTGCAGAAACATTTGCAAAGCTTGGTTGCAAACTCACAATGTTTGTACAAATAAACACAGACAATGTTATTTTATGAATAAAATCAGACCATGATGTTTTGTCAAAAGGTGTACGCCTCAAGTTCAATACTTACCTGGTTAGGTAATGATAGAAAAGTAGCGTGTACACCACATGCCAGTTCTCCTGGTACTTGGGTATATCAGAACCAAAAACTGAATTATGCTACATTATAATTTACTTCCATTCAATTTTAGTCTCGGCACATAAAGTGCCAAAGGGCATTGTCGTCCCCTGCGTCGTCCGTCCGCCTTGTCGACGTTACCGCGATATAAAAAAAAAATAAATATATCCACGGTAGCTCTACCAAATTTTTTATCAGAGATGTACTTTGTAATGGACCGGGTTCCGCTGAATATTTTAAAACTTTTTATGAAATTTATAATGTATTTATTTGAAGGCCCTCAGAGTCGGGCATACGGGGATGACGTTACCATAATATCTCAAAAATAGTCACCTTAGCTTTACCAATTTTTTGTCACAGAAGAATCTTATGATGGACCAGGTTCCTTTCGAGAACCAGCTCCCTCTGATTATTTTAGAACTTTTTTTTATGAAACTTTTAATGTATTCACTTGAAAGCCGTCTGATTGGCGTCAACCCTGACGACGTTATCGCGATATCTAAAAAAAGATTGACCTTAGCTTTACCATTTTTTTGTCAGAGATGCATCTAATGATAGACCAGATTCCTATTAAAACAGGCTTCCTCTCTATATTTATGAACTTTTTATGAAATTTTAAAGTTTTTATTTATAGGCCGTCTGAGTAGCGCACAAGGGGACGACTTTACCATAATATATCTCAACAAGGATCCATTGCAGCTTCACCAATTTTTTTATCAGAGATGCACATTATAATGGACCACGTTCTGATTGAAAACCAGCTTCCTATTATTGATTATAAACTTGTCATAAAATTTTGAAGTATTTGTTTGAATGCCGTCTGAGTAGCGCAGAAGTGAACAACGCTCCCATAATATCTTGAGAAGAATGAAATTGCTCTTAATTTCATAGACATCAATATGGAAATTGCATGCAAGTCACAAAAACGGGAGAAAGAAAAAATGCATAGTTGAGGAAACAATGGTTGTGGGTGCCGAAGGTTATCCGTTCTCTGAGCAGTATTTCTTTTTAAATGTAATCCCAAGTGCATGTCGATACTAATAAAACAGCAGTTATCATGTAGCATGAACTACACAAGCTTTTTATAAGTGATAATAATGCACTCAGGTTGAGACCTATGTGAAGTTCTGAACAGTTCATAAAATATGAAAGAGGTAGCACTCCTTCATAATATAAAAATTTTGTACTTGTTATAATAAATGTCCAAATCGATTAAAATTGGTATGGAAAGCTTAAGTTTCTGGTAAACTGTAGTTCTTCTGTGTTGTAAAATTTAATATGAACTTGAATCAAAGTCTGCTTTAACAAAATGTTCACTGCACAATGCGGTCCTGTAGCCAGGTCCATCCCATTGCGCCCCATGAATCAGCGTGGCACGCGTGCATGCACGGCGAAGATGCGGGTCCTGCGGAAACTGAAACAGCCTTACCGTTGAACTTTTGGTGTTGCTGCACCCGGCAGCTATACAACGACCCACCCTCCACGGATGCCCATTTCTGCTCTTGTTAGTGAGCAAGATGTGACACTGACAGCTATAACACTGCATATACTCTCCATGCTGGCTATCTGCTCACTTGCATTGTAATGCGTTTGTGACGTCAGCATTCCAGCCGCTAAGGAGGTGTTGGGAAAAGTTCAACAGCCAGCGATTTGTGCATTTCAAAGCAACAACTTCAAAAGACAAATAAAGTTATAGGTCTGAACGGAACAACATATTTACTTCCTATATATGCAAATAGGTTTGAATCACCAAAACCTTTAATTGTTTCTATTTCCAATGCGCAAAACTACAGTTTTATCAAAATCTATTTGTAGGCCTGGCCTGATTTTAACCAGTTTTAGAATGTAAATGACTTTATTTAGGTGGAGTTCACTGTCCAGCCAAGTGAAAGAAGTATCATCAGCATATTGATATGTTCTGTGTTCTTTATCCTCTACATGTTACTGTTTTATTTCTGGAACAGTTATGGCCAAAATATCAACACATAATAAAAAGAGATATGGGGAAGGGGACATACTTGACGGACACCTTTTGATGAAATATTTCGGAAGTCAACCATTTTTTACAATACTGCTCTGAATATACAAAACTGTAATTATGTCTCCCGGTGGAAGCCGGGGGACATATTGGTTTAGTGCCCGTTTCTTCCGCTTCTTCTTCTTCTTCTTCTTCTTGTTGTTGTTGTTGTTGTTGTGCAGGTTCTTCAACACTTGGTTTCCGTGCGATAAGTCTTGAAGGACTTGACAGAATTTGATGAAACTTGGTAGGATTATGTATCTAGGCAAGACCTAGGTTGGGATTGTATTTGGGTGACCTTGACCCAATTTTCAAGGTCACAGGGTCACTTATGTGAAATGAGTTTCCGTTCGATAAGTCATGAAGAACATGATGGAATTTGATGAAACTTGGTAGGATTATGTATCTAGGCAAGACCTTGGTTGGGATTGTATTTGGATGACCTTGAGCAAAATCTCAAGGTCACAGGGTCACTTAGGTGAAATTGGTTTCCGTTCGATAAGTCTTGAAGAACTTGAAGGAATTTGATGAAACTTGGTAGGATTATGTATCTTGGCAAGACCTAGGTTGGGATTGTACTCGGGTGACCTTGACCTGATTTTTAAGGTCACAGGGTCGCTTATGTGAAATTGGTTTCCGTTCGATGTCTTGAAGAACTTGATGGAATTTGATAAAACTTGGTAGGATTATGTATCTAGGCAAGACCTAGGTTGGGATTGTATTTGGGTGACCTTGACCTGATTTTCAAGGTCACAGGGTCACTTATGTGAAATTGGTTACCGTTCGATATGTCATGAAGAACATAATTGAATTTGATGAAACTTGGTAGGATTATATATCTCGACAAGACCTAGGTTAGAATTGTATTTGGATGACCTTGAGCGAAGTCTCAAGGTCTTAGGGTCAATATGTGAAATTGGTTTCCGTGCGATAAGTCTTGAAGAACTTGATGGAATTTGATGAAACTTGGTAGGATTATGTATCTTGGCAAGACCTAGGTTGGGATTGTATTTGGGTGACCTTGACCTAATTTTTAAGGTCACAAGGTCACTTATATGAAATTGGTTTCCGTTCGATAAGTCATGAAGAACTTGATGGAATTTGATGAAACTTGGTAGGATTTTGTATCTTGGCAAGACCTAGGTTGGGATTGTATTTGGATGACCTTGAGCAAATTCTCAAGGTCACAGGGTCGCTTATGTGAAATTGGTTTCTGTTCGATAAGTCTTGAAGAACTTGATGGAATTTGATGAAACTTGGTAGGATTATGTATCTTTGCAAGACCTAAGTTGGGATTGTATTTGGATGACCTTGACCTAATTCTCAAGGTCACAGGGTCACTTAGGTGAAATTGGTTTCCGTGCGATAAGTCTTGAAGAACTTGATGGAATTTAATGAAACTTGGTAGGATTATGCATCAAGGTAAGACCAAGGTTGGGATTGTATTTGGGTGACCTTGACCTGATTTTCAAGGTCACAGGGTCATTTATGTGAAATTGGTTTCTCTGCAATAAGTCTTGAAGAACTTGATGAAAATTGCTAGAGTAATATATCTAGGTGAGAGCTAAAATAGGATTGTAATTTTCAAGCAAACTGGGTCATTCGTAATTTGTTATAACCTGTAGCTTATTCAGAGACGTAAGTGTTCCACCGGGAGACATTTGATTTTTTGTTTGAAAATCAGTCTGTTCTAGTTCCTACTGTATCGATGGACTTTTTTTCAAAAGGAAGGTATTTTGAATAAGTTCCCAGTCCAAACAGTTGAACGCCTATTCAAAATCTTTAAGAAAGAGAACTGGTATGTCATTTTTATCCACACAATCCATCATTTACGTATATATTTTTAAGGGTGAAATATGTATGATAAAATTATAACCCTTAATCTTCAGACACAATAAGCTGGTTTGCCTTCACAGACCAGGGAACATCATTCAAAGGATTCACGACAAACATTTGTGTAATTCGAGTGAAAGAATTACTGCTACCTTATAAGTCCTATAACAAATAGCTGTCTATGGCGTTCGCAAAACCAAGACAACTGTCGACATTAATTTCCTGGGTGGACGTAAGTTTGTCAAGGTCGCTTTAAATAATGTAGGGCATCCCATGACTGAGACCGATAGTTTTTCCATAGATATGACTGAGCTAAAGAGTACATTGGACTGCACACTTCTGAGGCATCAGTTTTATTGATTTGCCGCTACAAGAGTGAAGTCATGGGACTGGCAGGCTTAACTTATCTTCTTGTCGTCGAGTTCCTTTAGTATTTCCTATCGGGTGAATGCACGTTTCATGTTGCTGATTTCACCGTTATCAGTAGCGTTTGACAGTTGTGCATGTTCTCGTGTAACCTTCAGAAGTCGGGTAGAAGGCATTCTTCTCTTGACAACTCACTTTTAATAAACACACGAGCTTTAGGATGCGATGCCCAATTCTTTGAACATGTCTATGCATCAATACGCGTGGACACGTCAGCAGAAGGTTCAATGGGAACAATAATTTGATTCTCTACTGCATTTGTAATTCTTATGGTTTAATTATGAACAATGGAAAAATGCTCACACGACCCTTTGTCTGTTCATGCCCATTTGAACAGCGTTCTGTATTCAAAATGAATGGACTGCCTGCTGTAAATGTCAACATAGTTTGATCTTATTTTGGCTCAGATTTTATTGTAAGGACCAATAAAATGCCCCGTTCCTTTTTCTAAAATCAGAGTAAGAATTTCATAAATGAACATTATAGTTGGCCCATAAAACATTTTGAGTATAAGTGTTATCCCATAATCCACAACCTACTTTCTTTAACGCCTTAATGTGAATTTGTTACTGACTCAAAAACTTTCCTCTGTGCTCTATGGGCACTATGCGCCCAAAGCACACACACGAAAGCCATTTGGACCATTTGTATGGTCTCTGCATGCGCTTTTTTGGTAACTCTAGGAATGCTGGTGCGTGGGTAAAAGGCATGGTTTACAAGTGGCATGGATCTAGATCTAGTGCCATTATGTTAACAGACCACATCGATTATTGGCAATAGAACAATAATAGTTCGTCAGGAATGATCTTGCAATATGAGAGCGCTCAACACAGGAATCCTTAGCAAATGATGTTATAGCCTCTAAAGTGATCGTGTATAATGTTCAGGAGATAAACGATGAGGATAGCCAGCCGGACAACTGCAGACTTGTGAGAAACTTTATAATTCATCATATGAAACAACCCCAAGCCTCAGGAGTTCTAAATGCTTTCAGACTTAGACTGCTAATGAAATAAGGTCTATACTGGTAAAACTTGACACAGAAAATGCGGCAAAAGAACTGTTACGCATAGCGGCAAAAACACTCAAAGCAATCCCCTACAAAGGAAACCTAGTTTTCATATCGGACGATGTATGCGCACGCACACAAGAAACAAGAAAACAGTTCGAGCCCAAACTGCCGCGCCTAAAAGCAGGACAGACGGCACACATCGCGGGGTCAGTGAAGCCATTTATCAAGGTCAAGGAGCGGATGGAAAGTGGAGTAACTTATACAATAAATAGCCTGAATTCTTGAACACTGCAACTTTGATTAGAATGGAATTTAAACAAAGTAACGAGTTTTTCTCACAAATGAAGACGAACACATTACTGATAAGCAGGAAATTGCAAATAATTTTAACAGGTACTTTACAAATATAGGTCCCAAATTGGCTACAGAAATAAATGTACCAAATGACAAAAATTTAAACTTTGTTTATTACCTGACTAAACCAACTCAACATGCACTCCACTTCAAATGTGTTACAGATGACATTATATTGACAATAATAAATTCCCTAAAACCTAAAAACCGTTATGCCATTATAATTTGTCAGTAATTCTGTTAAAATTGGTAAAGTTGGAACTGTGTAAACCGAAAACGGTTACATTCTACCTGCATAAGCTATCTAGGGAAGCATGCTCACACGTTTATTGCATTACAGTGTGACTTCAGAAATATTTGGCGAAATGTTTGTGCAATTTGGATTCAATCTCAACTTCGTGATACGTGGCAAAGCAAACTCCTATAACTATTCCTCTGGCATGTGTGTGGGGGTTTTCAAATATGTTATGGCTGTCCGCCAAGCTACAAAAAACTGGTACTCTTCTTTACCTGAAAAAATACATACGTGGCATACAATATGCCAAATTGTATCCGTAGTGCTGTATACATAATTAAATTGACTCGTTCGTATATTCTCTTCAGGGTTGAATTTTTTAACTGTGCTGCGGATATATATCCCTCAGCAACACAGAGACAATAATATTGCCCGAGTGTTTACAACTTGTGGCAGGCTGAATACAATAGTCTCCGAGGCTAAAATGGGGTATATTCGATTCTTCCTGTGGAACAAGAGACAGGGATTGAGGCTGGCTAAGATTAAATTGTATATTCTGGTCGGCAGAATAACTTCAACAACCAAGAAATAATTTTGACATGGATGTTAGCGTAGGCGATACCAAAGCAATGTTGTCAGCGTACACAATGCGGCAATTTGTACTACTTACTCCATTCGTGTAAAAAATCTGCATTTCGTTGTAATTTTGAGGCAATTTGTAATACGTTACAGCAAAATGTAATAAATAGGATAAGTCCATTTTGTAACACCAATGAGTTGAAATGTAACAAAATTTAATATTTGTATGAAGTGGCCTTAAATACTATTTGATTATTTAAAATCTTATTTAAAAAAGTTCGATCGCACATTCACTAAATAGCTACAGACAGAAAGGTTTTGTGGTAAAGTAAGTTTTGCTCCTATATGTTACAATGATATATGAGGTATTGTTGAATCGACCCGTTAGTTGTCAACATTCTTAAAGATGAACAGTCTCTTTTTTTTATGAAACGTCTAATTTTTATTGGTTTTGATGTATTTTGATAACGCAACTTTGGGAAAAATTGAATAAACTATATTTTCCTTGATAGTTTCAAAATGAGAAAGGAATGGACAAAATATGCGCATCATTTAATAAATTTACTCTGGAAAAAGACACTATGATTGGAGGACTCGAAACAAAATGGCACCGCCACTGCAGTGACAGGTAACAACACAAGGCATTGTAACGGATGTGAAAATAATTGTCCACTTGTTTTGGAAAGGTCATTGAGTTCATTAAATGCTTTGCAGAGTCACTGAGTTAGCCTGCTTTCTTGGGGTGACTCTCGTGTAACTTGTAAACATTTGGGAGGATCTACAATGATGACCTACATTCATATGGGTATGACTCATTTCATCGGAAACAAAGGGAAAGCCCTGATATGCTCCAGACAGGTCTCCATGAATTGGGATGTGTGACTAATTGGAAAACTCTGGAATACTGGTGAGAGTTCTCAGCATGGGTGTATAAAGCAGCTCCCTTCATGACTGAGGGAGCAGATTTCTGAGATCTGACAGAAGCTGTGTGTCTTCAAGCCAGTAGAACTGTGAGCCATTGCTATTGCCAAAGAGATAATCATTTATATATTGTTCCTGTGGAGTGTGGACAGTGCATTTGAGTGGACTAGTATATTTGGTGTTTAATTGTACCACATTGGAACCAAACTGTAACTTTGTGGGATTTGGACCAGTACCTTGTTCTGTGTACCACATTGGAAGAAAACCTGGCTTCTGTGGGATTATTGGAATATCAGCATAGCTAAGTGTATACATACTTTGTCTTGATTGTTGGTTATTAATATCTTGTTATTGCTAGTTATCACATCATTGTCATTCTTTGTTGAGTTCCACCACAATTTAGAATATTTTGAAGATGGTCATCGTAACAGGCGTCTTAAATACAGGGAAGAGTGTTGAATAAGGCCTTCACATTTGCTTATATCTCTAAAAATATATTCTGAAATAACATGACATATGTGATAACTTCCAATATGTAAAAGAAGCAAAGTATGCTTATTTATTATTCTGATACTCAATGTGCTTAGAGGCACTGCTATATAATAGTCTGTTTCACATGTGCCAATGATCTCAAATTTTGCTTTGTACCATTGATTTAAAAAAAAAAAGAATTCATAAACGTATTCCTACCAATCTACAATTAGGGTGTTTCACTAGAAAAATGAGACGATACTGATTTATCAAATGAGTTAAATACTGCTATTTCCCATCTAAGGGTTGTCTGTCTTTGAAGATAATGAATATTGGTATCTTAAATTCAGTTTAAAAAGCCAATTTGGGTTTATCGTCAAGGCATAAGGGACTTCATGGCAGATGAAATATGAAATGGTTTTGTTTGGGGCTTTATGACGTAACTAAAATATGTTGTTTTGCTGGCTGGTTTAGGAAGGATGCTGCCGTAGAATACATGTATTCAAACAATATCAGTTCTTCCTGTACAGACAATGGAGATTAAAGCTATGTTGAACATAGAGTATGCATATATATATATATATATATATATATATAAGAATGCAGAAAATTATACATGTGTGTGTGTGTGTGTGTGTGTGTGTGTGTAGGTAGATCAGTGGCACTCTCGGGAATGTCTGATGTTCTATCAAAATTTTCTTCGGTTTTCACAATACTGACATTTGGGTATACCCCAAACTAAGGCAAGTGGATAAGACCCAAATGTTTTTCAGCTTTGCTCAATGACAAGTCAGCAGAGCTGATACGATTCGTTCACGTCTGTCTGTCTGTTAAACTTGCCCGATAGGCTCCACAGAATCCTTTAAAATTTTATTAGAATACAATATAGCTTATGACCGTACAAGTTTAGGAAAATACAAAAGATAAGATAATTTTAACGAAGTTGTAGAATGTCAAAGTTTGTTGGGTTTTTTTTATTTGAGATGTCTACCCACACAGCTTGGTGAAATGTAATCCTGTCTTACATAAAAGTGCGCTGTGTGGTGTGTAAGACAGTCACATATGGTGTGAATGACTTGCTACTCCTGTTGATGAGATGTACACGAGAATATTAAGCAATTAACGCATTACATTGGATGAAGATAGAGTACAGTTAAACCACTCACCACCGGACCCAGTAGATATATTCATTTCAATTCTTTATTAGCCAGATGCGCCCTCTTGAGGTCAGCAGCTATATCTACAAAAAAATCTGCTGAGCTACGTCTACACGAATAACATTGTAACAACATGAGATCGAAAGATTGAAACCACTTTCAGGCTATTGTACAACCTAGGAACATGTTCACGAAACACAATTAGCTGGTACTGTCCCCCGTGCAGAAAGCTTTGTCACTATATTTAGCCAATACATTAATTCTTACATCAGGGGACACATGACTATTACTTCCCGTTCTGATTTTCACTCATTACATTCAAGTGTTATGATTCTGATTGCATATATTAACTAATTCACCACGGTCCTGTCTGCACAACGGACAATGGAACAGCAGATTATAGTCATTTTCAACAGCTCATTATCAGAATGTGCCAGACTCCTACCACTTGGTTTTAATGTTTATTAATTCACTGCATGACATAAACTGTTTTCTGGTAACTTGGCTGGAAAGTTGTAGTGCCAGTAATGATACTGTGTAGCTTCCCGTGGTCCGGCAGGCAGATGACTTGTTGAAATACCCACCCCCCCTCCCCGCCAAAAAAAAAAAAAAAAAAAAAAAATATTTAAACGTAAATATGAAAGTACCTGTGGGATTTCTTTTAGTGTTGGTGTTGTAACATTTGGGTCAACTGTTGATAAGCACTAATACAGTATATGTGTTTAGCAGTAAAGTCTGTACTTGCAATGCAGCGATTAAATTTCAGTCAGCAGAACACAAAATCTTCATCATCCTCTTGTTTATGTATATCTCTAGTGTATGTTTCATGCATGCCGGTACCCACAGTAGAATGTTAAAAAATATGTAGCCATTGTTTTCAGTCCAAAAGTACTCCGAGCCGGCATGGAAAACATGCACTTCTTATGCGCAGTTTAAACACAAAAAATGCATAATTTATTGAAATACATACCTTCCTACCCTCCTCCTCCTTAAGTACAATTAATCATTTCAATATAGCACGGGTAATTAGGCCCAGAGATTTCTTTTAAAAACGAAGCTCTCTTTACCTGCAAGCAGTAGGTTTCATAGTCTCATCTAGATAAATGGAGATGAGACGGTCAGATATTAATGCTGTATTAGGTATTACCTTTGCTTTAGACGCGCTATTTGCCAAAGGTGAAGCTTGGCAGCACAAACACAAAACTAAACAAGAACGAAACCTAAAGCACAAAACCACTACCAACAACAAGAAGTTAGAGTGAAGAAGAAGGAAAATAATAGTCGACCGACAATCTTCAAAAAAAAAAAAAGAAGAAAGAAAGAAAGAAAATCCAGAGCCACATGAGGCAGAGAATCCCTTCAAAGTGCCGCCATGAGTTATCCTTAATGATGAAATGGACTATCCCACTTCCGCGGTTTAACATTAGTATCCTGTCCATCCTGTGCAATCTGTAACAATTTTCTGCTCGCCGAATTACAAGTGTTAGATTGTACTGTAGGTTTACACGAAAGTCACTACCACGGAACGCCATATCCGTAATCGCAAGGCCTTTTGCTTTAATGAGACTTTCTTGCAATCCTGCCACGAAGAACCTTAAAAAGCGCTAGGTATAGTTGCAATATGGTTGTAGCGTTGCTAAAGATAACACTTAACAGACATGGACAAATAGCTTGTGTATATACTCATGCTCCAAGTGATAACTTTGATAACTTGTGCATGCAACTACGTGCAGGAGATGTGAAATATTTTGTCAAGCGTGCCGCAGCCAAATCAGCATCTTAGCTGAGCATGATAAAGGCAGGGTGTGTTCTCTATTGTGGATGTGCAGGTGGCATTCCATACCACAAAGTGCAGCAAGTTATATTTACATTCGGAGTTTTTGTAAGCATTGGAAGAATAGAGACAAATTTTGTTCTCATCAGTCGATGGTAACATCATGTACAGCACAGCACGTGCCAGTGCCTACTTGCCCGGTAATGATATTGTCAACTGGGCACTACTTTAACATTCCAATCTTGGCATTCTCAAGCGCTTCACAGATCTTGTTCAACAGTTCAACAACACCAAAAAAAAAAAAAAAAAAAAAAAAACATTCAGCACCGCGCTGTCAGGCTTACCGAATGGCGGGGACATTCAACAGCGCGGTGCTGCCACTGACTCGGTTGACCGTGACACTCATGACCATACACCGGTTTCACCATGTTCACCGTCCCGTCAACAACTCGTGCCAGTCGTGTTCACCGTCCCGTCTACAACTCGTGCCAGTCGTGACTTCCTGTTTGCCTAGAACTGTAACCTCTCCCTCTAACGTTAGTGCGTCCACTAAAACTTCCTCTGTGGTTTTTGTTACAAAACAAAATGACTCCAATGCAGGAATCTTCGCCAATTCCACTTTCAATAACTGCACGTTCCACATGGCCACGCTGAATCCTCCATCCGGCATTCGATAGGGTATGGAGACAAGGGTTGTTGTTGAAATTGCAGAAAAAATGGCATAAGCGGTAAATTGTATAACATTATTAAACAAATGAACAAAACTGTATCCTGGTGCATTAAGACTGGGAACCTTCGTACTAGTATGCAACCATCCAATATTGGAGTGAAACAAGGAGATATTATCAGCCCGTTTTTGTTTAACTTATATCTTAATGATCTCCCAGAAGCACTGAACAGTAATGTTGAGTCTCCATGTCTGTCTGGTCAAACCATAAACTGCTTGATGTATGCCGATGACTTAATATTAATATCAACATCTGCCACGGGTCTACAGAATTCACTTAATAACTTGCATACTTATTGCTCCAAGTGGCATTTAAATCTCAACATTAATAAAACATAGGTAATGGAGTTTAATAAGACAGGAAGGATATGTAACCGATTATTCACATATGGTAGACTGCAAGTAGAAAATGTCAAGAGCTATGAGTATTTGGGTGTACATGTAAGCAATAATGGAAATTGGAGTGTGGCAAAGCAACAGATCCATCTTAAAACACAAAAAGCAATGTTTGCTTTGAAACGTGCAATGGGATACGATGGTGATATTAAGCCTCATGTAGGCCTAAAACTCTATGACCAGCTAATTAAACCAATAAACCTATATGGTTCAGAACTGTGGGGACTCCCCAATATCCCAAAGTCACATAAGGAATGGTGGTTCGAGAACAAAAATTTAAATGAAATTTATGAACGTATACGTAGCCATGTAAATTACTGTAAATACCTACTGCAAGTGGGATCTAAGGCAAGCAATGCTGCAGTTTATGGAGAGCTTGACAGGTTCCCACTATACATCAGTATGTGGCAACAAATGATCAAATTCATATTTCACTTACAAGGTGCTGATGATAACACCCTGATTTACGCGGCATTCCAGGAAGCATCTCAAATGACAGGTGAAAGAAACACCTGGGCTTTTAATACTAATCTAATTTTATCCCAGTATGGGGGATCACTAATGGAATGCGATCTTGACATTGTAAATTGTATGAAAGATCAGTATATTAAGATGTGGCTGCAACCGCTCAATAAAAACCAAACCAGTAACTTTGCAGGGAATAAACTTCGGTGCTACAGGCGTTTCAAGACAGATTTTAAATATGAAAAATACTTAAATTTTGCAAATCCATGCCACAGGCGGGCTCTGACACAACTTAGAATAAGTGCACATAAACTGGAAATTGAGGTGGGGAGGTACCAAGGTACTGCACCAAGTGACAGAATATGCAAACAATGTGAAGCAGGGGAGGTGGAAGATGAAATTCATTTTATGTTTATGTGTAAGAAACATGACCAGTTGAGAGAACAACTTTTGGTAGAGTGCACTGCAGAATCAATGAATTTTAACCGTTTGTCTAACATAAATAAACTTACATTGATGGTAACGTCATCTGATGAGTTGGCCAGACAGACTGCAGAATTCTGCTATAAGGCATTTGGTGACAGAAAGTGACGATACTATTATAGCTCCATCTGGTGGTATTTGTATTAATTAATTCTAGTGCACATTGATTAATTAGCCAGCAAGATCAGTAGCATGAAGTGACTAAGGGCATTGTAGTGTTATCAATGTGACAGTGAAACATGTACATTTGTAGATAGATTGCCAAGAAATTTTCTTTTTATCACGATTGTAGCATTGTTTAGACCAGGTTGGCACACATCGATCTATAAACTGGGTCAACTTTAATTCAAACTGTGGCCTCTTCACCGTTGTGTAAACACATAAGCTTCCGCCGCAGGACAATTTGCGTGTATCTTCCACAGGGAATATAAATTACTATTATTGCTTGACACTTGACATTGTAATGTCTCATTACCTCCAAATACTTTATTTCAATGTTTTTTTGCATGATTGTGGTAATAAAATTCAGCTGTTATTTGGAACTATTCCTTTCTGGTTTTGCCGTTGTTATTTTGCTACGTAACAAGCGGCTGGCTACACCCATAGTTCCTCCCACTGATAAACAAAAGGTCCTTCGTAGTGGCTATCAAAACTTTTACGCACAAATATTCATGACAAATTTAATTCTAGTATTAATGTTAATATGAATATAAAAAATGAAGTCTGTCTCTGTTGCTGTCATTGGCATGTAACAGCGCGGTTGTTGGTAGGCATTTTTTTCATAACGTCGCGACGACAGGGCCGTTGTGGTTACGGCTGGTATTGGCTTATTTGGATTTTCCGTATTAAAATGACGTTTAAGAATTTCAACGGGAAAGGTGCGTATACCAGGTTTCGCATGAAGTTGACTGGTTATATTTCCACGAAGAAAGAAAGAGAGAGAGAGAGAGAGGGAGAGAGAGAGAGAGAGAGAGAGAGAGAGAGAGAGAGAGAGAGAGAGAGTCTGTTTAGCTCTCCCTAAGATGGGCAAACTAAGTCAGTGTTTTGCACATGTTTTTGTCCAGTCATAGGATCAACGCACTTCGCATGCACTCTTTCCCCCTACTTTGCTTGTATTTTAGCGTGACAACGTCGAAATCAAGACCCGTGTATCGAATCACCCCACCATTATCTGACTATCCTATATCTTGCTTTTACTCTCACCTTTCATTAGTAAATTAATGTGCAATGGCTTAATTTGTTCTGATCTTGTCCATGTATCTCGTTAGTGTTCTCATAATGCCACTATTATGGATTGATAGGACCCAATTAATAGGTCATAATTATAATACAGTTACCGGGGAGGTCCTCTTACAGTCACGATATCTTGTCTTGAGAGGCAGCAAAACTAAGTTTGTTCTTTCATTGGGACGTCAGATCTGTCCAGTTTGTGTGCTGCAATTCGCAGAGGCGCTGACGATGTTCAACCCGTGCGTAAGCGTATATTCACCAGGCCTTAAAAACAGAACAAATAGTCCCATATCTATTATGTCGCATATGACAGAAAAGCGACCAGGTGCACATATATTAACGATCGCACAACTTGTAACAGATAAAACAGTACTTCAACTGAATTCAGTTTTGTCGTATGGCTATGGCCACAGCTTCCAGTCTGATTATAAGCGTAAAGCAACGCGAACTGTCTGGGGTGCATTTTAGGCATAAAGGAACGCAGACTGTGTGTGTGTGTGTGCGGGGGGGGGGGGGGGGCATTTTGGGGGTATAGGAACGCAGACGGTCTGGGGTGCAATTTAGGCGTAAAGGAACGCGGACTCTTCGTGGGTGCATTTTAGGTGTGGATGAACGCGAACTGTCTAGGGTGCATTTTAGGCGTAAAGAAACGCGGACTGCCTGGTGTGCATTTCAGGCATAAAGGAACGCGGATTGTCTGGGGTGAATTTTAGGCATGAAGGAACGCGGGCTGTTTTGGGTGCATTGTAGGTGTGGGGGAACACGGACTGTATGGGTGCATTTTAGGCGTAAGGGAACGCGGACTGTCTGGGGTGTATTTCGGCATAAAGGGACGTGGACTGTCTGGGTGCATTTTAGGGATAGAGGAACGCGGACTGTCTGGGTGCATTTAAGGCGTAAAGGTATGCGGGATGTCTGGGGTGCATTTTAGGCGTAATGGAACGCCGACTGTTAACTGGCACCACATTTTATCTGGAAGGCTCTTTCGATAATTTGAATCATGCAATACAGTGAAAATGCTACATCTAAGACAATCAAAACAACTGAACACAACTGAAGTTACCATTGACGGTCAACTGGTTCGACAACAAAAGCCTTGGCAGAACGTAAAAGAAATAATTAGTTGACGTTTTAGATTTGCACTCAATTTGGTACATGTACATGTTATCTATTAAAGGTCAAAATCTGGAAAGTTTTATCCCGATACAAATCGAAGAAGTAGCTGAGAAAATCCATTGTGGTCAAGGGTCCATGTTGATCGGTACATTATAATAGATGACAAAATAGAGCAGCAGCAAGATCTTAACTTGATGTGAGTTATCTTTGAACTTGATGTGAGTTATCTTTGGAAGCAGTTGTCGGAGAGCAAAGAGGAAACATCCTGGCTGAACTCTTTCCCGGTCAGACAGGTCTACAGCGACCGGTAATTTCAAAGGTCGTCTACTTCAGCCGTTTAATTTTCTCCCGTTACTCTCTGAAAATATTTTTACCCCCGCAAGCAAAGTTTATGGGTATACTGGACAGATCACGTCTTAGTTTTAATGCATGTAAATTGTTCGATAGCTTCTTTAGTTGTAAATACATGTGGCGTATTCAATATATATATAAATGAAATGTTCAAGTCTGCACCAATAAGCTGCGAGCCAAATAGGGTTATAAGCTAAGGAGATAGCATGAGTAGGAGTGGGTGTTTGTGGCTGCGAGATTATGAAATCACGACACGCACAGCGGTTTTATACCACGCTGTTTATACGCATATAATGTAACGAAAAGGGTCGTTTAGTTCCGACGGATCCGATGGTGTAACGGTTAAGACAGGTTAAAACGACAAACTTGTCCAGAGCCGTCCAGTTACTGCAAAGTATGAGAGCACTTCAAATTTCTAAGTCAAGCCACCGCATATAGTCTCAAACTCGCAAGAAAATAAGCAGTGGTTTAACTGAAACCATTGAAGAATAACTGGTGCAAACCGTATGAACATGGTTAAACAAACACCTACATCCTCCCGAATTGTTAAAAACTTGCTCAGCCTCAGATAATTGAACATCTGCCGTGACCTTCTATGTCTCTGGATCTCTCCTGAAAGCAATTTTTAACGATTGAGAGCACATGCGGCTTCCCATTCGCTTGTTAATATACCATAAGCGCCAGTGGTACCAGGGTAATGGTTCCGAAACCGGTCTCACCATTTGGTGGTAAAGAATGGCAGTAACTATGGGGTGGTATTCGTAGGGCAATTAGCTATTGATAGTGTCCATCCAGACATCTCAGGAGGTGATAGCTGCTTTATATGAAAAATGGGCCACAATAGTAATAGGTAAAGTGCGGTAGCTGGTCCACAGAATGCCAAGTCGATGACAGGTTTGCTTCTGAAATAGAAAATGCCATTGAAAAGATTGAATTCGTTTTCTCCATCCATTGCGACGTTTGCCGTTTTTTGCAATGCATTTGTTGTATGTATATTTTCAAAGATCACTGAGTGCGATGTGTTTGATGTTGACTATTTTGAAAAGGTTGTCAGTCCCAATTTGGTATGTCATATGATATTGCAAGGTCTGCATTTGGGGGAAAAACAATATATCCCAACATTTTCATGTGGATAAAATATTAAATGTAAGTAGCTTATCGATGGTTTAAATATTTATCCCATGTTTGGCCTTCTACAGCACAGCTAAAGCAATATGATACGGCCGTGTGATCTTTTGTTCCGTATCAGATCGTTCGTATGCAAATTAGCCATGTGTTGTTAGGGTAACAATTGGGGCCTCCATATTTGGCAGGGACTACTTTTAGGCTAAAAATATCGTCTGCACCATGTGGCGCTGATAAACAAAAACATTTGGTCAGACCTTGAATTTTCTGCTAGGCCTAAATCATGCGGAAGAAAGTTATTTTGGCAGCCACTGAAGATTCTTTTTTAGCAGACGAAATGGGTGACAATTTTGAAGATAGGCCTACAGCACCACCAGCCACGGAACTGAGTGAATACATCAAAAGCAAGAGAGCCAAAAACACGGTCCGCAAAACAGAATCGTCAATCACTCAATGCGTAAATTTGAGAATTGGCTATAGGAAAGGAATGAAATGAGACCAGTAAATTCCATCCCAGCAATTTAACTGGACAATTTTATTGGCGGTTTTATCTTGAACATTCGAAAACAAGATAAATTTGATTATGAACCTGACACCTTGGTAGGTTTCCATCGGATCATTGATCGTTATTTGAAGGAGAAAAATTATGGTCCTTCTATTGTGACATCTCCCGAATTTTCTACCGGCAGAACTGTTCTGGAGTTTAGAAGAAAGGAACTGAAAGAGAAAGGTTTGGGAAATAGACCAAACAAAGCAGAAACTTGATCTGAGAACGGAGAGGAACTGCTCAGGGCAACTAGGCTTTGGTAGTCCCCGTTCAATCCTGAACACTTTATGGTACTTCAATACCAAACTGTTGGGCTTTCGTGGTTGCCACGAAAACAGACAATTGAAATGGGGTGATATTTGCTTGAAAACTGATGAAAATAATGATGAGTATTTGCAATTTAATGAGCGTCTGAGTAGGACAAGGCAAGGGACAATGGGTTCCCATCAAAGGCCATTTGAACCAAAAATATTCCCCAATAAAATGAACCCCAATCGTTGCCCTGTAACAGCTTACACACTGTATGCTGCTCATAGGCCTAAATCTATGAAACACGATGAAGCACCTTTCTATTTGGGCATTAACCACTGTCGATGTGATGACTCTGCTAACTGGTACAAGCAGTATCCCATGGGTGAAGCCAAATTAACTACAATGATGAAGGAAATGTGTGCAAATGCTGGAATTACGGGTCGAAAGACTAGTCATTCTGTGCGTCGCACTATGTGCACGCAGCTTCTTCATCGTTGTGTACCCCCGACAGTAGGCCTAATTATGCAGTTGAGCAGGCATAGAAATGTTGCAAGTGTCAACAATTATTCTGTTGCATCACGCACTCAACAGAGAGCTATGTGCAACATGCTTATGAACCCATCATCATCATCGTCGTCGTTTCATTCAGGAAGGCAGGAGGTCATGCCCTCTGACCCGATTTACCCTTTGCCAAGTGCAGATGCAGAAGCAATTGTTCCGGCTCCGCTCAGGTCAGTTCCATCCAACATGCCGGAGCGTGCGGGTCCTTCCACAACTCACAGTTACACTGGGTCAATATCTACGCCCGCTGTCAACAATGAAACTGTAATGAGAATGACCAGCTCGTCTGCCCCATGCCACAGTTCTGTCTGGTATGTTTTCGGGGGCCAATTTTAAATTTAATAATGAAAACTGCCACGTTAAAATTGAAGTAAATGTCACCGGGGGTGCCACGACATGTCGTAACAATACACTGGCTACAGTTGTCGTTTCTGATACCGGCTAAGACATGTATCTTGGTTAGATCCACCAGAAACTTTATCCAGGATTCGGATTTATGTTATTTGTTGATAGACAGTTAACTTGTTAGACTGTTTGAGAAATTAAATTGATTTGAATTGAGAATTTGGCCATGATGTGACATTGCAGAACTTTGGCTACTTTGGCCGCGCATTTTTCATGTGTGCCTCCTTACCATTGCAGCGCGTAGTAATATGACGCATTGCGT
The DNA here is from genome assembly GCA_964020975.1 of Hermodice carunculata. NCBI lineage: Eukaryota > Metazoa > Annelida > Polychaeta > Eunicida > Amphinomidae > Hermodice > Hermodice carunculata. The sequence goes on from OZ026624.1 coordinate 72,487,974, forward strand.
AAATGTTGTTGTGATGTATCATTGCTCGTATGGGCTTGTAAACAAAAATAAACCCTGTTACAAAACATTGTTTTCTTGATTTTACCAGCTATAAATACAAACCACGTCTCGTTTGGGTATCTGTTGCCAAGAGAACAGACTCGTGTGTTCTTTGCAGGACGTACATCGCTCAGCCTCCGGCTTCGCGATGTACGTCCTGCAAAGAACACGCTCCTCTGTACTCTTGGCACAGATACCCGCACTCGACGTAGTTTGCATATTTAACTATTCAAGTCGTAATCGAGTAACATTCAAGTTTTTTTCCACTGGAAGATGCTATTTTGTCAGTTATAAATAGAGGCTTCAAAGTTACAAGGGAAGATAACAAGCGTAATATAAATTACAAAAGAAAATAAGAAGCAGAATATAAAATCCCTAGCCCTGCTCTCCACACAGAAAGGATTTGCATGAGGCAATCGGAACTACATACAGATTCATGCGGCTATGAGCAACCACCCTATGAATCTTTATCTTGTGCTAATGTAAGCTTAAAAATTGCTTACTGGTATAGAAAAGATGCATACTGGTATAGACAAAAACGACACTTTTTGTTTGTTCTGTAATTTTTGTTTTAAGAAGAGTGCTAGTACTTTTCAACTTTTTGTGATCATGCAGACGCCTGATGAATGTTTGTTTGTTTTTTGTTTTTTTGTTTTTGTTTTGTTTTTGTTGTTCTTTGGTTTTTTTTGTTTTTTTGTTTTTTTTTGTTTTTGTTTTTGTTTTTTTTTTTTTGTTTTTTGTTTTTTTGTTTTTTTTTGTTTTTTGTTTTTTTGTTTGTTTTTTTTTTGTTTTTGTTTTTTTTTTTATTTTGTTTTTTTTTTGTTTTTCTTTATGTACGGCTGCTCCCATGGACTGAGTCAGGGAGTGCAGTTTCAAACAGAAAAATTGGTGTCCTGATCCAGCCAGTAGTTTGGCTGCGTACACATGAGAACACTTCATCCAACCAAACAAATGGAAATGGTAAACTTACCTGTCACTTGATTTGCAGTCTCTAAACAGTGCAACACTGCACTGACCTTCTTGCAAGACAGCCGTTTTAACATTCTAAAGGAGAGATTTACCTCAATGTAGCAGTGTTTCAGTTTCTTTCTGGGGGTTAAATTTATGCAAGTGCCTTTGTCATAGGTGTTCCTTATATTTATGTGAGAAAGCACCACATACGTTAGGGCTGTTCTTTGTTTTCTCTCGTTTGTCTTGCCCCCCCCCCCCCAAAAAAGCAAATAATAAAAAAATAAATAAATAAAAATAAGGTGCGATTTTATCATTGGAGCCGTCACGGTCTGGTTTGTTGTCAAGGCCAAACCCAGCAGAATGCTGGGAGCACTGGGCGTGATGAAGACACGATACATCCATTAGGGGCTACAGTGGTGCAGCGCCGTGGCGCGATTGTGGGGGACATTTCATAAAACATATTGATCAAAACAATTATGAAACAGATTATTGATGGAAGGTTAATTGATAATAATCAACAGATCATGGTCACCCCCGTAAAGACGGGCACACATATCAAAGCTGGCAAAGTGCTCGTTGCTTCACTGATAAATTAACTGCTTACAATGGATCAATATGGTTTGGACCAATAGGCAGTATCGCACACTTCCTGTCAAAATCCTGTTCGTTATGTACTTTAGCGTAGCTCAGTCTTCGTCAGTGTTTGTTTAGTTCATGTGGCCCCGTATCTCCATTGGTTGCGTGCGTCACCAAGTGGACTTCCTGGGATTCACAAGCCGATGTTAAGTGTTGGAAACTAAAGTGTACGCTACTGCGTCGATGCAGTGTACTCAGTCAGGCTGAGTGACTGCTTGAGATAGGATTCACATGAACTACATCTATTCTAAAATGGTTAATGTAATGCCTTTGGACAGCTCAGCAGACATTTTAAATATAACTGAGCATAAACGTATATACCTTCCAACGTCTGACGGATACCTTAGCAAGCACAACGGTACAATGAACGCGTCATAAAGAGATGAACTGAGTGAATTTATTCCTCATTTACTTTATCACAAGTCAGCCAACTGGTAGTTTAGGATAAAGACTTTTCGGTTGGTTAAAGTCGTGTTTCAAAGTGATATGGACACTTTGGTTATATGTACACTTACAAAACTCCTGTGAAACTTTTCCACGTGATTTTCCTGGTCGTGCAAAGTCATCTGAGAGTTTTGTTTTATGTGACACGACAAGGTCTTGGCACTGAAAGTGCAATCTTTCCTTTGAAAAAACGTAACTGCTTTTCAGATTGTCACGGAACTTTACACTGTGATCGAGTGTTACTGACGCTGATACAGTCCACGGAGACCGATGCAGGGTTACTGGTTGGTGCCAAACAGTGCCATGGCCAGCGTGTTGCTTGTATGTTTGATGGGTGCCCACTACGACACCCGTATATTAGTCGCTGCCTGGGATTCCGCGATTAAACACACGGAGACGATACAGTCCTCCAACAGTGGTAAATTTCCGGTGATTTGTACCTGGAACAGAACCCAACGATTCCTAGATATACTAAAACTTCATACTTGTCTGTGTTATCACTGCTCCATACAAAAAGGTGCAAAGACAATCAGGGTTCCGGCGAAGCACTTTGCTGATTTACAGCTTAACGGGAAAATGTTGCACAGGAACCCATTCTCTTCGAAATACATTTTGTATGTGTACAAAACTTTGCACACATCCGCACGAGCAGTGCACAGATCTAGGAATGCTTATGCATTAGAAAGTCCATTATTACGAGAAAATAATCAAAAAGATAAAGGACAGATCAGGGTGATTAAGAATGAATACGTGCCAGATTTTTTGACTGACAAACATGAAAAACCTATTCTGCATACAGGTGCTAGAAAATTACAGGCACTTCCGGAACCCACTTTGGCAGCCGAGTCTGAACCCCAAACAGAAGAGGGGAGCACAGGTGAACCGGAGACAAAATCAGATATTACAGGTAAACCCGAGGGAAAAATAAAGATTACAAGTGAACCTAAGACGAAACCAGAGAGTACAAGTGAACCTGAGACGAAACCAGAGAGCACAAGTGAAACTGATGCACAACCAAAGAGCACAAGTGAACCTGACACAAAATCAAACAGTAGTAGTGAACCTGAAACAAAACCAGAGAGTACTGGTGAACCTAAGACAAAATCAGAGAGTACTGGTGAACCTGAAACAAAATCAGAGAGTACAAGTGAACCTGAGATAAAACCAGAAGGTACAGGTGTATCTGAGACAAAATCAGAGAGCACTGGTGAACCTGAAACGATGTCAAAAAGTACTGGTGAACCTGAAACAAAATCAGAAAGTACAAGTGAACCTGAGACAAACGTGAAGAGCGAAGGTGAACCTGAAACAAAACCAGAGAATGCAAGTAAACCTGAGGCAAAAGCAGAGAGTACGGGTGAACCTGAAACAAAATCAGAGGGTTCAGGGGAACCTGAGACAAAAGTTGAAAGTACAGGTGAACCTGAAGTGAAGGCTGGGGGCACAAGCGAACCTGAACCAGAAAGAGAAAATGTGGGTAAACCTGAGGGTGAAATACAAAACACAGAGGAACCAGAGTCGGAATCAGGAAGTGAAGGTGAACCAGTCAGCGTTGCTGGTCAGGCGGAAGCGTGGCCAGAGCCTGGTCCTAACTGGACGGCTGCCTACTTGGAACTTCAGGTAGCATGGCCTTTCCATGTATACTTATTTGCAATAGCTTTTTTTGTGATTGGATTCATAGCGCTAGTTATACTTCTTATTCTGATCATCACACTCAACTGGAAAGCACTTAAGAAGAGAACACTGTCCCTCAGTCTGAATTTCATGTTGTTGACCATGGGTTTCTCCAGGACACTGTCCTTGGTTATGGACCCCTATGCCTCTACTGGTCGCGTTCCGTTCGGGGTAACCCGGGTGTTATGGTCCATCGGTTTTCCCTGCATGACCACCGCCTTCAGCATCCTCTTGCTGGTCTTGATGGACACCACAAAGATGTCTGTTGGACCCCCACGCTTCCAGAAGTTGTCGACCATAGGAGCTGTTACTTTATTCCACTATACGATAGTGATTACCTCAGATGCTCTCGTGCTAATTTACCCTTCTCTGAAGGTATTACTCCTGGTGTGCCAGATACTGTATGTTATCTGGGGACTCCTACTCACTGCAGGATTTGCTACGGTGGGCTACAAAATACGGAGAAATTTCAAGGCATCCATGAATCCAGCCACTGGTATAAAAGGTGAGCAGTTTGTAATTTTCCCCAGACTGATTCTAGTCCTATTGTGTTTCATTTTAAATGAACTGGATATATCTGATCTAGCCATGATGATAAAGTAACATCGAAATACTAAAGCAGGAAAGATAAAATTTGTTGTAGCATTTCGTGCACAGTTTTAACAGCATAAGGAAAGCATGTTTTGGTGTGATGAAGTTCCATATATCAATGACAAAAATGCAAATAATCTGACGTGTATCCACATCTGAATTTCGAAGGTTAATTGTGAAACACCAAAATGAAATTAAGCAAAGGTGGTGGTGTTATGCAGCTTGAAATCGTTGGCTGTGAATTGTCTCAATATCCTGTAAAAAGGAAATTGACGTATTTTGAAGATCAAAACGTTATATTTGATATGGGTTCCGTCCGACAAGAAAATGTGTGAGATCTTCGTATCGTGAGAAGCCTAGAAAAATGCATTGAATATAATGCAACTGAAGCATGGCACTTCGGGAAGAAAGCACCTGTTGAGTGAGCAGTCATTTATTTTCTGCAGGGCCCGGATTGAGCGTGACGTTTAGGTTTTTTCCCTTTTTGCCTTGTAATAACAACTACTGCATGTGATGTGCGTCAAATTTTACAATATGCATGGTCCGACAGCAGGTCACACTCCATAAGTGAAACAAGGAGAGAGAGAGAGAGAGAGAGAGAGAGAGAGAGAGAGAGAGAGAGAGAGAGAGAGAGAGAGAGAGAGAGTCACAACTGCAATATGTATGATCCGACAGTAGATCGCACTCCACAACTGGAAAAGAAGAGTATATATATACATATATACATACACGTTAATAACTGTTAACGCATAGTTTGTGGGGGGTTTTTTCAGCATTTTAATGCATTTTCACGCTCCATAATGCTTGCATGTAGGAATATTTTTCAGTTCAGTAAAATATTTGCCTTAATTTCTGTTGTGAACATTACATCCATTACCATAAAAGCATAGGTTCATTATGACGTTCTACATACGCGTCACTGATTTAGGCCTATTTCATGACGCAACAACCGTACCAATGTAAAATATCTTTGCAATAAAATTATTAGGCCTAGATTACCATAAATAATTAATAAATTACACTCTTCAGCCTTGGCTTATATTTACCTTGGAACAAGAACTCTTTCTGTTTTCACCCTATGTTACAGTCATTTGTCATTTTATAAAATAGGCACACAAAGAATTTTGACACATGTTTAGAACGTTTGTAAATATGTTCACAAAGCTTAATTTGCCATGTCTCAGGCACTTTTATTTGCTGTTTGTGCACCGTCAGACACATGCGTTGTTCGTTTCTTGTAACTCCTTTGCAGACCTCAATTCACCCCCTGCATATCGTAATTGCATAAATTAAATATTTACTTAAGCTGTCCATTTCTGTTCGGATTTGAATATTAGGTCATTTCCCAGATGTATCTAAACATATCGTTTCAGTGACCATCATATGAATGCAGTTCTTAATACAACAGGAAAATCACATTTTTGCTCCCGCCTAGATATTTGTCCCTTGCATTTGACTGGAACTTAATGCTCATACGAATTTGTTCTAAATTACGAGGTTATCTTAGACTTGTAATGAAATTAAATTTTTGCATACATCTACAAGTGAAGGGTGCATGTCCAAAAGTTTGAGAGTATCCTTTATTCGCGGTATTATCGCTGGGTTGTTGGGACTCTCTGTCGAGATCATTGAGATTTTTGTCGTGAATTCACTTTTTCATTGATTGTCTTTCGCAGATATTTCTGCGTTTCACCTAGAGCTCGCTTAATTCCCCTTGAACAAGCAAAACGGGATAGCCCCTAGCTTTGAGAAATGTTTGCCATTCTTCCAGGCGGTTCCAATTGATTTAAAAGTTGATGGAAATCATGTAATTCTGCCAGCGACTCAGTCCACATTATGAACAGTCATCTACGTACCGTTTTCAGCTGTTTGTAAAGAAAGTGGCAAAAGACTCTGAAATATGTCTCGGTTTACTCGTAAAATAACATTTCTAAATATCTCACACGGTCAATTCTTTGCTTGATAAGTTAACGGTCTTAACAATAGGTGGGCTTGACGTTAATGCTTCTCGGGGTTCCTGGTGTTAGGGGTATTATATGTATTATATATATATATATATATATATAGTGGTTCCAAATGTGATTGCAACGTATATAAGTATATGCTCTGCACAGTGTCTCAGATGCGCGTGTTGTCTGTATGCTTTATCCGAGACGAAGATAAGACTGCTGAATCCATGCAACAACAGTACAGAAAAGAACCTAGCGCACAATGAGATCACAATTCACTTTGTGTGCTGACGCTGCGTCCTATGAGAAGTCCATTGTGGTGCAGTGATCAATGTTATTGTGTCCAGTATGCTATTCTAGACTTTCTCGTCACCAAAAGAACAAAGCAAGGAGGGAAACTGAAGGTAAATAGATATTTTTCTTGGAAGTAATATTGAAGATGTTTTTCACCGCTTCTGCTAATTCTCCAAAGGGTTTAATACGGAGTCTGTTGTCCAGCTGGCATTCTGTTGTGTCTCATCAACTGTTGAGCACAACTTTTCCCAGAAGATTCTCGGACGTTGAGGTGACCAAACAGAAAACTGTTCATTATATAACATAGCTATCTAGCCGGAGTCCCTTCTAGGCAGAATATGAACGTCAATATGTTTAAAGAAACTGATACCCACAGGTAATAAATCTAAGGTAAGGCCGGCGGAACACATTCACACCTCTCTCTTTTTCTTATTCTTTTATGGTAATGTGCAACCGCTTGTTCCTTTTGAAAAAAACTTTGATCGATATAAATGTCTGTTCCATGTCTAAATTTGCAAGGTCTAGCGCCAATACAATCTGAAGAAATTAATAAATAGTAATAACAAAGTATTATTATTATTATTATTATTATTATTATTATTATTATTATTATTATTATTATTATTATTATTATTGTTATTATTATTATTATTTTATCATCATCATCATCATCGTCGTCGTCGTCATTATGATTATTATTATTATTTATTAAATCCTAGTCCTGGGAAAGAGATAATCACCATCAAAATATGAATCAATACGTACAGTACATCAACATGCTAAATAGTAATTAAAAATGGGGAACATCACAGCCTTCAGCTTGGTAATAATATCTCCTATATACACAGTACCCTCAGGCGATAGAACATAAAAGGGTACTTATGTGAAACAGGACTTTTGTTGGAGAAAATACTATAATGCGGAATTCTGTTTTAGTATCGTACCTTGAATTGAGTGTCAATGTCGCAGCTCAATCTTGCTTAAAAAATGCTATTTAGTCCATTAAAACCTGAGGGTACACCAATCGATTCCCTCAGATATGTCTTGACGCTGGCATTAAGGCCAGGATAAGCTATACTTGCGCAACTAAAAACCAACGTAGTCCTTCTTCATTCATAATCCTTGTATAAATATATACGCCAACCCAGTCCTCATAATAATTAGCATCTAAAATATACATGTTGTCGTCGTTCATGATTAAAGGCCACACGAACTTCAGGGTTACATCATCAAAAGCAGACTTGCACACAACCATGGCCTTGGAGTTATTAATTTTAAATTTTTATCGACACTTTTGAGTTGGCATGTCGAACAGTGTCGAAATACATTTCGGCATCTGCTGACGCAACAAACACAGCCCATTTTATCAGAGAAAATACGGTAATATGTATTGCAATAGACCACAACTCGTATCCGTGCCATTGCGTTGAAGAGCGCGAAATGAAAGTCCGGTACCTTATTGTCTTGGGTCAGCAAAAACTCAAGGAATTTGCCTAAAATCGAACTCACTGTAATGGCTCTACAATTATTACGTCCGTATACCTTTGCTGTAGGCTTTTAATTTCGGTTACCCAGAACCTGAAGCTAGAAAGTGTCTTAGGCACAACACTTCATGGTAAAGCAATGGGATTGATTGCTGATACACGAGCACACAGACATGTGGAATTACCATCTATCAAATGCCAGGCATAAATGCTGCGGCTGCTACATTTCTACGAAGTGCGTCAACAAGTTTCACGTTTGATCAATAGTAACACACACATTAAAACACTTTATACTTGTACAGACCGGTGAACATTCAATTGGACAGTTTTTTAATCAACACACCTTTATCCTGCTAAATAGTTTTATAAAACCTTCAAGAATCACACTTCTTTACCTTTTAGACGCTTCTTGCCATTCCAAAAACAGGTATTTGCACTGATCAAAGAGGGTAAGTTTCTCTATGCCTGAGCTGTTTAGACTATGTCTGTTCTACATGGACAAGCGACAGACAGCTTTCTTCATAAACTTATGACCTTCATAAATGCTGCCCTTTTTGGTTACCGTTAATAGCCACCCGAGGTTAAAGCGGAACATTTCCTGTCACATACCAAACGCAACAGAGGACAGCAGTAAGGTTTCGGCTTAAAAGGTAATTTCTAATGAACTGACCATGTATATAAAATGTCCACCACCTTTAACTCATTTCCTGTGACGAAATCATTCAACACATGGCTATTTTCATTACATCCATCCATTATGATCGATCTCGCATGCGTTTTGTTGTATTTGATACTCTAGCATTTAAGTACCCAAACATTTTTTTTGGATGCAGGCATAACAAATTGATGGCAAATTGATTACCCTATATTTGATATTTGCATGTACTCATTTCTATTATCACGATAATACTATGGCATACATATACACTCACAATAACTTGAGGTTAGGCATTGTTTCATTCTGTTACAGCAACAACATTAACATTGCCACTTTAGCCTTCAGGTACATGTCAGGTAACAACAAGTATAGGGAAACCTCATTATAACGACACTCTGTTATCTGACATATTCATTTAACAATGCAAGTTTTGGGGAACGTACAGCCAAAGTCCTTTGCTGTGCGACAATTTTTATGACATATTCAGTCATCTGACTTTACAGGGGAAAGATTATACCGAGGTTTAGCTGTATTTGCTTTCAAACACCAGCAACATCCCCGAAGAGACGGTCGAAATAAGAAGTAATATCAGTGTCGTTCAAAGTAGTCCATACCCAACTTTACAGAGACAGTAAAACTGTGGGCCATAAACTCAGGGGGAAAACGCTGTTTTCAATAAGCTGTAGTTCTCAAGGATTCTGTCATGATTTGCTTTTGGCATAACACAACACAACGGTTGAGCCTATGTAAAATGCAATTAGCTGAGAGCTTAATCCATAGCACTTAAAAGGTCCCCACATCAACATGATATACATAACACAAATATACCCCTTGGAATTCACTAAGGAGGCAGCAGATAGATCCCATGATCAGTATCTGTAGGTGTGGACTCGTTATTCGATGACCATATCACGGTGCTCAGTGCTTGTTTGGATTTACCTTGCTTGCCCATACCAGTAACCGCCTGGGCTTTCTCTCGAATGCAGTGGAGAAGTGAGGTCTCGTGCATGATCGTGTTGTGTTAACATGGATGTCAATGCACCAAAACAAAGTTCAGATTTTGACTGCAGGCCATAGGTTTCTGTACCAATGGCACTTTTAAGTATCTGATTTTAATCAAACAAAAACTACTTTACTCAATAGACCCTTGATGGCAAAAACATGTCAGAAGTGTGGTAAGAAATGATCGGTTTTTAATGCGCATCAAAAATGAAGACCTTTGCAAATTTTACCATTCAAACTTTTCCAGTGTTTGTATCATTTTTTGTTAACAACGAAAAGAAAAAAGATACCTTTATGAAAAATGCCTGGTGTGTTTTTGTTGATAGCTGTTTTAAGCTTATAATAGCTCCAGATAGATTAATTCATCTTGAATCTTTTCAGAATTTATCCAAAACTTCACAAAAGTTACATTTTAACCAAAACGCTTGTATTCATGCAGCAGTTTTTTTTTGGGGGGGAGGTAATCCACAATTATTGCATACAAGTTCTGCAAAGCCAATGATCAATTAGGTATACAGTTCTACTGTGTCATGTATGCATAAGTCTGTGATATTTGGTTTAGAAGTGAAGTAAATTTGTCAGATTGGACTTTGCCAAATGTTCATTTTAGGTGTCCCGGGAGCCGGTGGGTTTGTTTGTTTGTTTGTTTGTTTTCCGTGTTTCCGTGTTGTGCATCAGTGTACCTGGCCCATAATCCAGCCACCTGCATTTACTTTACTGCAGTGGTTCCATTCCCTGTGCCTATAAGCGTTTTTATACTCACGTAGCGCCGAATTTAATGTTAATTCAATTTCAATGTCATATTTTCACTGTGAAGTTAGTACAATTTTTTAATTAGCATGTCTAAATGTTTCTCTTTATTTAATAGTGTTTTTTATTAGTTTATAATGTTTTTGGAAAAAATGCGATTCAAGACCTTTTACATCGTAGCTCCCCGTTTCATCGATGAGAATGTGTTTTTTAAAGTCAAGTAATAGTATTCTACCCCGATGTCCACCATCAGTGTCAGTGTAGCAGGGCAGGGATGGGGAAAAGTCGTGTTTGATAACCTGAGCGCTTGGATGATAACAAATTTTGCTCGGTGTTCATGAGCAGCTGTCTCAAACGTCTTCAAAAGTAATAGGAGGTATTCATATTAAACATATATTAATTGCAGACCTGCTCTGTTCCCTTGGTTGCCAGGCTACAGAACTATGCCTCCACCATGATCAGGGCACTTTTACAAGATATGTTACTCAACCATCCAGAAATAACACTTTTTCTACCAAACAAATTACCTTTTCTAAATATGTTAAGCATTTAGTATGTTTTAAAACTTAGTGAATGACTTTTCTTAATCTTTTTGCTTTCTCAAGTTGCTCCTTTCATCACAGCAGCTCATTTGGCCCTACTTAACACACATGGATGTGCCCACCTTCCTGTCAAGTTCCTTGCTGCAGGCTAGGTGGCAGCACAGGATCCCAGTTGATATGCATACCTCCTATTGGCAAACGGACAAAGGTCTATGTTTATTGACATCTGTTTTATTGCCGTTCTCGTAGATTTTTGTGCTTTCAACTGTCTTCCAACTCCTTCGGGACATTACCAGTAGAAAGTGACAGATTGAAGATATAGCGGTGCTGAATGTGATTACACCTGTCTTTAAGGGACGTGTACTAATCAGTATGTCATGCCTAGTAGCCTTCCCATTTGACACCTTGGAAAATGTCATGCCTGTGTCCCACTGGCGAATTTGGCCCACGACAGGGGGCGAATCTAAAATATCTGCGATATAGCCTCGACAGCTGCGACATGTTAGCATTCTGTTATTCTTCAATAATGACTGTGTCCCACTGGCGAATTTGGCAAACGACAGGGGCGAATCTGAAATCCGCGATATAGCCTCGACAACTGCGATATTTTAGCATTGGGTTATTCTTCCATAACTAAGATCGACGAACCTGTACAAATGTGGACGCCTATGTGCGACATGGGTGTGACTATATACGATAAAAACGTCTATTAACTTCGGCTAAAATTTTGTCGTAGGTAAATTGTAAACATTTTGACCTTTCTGCGTGGCAGAGAATAACCGCAAAGATAGACGACAGTCTAAGAACAGTTACGAGGAGCTACGTCTGCCTAAGATATTTTCATTCACCCCTTGTCGCAGACCAAAATTCGCCATTGAGGACATGGGTATAAAGGAAAAAAGTTCAAGATAAATTCGGGGAGAAGCAAAACACAGTATTAGTCCTCTTTCGTATATTTTGTGCTTAGCACAAAGTATAATTTGGTCAGATTTACCTATTTAGTTCTTTAATTTGTATGTATCTTATGCTTCATGTTATCACCAACTCATTGTATCATCCTGGACTGGGGAGTGACCCATTCTGCATCCTTGAGCCAGTCCCCATCAAAAATAAATCAATAGATAAATAGACAAACACAAATGACCGACAAACAATCACATACATTTCAGTTCTTTGTATATATCATTTCCTCATTTTGCAGGGTTTCCATAAAACATAATGATTGACCATCTCACATTATATCATTTGTCTTCAATCGTTTCACAAGATCGGTTCACGCAGTAACATCTGGTACCCTATCATCGCCTTTGTGAAATATACCAACCGTAAGAATCATTTACTTTGCACCTTTAGATTTATTTTCGTCTTAATCCCTTTCCAAATGAGCTTGTCTAGCTTGATGCTACATAATCCCTATTGCTTTGAAGCATCACTTAAGGGAAATGTCTGCTGGGTAAATTACATCCTTGCCACGCAGTATCCGGGCCACAAAGCCACCCGAATGCTTACTCCAAATACCCACATTGTATATAGTCCTGTAAATAGCCCATACCTGATGGAACTGTCGCTGTATTTACTCCTCTGCCAAAAGAACATCCCTTGCGCAAGCCCGTGTGTCCAAACAGCTCTTGCTGATCATTTGTGTTTAGAATTGACCCCATCTGAAACTCTCCTCAGAGAAGTCTTCCTCAGTCCCTTGGTCAAAACATGTCTTAGCTAATCCTTTGTAAGCAAAATCTGTCCCAACATCCACTTGTGTTCAAAGAACAAACTATTAAATTACCTTACGTCCAAAACATATTCGACTTATTCCTTTGTTTTTCCATTATTCCCTTTGCCAATCCTTTCCCAATCCTGAGCGTGCTCAATCCTTTATGTCCAAAACATGTCTTGGTGTCAGAAGCATGCCATGCTAAACACCTTGCGTCGAAAACACGCCCCCACTTTAGCATGTTTAGTGTTTTGCGCTGTGTTGCCTTCTTCCTGTCCTGTCACATAATCCTCTCAACTTGGTGTCCGCAAGTAAAGCAGTTTGTCGTTCCTGGCTTAGCATGGATGCAATTGGTCATTTTGCGTATTCATGTCAAAACAACCCTCAGCAGAAGTGAACTGTGGGAACCTGTGCATTCTTGAATTTAGTTTCCGAGCGAGAGCAAAGCCGTATGGGAGCAATTAATGCTGACACCAGGCGCTTTGAATGTCTCATGAAGAATATACGACACTTTGGCCCCTCCCTCCATCAAAACATATTTTATGTGTGCAGAATAAGAAAGGTCAGAATTAGCTCTAAGGTGTGTATTTGCCCCAATACACAACTGAATAAACAAACATTGGGAGGGCTAGAGCTGTGTATTCCCACTAGTTTGTATGTTAAAGCAACCTTGCATAAACTTGCCACAAAAATAGCTATGGTTATATGATTTTTATGAAGTATTCAGCTATGTATCCAGATTTACTGTCTGAAATTTGGTGTTTCTATGTGCAGTAGTTTGTAAGATAGTATGTCGCAAATTACAATATAAAGTAATGGGAATACACAACCCTAGTCCTCCACTGACCGCAGTGCCCTCTTTTAGGCAGTTCTTTAACCTTCTATTCTTGCCCTTGCCTATTTCAGCACGTAGGGTGAGTAGTCTTGTTCATGTCCTCCATCAAACAAGTAGAATACGTGGAGGATAACGGTGTCGTGCTGTTGTTATATTCTTTTTTGTTGCGGAACTATCACAAGTGCGCAAGACAAGAGAACTTGAAGCATTCTCGTGACCAATAAAATTTTTGTATAATAATAATAATAATAATAATAATAATAATAATAATAATAATAATAATAATAATAATAATAATGATAACAATAATAATAATAATAATAATAATAATAATAATAATGATAACAATAATAATAATAATAATAATAACAATAATAATAATAATAATAATAATAATAATAATAATAATAATAATAATAATAATAATAATAATAATAATAATAATAATTACCTTTCTGTGTTCCTATATCCATTAAATCAATATTATTTACATGTTGTGTATACTTGTATACTTGTTAACACTTCTTAAAGAAATCCTGAACAAATTCAAATATTTATTTCCTTTCATGTTGCGCGTTTCTTGTCAACAACTTTTCCTTTGCGGTTTGGGCGTATTAACGTACAAAATGCTACCGGTCAAAACATGGGATCACCCCTATAGCACGATGGTCAAGTTGCTAACGTTAGTATGACCTGCTCAATTCACACTCAACCGTTCGGTGGAATACTTGCGTCTTTACATACTTTTGTGCTAATAGATTGCGAAATGCTGTTCATCTTAGACACTGCTGACATTTGAACAATACATGCCAGGTATCACAACTCGTACAGTATCCCAGTAGATGAACAAGTATTTATATATTTATATGGCGAAATTGGCAATCAAAGATTTACAATTTTTCAATGGATTTTATGTTATTTGTCACTGAATTTGTACCTATACAGAAACGACAGCGAGATACTCATACAGGTGCATGAACACTGACAACTGGTATTGGCTGCAATTCCATACAAAATTCGAAAGCAGAATTATATAATACAAGTACAAAGGTAGTTCATATTTTTCATAATTATTCATCCAGAGTAATTGATTAAGTTTTCTGACTAATTTCCTGTCATGACTTGCTAACGGTTGGCAAAAAAACCAGCTGTCATTTATGTCAAATGCAGACTTGAATATAACCATCCCAATTCTAAATGTTATTCAAGCTGACAACAACCTTCATGAAATTGTTTGAAAAAAAAAGTCACGGAAACATAAATTGCGCCTTCCGTAAGTAAATGCATTCAGGTGATGTACAACCTGGAAAAGTGACTTCACTTGCAGGCTAAATATCCAAAAAATCTGCATCGCCGACATAATAAACCTATATACTCAATTGACACCCCTTTTTGCAGAATTTGTCTGCCCTTTATATGAAACTCAAAATTGAAAGTTGCGGGGTAAAAGATTGTTTTTGTAAAATTTTGGATATTTCTCTTAACAATTCAAGATAATATTGGTCAAATTTGTACTATCATAATTTCAACACCTGTATCAGCAAAAACATATCAGGGATGTTTTGCAACTGTATCAGTTAATTTGAAATGATGATACAGATACATGTATTGGAAAAAGTAATTTATTGTAGAGAAGCATCCATATGAAACATACATTTTAGAGCAAATACCCATTATCAGTAATCAATATCCAAAGGTTAACACGGTCCATTGATTACCATTGTAACACTGAAAATATTTCAATTTCTTCATCTTGTATTTGGGCTAGAACTACTAAATTTGGCCATATGATATTAACATGCATGTCTGTCTATATATCCAGTGTATCTCAAAATGAACAGAATTATGCAAAATTGGTTAGACATATCTTAATGCCGTGCAGTAATATTGACATTAATATAATTTCGACAGCACGTGCTCCATTTAGGAACTCTGACATTAGACCCCTGTAAAATGTGGCATGAAATGTGTTCTTTTCTTACTATTTTACGCAACACACAATGTATATGAAGACATTCACCCACTTGTGAGAATGATGGTCGAAGAACCAGTGTCAGAGAATTGTTTCCCAAGAATACCCTCGCCTCCCGCTCTTTCCGAACTAATATTCGGTAAATGTTAGTTCGTCATGTGCTGGAAAAACAACCTTTTGTCGGTGGCAACAAATTTTCCTTTTCCCCGGGGTACATTCTTTTCACCGCATATTTGTTCAGAGCAGAAGCAAACACTGAGGCGAAGAGCTTTTATTTCACACCTGCTCTCGTCTTCCCACAGTGGTTATATGACCCGTTACGTGGCCCCAAAGTGCTAAAAAAAATTATCCCTTGCTTTTATTGTGATTGCCAAAGCATCTGGCCTGAAATATTGAGCGATGGTTTGTGCACTACTAATTTAGTACAATTTTATGATTACGATACATGTGTTTATGACTTAGGTTATAGCACGTTCTTTGGAGACCCGTGGTTAATTATAAAATTCTCGTAAGATTTCAGATAATCACTGTTACTACACCAGTCTAAAATTATCCGGTATATCCTTGGTCTGGTTAGGCCGACTGAAGCGACATACTCACTGTAGGCCTGCGTATACTTCCGCTAATGTGTTTATTTTGAAACTGCGGTACTTATGCAGCTTATATTAAACACTATACGTTTACTTCCCGACAATAACTGCCTTGCTACCAGTAAAATGACATCCTGTTGTATCCCAACGTGTCATTTCCAGTTCTAGTAGGCACTTGGCAATGCTACTCGGAAATTAGCCTGTTTGTCTGCGTAGTACATATACTGAAAATTATACAAGTGAATAAAATTGCGACATATTGTTTTTCGATACCGTGATGTGAGATTAGTGGTTAAGATTGAAAGTTAAGTCGAGAAATACGGCTAGTTTAGTTTAAACGTATTTATTTAGTCTGGATAGCCCTATAGTACATCGAAATGACTAATACATGGGTTCTCCAGAACATGGAGACACACAGTAAGTATATACAAGACACACATGACAGAACAAATGTTACCAATGAATTATATCTAAGTATGTAAACTCTGTACGAATATCAAAGTTTGATTACATTTAAGATACAAGTTAAACCAATATGAATTGAGTTCACTATTTACCCATTAAAGAAAAAAGGTATGATACAAATAAATTTGCATAGTCCAATCGATGAATACTACAGTAACAGTAACGGAAACATTTAGTCGTTAAAGCGCCTGGTATCAATAATGTACTGATGGAGAGCATCACAAATCTGGATATTCAGGCAGTTCGAAAGCTCGTTACTGCCACGGAGAAATATTTCAACTAACCTATCACTACCAATATGAATTATAAGATGCGGGCTAACCCCCGGAGCAATCAAAGGCATATCAGTATTCAGTAATCTGTTTCTCGGAACGATGTAATAGGGACAGAAGAGTAGAAAATGCTTGGAGTCTTCAATGGGATAAGAACAGGCACAGGATGGGTCAGGAAGGATGTTAATTTTGTGAAGGTGGGAGTTTAGTCTAGAGAATCCTAGGCGTAATTGCGTGTGGCAAATATTAGCAAATCTGTCACCATGGAGATAGAACTCGGGAACAGTGTCTGTGGCTAAAAGAGTAGCTTTAAGTTTCGATTTGAATATATGTAGAGAAAGCGAATCTCTGATGTCGGAAGGCAGGTTATTCCACTGTTTGATAGCATCTGGGAGGAAAGAGTTAGACAGACGCGATGTTCTACATCTAATGGGGCGCACCGACATTGAATGTCGGAGAGCACGACCAGCAGGAGGAGGGGGTACTAGATTAGATAGATAAGAAGGAGTCAGTTTGTGGTACATTTTGTAAAAGAGGACAAGCTTAAAGTATTTACGTCTGTCTGCAAGAGTTGACCAGCCAAGTTCACGAAGTAAATTAACATGTGATGTATGTTTCAAGGCACCTGTACAAATTTTAGCGGCATTATACTGAATCGATTCCAATCGATCAGACAGGACTTTACCACAGTTGTCGAATAAAACACAGCCGTACTCAAGGATTGTACGGATCATAGACTAATAACGCAATTGGGGGATTTGAGGATTTCTTAAAAGCAACGGGAACTAAAATAGCATCTGTGTCTGGAGTTGAAGAAACAATCAACATTGGCAAGTTTCCGTGGACATACGTTGCCCAAATGTGGTACCAAAGATTTTATACCAAATTTCTCTATGCCGTGCCAGAAATCCAATATCTTTGAACCAGAGGTTTACGGCAGTGTACACATTCTGAGCCAGCTTGTGTCTCATTTCCATATCATGTTGCAATCATCAAAACAGCTGCATTAGTTCACCTAGATGCATAAGTCCTTTTTCTGATCGCCAATTTTTATGATCAATGTGTCACTTTAATATATTTTTACAATTAACCCGATTTTCAGATTTTTTAAATTTAAATTTGAACTTAATTCGAGGGAACAAAATTAATCAGGGACCTTAATTTTATTTAAACATATTTATTTCATGTCGATCGCCCTATAGTACATCGAAATGATACTAAAAAGTTGGGTTAATCTGTTGCCTGAAGCGCCACTTCATTGATTTTTTTTTCAAAAGTTGGGTTGTTGAAGTGTGGACCCATGTGGCCAAGGCTTGCACCAAGAAAAGGTGTTGAGAGCAACTGTGCGAAATAGGCTTTGGTGGAAAAATATGTATAAAAAGATACATAATAAAAGTGACTTTGTGTTTCTGTAGATATGAGAAACAATATGCCAGTAAAGACTGGGATAAATAATTACAGAAACAATCCCTTTTACACATGTAAGCCCAAACCACAGCTGCTCACAACATTTCTTAAAATCTTTAAAGTTGTGCTTCTATATTCTTCTTCTTCTTCTTTCTGACAATGGTCCTCTGGGGCACTTCTGAATCTTGGACCAACAATCCTTATATACCAGATGGTCCTTTCTTTCGAGGACATGCTTCAGACTTTTTCCTTAAAAGTACATTAAATTAATATTCTCTTCGGATTATTTGAGACTTTGAGGTGTCGTTCAAATGATTGTTATATGATATCGGGCGAAAGTACCCTCTCTTTCGATTATGACTGCGTTTTCACACGTTATTACTTTACAGAACCAAAAAAAATTGCTTGGTTCATGCGACTTCTCAAACTAATCGTATGCATTTTACCACTGCATGCGGTGATGTTTTGATAAAGTCAGACTATAGGCTGAGGTTAAACTGCAAACATTGGTTTAAAAGATTTCAAATATAAGAGAAATACACTTACATGAGCAAGAGTTTTCAAGAGGCACAATAAGTTGGGAAAGTTATATGATCAAACGGTATGGTGCTCTTATAATTGGTCAATTAATTTTAAAGCAAAAGAACTTGAAAATATATTGTAATAATATATATGTTGACAAGAAATATATTTAAATAAATTAATCTGCCACAGTTTTTGCATGGGCTGCGACAAAAAAAATAAAACTTGATCGATTTCTGTTAATACTCCAAGAAGGTATAAATATGATACTGATTCATCAGGAAAATTGCTCCCTCTTTCCCATGGCAGCGCAGATTTAATGACAACTTTCGATTAAATTAGAAAAACATCAACCATGTGCTATCTCTTTTAAAATCAATTTACAAGACAGGGAACAATGTTTTTTTCAAATTTGTCACCAAAACCACGTCAACATTGGAATTTTTCTTGGTCAAGCCGGCATTCAGCTAAAATTGTCCTTTATCCGTGGTAAAATCATTTCAAACATACGGAGTGTAAGGATACCACATGAAGAAACATTTTTCTTATCATGATTTGCACTTTTTTCCAGTAAGTGCAAACGTTACGACCTTTTTGTATCGTAATTTGAAAAACTCGTAATTTCGTCTGTGTTCTTCCAGGAACGAGTTACTTTAAAGGTCGTTATTTCCACTTTCTCCTCCTAGTTTTATGTTTCAAAAGTCGCACAGTCAACTTTTCCTTGTGGTTATAACTTGAAATTTCAGCTTTTGTTATTTGAGTTCCACTTCTTGCTTGTTGTTTTGACTTTTATCGCATGTTGGAATTTTTTTTCTCTCATAATTTTTTTTTTCGTACATTCGATATTTTTCCCGTAAAAAAAATTAATATTCGTAGTTTGACTACTAAATGTTAAGTTTTAGGTTTTGGAAATGCGTCTGGGGGTCTCGTACCTGATGCGATTCTATCATGAAAATAATCGATCAAAACACCCAAAATTGAACATAATGCGTCAATATGAAAATACAGCTTTTTGATATTGCAATGAAAATGGGATGTTGTCACGTGCAGTTGTAAAGTAGGACCTTCCATTTCCCGTAAATAAGCAGCAAGATATAAAATGTTCTTTCAGTATACAAACATAAGCCGTGTTACCTGATGCCACACTCCCTTACCACCGCCTGAGTCTTGCATCAGGTAAGAAATAGCTACGAAAATAATTCAAAGATGTCAGGGTTGCAAGGAAGAGGCCTGGACGACACGTGTTAGCTTATTGCCAGTTCTTTTCATGGACCTTTTGCCACAGTGCATCACGAATACATGCCCCGCACCAATTTTGCAAATAAAATGAACAAAATATTGTTGATGAGACCTATCGCCAAAAATTTTAATTGTCTTTTACCCGGATCTAGCGTATACAAATTCCAAGGCGGACATATGGAAAAGAAGGAAAAGTTGAAAAAAATGTTCAAAATAAGATTTTGAGTTCAAAAATTAAATTATATAACAGTAATAATGAGGAATACATGGGGATGATTGTAGTTATTTGTAACAAAATATGGATGTTGCCTTATACGTCAATACACAAGTGTGACTGACATAAATATTTGGGTATTTTTTTCTTTCAATCAATGATTCAGTTCATGGACACCAGGCATGACAGCTTAACGGTTATCCTTGTATCATATTATTAGCCTTGCACGAAAATATTAAAAGAATAACGCATGGGGATCACTTAGGAAAGAATGTATTAAAATCCTCATTGTTCCCAGGGGTATGCAGTTTGGCTCAATAATACGAAGAAAAGGAAAGGCTTAGTTGCCTGTCAGTATGAAATCGAGATAGAGGAAGAGTAAAATAATTTCATCGCTATCAATGTGAACAGTCGTCTTTATAGACATATATTTATAAGACTGAAAGAGAATTTTGATACAACAGGCCTTGTGCTAGGCCACACGTGTAAAATGTTGACTAAAAGGTCTTGATCATGCAGTTTTAAGTTGAAGTATTATATTACGTGTATATATATATATATATATATATATATATATATACATGCAAGTCAGAACAAATAAATCGGAACCAGTAATTATGACAGCAGTATATAAATCAATATTGATCTTATAAATTATGTCACTAAATAATGACAGCATAATCCGACACCACAGAAGCAATGTAGAACAATCGACACAGCAGCGCGGAAATCTGGTACCAAATGTGCCCTAAGTTACAAGGGCAATGAAGACGCGGCTCAGTAAATAAATCGTCAAGACTCGGAGAGACGTTTATGAACAAAATCAATGCGTTCAATGTTAATGCTGCTCAGAAATATTCTCCCTGATATGTCCAATGTATGTATAAAATTTGTTCCCAGAAATATTAGCTAAATGATCTGGGTTCACTCCCGCTTACAAAATATGAGAGATTGTGCTTAATGAAGTATTGCTAAGTAATGCAAAGTTAAGACATTCCAAGCAGTGATGGGAAGTAGTCTCGCTAGAAACGAAAATCAACCCGCTGCAGATTCCATTATTTTTTTTTCATACAGATAATAATTTAATTGTGATACATCTACTTTCAACAACTGAGCAGTAATGATTTTTGGAAGCTCTTGAACGTATGATTAATCCGAAAAAATTAAGTTAAAATTATAGTATTTTAGACGAAGTTCAAAATGTTATTTGGGGCTCGACTCTGCTATTTACAAGGGTATATCCTTCCTAAGTTTCATAGCAGAAGGGAGGACATTTTTGCCAAAACTTTGTGTTGCGAGTTTCAGTTGTCGCAGGCTTTGACGGTTTCCAGGATTTACATATATATATCATTGTTAGCCATTAATATTGAGTCTGGAGAAAGCCAGTGTAAATTTGTTGGAATCCCTGTGGTTTTAACCTCGTTCCATAGATGCCTCCGTTGTGAAGGGGTAGTTTTACGAATAGATTATTATCATCATCGTCATCGTAATCGTCATCGTCATCGTTGCTGTTGTTGTTGTGTCCATCTATATCCAAAGTTTTTTGCATGACAGCTTCTACGGCTCGTGACGACAAAATATGGCAAACCTGTAACTTTCAAAATCGTACTTGCGAGGAAAAACTTTAAAAGGACGAGTTCAAAACCCGCAATGGAAAGAAACAGCTGAAAACTCGAGCAAAACAACGATGTTACTTGCATAAAAGTCGTTATCACAAATCTTTTTTATGTATGTATGTATGTATGTATGTATGTATGTATGTATGTATGTATGTACGTATGTATGTATGTATCTATGTATGGTCTCATTAGGCTTTCATAAAAAAATGCCCATTGTAGATAGTTTTTTATCTCTCTTGTCATAACCAATTATATAACAACCCGCCGGTACTTTCGGACCTGTATCCACTGTCTGGGCAGCTTACTCCACTGAGCACCATCTTGGACTCAGCAGGAGTTATTGGCTCCTGTGTCCAGTGCTGCTACTTAATTCATAGCTGGGCGGGGGGAGGCGACTTCAGTGTCTGATACAATGTTACTATTCTGGGGCCCACTGCCGCCCTCAACTGCTAGCTTTAAGGCATCGTATTTACATTTTCAGGTGAGGCTTACACTGGCATAGTCCCATGATATATTGTACATTACATTCATTCAACAAATTAACCTCCCTCTAACACTTATCACACAAATATTTTGGATACTGTTTCTTAAAAATATCCAATCGGGACTATCCCACAGGAACCTGGCTGCCATTTTGAAAATTGTGGATTCTGCACTTAATGGTTTGTAAATGGGGATAGTCATGGGACGATTTTGAGGTGTTTATAATATATCAAACCAAAATTATATATTTTCCATATATTTCAGAGCATCAATTTGGATATGATAGACTTTATGCTGTTTTATGGTGTTTACCATTTAATGGGCCTCTTACTCCCACAATGCATCGCGACATGTTCAAAACGGTGCTCGCCAAAACATGCATGATTTGGTTTTTAAATGGGGATAGTAAAGGGACGATTTTGAGGGGTTTATAATGTATCAAACCAAAACTATATATTTTCCAAATATTTCAGATCATCAATTTTGATATGATAGGCTTTATGCTGTTTTATGTTGTATACCATTTATAGGGCCTCTTACTCCACAATGCATCGCCCCATGTTCAAAATGGCGCTCACCAAAACGTGCATGATTTGCCGGCCTATCACATCCCATTGGATTTGTAACTAATGATGAAAACTGTTTCAAACACCACCGAGCGGGCAGGTTAAAGTTTAGATAGTAAGTCATGTTTTAAAAATACTTTATCAACTGAGTTAAGATCAATCGTTTAATTCATAACTAATTAAAGCATATCACCAACAAACCTGTGCAGAGCAACTTAACATTTTTCTGATTTCATACTTGCATTTCTGCTGTTTTCATGTTGTGGTCAACCATGGAAATAAGTCAAGGTAAGATTCCCTAGGCATTTGGTACTCCCATTTCATGCATCATAGTTTGGTGTGCTTTCAGCAACATAATTGCACCATCCTGGCATATGTGTGCATAAAATATTACCAATCAACATTCAGTGATATAAGTTAAGTACATTCAGGCCTAGTATTATTAATAAATACAACGGCTGCGGTGGTATAGCTAATTCTCCTCCACGTACACCGCCACAGGCGCCCGAATATTAAATATAGTCAATTTGGATGTTTTTACTTAAATTTCTCAGTGATAGAAAACACCCTGAAGGAGAATTGTAGCTGAAGCTTGACAGGGCAGCACACCACACCTTACATCAGAAGCTTTGCTTGGAACGAGGTGCCAGTAAATCTGAGTCATTGTAAACTGTTTATTGAGGTGTATCCTAACCAGAAAAAAGGGTGAGTGACACAGCATGTTTTTCAAAGATACGAAACATTTCATCTGAATGTACGCAAACGAATTCAGAGCATAATGAAAGGAAACCTGGTAAATCATCCTGCACCTAATGGCATACATTGTATATACCACAAAGAACAGATGACATATTTCAACTGTGTAGCGCCTCCATGCAGATCTACCTGGGGAAAAGCACTTGAGCTGTAGCCCGTATAAAAGCTGATGTCTTGGATACATACCACTCGATATCGATCCCTCCAAACTCCTGCGTTTAGAGAGGAAACTGTCAAGATCAATATTGTGATAAAACTATCAGGACAAAGATGACTGCTCACTTCATTATTTGGAATCGCCAGTGATCTTGTTGGAAAAAATACCTTCAAGAAGACGAATCGGGGTTCATGATATCAAACCTATTGATTGGTATCATCACATTACTTTGTCATTAAGGATGTTATTTCATATGTGACTAATTTTTTGGTATGCGAGAATCAGATATGAACTGAAAAATAAGATATCCTTGCACACTCATTTTTGAGTAGTAAAGGTCAATTATAGTCAATCCATAAGTACATTCCAAAGGACAAATTGTCATACTTTTAACGAACTAATATTATCTTTCATGAGCATGGCAAAAAAACAAGCGGACATGATTTAAAAATTTCACGCGAGTATTTCGGCTTTTTAAAGATAAAATCACAGTTTCAAAAATCAATTCTGTCGTTCAATAAAGAGAACTAAATAGAAGTATGGCTGAAATGCTGATCACAAACACTGAACCTGATAGGAATTTTGTTTTCACATTACGTCTCACTTCTACACGTATTATAAAACAGCTAACACCTTGTTATGTTTGTGAAGTGATAAATTATAAGGAATGTAGATTGAAGTTTGTAACCTGACATACGTATAAATATGTGCGGCAAATATCACGCGCGGAGTGATCTGTGTCGGATTCTAAATTGACCATAGTTCCTCCCCCACCTCCACCCCACCCCCATATCACTTTTTACCACATTGACCGCCATTTAACATTATGTAGGTAAATGTTATAGAATTACCCTGAAAACTTATTACGTCACAGCGCGTATACCGCAGTGCATCTCGGGGGATCGCCGGTACAAGGTCAAAGCAGGGCAAAAAGTATAACACGATTGTGGTCGCAGTACGACTGATGTCCTCGTAATATTAGATGAAAACAGCGTCCCCGGTGTAAAACTACCTTCTGCAATAGTAGAAGACAACTCTGTGGGAGAGCTATACGACGATGGCTGTTCATGTACGTTTTTCTGTCCTCTGCTTAAGTGTAAAGAATACACACTGGCCAACTTCGATTCAACCTTGAGGTTTTCGTTTCTGGTCAGTTTGATCCAGGGTTTCCTCACTGTTTTGTCGGACGGCAACTGGTAAAAGCTGAGTCCAGGTGTCTTCCTGTTAGAACTTGCGCTTTTCGGCACGCAACTTAATGTTCGACATTTTCAAACTTTCTCTGATCGGAACTTGAACATAGGTGTATCACACCGGCAAGAGTCAACACTGCATCTTACGTACCACTCCACTGTGAGTCCGAACTGTTGGCTGAGTTTGTCCCCGGCGATTACCCAAGATGCATTGCGGAAAAAACGCTGTGATGTTATCAGGCGACAGGGTGACTAACTCCCTACATCAAAGCCCCATTGTAAAGTGATAGATTTCGTAATGAATTATTACTGATTATTGTAAATTATGAATAAAAAATTCATATATTAGAATAGTTTCAATTGTTGCCACTTTCGGCATCTTTTCATGAGATGCGGGTATATCTCTCAATCAAACGTAAATCTTCATGGTTTCAAACTTGAGTTTTTCCTTGTACACGATGTGCAAATATACAGGTTCGTAATTTCAAGAAACTGTTAATTAGATCATTGAGTGGTCAATTACTTCGAATCTTTTTCATTTGTACTTAAAATTTTGAAGATATTCCTATATGTTTTCATGTCGAAATGGTACTTGTTTTAAAAGAAAATATCAATTTTACATTGCTACGCAGTGCGTTCTTTAGTACATTGAAATTTTTCGTTAATCTGCAGCCAGGAGTGTTTTGCACATCACTATTGCAGTATGCGTCATACGTTTAAAAACAACAAGGATTGTTATTTTCATGTTTGTACTGTGCCTACTATCAAGCCAGTGATGTAGATAACATAATTTAAAACTACCAAAGTCGTCAGCTATGACAAATATTTCATTTTCCAAAACCAGACTTTCGGACATGCAAGAAGTAAAATGAAAATACAAATATGTGACGGACTTCGAGTTCCTACCGAATAAACTAAGCCGGAAGTTCATCTTTTGTATTTACTACAATCCCAGAATGACAAGCTATAGCACATATCACTATACACGCTGTGTGCTATAGGTTGTCATAAACCAAAGCCAGTCAACATTCGTTTTTTTTTATGGAAGAGTTTGTTGGTCGTGAAATAAGACCATTAGGTTTGTCTTCCAACATTGACAGATATTGACAAGGTCACGAACTTGACAATGTTCATTCCGAAAACACGACTGTGTAGTCATGGGACCATTATATAGGGAAAAAGAGATTTATAATCGATGATATGTGGTTGTGAAACTGCATATCACAATACGCCTTGAACCCCAAATGACTTTTGTGAGGTCACACAAATCCCGGGGAAGGGGACACTTGATAAATTCCACGCAAACGAATCCCTTCATCTGGCCCAAATGTTTACCCACGTCTAGGACTTTGGGCCTGTCTGGAATCAAGGATTAACATCACCGTTTGAAGTTACTTATAGAACTGTGTAATTGTTGATAGCTATCCTCAAGGAAGACCCACCATGACCATGATTTTGTGCAGAAAAGCCAACATGACCGAAATATTAGGCATAGGTATACATGAGGCAAAAACAAGAAAGTTTTTATGTGTATGTAGCATACCCCATGTAATGGCGCTATGCAACCTTTCGTTCACTCTCTTTATGACTGACTGAATGATTGATTTAGCTTTGTTCTTTTACCAAAAACGACTCAGTTAAAAAAGAAGACTGATCCCCCGCCAGGCCATGGATGAATAATAATAATAATAATAATAATAATAATAATAATACAAAATGATGGAATGAGATACATGATATGAAATAATAACAGTACAAATGACAAGTGTAAACATATAGTAGAAAAAATGGATTAAAAAAACTGCGAAGCCCGATAATGTAGCTACATGTATGGTAACGCCAGGAGCTGGTCGATAATGAAAGCAGGGTGAATAAACAGGTCCCCAACTGTGAAAATTCATCTGCACCATTCACTTTATTGTGCCTTTGCCCATGGACATATTATCGAGATAATATGCCCATGCTTTGCCCAATGTGTTCACAATGAGACCAAAATGCCCGTACTGAATGCCAGAAGACTGGGACAACAATGAATCCTTTGACTCAACTGCCATTTTGTGGAACACTTGCGTCATTCCTACTGGCAATGGCAGACGTCCTGCTGGAACTGTTGTGATGTAATCATAGTGAAATGTGACTATTTTTATGATTACACCTCCGCAAACAGAGAAATTAAAATGCACATGAATGGTACATCTAAATAATATAGACAGAGCACCATTCACACCGGAAATATAAACCGAATGACATTCGCGAATGTGCACCACTGTAAGTCAGAGCAAATCGGAAATGAATACATAAAGCACAAAAGACTCTCTTTGAGTGTGCAGCTGACAGATTATATCTGTTGGCGAGCAAACTGATGAAATAAATATGTTGAATAGAACTCGTAGCACAGAACTCTAGTTTTATTGGACACAAATAACATATAAACAAAAGATTTAATTTATTCTGTTATTCTGTTAGCGTGACCCCTGCAAAGGAAATAAGTTTCCACTGTTGCAGGAGCCAAATGAGGAAGAAAATTAAGTTTTGGCGATCATTATTACGTAGAGAATAATATAACGTACATGCAGGGTCGAAAATTGTTCTATATGAATTTTAATGGTCACCATGGTTAATGCATCAATCAGTTCAATACAGCGGACAACTTTAAGCCTATTAATACTTCGGTCTATGAGGTCCCACTGGTGGGCAATCCGAATTTGAATTAAAAATGTCGAAACAATGGCTGTCGATTGACAGATTTAATCAATGTCAGCTGTGGTTTACAGAAAATGATATCTGAAGTTTGATTTCTCGTGTCCCACTTTCTGCTTTCTGATTTTTGATGTCTATGGTGATTAATGTAATGGTTACCTGCAAGTAAAAAAGCAAGGGAAGCTACCTAAATGCTTCAAATAATATTCCATGGCATAGATAACACTTAAATTCTAAATGAAATGTCTCTCCGCCAAACAGCTGGTAATATGTTTCTTGCTGTAATGTTCTAAAGATAAAAACCACTTTCAGCAACGTCCCACTCAGGGCAGCATCTGTATAGATCTCACTTTTCTGCAGCTGAGTTTAGCCTTCTGTGACTTCAGGCAAACACACACGTGCTTCTTAATTGTACAAAGTTCCTAAGCTTCTTATATAATTGAATACCACCTTACGTATACTCTGAAATACATAACAATTAATAACTCACAATAATACTTCTACTACAAGTAGAGGGGATGTCTTAAATATGACGATTTTATGTAACACTTTCAGCAGTTTCTTATGCAGAGCTACAAGTATTTACTATGTTCCTTTATATGACCTCTGGTTCGATGTCCAGTTAGTTTGGCAAAGTCCATATCTCCATAAAAGTACACCTCCATGTGAGTCAGAAATGTCTCATAATCTTACCGAACTGGTACACTAGCCAGAATTCTTCCTGTTTCTAGCAAAAAATATCGGATCTTTGTCACCTCTTGTCACCTCTCCAAATGTTTCACTTCATGGTGACATTCCTCTCTCTCTCTCTCTCTCTCTCTCTCTCTCTCTCTCTCTCTCTCTCTCTCTCTCTCTCTCTCTCTCTCTCTTTCTCTCTCTCTCTCTCTCTCCTTCATGATTAACACCTAGTGGGAAACTGAGAAACTAAAAGAAAGACACTCTTACAGTTTATGCGATGACATGCAAATGAACTCACATTATGAATTACAAACATTGCAGATAGGTTTATTGCATACTTTGAAATATGAATTTACATAAGTTATTTATGTACCTCAAAAACACATAAAAGGAAGGGAATTTTAAATGGTCTGTGGTGAGGGTGGCATATTTTTGCAGGGAAGCTCGTAAGTAAAAAGTATTAGAGTATTTTTTAGATGATTTAGAGAAAAACGGTATTGAACATATTCAATATTTTCACTCACAAGCACTCCGCAACAACTGGCAATTTGTCTTTTATAATTCACTGGTGCACGTTTGTCAACAACGTTGGATAAAACTGTGAGAGGACTGAAGTTCGTTCCGTCATATAGCCCTGCTAGTCAACCATTTTAACATGGACGCTTAAACAGCTAAGAGTTGCTATATACCTTTGGCTAACAACTTCAAGATGAGCGCTCTGGGGGCTAAGCGTTGAGTCATATATCCTAGCCAATACCTTTAACATGCGCGCTCTAGGGGTTAGCGTCAAGTCATATACCCCTAGCTAAAACCTTTAATATGCACGCTGGGGGGGGGGGGGTGAGCGTTGTCATATACCCCTTGCTAAAACTTTTAATAGGCGCGCTCTAAGGGCAAGCGTTAAGCCATACGTCCCAAGCTAACACATTTATATGCGCGTTCCGGGGGTAAGAGTACGTCATATACCCCTTTATAAACCTTTACTGTGTGGTCCAGGGTTAAACAGCCAGAGAGCGTCTGATACAGTATGACTCATCAATTTGTGTTACCGGCAAAAATGCCTCAAATATACTCGAAACTTGATATTAATGGCATTCAGTATTGTATGCCCATACACTCCTATACACACACAAAACAGTAACCAAATTTAATTTTAACCTCTTTATGCCGTTTTAAATCATTGAATTTTTCACCCGTCCGTGGATGGGAATGGTAAGAAACAATGCAACACCCCAAAGCATTAACATCTCTATGTAGCTGGTCTGTAACTATATTATCTATTCTATATCATTTTGCCCTATTGAAACTGAAATGTAATTACAAAACAAAAACAGCTGTATTCCACTGACATAATACGATTTGCCATGTTCCGTTTAATATTGTGTCACACAACGTCCAGTCAGAAGAAAGGTTTCTTTAGAATGCCTGTATGCACAATGAAGCCACACTTTGGTAACAAGTCAAGTTGACTCCAGGCACACAGTGTATCAGGTATCACATACAAATGGTTTTTATGTTTTGGGCTGTTGCAGTGTTTACAACCACTCCTATCGATAGATAACTGCACAATTCAATGATTATAAGATGGCATAATTGACAAATTAAACCTGTTTGCTGAAAGAATCGGGCTTTTTCTGTACAGGAGTATACATGTAAACAATAATGAATGCCGCTCACAAAGGTGACATCAAGCATGAAGAAATATTTTTTATCGATATTTTCCTGGTAACAAAATTTATCATCCACCCACACCATAAAGCTTCTGACGGTGTTACAAAGTGACGGAGTAAAAGTTAAATCTTATACAAATTCACCTGTGTGCCAGTCTTTGTCTTGCCCCTTCATGGTTATTGCTACATAATGCTTTTCAATATATCTGTAAACATTAAGATGACCATCACGAGAGCCGTCAGTATCATTAACACAACTGTACGTGTCATGAAGAGAAAGCTGCTCCTGCCACTCTCTCATCCTTGATGTTCATCCCTCTATGCAAGCAGGAGTCTATATGTAACCAGCCCATTGCTCTCCATATTTTACATATTTTAAAATCTTTGCTACGTGTTTTTTATGAAACCTTATCATCCAGAGTAAGACCAACAAAATGGACAAGTTAATACTTGACTTCTTTAATAATCCTGTAAAACAAATGGGTCTACACTTCCCACAGTTGACTTGTGTATGTTGTTACCGTGGACACTTCAGGCACTGATACACGCCAGGTACAGGGATGTCAATATATGCTCACTGTGCATGATCACAGTATGTACTCTGTAGCGTGCGTAAACAGGGTTTATTTGCAAATTAATGTTGCAGTGGATTCAAAAGTGTTACTTCTCCTTATAGTTAGGAGTGAAGACGCCCGCGCTCGAGTGATGACAGCAATTTATATGGCCTGGAACTTTGAAATTTGAAATTATCCCAACACCGCATGAAATACGAGGCAGAACAGACTTTATTTTTTTAAATGAATAATCATTCACGAAACTCAGGTATCAGTCAAAATTATCAACATTTTCAGATTAGTACACAGAGTAATAATGCACAGAACCCCCTCTCCCTTAAGATTTATACTTTAAAATGATAATTTTTCAAACCAAAGTGCTATTTTGTTTGGCCACTTGTTCAGACCCTAAAACTTGTTTATGAAGTGTTTATAAAGCATCTCATTTTTATATCATTGTGAACACGTATTACTAAGTTTTCAACATATTTCTTTGACCAAACAAATCCATATTTTTATGTAATGTAAAGAACGTACATATGCCCTTGGCCCCCTCCCTCCGGCTCAAAAAGCGTACTCTTTGTTCCAATGTGAAAATGCTGACAATTTCTACTGGTCCCTTATCAAACTTTACTCAAATACGTTTGGAAATGATGAAAAACTGTTTTTGCAAAGCTTGACCGAAATTCCAATTTTGTGATGAAATTAATCCACTTAGTAACAATGTGTTGCCCCAAACTACGTCGGACAATAGTGACTCTTTCGGCCCCAGATTCGCGCAACACACGAAGAAACTCTTTCCACTTCTTTTGACTCGTTTTCTTTGGATGGTCATGATTTTCTTAATCACACTGCTACGATATTGATCTTAGTTTTGAAACCGGTCTTGATGTTTTTAGATAATTCGTAACAATCACATGAAGAATCTTATACTTGGGCCTTTAAACATTAACAGTTACAGCTTTCATGACATATGTGGCACATCTGAGACTAATTAAGACAAAAATTTTACTGTCACTGAATTTCGGATAGAAAATTTCATTACGTTTCGTAAAGATCGGAACGGGAATGCAGGTGGTCTTCTAGCGCATGTGGCCTCAGATATACCCTATAGGCGACGGGCTCACCTAGAGTATAGCTAGCACGGTATTTAGTCTATGGTTATTGAAATACACGTTAAAGGTGAAAAATAGAAGGCGACGCTACTAGTAATGTACCGACCCCATCGGTTAAGAAAGAAAAACTTGTGGATGTACTCATATGTATGTCTGACGTTTATAAGAGAGGAAGAAAAACCATCTTCATTTTAGGTATTTTGTGGATGCATTCACATTATACATGTGTGACGTTTGTAAGAGAGACAGAAAAACCTTCTTTATTTTAGGTAACCTTAACGCAAATTTCATGGCTAACAGTGTAGAAAAGTACAAAATTCAAAATATACTTGATATCTATGATGAAGTTGACGTAATTAAATCCCCACATGTTTTAAAGGTAATGATCCTATGACAAATTCCCCAAATAGGGTCGGTTCCACCAGCCTAAGCGACTTTCATTCATGTACGAAAACTTCAAAAAGCAGACATATCTTACCACAACTTGAAAACTTCAATGATAAAGGGTTTATTCTAAAGTCGAATGCAACACCAATTCATGTAGGTGGTATCTTCGACGACATCGATGATTCCATATGGTTTTATGATAAACTATAAAGTGAAATCACCGACTGTCACGCCGCACTAACTCGGAGGCGCGGGTGGCAACCCCAGGCTCCATTCATAAATGGTCAATTCAGAAAAGGACCATTCTTAAACGAGGTGAAAAGTACAATGGGACATGGGGAGCACACCGTGCCCAAAATAACAAAGTAACCGCTCTACGTAAGTCCTCTATTAGAAGTTCCCTCAGGGTTAAATCAGGATCCTTAAATCCTCAATCCGCTTCCTCTTGGAAAACTATACGGCCTTTCCTGACCCACTAATCTATAGGAAGCAACCAGACTGAGGATACAATCATCCTCTTGGATTATTTCACAGTCCTGATAATGTAGAGCTTTTAATGAACATTTTTAGCTGGCGGTCAAACTTCTGCCACAAATGCGAATAAAAAGCCTTGTTCTGACTCTACAGTACATACTAATATAAAGACCATAAGAAAGTAAATGTAAGAATATGTGGGACGTTTTGAATTCCAAACTGTTAACGAGGATGAATTACTGACAAGGATAAAGAAAACTTATCCCCAAAAAGCCACGGGATCGGATAACTTTCCCGCCAAATTACTTCGAGCTGTGCCCCTTCCTCACCACTTTAATAGATAGACAGATAGACAGATAGATGGATGGATGGATGGATGGATGGATGGATGGATGGATGGATGGATGGATGGATGGATAGATAGATAGATAGATAGATAGATAGATAGATAGATAGATAGATAGATAGATAGATAGATAGATAGATAGATAGATAGATAGATAGATAGATAGATATGATGGTAAGTTTCCATCCCTGATGAAAACAGCCGATATTTTCCAAGTTTTCAAAAAGTCAGATCGTCTACAAAAATAGAATTACCATCCAGCCATTGTCCTATCTTGTATTTCAAAAGGTGTTCGGAGGGTTACCTAGTGATCAGATGCCTTCCTTCTTCAACGATATTTTTGCAAATTTTTTATGCAATTTCCGAAAAAAACCTTCATTTGTCTAAGCTTGTTACTCAAAATTATCAAAGACTGGAAAAAGGCCCTGGAAAATCATGAAAGAGTAGGGTTATTTTAATGGACCGGTCCAAGGCCTTTGATTGTCTCCTGCACTTGCTCTTTATACAAAATGTCGTGCCTATGGGATATCCGTCATGGCATGCGATCTACTTACTTCTTATTTGAAAAAACAGAAAACAAAGAGTTAAATATAGAGGCACTACTAGTAAATGAGCTGAAACCCTGCGAGGGTGCTTCCAGAGAAGTATTCTTGGGCCTCTAATGCTCGGTATATACACGAATTTCTTATATTTAATGAGATGTCATTGTCACGTCTACAATTACACTGATGATAATACTTTATCTTTCTATGCTGTAAATATACAAACTACAAAACAAACCATATAAAGTGCTGCAAATTTAGGTAATAAGTGGTTTAAAGAAAACAGTATCCAAGCGAATCCTAACAAGTTCCAAGCCAAGGAGGAAGCACTAAGAATGTTTACAATGACCATTCTTCTTCCTGTGCAAAACTCTTAACCTGTGCCAACCCCCCCCCCCTTTTTTTATTTTATATTTGATTAGACTAAGAAAACTCTCAATCGAATTGTACAAAAATCTCTCTAGTCAATGTCCAAATTTCCTGATTACGTTCGTCACTAAAAAAATTATTCACAATTTAATAGACCAATCAACGGTTGAACAACCACTTTACAATACTATGACAAGTCATGTGGTCGTGATTCTCTAAGGTATCAAAGGGCCAGATTATGGAACCTGCCACCTCCTGTCATTAAACAGGCTTCTGATCTTAACCACTTTAAGGTTCCAGACTAATAAAAGTGTGCCTTAGCCCAACATGTACCTGTTCTTTGTGCACCCTCTGCCACTCTAAACCGCCAGTCCAAACCTCACAGAAACCCATTAGTGTAGTTGGCGATGGTGAGATGGCTGGGCTGGATGTGAGCTGGAGTTCGGTGCCGTCAGTTTTTCGTGCTTTGGCGGCTATGCTGTCATAGTCACTCATGCGGGCTGCCGTCAGCTGTTGCGTGATTGCCTCCTCCCCTATCCCTCCCCTCTCATCCGATTGCAGACAGTGGTAAAGACCAGCTGTATTTATCCTAATCTGTGAGTTTCATTTTACTTTTTCATTATCATTGTGTTTCGCTTTGCTTCAATTTCTTCTGTCGAATAATAGTGTCTTGGCACTGGTGTTTTTGATATATTTTACCCGATGATAAATGAAGATTAGTTCATAGAAAGTATTTTTGATAAGCGCCATTGGTTGTCCAAGTTCACAAAGATGGACAGTCACTCATTCAATCTTTCGATTGTTTTAATTGGTTTAAAATGTTATTAATATATCAGCAACTGGTAAAAAGGTTACCACATTAATCCTTTTATTCCTGCAAAAGGGGAACTAGTGAACTAGACTCAGGCGTCAACAGACAACTTGCCTCTGAAAAAGACACTCCCACTATTGGCAGAGTAAAATTGTGGCTCCACCAAAAAAGTACATGGACATGCATTACACTGCATTTTTACTGAGCTTTCTGATAGACGGTAATAACATGACCTGTGTGATTATTTTCCCCTCTAAACAATGAATTCAGTTGTCTGTAACTGGGATTTACATGCATTTTTACCAATTATATAAAAACAGTGCTCACACTAGAAAAGTACCATTATATTGTTGCATTACATTCATTCGACAAATCAACCTTCTCTTAATTCTATTCCCACATATATTTTGGATACTACCTCTTCAAAATATCCAATCAGGACTTACCCACATGGACCAACTTTGAAAATTGTTAATTCTGCATCCAACAGTTTGTAAATGAGGATAGTAACGGGACGATCTTGGGGGGGGTATAATATATGAAACCAAAAGTATATAATTTGCAAATATTTAAAAGCATCAATAATGATATGATAGACCATATGCTGCTTTATGTTGTATATTATTCTTTGGGCCTTTCACTATCTACCAATCCTAGCCAGGAAAATAATCAAAACCAATACCATGAATAAAAAATGATCATTAAAAAACCGTGGAAGACCACATGCCGAATAGTTTGGAATCGAATACAGTCATTTGTAAACTTTGGTACATTTGATTATGTTCAGTCCACCTCGTTCATTCTTATCCATGCACATTGGTGAAAACAGTGCTGAAAACATGTGGCCGCGATTCCCTTTGAAGTCAAACCAAATAGATTGTGCGACTGACCAATAATGCATCGCGCCATGTTCAAAATGGCACTCATTAATACGTGCATGATTTGCCAAGGTATGATGTCCTATTTGGATATTAGATAACCGCTTCAGACACAACCGAAAAGGTAGATTAAAGTTTAGAGAGTAAGTCATGTTTTAGAAATGCTTAACACCTGTTTGCCGTGGTAACGTGGAGAACGTACACCTGGAACGTAGCGAAATATTACAATAATGATCACCAAACAACCATGGCTATGCAGGTATGATCTATGCTGGGGCTCAGCGGTTTCACGAAACAACCGTGGCTATGCAGCTATGGGGTTTTTACGACCCAAGTTAACCCTCCAGACAAGTTGAAATAAAATGCTGTTTTGAGTTGACTTTACTGCTTAATAACGTCACACGACGGCCACTTTCTCGACAAAATTTTTCAGAGTCTATCACTTTTTACTAGGAAAAGGCAGCTTAATTTTTTTTATTGTGTCATAAAATTTCTTTAGGATCGGTCCTTTTCAGTAGGATCGGTCGAGTTACCGGAACCACACATATGTTTTTCTTAGGCCTTGGGTAACTTGGACTTTTGCTGAAACATGTTTACAATGGATGTTCTTTCCTCTTTTACACATTAACTCCTTTGCCGTTAGTTTAATTTCTCACATGGGCACAGCCGGAGGCACTGCTTAAATAGGAAGAGTACTATGTATCCAAATGGTTGAGACGAGAGACCAATTTTCTGAGGTAAAATACAATTGTTTCCATATTAGACAGGCACGTTTTCATTTAGGACTATAATTCTGTCCCTAATACACAAGAGAGAGATGTCCTCTTTGCAAAGTTGTTGTTGATATAAAAATGAATTTAGAAGGTTCGGTTCTGGAAAAACTGCCCCATTTAGGCAGGTGCCTCTGAGACACGTCACCTCCGAGAACAATCATGTTTCATTATTGATTGCCCTTTACCATGATATTCAGTAGACCTCTTACTGCTTAAATCTTAATTCATAGAAAACTCTCTTTGTGGGGTCAAGGCGTACATATGACATACCCTGAACAACCCATGATATTACCTGGATCTCAGCAACATCGTGTTTGTTTGACCGATCATCAGTTTCAGGAAAGGAAGGACTCACTTAGATATTCGTCAATTTACCATACATATAATGATAAGATCTATGCTGAAATTTTCGGTACGTATTGTTAGAAGGATTTCCAGCAGAATTACCCAAGACGTGAAAAAAATTATTTTCACTATCCTCTTTCGGAAATATGTGATCAGATTGCTGACATAGTCGATGGACAAATGGAATTGTGTGGTCAGAAAAGATCATGTATTTAGAGACCAACCCTTAGAATCAAAGAGGGTGACATATATATATATATATATATATATATATATATATATATATATATATATATATATATATATATATATATATGTATATACATATATATATATATATATGTGTGTGTGTGTGTGTGTGTGTGTGTGTGTGTGTGTGTGTGTGTTAAACATGCATTCTCTTTTCAATTGGAGATAAGATGTACGTTTTATTTACCGCGGAGTACTTTTAAGATTAAAAACCATGGCTGTACAATTTAAACCTTTAGTATTGAGTACAAGAATGCATGAAACAGGCAAAAGATATACTTGAAGACATTTTTGGGTCCTGTCCACCTGGTTCAATTAGAGGTTGCTTTGCAGGCACTATTACTAGGAATGAAATAAAGTAAGTGAACGAGAAACGTATAACAACAAACGTTAACATTGTACCATTAGTTTTGCAAGCAAT
The DNA here is from genome assembly GCA_964020975.1 of Hermodice carunculata. NCBI lineage: Eukaryota > Metazoa > Annelida > Polychaeta > Eunicida > Amphinomidae > Hermodice > Hermodice carunculata. The sequence goes on from OZ026624.1 coordinate 72,525,298, forward strand.
TTAAGACATGCGTAGAAAATTGTATTGAGTGAACTGAAGTTTCAATAATCCCAGTGCTTTATATAAAAGCTGAAATGATCCTTCAAATTCTGTTTGTTTACCTTTAAAATTTGTTTTTCGGGACCTTTTATTTTACATGAGATATATGTTGGAGGGCCACTGATGCCACATGTGAAACGTAAGAAAAAATAACGTAAAAAAAAATATAAAATTTTCCACATTCTTAACATACATGACTACCACCTCTACGTTGATTATGAGTTTTATCTCAATTTTTATACAATAGCAACTGAGATTATTCTAAACACCTTCCGTTGTTTCAGCCTATTTGAACAAACAAACAAAACCATATTTTGTTGATTATGGTATCCCTGTGTCCTGTAGATGAAACAAGTTTCCAGTTTGTGACCAAAGTTTAATTTACGATAGTGATATTTATACTGGCCTTTCCTGTAACTGTGACGCCTTGTGTTGCTACATTTAACCGCGGTGGTCATGCCACTATATGGCTCCTCCAAAAGTAATATCTTTGTGGGGATTCAATTTGGATGCCTGCGTTTTGTCCGTTATATTCCCCTTTTGAAAATATAAAAGGAGGAATAAAAGTTTTTGCCATTTTCCTAATTGTTGTTTCACTAAACGCATCACAACTAATTAAAAGAATCGTACATTTCGCACGAAAAAAAGGGTTAGAGACTTTCAAACTTATTCAGATTTTGTTTATTTTAAGTACCACGTAACAGCGACCTTTAATTGTTGAGCATTCTGAACAGTCCGGTAACTGAAACCGGGAACGCTTTGTGTGTTCGTTTTTAGCTGTTTAGTTGGCAAAACATGACATGTATCTACTTAACTTTTATCGTGTCATTTTGATACATATTCTACCAGCTCATTGCCTGCATATTACTCTTTCTGTGCAAGTATCTCCGCTCGCATGGCTAAAAACCTGTCTCGCCGGTGTTTGGTTAATATTTATGGTTCAAAAAAGTGCGGTAGTTAGTGCAGATACACCACTCACATATTTATCCCTTGATATGGAGGAATCTTTGTTAGCACTTTTCAGGCCACTGACCCATGGTACATTGTAGTTTGGGTATTCTAAAATGTATAACAGCAAATGTACCTTGACTTATTCTCACTTCAGGTTTTATCATGGTCATCCCCCGTACATTTACATTCGACTTTGCCAGACGAATAGCTGCAAAATTGCAGATTCCACGATATAAAGTAAGATGACATCCGCTAGATCCCTTTTATTAGATGTAAGTCGGACCAAGTTTAGCATATTAAATGTTGATTGGGTTAATGTAAACAGTAGAATGCAGATCTGCTTCCATCACCTACTCCCGGGCCGTCACAACAGCAAAACCACCTCGCTGCCTGGTGAAAGTGGATAGGAGTTGCCATCCGAGCGTATAGATACGTATACACTGAAGCGTCTGTATAAAATAATCAGTAAACTTACACATGATCATTATCTGACATCAGCTGCTACCCTCAGCGGAATATGCCATGCTCGTCATTTCATAATTTAGATGAACAGGGTATACCTGATAATGGCAAATTAAAGTTCCGCAAGTTACACTGTATGAGTAACTGCAAGAAAAAATTCCATAACAGATAATAAAATAAGGCTGCGGTGATGTTAGGTATGCATGGTAGGTTGAATGGTCATATCGCAATCTGTCTACATTTGTCGCGGTACTCTTGATTTTTATACCCAAGAGAGGTTGAATATGCATAAGCCTTTTTCGGCATAAGCTACAGAATTACTAATGAGTTGAGACGAAGATTTAAGGTCAGTGAAAACCGATTGTGCCTAATTTGTAAGTTTCACTGAACACATATCACGTTGAAACAAAAAGACAAAAAAGAAAAAAAGTAAAAGAAAAAGTGCGACATGATGGTTGTTCAACTTAAATAGGAACGCCACGCATAGACTGCACAAGAGTCATAGCTTTTAACAGTGATCATTGATTATAATATTGTATTGGTTCTCTACTTGTTTGCTAGGATCCTCTCTTCTCATTGGCAGGTGGTCTGCCGATAAAATATGCATGTTTTTTAAGCCTGGAAAGCCGTCCCGATGGTATCTCCTGAGCTTACGCTGCCATGCTGATGATTCACTGGAACAGAGCCAAGGCGTAAGCACCCGTGCACCACCATCACCAGCTCTACTACCGCCTTGCGGCAGTGGTGCCCCCCTCCCAGGTTCCAGTTATTCAACAAGCACCCCTTGACTTTTAAAACAGTAACCTTTGTCACTATCCCCACCTCTAGAGTTGTGGATGTTCGTTTTCATGAACCTAGTACAGTTTACATATGATCATGAGAGCCCCGTAAACGGTTACCACCATTCACCTCTATCCGCCGGTTTCAATGAATTCATTATTTTGGTGTAATACCTATTTCTCCTTGATTGTCTAATAGTACATCCAGATACTTAAAAATTGGCTCTACAGACACAGAGAGACGCAGTGTATATACCAAAACACACAGGACGTAACAAGAAAGTTACCAGTACAATCATAGAAGAAAATACAAGATATGTTTACCAGGATAATCATAGGTGAAGTAGAAACTGTCACAATATATAAAATATGAAATATTAAAAAAAAAGACCCAAAACAACTTACAGCAAAAAGATATAATAAAATCTGCAGTATGGACACTCTTTCACACTTTTTTAATGAAATTATTGGCACCTTGAGAACACAGGCAGTCACACGGAGTACACGGAGGTAATTTATCATATCAAACGTATGGTATCGGCTATATATTTTGAACAGTTCATTCGAAAATTCTTTCGCCACCATAAAGGGCAATTTCATTTAAACGGTCGATAGAAATATAGACTATCAAGTTAGGGTTAACATTAGAAGCAATTATAGGTGGTGTGGGATTTAAGAGATTTTTCCCCAAAGAGTAGAAGAGTGCACAAAAGAGAAAGAAATTTTTTGCTTTTCCAGTGGAGTGGGAACATGAATAATCCGGATATGGCATAATATTGACCTTGTGAAGGTCATAGTTTAGCTTAGAGAAACGCGTTTCGGTGTGGCAGATGTTGGAGAAAACGGTTACCAGCAGAATAGAAGGCAGTGGCATCATGGGCAGCAAGCAAAGTACCTTTGAGTACGAATTTGAATATTTATAGAGAAATAGAATAACTGATGTCAGAGGGCAGGTTGGTCCATAGCTTCATAGTATCGAGGAAAAAGGAACTACTATTTCTTCCATAGTTACTCATGTAGAAACACAATCGTTCCCAACATTTGTGTGAAATGAAATAAAAGAGAAATTCCTATTGGTTGTTGTTTTATCTGTAAGCCAAACAGATTACATAAGATAGAAAAGAGTAACTGAAAGTTTTTTCTTTAATGACGTACCTTAGCATCGCAATGTTGAAAGTGAACAAAATGGAGTCAAAGGGCTGTGCTAAACCAAGTAGGTTTTTTACATAAACATAGGATTTAACGCTCTATGTGAGAGAAAAAATCCACATGGCCGTGTCATGGGGAATGGATTTTGACAGCGCTCGTTTCAAACCTTTCACTGCTCGCCTAAGGCTCGCCGTGAACGGTTTTAAAATTCTTGCTGTCTGAAATCCATTCCCCCATGACACGGCCATGGGAAATTCTATATATAGCTGGGTGAGGAGGTCGAACGGAAGTAGAACTGCGCAAACTCAGACCAGTAAAATTTGGAGTTAAAATGTTGAACATGTTTGCAGGAGTGAGGTAATGGCGCATTGTATAAAAGCAAATTAGCTTCAGGTATTTGCGTCTGTCAGCAAGTGTGTAACCGCCCGAATTCATGAAGTAGTTTAATCTGTGCAATATATCTTAAAGCACTGGTACATATATTGGCAGCTTCACTTTGGGTGGATTCAAGAAGGTCAGATAGGCCTTTGCCACAGTGATCGAAGAGGACACAATCGTATTCAAGAATGAGTCGAATCATGGAAAACAACAACCTAACTAGGGCTTTGCGGGGGGGGGGGGGGGGTTATACTTGAACCTGTGTGGGAGATCATTGTGCTGGGTGGCTTTCTTTTTAGAAATTCAAGTTATATGAGCATGCCAGGACAAGTTACTACTGAGAGTAATTCCGAAGGTGGTGTGGCTGTCAGCCTGAGGAATGGCACTGATTCGCCAAGATAACCATGAGGGGATATGGTTTATTGGTTTGGACAGAAAAATAACTGACGAAGACTTCAGTGCATGTGCGTTAAAGATGACATGCCATATTTTGCTACAATTACGAATGACAGAGAGATTCGTATTTCGGTGACGGGAGGAATGCTTTGGATTTTTAACAATTTCAAGTAGGCCTGTGTCGTCAGCAAAAAGTCAGACTATGCAAATTATGTCAACAGCAAGATCGTTCAGATAAAGCGACAACAAGACCGGACCGAGTATGGATTCCAGGCGTACGCCGGCTTCAATAAATAGCCAAGAAGACATTTGACCATGAATTACAACACGCTGCAAGCAATTAGATAGGCATCTTTCGATCCGTATTAGTAGTGGATGATAGATAAAAAAAAATACCGAAGTTTAAAGAGAAGGCCAGGGTCTTTTAAATCACAAATATTTTTTAAAGACACCACATACTAAGGGAACGGCCTATTGATAATTTTATATTCTCGGAATCAATAATCAAATGTATGTATAGTCTACGTTAATGTTCCAGTCCTATCTGTAGTTGCTGATCTGTAAGCAGAGGCTGGATATAGGTGTGTGCATTCAGAAACCACATTGAGTTATTCTCCTTACATGTAGTTGTTACAAAAAATGTGATACTACATCTAAGGAAATATACATATCAGTTATAAACATGTTATCTGTTCGCCACAATAGTCTGTGTTGCTTTGCCAGTGGAAAAATAAATAATTTAATCCAAAATTTTGTTGAGTCATATTGATGATGCAGTATACCGTCCACAGGTCCAAACGTGGAATGAGTGGCATTGGTGCCTGATTGAAATTGTTGATATTTTTGGTTTTCATACGACACAAACATCAGATATATTTGTTGCGCTGATTTCAGTACCACTGTATGGTGATGGTGTTATTTCTGTAATACGGAGATCAATGTCAGAGAAATCTATATAACAGTCATTCTGTAGATATCCCTCAAAGAGGGTTTTCAATTCTTCTTTTGATAAGAGCTTCTTCTTCCCTCTTGCTTTTTCCCGTACCGTGTCATTGGCCTTGTCCAGGAACTGCCGGACTGTGTATCCAGATTGTAATATGTAGACAGCAGAGCCTGCCTGTACATTAATGCAGATTATACTTACATTATGTGGTGTCTGTATAAAAGCACTTGTAATGTAAAAGACACACATTTATATATTGGATATTCTGCTTTGAATGACAAAATCTATTGATTGACATTTTCTCCACTGAACATTTTTAGGGGTTTGTCTTTGGTGCTGCGTGGAGAAAAATAGTTCATACATGTATATAAGTACATATCATAATTATTCTTTCTAATTAATTGGCACAGCTCTATTTCTGATATCTGCTTTATGTCCATGTACAGTTACTTGGAATTAAAAAATGGTAGAATGAATGTTTAATTGAATTTTTTTTTTAGGGGGGGGGGGGTATCTCCCTACACTGAGCCATATACCTTCCTTACATCCAGGAACCCATAGTAATTGCTTCCACTCTCATCTTGCCAAGTTTCAGAATTGGGGTATGGTATGTTGTAGTCACTTTTCTGTCTCCCCGGTCTGAAATTGGATGGGGGATGAACCGCGGCGTATGCTGGCTCCCATGGTGAGCTCAGAAAAGCTGTTGACCATTGGCTTGTTGTCCTAGTAAGTCTTACCTGATATTTTCATTGAAAACATGTTGATAAAATGACAATATTCAATTAAATATTTAACGATTGGAAGCAAGATTTTTTTTAATTTTTTTTTTTTTTTGCTGCAGCGCTTTTTGTTTTTTCTATTTTCTGGTTTGATTTTTCTTGTTTGTTTGGGGGTTTTTTGTATTTTTTTGTTTGTCAGTTTGGCTTTTAATTTTTTTTAATATGTAGTACCCTATTATGATGCATGTCTTCGTCTGACTATTCAACTATGCTAAGGATTGAATTAGTTTTGCTGCATATGTGTAGAAAGCTACCATAAGATGTGTTTGTTTCATTTCTTTAGTTTATTTGTGTCTTTTTGTCCAGATCCACTTCCTGGTAGTCGTTACCCTATTCCGCAGTCCGGACTCTTTACTGTACATAGGCACTGTTACTGCCACTGTGAAAGCTATATACATGTGGAAGCACTATTGTCCAAATTGCACACGTTCTCCTGCAGACTTTTGACATGGGCTGTATTAGCCCAAATAAATTAAAGGTTCTTCAGCGGGTAACTACTCAGGCCATATTTTGTAGCCTCTACCCGTACATGTCTCTGCGAGTAGCGGCTCTTTGATAAATATTCAGCAAGACAACCCACGTAATAATGAATTTGTATGAACGTGGCAAATGATACATTAGCTAAATAGTTGAAGTTTTGCTTATAAATGCAGAGATTCATTATGAATAAAGAATACTTGCTAAAGCAAACATAATTGCTAAATTTGTATGGTACACGTTCAGATAAGAACATTTTGACTTACCCCTTAACCAGTATGTACCCTTTTTAGCTGGATAGCTTACCTTAGTTGAACCACCTCCCAGTGTATAACAGAAGTAGAAACAAACTGGGACATTCTGTTCAGTTCCAGTAATTGGAAAAGAAACAGTTGCAGCTAGACCAGCTGTACAAACCGAGGGCAATTACTGTAAAATGGACATCCTGCACCAGAAATGTAAAACAAACCCCATAATGAAAGTTTCCAAACCATAAAGCTGTACTTCGCTGCCAACCCTGAGTCAATGTTTTAACAAAGTGGGTCAAGTTTGTGACATTTGAGCAAATACTGTCAAATTTGAGTAATTTGTTGACATTGAGTGAGTGTGTACTTAGGCATGTCATAAAAGCATGGGCGTCATTAGCGTTTAAGTCAGAAGTATGTTATCAACCACAATTATAACCAGATTTTAAGTACAATTAGGCAAACTAGTAAATGTTGTCGGCCGCAGCTTGCTACCGATAGCCCCTGGGGGTTTAACTTGACAGAAAACATGTAAGCCTAAAATGTCTGAAAAGGTGAATAGTAACACAAAATGATGCCAAAAGATATAATTTAGTAGCAAAACAGGCAATTCTAAAATCAGTACACTTATTGCAGCCAAAGTTTCGAACAATCTCTGGATATTTGCAGCAAAATTTGTGGGGCATGTCAGGAAAGAATGAAAATCATGAACTTTTAAGTCAAGACAGTGTAACATGTTTTTTTTTCTTAACCAGATATCCAGTAGAAGGTATGAATGTGTTTGCTTGATTCCATGGACTTTTTATGCATATGTTTGTAAATATGGCATTTTGAAAGATCACATGCTGGCTTAACTTACAGACTGTGATGACGTAATCTGTAGTTGAACCATGGGTGTAGACCGGATATTATAAGAATCAGAATCATTTTTTATTTGACATATAGATAAAGAATTGTACGAAATATGTGCAACAAAAATAGGTGAGAAGACATTATTTTTTTAACCTATATAAGTAGTGCAAAAATGTCAGGAAGATTCCAACCAAGAAAAACGCTTATACTTGAGAGTATTAAAAAAAACAAACCAAGACTGAAAATTTAACTTATTTCCAGTGGAACAAAAGTTTCATGATTGTTGCATCCGTAACAGATAGTTATGGTACACTCGCATTGATATTGATTCACGAAATATGATTTAATGTTTTTTGAAAAGCCAAGGTATGAATATGTTAGAGTTTTGTTTTTGATGCAGGAAGGAATATATGGGAATAAAACGAGGAATGTAAAAGGGAATACTACTTTTTCAAAATTGCTTTTTTAAGGGCAGGGATAATAGGTCTTCCTCTCGAAGGGTATAATGAGATTGTGATACAAAAGTCAATAAAACACATTGTCGAAATAACAAGGGTTTTTTTTCCGGGGGGGGGGGTGTATGGGTAATATAACTTGAGTGACTGAAACCGCAGAATATCGTGTATTTGTAAAATATTCAGTTGCTTAAATGAGGCATCTGTACGGGCAGTATAACTAGCATTATGATGTATCACTTTCTTTTGTAACATGGAAATCGATCGAAAGATCCCAGTAGAAGAATACAATTCCAATTTAAATTTTCATGTATACATAAGCCAAGGATATCAAAATCGTCAACCCTGAAATCATTTAGTTTTGCAATATTCAATGATAATATGTTAGCAGCTAGCCAACTATGAACATTTTACAATTCGGTATTAATGGAATTTGACACATTACCTTGGGTAAAAGATGTCACGTTTGAAAAACACAAAGAATTTATCAAAGTTGTATCATCTGCATATAAAATCAATTCAAATTGGATTGAAGCTAACTTCATGTCGTTTTGTTTGTATAAATGATAAACAGGAGGAAACTAAGATAGACCATTGGGGCACCCCGTGTTTACAGGTAAAACATCTGAACACAAACAACAAAATAAATATTTGGGTTACGATATAAGTTGGTATATAAATAAGATAATATTTGTATTGTTGATTTCATCGTTAAAACGTTGTAAGGCATGAGCGTCTTAGTCTTAATTTTTAAAACCTTTCTTTTTTGGGGGGGGGGGGGGGAGAGTTGAGCTTTTCACTTTAATCGATGCAAGCAAAAAATGGTAAGTGATCCGATAAGTCCGAAAGTAAAATCCCAGACACACATGAACGGACTAAACGTGACAATTTGGGGGGAAAAATGATCTATCAGGGCAGCTCCTCTTTCTGTACGTCAGCTAGGTGAGATAATTTTAGGATAAAAACTGTGACATAATATATCTAAAAATTTTGGTCTGGTATTTATCTTCAACAAGTCCAAACTAAAATCCCCAACAGGTATTACTTTGGATGGTTCACATGATAAAGTTTCAATCATTGGGCTAAGTTTAGTTGTATACATGTCAATATCCCCGTTTCTGTCTGTAGGTGGTGTATAAATATATAGTGTTATCCTTTTTTCTGTACCATTTATAAACATATAGAAAAACTCTTCGTCTCAAAATGTGCTTGGAATATACGAAAATTCTGAGTGAAAAAAATAAAATTTTTGTACAGGAATATTTCAGTAGACCACCATGGGATCTACTGGTAGCTGCATGGGTAATCATGACGTGATGATTCAAGTTAAAAAGTGAAACATTGTGTGAGATTCCATCCATCCAAGTTTCTTGTAAACAAATAGCATCAAATTCAAATAATTTTTTGCCAAGTCATCCATCAGTATGTGAAGCTTATCAAATTTTGATTTAAAAGTTTGAATGCTTAGGCCTAGTACAGAAAAGATCTTTTTAAGGGCTGGAGATATTCTTCTAAATATTTAGTTTTACAATACGGCAGGTCAGAGGCTATAACTATACTATATTCTAAGTCATTTGTGTCAGTTAAGAGCTCATTACGCAATTTGCGGCGTCCCCCCGCCCGAAATTTTTAACACATCCCATTTATGATTTCAGGTCTTATCGTTTGGTATGTTATGTTAGAGTATGATGAATTCTAAAATCATATGGTACTGAAAAGAGCACCGTAGCTTGAAAGATACTTGTTGAAAAAAAAACCCAGTAAGCTAAGCAAAAATTTGAAAATTGCCAAAGAGCAGAAATGCACACCATCTAAAAAGAAAGAAAAAAAACATGTAGAACGTCAAAACAAACACGTGTTTGCGACAAACCTGGGGGCACAGCGAAACAACAAGATCCCCCAAGGAGAGTTCACCTCTATTTGTGGGTGTTAATGATTATACTATCAGTGTCTTTGGAGGTTCCATAGCCTGGTTGGGAGAAATTTAGCTGAATTCTAAGCTTGTTTCAAGATCCAGCTTTAGTAAGTCTTGGGCTATTTCTCCATGAGTAGCTTTAGGATAGTAAGGTTTTCAACCTGGATGCCATGTTCACATAGGGCCAGATTTTCAGGTACCTCACTTTTGCCTTCTTTTTCTGATCAGGACATAAAGTTGCCTGCAACCCAGTGTATCCTGTTTGAGGTTTGTGTTACTGGGTGGTATATTGGAGAGAGAGAGAGAGAGAGAGAGAGAGAGAGAGAGAGAGAGAGAGAGAGAGAGAGAGAGGAGAGAGAGAGAGAGAGAGAGAGGAGAGAGAGAGAGAGAGAGAGAGAGAGAGAGAGAGAGAGAGAGAGAGAGAGAGAGAGAGAGAGAGAGATCTTGTCTATGGTTCCAGATGTGCTTAGTCCCCGACAGCCATATATTTCGTTAGAGATCTTGTCTATGGTTCCAGATGTGCTTAGTCCCCGACAGCCATATATTTCGTTTGTCCAGGCCAACAAAGCTCATAGGTATGCCAGCATCATTCTGCTGACTAATTCGATGACATGTTTTGAATTAAGTGCAGGCATCATGATTACCCTGCAATTGTGACTTTTAGCAAAACTGATACACCTTTTTTGTTTCTTTTGGAGTGTTTCCCCAGCTGGACATTTAAGGTCATTAATGAACAGTGACCCCTTCCTCTTGTGGGTGTCATTGTCTGGTATTTGCGTGCACAGGGCAGTGGAAAGTTATTGAATTTTGGAGGAGAGTTTGGGCAGTAAAGAGTTAGTGTTTGCTTCAATAGTAGCGCCACAGTCTTGCACGCCCTTTTCTAGTTCCTTGAATGTATCATTTAAAGACTGTAATTGAGTAACAACAGACTGTATATTAGTTTTTTGCTGTTCAACCTCCTCCCTGACAACAACAGGTATTGCATCTAATATTTCTGGATCTCTGTCCAAGGATTGGCTATGTTTCTTTTTCACATGGCTTTTGTTTACAGAAATTTTAGTCCGCCACTGTCTTCGTATATTCATGACTGTCCTTGCTAATTCTCACGTTCCGATCTGCGTGGTAAATATGTAAAATTCTCTACAAAAACGACGAGGATGCACAAAAAGTGCTGATTAATCCCCCAGGTCAATCAGCCTGAACTGTAGAAGTAGCTGCCTTTATTAATCTGAAAGAAATTAAAGTATCGTCTGTTGTTACGTAATCTGTATAAAAATAACAGCAAACTACATTTGATTTGAATATATATTTATTCGAAAGAGGCAATTGGGAAAAGGGGCACAGCTCTATATAAAGCCCCTTCGCAAATGAAAAATTAAGAAAGGGGAAGACGATATACAATAGAAACGCTGGCATCCAGAGTGGACATCACTGCACGACGACAGATAGGTCGGCAAAGCCACAAAAGGAGAATTGTTGACAAGACAAAACTTTACCGATAGAATAAAAGAGTAATGGAGTATGCCACAGTGAATACGTACTTCGTTAATTGCATATGGATACTTTTACAAATCACGTGACTGCCCCAGGCTTGGCTGTCGATTTGATATATGAATGTACGGCATTAAAATTATTTCATCATCTTTAAAAGTACAGCTTTTAAAAAAAAAAACAGACAGTAATGTTTGGACGGTAAATAGTGCCAAAGGAATTACAATATTTTGCAGTCTATCTTGGTTTGTCCTAAAATTTGCACATTCAAAAAGATGAAAAGTGTCCTCATTTGTACTACCAAAGGCACACATAGGGGAGTCAACAAGATCATTTTAAAACAATTCTGCTTTAAGCATCCTACATTCCATGCGCAAACACGCGTGGAAAACAATTACTCGCCTGGTCCTAACGTAAAATAATAGATTTACTTTTAACTGATTGCGGTTTAATTTTTTTTTTAAATCATCTTGAAACTCAGCATCATGAGTGGCAAGCGTTCCGAAGACAAACAAATGATGGTAAGAAGGATATATTAAATGGATTGGCCCGGGATCGAATTAAAGAGATAAATTATGACCAGTTCTAACATTGTGCCTGTTCAGCTGAGCAACAGATCTTGGCAACAAATATTTCAAATGCTGTGGAGCATCACCATTTAAAATTATGCAGAAAATCTACCGTTTCAAATTTTTGACAGTCTCTGAATGTACACTAATCCCCCTCAACAAAACCGTATTCCAGAGTTGGAGGGATAAAAGAGAAGTGCTAAATTTCTAAAGGTCTGCTTGACCCAAAATGTAGATACTTCATCATCTTGACCATCTTCATAGCTGAAGTAACCAATTTATTTATATGACTTGACCAACTTAAATCTGTACATAAAACCAATCCCAGGTGCCTATGTTGCTGTTCGTTTTGTGACGTTTCTTTCATAAAAATCAAATCTGCATTGGTTTGTTAAGATATATTTCCTGGATAAGATCATGGCACTAGTTTTAGCTGGAATAAATGGCACTAGCAATCCATGTGCCCAACTTCTTGCAGATCGGAATTTCATTGATTCCCTGCAAGGACTGGGTCCTCCGCGGATATAAAGAGCTATATCGTCTGCAAATAATCTAAGCGATGCGTTAACAATATTAAATTTGTCCTTAATACATATAAACAAATAGAAAGGGACCAAGTACTGATCCCCGGGGAAAGGGCGTGGAGACTCGGCTCCAAGGGCTAGTACCCCCCTCAACAACGACATGCTGTTGTCAATTGTGAAGGTTATCGGTAAATCAGTTTAATAAAGGACCATCAATAACTGCGTCGCATTATTGAATGATAAACATAGGCAAAAGCTTTATTAATGTCACAAAATAGCAAATAACTTCCTTTTGTAAGTCAACAGCCACACAAAAGGATAAAACAAGTAAATTAACTGAATGAACGTGTTACCTCCGGGACAAAACGTGATTAATATTCGGACGAAAGAGCGTTGTCCCGAAAAAAAGTTTAAAACATGTTTAAAAACTACCTTTTCGAAGACTTTTCTGACAATATTGAGCAAAGAAATAGGTCTTTAACAGAACTGTTGCAAGAACAAGGACATCCTTTTTTTTTTTTTTTTAAATTGATACAACGTTTGCTCTTTTTCGTTGTGAAGGAAGTCTGTGACAGTCTTATGAAAATGAAATAATTTAGGTATCGGCTTAGAAATAACCGATACACCTTCCTTCAGCAAACGTGCACTGATTCCGCCAGGGCCATTTGCCTAGCTAATATCAAAGCTGTCTAGATCATTTTGAACTTTAATTTTGCTAACAGAGATATATTGAAACAAATTAAAGTCTCTCTGCTCTTTAGGATGTAGCGAAAAATTGGAATCATCGACTGAAGCATGGGAAACAAAGAATTTGTTTGAAGGTTGTGCGTTTGCTTCATTGTCAGTTACACTTTAATTTTCGTGTTGAAGAGAGAGAATAACAGAAGTTTGGTTTTTATTTAGAAGAAATTTTACAGTTTGCCACCGTTTTTTTTACGTTTGTATCGTCGTACTAACAGAATGTTGGAGTTGCTGGTAATATTCTTTGTCAGGCAGTCTCAGCTTTTTAATATAAATAATTCCTAACTTTCGAAAATACGGCCAAAGGTGTCGATTCGTCATTGCTTTTATATGAATTCGATGGACCTGAGCGCTCTAACACAGCTGGGAGGGGGGGGGGGGCACAATTTGGCAACACCGTTCATTATCCAGCCTGGGTTGAAGTACATGCTCTTTATCTCGGGTGCATCAAAAGGGAGCGTTGTCAGATATTTGGTTTTTTTTACATTTCAAGATAGAGAATGATTAAAACAGTTCTGATCGACAGGTTTATGAAAATAATTTGTAAAGTAGACTTTCTCCTGTATCTATTATGATCAGCTGTACTGGTGATTCTGTAGATTAGTATTGTTTACTATAAGGTTATCCGGTATGAGTAAAATGTGTTAGAATCAAATCAGGTACAGCTATCAGTGGATTTAAAACATGAGACAGCCCCCCCCCCCCCAAAAAAAAGTCCCGAGTGTTATTCAATTACTGCTCCCTCAAAAAAACTTACGTATGTGTGTGCGCGCATTTGGGTCATTTGCTAGCGCCATAACTTGGGTAATGCAATTTCATACTAAATAGTTCTGGTAAGAGATGTCTCTGGGAAGAGAATTCTCTGTGTAGATGTATATAGTGTCGTGCTACTACTTTACATCCTAAAACACAGTTTTCTTTTTATCACGAATAATTATAATGTCATTCATTTCGCGATACATCCGGGATTGGGCACACGGCAGAGTATGAATACGTTTATGGTAATCTGTATTAAACTAATTCGAGAGAGCGGACATTAACAGCTAATTGAAGCGATGATCGTGCATGGAACAACAACGACAAACGTTAAAGTCCAAGGTAAGTTGATTATTTTCAGATTCTCATGTTTACTTGGAATTTTTTTTTTTTTTTTTTTTTTTTTTTTTTTTTTTTTTTTTTGCTTTTCTGACTCGTATACGTCAGCTGGAATCAGGGTCATTAATATATAATGGGCAAAATGATAGTATACAATTTATGATACTCGCCTTTATGTGCCGTCAAGATATTCTATACAGTATACTTTCACTGTATTGGCGAAAGCATTTTATCTTGGCACTTTTTGCTTTGGAAAGAGGGCATTGTTTTCTCAGACGCAGCTTCACGTGAAAATCCGTTAATATCTTTAGATATTGTTACCATTAGTTATTGAGAAGAAGGACACGCTGTCCTTTTTGCACTGTGTCTTTAAAGTTAGGTTCCCTTACAGTAAATTTGCAGCTTTCTTCTTGGCACGTATGTACTTGAAAGGAAGGCTGTGGCAGGTACATTAGCAGAAAGAGTTGTCTGCTTTGAAAAGTATCATGTTGACGTTGTATTCAACAGAGCCATTTTATGCAAAGACAGGACTAGAGTGGACTCATAGAGCTTTCACTGTTTAATAAAAATAACCATTGTCCCTAGAGTACAATCTGGTTCTTCCTGTTCAACACGTGTAGTTTAATTGATGCTTCGTATACCCTTTTCTCAATTTATTTGTTTGTAGCATCTCAATGTTCTTTCCACTCGCACAAACAATTATTAGTAGTAGTGCTAGTAGAAGTCGTAGTAGTAGTAGAAGTAGTAGTAGTAGTAGTAGTAGTAGTAGTAGTAGTAGTAGTAGTAGTAGTAGTAGTAGTAGTAGTAGTAGTAGTAGTAGTAGTAGTAGTAGTAGTAGTAGTAGTAGTAGTAGTGAAGATTTGAAAATAAAGCTTGGACTATCGGTTGCAAAATATCTTTTAACTCACATAACAATCCATAATTTATGCTGGTAACTTCCAGCCTCCACATGTACGATTTCTTTTAGTAGAACCTTGGGCTGTTTTCCTAAATAAATTCAGGATCGAATATAATGTACTTGTAATATTGCGGTAAACCATAACTTTAGTTTCAATTTAATATTGATTCTAAAATCATGGAACACCGATATACATAGCAAAGTTAAAATTAGGAATTCCAAGTTAGAGACACAAACATCTTAGTATCATTTTCATATCAATGAATTAATTTGAAATAAATGTGTAATACAGTATGAAGGAAACGTTTTTCCTGAATTTAGGCCGAAACCAGCAAAAGTCAGTAGTAATTTCAATTGATTTAATACCAGCAACTCTCAAAATAAAAAAGTGCATACATATGCACAGAAAGCTCTTCTAGAAAGATACAAAATATCAATAGTTTGTCCACAAAATTGGGCATGCGTACTTTCTTCATAAGTGTATCAGCTGAAGACACTACATTCGCTACTCAGATTAATTAAAAGGACAAACCCTGTCCAAAGAAGAAACTGAAAGTCCCCCATGCCCTGCTAGAGCTCAACAATTTCGAGATGATCTCTCAGAACTGTTTAGCATTTTTGTCACATAATGCACACATTTATTTCCAAAATCCTTAAGCATTCATCTATTCCAATAGAACAGATTGAAGACTATGCTTACAGACTTGAAAGCATGTGTCACTCCATTGACAAATATGTAACTTGTTCTGAAACGCACTCACTTATACATTTGCAAAGGCACAGGCTCACTAAAACTTGTAGTAATAAAAGGGAAAAATAATCTGTTTTTATACCTAAAACCAGCCATGAAGAAACGATGAGACTGGACCAATTGCGATCTGATTTAAAGTACGCAAAAGCTGATATGGCCAAATAAATAAACAAGTAATTTCAGCTGCAGACCACTTCTGCAGAACACGAAACTGTAATTTCCAAAGCTGTTTGTCAACACCGAATGATGGTGAGGTGTATTACATGTTGGCTGTTATGAGGTCTCTAAAAGCACAGACTGTTATTCTAAAACAAACTGTATCTGAACAGAGAATCTCTGAATGCAACCCAACCTTGTCATCTGTGTTACAAGCCACTTTATACATACAGTCCAGATTAGATCCATGGGATCCAATTGTGTAAATTGTTACTTACATGCCCAAAGGCCAAGTAGCATGATACATGATGCTTGTGCTGAAATGAAAGGAAATAGCGGTATATGTGTTCAGATCTGTACTCCAGGTAATATATTAACAAAGACAACAGAAAAAAAACTGCACAAGATGCAGTTTTATATCCTTTACTGTTACCAGTCCAGATGAGTTCAAGACGCTTTCTTTACATTGCTGCAGCCCCACCACATACACACGTGTACATGCTTTCTGAAAGACAAAGTTCTCTTTCATAATATTCTCATTTGTGTCTCAAATGTCATAGAAAAATACTCAAACAGGTCTGGATAACCTCCTCAGTCTCTGTACTTGGCAGATTTTGCCACGTTTTACACATGAAGCACAGGTACAGGTTTGAGGAGGTAACCATGAGTGTATGCCTGACGGATCAATACTTATAATATGCTAAAAAAACAAAACAAAAAAGAAAAAAACAAAAAAACCAAAAGAAAAACAACAACAGAAAATCATAAGATACAGAAAATCCAGCAAAGATGAAGATGTAGATGAATACTGTCGAGACATTTTCTGTCTATATTTGCCCTAGCATATCAAAGATAGTGATATAACTGCATATTATAAAATTATTTGGGCTGATATGAAGCCATGAAGGAAACAATAGACAATACATATAGCCGTTACAATTGTTTGTCTGAGATGCTAAATGAGGTTATTCAAGCATTGAAGAAGAAAACTCAGTTTGCTTATGCTGACAGTATAGATGACACAACCAATACAGGTGATGAGCAAGAACTTGATCAGAACCTGTTCCCAGTGTTTGACCCAGCCAATAATGCAAACCAAACACATTACGACATGGGTCAACACATGCAGATGATCATCCATCAGCTGCAGTTGCTTGCTTACATATACCTGGTGTTTCCTGAGACTCAAATTACAGAAATATGGTGCAATCTCTTAACCTGGAAGAAGAATATTTTTTGATCATGTGCTGCATTGGTTTTATTTTAAGGATTTTCTATTGTATAACTTCAGCATTTGTGGGGCTGGATGAGGCAAAACTTTGTACTAAGAATTTATACGACTCCTAAACAGAGTACTGGCGCTGATCTTAATATACCACCAGTACTTCTTGGAGCATATACTTGGAAAGCTAGCTTGAACATGGAAGAAAACACATTGCACTCACTGTTTAATGTCCAGTCCACCAATAATTACCCAAATACGTTTAAGTGAATCCAAGCATGCTGCACACAATGGCAAAAAAGTACAGAAATGCCAAAGCTCTTATCAGTAATCAATGGAGCATTGAATCAAGTGCATCTCTTAGCCATATTGACCTACGATTGCAAGAAGTACTTGGAAACTAACTTTTTGGGAGGGGGTGGCAAGCGTTATATGCTTTGGTGACTTCCACCATCTACCACCAGTCAATTAAAACCAACTCTGTGCACATTGCACATCTCCAATTGTAAATTGTCACTTGTGACTGACAACCTGAGGACAACTCACGTTGACATGTATCAATCGAAAATGATAATGTGCCAAAAAGAAAATGTCTCATTTACAGCTCTCCTTAGCCATTTGCCTGAAGAGGAACATACTGTTGATGCTATTACAGAGCTGAAATCCCAGCTTTTACCAAACACTGACATGCACTTGCCTTCTTACCTGCGTCATTAGCCGTATTTAATGTATGGCAATCATTCGATAGATTACTTCAATCAGCATATATTTCATATCCATTCACTGATATAATAAATATATTAATTTTTTGGTGTGTCTTCTTTAAACTTCCGAATTTCAACGTTGCTTGTTTGATGGCTGACAGGTTTTGAGCATGGACAGTTCTTTTTGGCTCAGATAATCGGTGCAGTTTCTCTGATATAATGGAGAACTCTTTTTCCGCTTCTATTTTTCATGGCAGATGTTATTTTATGTTGTCAATGTGACATCTTATCAACTTTAGATATTTAATCAATAATGTATTGCTTGGTGGATAAGTAGGTCTAGCTGTATACCTGGTGATGTTCATGTTGATAGACTTGTCAAACTTTGGATGGTTTTTGACTTCGCACGAACTTAGAAGTGATGTTGACACGTAATGGTCTCACACTACTATTACTTATGACGCGGTTTTGGAAAACTATATTGCGTGACAAAATCCTGTAGCAAATACCAAGCGACTGGAAACGTTTTGTAAATGCACTGAAATTGTGCCCATGACATGCTTTACGAAATTACGAGCAATATTGACGGTGAAGACAGCCTGCCTAATGGGGTTGCTGGCACACTGAAACTAATCGATTGCAGAGTACAAGATCCAGCCAGGTCTAGTAGCATATGTAATATGAACAGCTCTCCCTCCGCAAACAATGGTAAGAAAAATATTCACAGGCTTTTTGATCCAATTTCCCAAGGCAGCAGACACCAATACCAAAAACGACAACAGAGTTGCAAGTTATGCATTGGAAGAAATTGCAAATCCTTGCCCGTCAGCTTCCCCTGCAGTGTGCCGCAGCCAAATCTGTATGTAAATCTCATTGCAATACTATGCTGCCAATCATAAAATACTAGCATTACCCTATGTTGGCTAAAGTAGGGTTATCAACTGCAGAATCTTCACCTTTTAAACGTATACCCTGAGAAATATTGGTAGATGAAACTCTAAGCAAAGAAATGCAATGTGTACAAAGCCATCCCACCTGTCGGTACCACTACATGCACACAAACCTTTCTCATGTGTATTTCACAATGAACAATAATTGCGAAAATATTTGAATCACATGTCATTTAACGATGTCAATGATTACATTAAGAAAGCTCCAGTCATGTGCATGTTTGTTCAAACTCGCCTTTTACAAAGTGACCACAACAAAGATTATCATATCCCATTATCCTCACTTTATCGCAATGATAACACCATACGCACAGCTGACACCCCATACAGCATTGCCATTTACACGTAAGGGTTACGAACCAACATTTTTTAACAAATAGACAATTTGGCAATGAGGTCACAGACCTGGCACTACAAAAATACGATACACATGTCTGGTTTCTCGTTGTATACAGATCACCTTGTCATGCAAACAATATGAAACCTAATACAGTCACCCCAACAACATTCAACACCCTAACGCTCCCGAACTCCAGTTATTGTCTATGGAGAATTACAATACAAACAGTCACTACAGCATTATATGTGAATTGTTTAGACTAAACGAATTCACAAGATTCATTCCTCAAGATACAACTATGCATAGAGGAAAGAGTAACCATATATTATGACAAACATACGTTCTTGCATGATCATAATATCTACTCCAATAAAAGGTCATCAAGCAGTACATTATCCATTGAACCCATATACAGGTTAAGATGTCATACTGAAAACGTAGAAATAATGACTGCCATGAAAAATACAAATGGACAACATTTTTCATACAATATCAAAGAAGATGCACCGAAAATCTGAATAAACAAGAACTATCGATGATCAAAACCCTGAAGTCATCAAACAAACCGGGTCCAAATCCAGAAGTTCAATGTAGACATACCAACAACTTTATGATATTTTCATATATCAGTCAACAAATTACGAATGCAGTATGGAGGGAAACAACTTTCTCCTGGCTTGATACAGGTAGCAACAAACATGAGTAGCAGTTTAAGTCTATTTTATTCTTGCCACTCTCAACTTTGAGATATATCTTGCCTCATACATGCATGTATAAAAGTCGATTACACTTATTACATTTGCATATTTACTTTATCATTTATGTAACACCTCCAATCCACTGGATATCTATATAGTAAATTTTCATTTTCACCCCGATACTTCACAAGCATTCATTTTAATTTCATTTTCGAATATCCCTGTTTCACAAGTTTTGAAATAGCAATATTGACGCGAGTCAAAGCTGTCAAAGTCGGTACATACTCTGGCAAAACACAATTAACCTTGACACATAGACATCATAAGCTGGCCTGAGTGAACATTACTATGTATATGAAGGTACTTCATAACGTTAAATTCAAATTCATCACGTTTGTCTTATAATGTAAACTTCAATTCAATATTATCCTTATGTCTAGAAATAAGCATTCCATGTCATTTTCTGTAGTTTCTTTCAATTCTTTATCATCTGGGGATATTTGTGAAATATATTCTGCAAAGTGTTTATAAATGAGGCTGAATAGATCACCATTATATTTAAACGTCAAATCAAAACATTCATCATGAAATGTATTCTCTTTCGACAGCTTTACAAGAAACTCATACCCATAGTGTAATAAATATACATTGGTCAAAACACATGTAAAATTGGTACCCATTGGAATACCATTTTTCTGTCTGAAGATGGAATCTCAAAAATTGACAAAACATTCAACAACTCAACAAACTGATCACATTTACATGCAGACTAGCCTACCTTCATATCATTACCAAAATATACACCTTTTTATGAGATTTGATTATTCTTTCATAGTTATTTTTCTCATATGTTTGATATATGAGAGACTGAATAGATACTTTCAAATTGGAAGGAGGAATACATGTTCATAAAGTGGAGAAGTGTCGAGAAGAAATATGTTTGAAAGCTTAATGATTGTCAGACCATTCATCTGGTCCAACCTGATCTTCAAATAGATAAAATCCAAAACCTGTGAATACTGCAAGGTACTTTCTTCAGATAATGGTAATTTGATCCAAATTTTTGTACTTTCTCCAAGGGTCAAGATACCAAACCTGACAATTCTTTAGTGATGTAAAATTTGGAACCTGCTATGAATCGGAATTTATAAGGATTTTAATGCAGTTTTGGAAGTTTGTAAATGTGGGGAAAATGACCATGTACATCAGAAAATGTCAGACCAAATGAAGATAGAAATAGTTGATGTTTGTTGAAAAGAAAATATCCAATGATTCATTTACTTGTTCATATGCTGGAGAATTTGATTTGGTCAACAAGCCTAATTCGTCAATGAGAACCTTATAGTTAAACTGTTTGCATATGATAATAATATCATTGGATGCTTTATAAACAGGTGCAAAAACCTATTTATCATGCATCTCTGGCAGGCACTGAACAACTTCTGGATTTGTCAAGAACAGAGCTGGTGGTTGTTTCATTTTCTGTAATTTTCTTATTCTGTTTGTAACGAATGATATGTCTTATTTCACTGATCCATTCGTAGAAGACAGACATATTAAACCTGTCCTTCTTTGTCCATTTTTTCTAGCAATTTCTTCAACAGCTTCCATAATCATTTTCTTGTCTTTACCCTAAGCAACTTGCACTGAAGCAACCGCATATGGAAAAAGCTGTTTGTGTTATGTATAGTTACGTTGTGATCAGTCTTCTGGTATATGTTTACTTGCAACGCATGGTGTCTCCAAATTTTAGCACATTGTACTGCTTTCGTGCACATTCTATTTAATCCATTGTTTACCTTGTTCTCTTGCTTGAAAAAAAAATTATATCTTGTTTCTACAGATGGAGTTAAGTGATGTGAAAAACCCTAATCAATACCCTCAAAAGACAGCTAAGTGAATGATGCTGCACAACAAAAATTGAATACCAGAGATAGAAGACAAAAAGTGCCAAATGATGAAGGTGGCCCTGCGACTAAACACTGGCAATATGCCAGTGCTATTTATCATCGAAACCTTTTTGCTGCATTGGCCAGGGCTGTGCAAAAACAATATGTCGTCAAGAGTTCGAAGTTTAGAGTGCGTGATGCTGGGTAGTGATAAATGAAAAAAAGAGCCTGTCCATATTGGCCGTGACAGATGGTACACACATGAAGAAACGAATATATGTAAACAGGGTGTGAGCAAGGGGACTGTCTCTGAGGTATATCTTAGTCATCTGTACACACACAAAAAATTGAGATCATTAAATCGATGCAAAAGATGGAACTAAATTTGAAGCAAATATTTTCACAAAAGAAAGAATAGTAGTTATACGTAGAACAAGAGTATGGTCACCTAGCACTGTAGGTGCTGTTCCAATCTACATTAACTTTCTTCTCACAAATTGACACGACCTGTTCGAAGTGCAAGAAACTCAAAATTACACAAAAAAGGCTGCTGCCAGAGCCTCCTTGATGCACCTCAGTCTGAAATGAAAGTGGAAAAGGATGACAACGTCATGATCATTGGGACCAGAGTATAGTGCTACCATAAGCAAACAAGTCTTGACACCACAGCAGGAACCTTGGTGGAGCTGATGTGCACATTTTCTTTTAAACTTTTTACTTATGGTTGAGTCTTGGTCCACTGTTACTATTAAGTATTAAGAGGGTAGAGTTGGAGGTTGGTTGGTTTTGAGTGATCTTGGGAGATTAGATTTAATATTTTGACTTCTATCTTTTTTCGACAGTTAGCTGGTAATACCAGTGTGGAAGGACCTGGATTCCTTCAATCTGCCTTGTGTTAATCATAAATTAGCAGAAAACCTCTACCAAAATCCCAATCCACTTCTAACAAAATGCTGGAATACCTTTATACTATGATAGTCAGCCATATTGCAACAAATTTAGAATCCTCTTGTCACTTGCTTACCCTTTTGTCATCACGTAATTTTGGCATAAATATATGTTCTAGGGGAAGTACGTGCCCCCTCCAAGGTCTTTAACAGAAGGGCGAAAATCGTTGGAGTTGGATAGCACAATGGATGCAACGTTGGAAATTTGTTCCAGAAGATGAAGAAATAACCTTGAACGTCACTGTCGATATCTTCAGTTGCATTGATGAAAACACCTCTCCCTATGTGCGACCATATTTGCATTTACCCAAACGGTTACAGACCTTCCCATTGTCTAAGATAACTAAGCCCTAACCGTCCGACAGAAGCCCCTGCGTGTGATCGTATCAACATCTAATGAAACGATCACAGACCTTTTCTTTGTCCAAGACACTAAATACTAACTGTCTGATTGAAGCCCCTATGCGTGACCATATGAACATTTAATGAAACGGTCACAGATCTTCCACTGCCCAAGACATCTAAGTACTGTCTGACTGAAACTCCTACCCTATTACCTTCCAGACAAACACTTGAAGGAGATATCGCATGCCACTGACCAGCTTTTCTTCTCATTGGTATTTATCAAAAAAGACCCTCTCCCCCAACCGGACCATCAATGTTAGCAACAGAAGAAAACATATATAGGTTTGAGAGAATTTTGCCCCTTTCCAAGTCATTCAAGAATATGCGTGTGAACGAGTAAATTTAGTAGTACAAATTATTGAGTGTGTTGCAGCATGATATTACAGTTATAAATATCACAGAGTTTCATCAGGTGTATCTCAGCCATTGCAACTATCTGCAGTACAGCTTTTGAATTTACTTTTCAAGAACAGGAAACAATGTAAAAACTTGCTAAATATTGCAACTGTTCATAAAAACTCCTTTGTGACAAACAGAGTGGGTATGTTATGTCAATGTCTGATAATTATTTGGCACCAGTTTGTGCAATTTTTCAGGTAGTTAATATCATGCCGCAATTCTGGCTGATACAAGATGTGCCCCAGGTAGTCAAACAATCTGGAATATATCTTAAGCACTTAATTTTCAACGGCAATGAATAATATACGTCTTGACTATTGCAGATGCTCATATAGCACTTCATTTGAATAAACAGCAATAAAGATTGAACATGTATAACTGAAAATTGCTAATGCTGATTCAAGGGGAAATTGTAAGAAGTATGTATGCAATCTCTGTGCTTTGCTGTTCCTTGGTGCTTACAGGTGATATACCAGTCACTTTGCAAGTCTACATATAAGTCTCAAGTGTGATAACAAGTGTGTGCTATCCCAATGCATTACAATCATTGGTGCTTTGTGGTTGTTCTGAAAGGTGATGACAAACCAAAATCCTCCAATTCTTCATAATGTAACATCTTATAAAGCTTGTTCATATACTACTGAACATATGAGTGGTGAATTTTATTGTGATAGCATGTTTGAATGTACTATCTTGATGCCTTACCATTATCAGTATTAGTCTCAGATTTTTTCTGATGTGTACTGCTGCAAAAGGAGTAGTCAGTAAACGGGTGCCAAATATGTAAAAATTGAATCTACCAAATCACAATTGAAATATAGAACATATTTGACTTTTGTATTGGGTATTATCCAGGTTGTATGGTGCAACAGCTAGATCGGACTCCTGTTTCTTTGTGTATTCATCGTATACTGGATCACTTATAATAGTTTGTTTATACCTACACACAAGCCTTGCAGAGGTGCAGCATTTGTGATATGTTTCAAAACCATGGTGGATGTATATTCAGTCTTTGAATAAATGTATGCCATATCTTAGACGACTGTTATACATATTGGTAAAGATTATTATATTACTTGTTGTAGGCCTATTCTACATTACATGTAGTTTGCCAGGGAGCAAGATTAACAATCATGCTGATGACAAATGTTAGAACCTTTGGTCAAGCAACATTATTTTTGATAGGGAATTGAATAACTATTTTTCTCAAAATTGATTGTGTCTCTCATATAACCTTGTACCCGACTGCATGTCAATCTGCAATCAGTTATGCATTTAGTGTTCAACTTAGATTGAAGCTCTAACTCCACCTGTTTATGGTAATATGCCTCGCTATGGGTTTTTTCCTCAATGAATCAGAATAGCAGAACTAATACAAACTTCTGCAGGCATCAAATGAAACATTAGAAAGGTTAAGGTGAGGAAATATTGACCAAACAAACAACGTTTTTGCGTTGAAGGTGGATTTCAAAGGGATACGTGAAACCTGTGAAATAATGATGACCCAACCCGAATGCTACAGAGTGCAAAGAATAGAAAGATTTTACGGTTTGTTGATAAACTTGTACCTGTAACCAATATGCTGGCCCACGCCCTAAATTTGTTGAAAGATGTGACTTTAATTGTGGCAGTGGGGTTCAATTAATAAAATTTCATGCAATGTTTTATCTGTTCACATTGTAGATGAAAGCCAGCGCAAGATCTTCCGTCTCACGTCGGTTATATATCTATCCTGTCTTGTGGGGTTTTCCGTCTTCGCTACGCATGCGTACGCTGCCGCCGGCGTGTTTGGAATATTCAGTGACGCCACATTTGTAGATTCATGGGCGTGGTGGGCTCTGCAGTCCGTGTTTCGTGCGGAGGAAGTCATCATGTGTTCACTGGTGTTCACCATATCTGCGAAGACACCCAATCCAGAGGGGCCAAAGATGCTACTACAAAGGTTTGTGTCACGCTTCCATAGGATGCCTGGTGCTGTGGGGCCCTTACTGCATGAACCTACTTTCTCAATAACTACCAAGTCAGCCTTCCGCAGCCAGACGCCCGAAGGTACCCACTACAGCATTGCAAAGCAAGCGGATATTAAAACGGCATGGACTTAGTGAAAAACATTTTAGTGAAAGTGTAACATTTGTGACTTTTTTCCTTAGTTTCTGTTTAATTAATTTAAAAGATACGTTTTGTGGCAGATTGAGTTGTTAAACTTGTGGCAAAACGAATAGCGTGTTTGAATAAAAGTTTATCTTTATGGCCGAATATATACCTCATCCACAGTTGTCCACGTCCTGCAGTAGCATTAATTGTTCTTTAAAGGAAGGTTGTCATAAAATATTGTGTTTGATGTAAATATTTTACTATAACAATAACTTAACATATGGAAAAATGCAGGAATGATGTTTCAATCTATTTGCCTAATTTCTTACAGGGAATTGCATAGGCATTCTTGTATTTTTTTATTTTAATTTTTTTTTGTGACCAAGGTACTGCCGGGTCTCGAACCAGCAACCTTCGGCACAAATCACCTGGCCTTGAACATATGTGTTATTGTACGAATGGAATATTTACTGGTACAATTTTGCTAGAAAATAATCTTATAATATTCCATGACCATTATACCTGCCAGCAATAGGATTTGCACAATATAAAATTGAACACTACAGAATATAGCACTAAAATGATCTGCCAAGTATCACCAATTTGGAATACTATCTCACCCTTAGTAAAATAGTTTTTCGGTATTGACAGGAAATTTACGATATTTTAGTTCGCTGATGGCTCACTTTCACCACATTGACTTGTTCTGTTTATGTGTGCAAACCATAAGCTTTCTACGTAATGAATCTCTTGTATATATAATGAATGTAATCAGTCACTTACTACTAGTCTAATAAGTCACTTTATATAATATCAGCGAATCAGATGAAATTTTATTTGTGTCAAAAGGAATGGCCAATAGGCATTATTATGCATCTTTCCCTCCTACGAACACTATTTTAAATATTGTGCATATTTCATTGTAACATGGTATATTAAAGTCAAATACATTCAAATGAATATTGTTTCCACAATTCGAGAGAATTCGTTTAAGATTTTCAAAATATGAAATAACCTGTACGAAACAAGTCACTATTTCTGTGCAGTTGTTTAAAAGCAAATTCTATGTCATAGTTATTATAATACAGGAAGACACCTCCCCCTCCCCCCCCCCCCCATTATACTTGTGAAGTTAGCCAAAATCAAACAGGTTTTTTTTTTTTTGTTTGTTATTTTTGGGGGGGGGGTGTTTTTTTTTCTCCCCTTTTTTTCGTTTTTTGGACTTCCCTGGACAAGCATGTAAAGACTGGTGATATTAACAACAAATACAGGCAAAACTCTTCATAAGCCAAGCTCTAGGCCAAAGCAAATTACATAGTGTCAAGTTGGACCGCAAATTTCAACATTAAGTGGAAGAAAGTTGTTTTTGGTAACTTTGACCATAATAGAGGACATGCTTCACTGAGTATGCTTAACTGAAATGCTGCCTTGACATAATGCGGTACTTATTTGTGAATGGACATGTCAGAGATCCATCCAATTTTAAGATTACATATTAGACAGGTGCATATTTAAGTTTAAAGGTTGCTTAACCAGTGCACTGTGAATTCCTATGAGCGAATATTCTACTTACAGGAAATTCAACATGATCTGCGCAAAATCACCACCAAAGTTGTAAATTACAAACCAGAATGTTACCATGGTTAAACTGCTGATAGCCACATTTTGGAAGGGTAAATACACAGAGAAGGAGCTGATGTTGCCATTTGTGTTTGAATCTAGAGCGGATCATTTCATCTATGCAAAAATCAGGAACATGCGGTGTCATCCTGGCTTGTATCAGGAGCGGGTGCTGTCATCCATATATGAATCAGAAGTTGACTGGTTCATCTGTGCTAGAATCAGGGGTGATTCACTGAGCGGCCCAACAAGCAATTTTATGTTTTTTTTCAGATCTTGAAATCATTGTAGCAAATTAAGTTTCGGTGCCCCAGTCACTGAATGTTTGTATACCTAGCCAGAAAACGTGATGAAGGACTACACAACTTGCATGTGTCAATGAAAGCTTTATATAACAAATGTTCACAATCACATGAACCAATCACTGCATGTACATTGCTTCAAACATGACTCAACTAAATGAACGCCTAAATGGTGACAGCAATGATGACAGTTCTCTACAACATCAATGATGTTTCTCCACAAAGTCAGACAATACTTCTTTACAAAGACTGTGACGTCTACAGCAACGAATGAAGACACTTTTACACAAGACAGCGATGTCTGCAACAACGTGACGACCTGATGACGTTTCTCTACTAGGATACAGTGGCCTGTCTCAGTCTTGTTGCCAGCGTATGGCAGGCCAGCTTCAATACACATGTTGGGAAGCATGACAGGCCAGCTTTAATACATGTGCTGGGTAATATTTCACAATGTATGTTCACACCCTGTCTCAAAATTACCGGAAAGAATATCCTCAATCTTGATAATATTTCAATTGTTCTTTGGTAGAAAACCCTGCTTATATACCAGTAAAGTTAGCACTGCACTAGCTGGAGATAAGGACCTTCCCTAGATTCGTCTTACACCTTTGCATTTGCATGAGCACCCGTTGTTCATGAAACTACTTTTGGTCACATTACAAAGTAACATGGTCACATATTGATAACAAGGTGAGGAAAAAAACGCATTTGCACATAAATTACAATTGCATGTCTTGAGGTATGCTCTTAGCAAAATTGTGCTGATCTTGGGGTATAACATATGTTTGGCCAGTTTTCTCACATGAAGAACACACACAGTTGGTTCCACCATGCTGCCAAATTCCTGTCCTGTGTCAGAAGCAGTTTCACCTGATAAATGATGCCCAGAACCAAATTTCCCACCATATGGCAGCACGTTTCAAAGACGCAGAATCAAACGAAACTATCTTAAGATCTGTCCCTACATTCCTGGTCACAAAACAAGAACTTAATGAATGTTCATTATCAAAAATCAGAATACGACAATAGTCCACTGTTGAATTTAAATAGTTTGCTAATTTACTTTTCCTCAGTTAGCTTACCTTTAATGACGCATGAATATATCAAGGTTGATTTATCTTTGACTCAAGTAATTTGCTACATTTATAGCAACAATGCTAATTAATATTCATAAAGTGCTCATCTGGATTCAAGTTGAAAGTCCTTGCAAGACATCTTCCGATTTCAAGAAAAAAAAACTTACAGACTGGTCTGTCCTTATACTCTCATCCCACCTTTACTGACCTAACATGACCACTTGAACCAAAGTCAGTTTCTACAAACCTACACAATGGCCACTGTCCTCTTGGTATATATTGATCCACAAGTACAGTCATTGACCTTTATTTTTACTTATTTTTTCATCTTTTTTATTATTTTTTCTTTTTTCTTTTTTTCTTTTTTCTTTAATTTTATATATATATTTTTTTGTTTTTGCTTATTTGCCATTTTTAACTTTCTTACAGTGTTGACAGGTATTCCTTTATGCGGCTGCACCAGAAGACCTCAGCTAGGTAGTGTGCTTGACGCCAATGGCGATTGCAATAGTTGTTAATACGACAGAACACACCAGGTGGTAAGCTAGAGTTGGACCTGAGACACAGTTATTTGCTTGGGGTAAGTGGGTCTGGATCCCTCGTATCACCACTAGGTGGGTCTAGGTGAAGCTAGCAGCCTATCATTTAAGATTTTCTCCACTTCAGCCATAAAGGTTAAAAGTGTTTCAAATATCTAAGACCAACTGTTACTTAAATGGCACCTTTAAAAGCTTGTGCGTGCAGCGAATCATTTGCTTCGAGAAACCTCCCAAGTTTCTAGCTGTTGGTTATAATGCCACTCTATTTCAAACTGATGCAGAGAATCTGAAACCTTTTGGTGATTTCAGGCTTCAAGTACCTGTTTTAGCTCTCGCTCACGGCCTCTCTAAAATTGCTGGCATTTTCACTACATATTTTCTTAGGTCTCTCTCTGGGACTAATAAATCTGTATAGTGCAACTAAGAATGAATTAATCTCAGCTGAGTGTGCTATTTCAATGTGTACAGCTCTACTAGTCATACAAGTGAATAAGCAGCCATAGTGCTTTACCTGGGTTTTACCCTGCTTGACACACAGATGACCAAAATAATCTACACCAACATATGTGAATGGTGGCTCCTCTGCAGCAACTCTGAATGCTGGTAGCAGGGCCATTGACTGCTCCCCATGAACCTCCTTTCTGCATTCACAAACAAAACATTCTTTCAGCACGTATGTGACAGCTTATGGTCCCATTTAGACCCAAAACTTCTCCCACAGTGCTACCAAAACATGCATTGGTCCAGAATATCCCACAATTGTATGGTAGTGTTAAATTATCATTTTTGTGACATGGTGCTGGCTCGGCGAAATTGCTGGGTGTTTCAACTCATAGTCTAGTGGAACTCTCACAATACAGCATCCCACTCATATTATTTCCTTCTGCACTATTGGGCTGAGTTTCTGAAGAGACCTATTTTTAGACTCTACTCCCTGGATGGAAGACCTTCAATATGCCAAGGGAATACTTCCTATTACTATTTGAAGTTCTGGTGCCTGTAATTCTTTCACAGTCAGCCTGCCCTGATAAAATTTCGTAAGTCCATGTGTTTTACATAACGCTGGCAAAAAAACTGCTTAGAATGCAGAAGCCAAACTACTGCTCTCTGCAGCTTTGACCAAGAGAATTATGTCTTCAAGAGACTGTGCATTCCTGTGCAGTATGCTCGCAAGTCAAATGGTCCTGCATAGGTTCCTTAATCTCAGTGTCAGCTTGTGACAAAACTTGGCAGACACTGTGGCTCTCCAGGCCATTCACTTTCATCTATACTTTCAGGAACTTTCTTATCCCACCCAAAGCCTTGTCTACATAGGTCGTGTATCAACCTCTTTGTTGTTAACATAGCTAGGGTGATGAACCCAAGTGGATCCCACAATGAACTAACTACTCAAAGTATGCCATGTCTGTTTTCAGGTTTATGCTTCTTGATGGATCTAAACTGAAACAAGTCAGAGTCCACATTCCACTCTATGCCAAGAGCTGGTTCTACAGGGTGTCATCAAGATATAAATTTACAACAGACTTAGCTCTCTGATTCTCAGGAACAATGGCCAACACATTCATATTGTTGCTGACCCACTTGGTCAACCTAAATCCTCCCTTGGCCAATAGCTGACATATTTCATTGTGTAGCCGCATGGTTACAGATTCAGTTTTTACAGATTGAAGCAAATCATCCACATAAAAGTTGCAAAACACAGCATTGATGGTCTCTGAATTATAATTGGTCTTGTGGTCTTATCCAGTCTTCCAGAGACAGAAGCCACAAGAGCTAGGTGAGGATGTCATCCCGAAAAGTAACGACATCTGGTACTCCTTTCGGTTGCTTGTGAGATCACCGTCCTCCCAGCATAGAAACCTCAATGCATCAGTGTCTCTCAGATCTACAAGGCACTGATGAAACATAGCCTCCACATATATGGCTACAGCCACTGGACTCTGCTGGCTCACTCTCACTGTATTGAGACATAGTTTCTGTGAACTTGACATGCAAATTGTCATCCTTAACTAGCATCTTTTTCAAGAGACGTAGCCTTGCATCAGCCATAGATTTCTTGTTTGGTAAGAAAGGAAAGTAGTCACACTATGACAAAGCTAACTGATAGTGACCATCAAACTCTGTAATGGTCTCTCTCATTATGTCAAGGGCACCCTCATCCTTAAGTAACATGGACTCATTATTGTCAACAAATGTGTCATCGAAATCTACTTTCCAGAACTGTTAAACTACATTGTAAAACCTTTGTTCACTCCTGTAAGTCTAGTAAGGGCTATCAGTGTCCATTCGAGAAGGATGCTGACTGTGTATGACTCTCTTTTCCAATCTATTCCTGTCACTGCCTGCGTCTGCTGTCTAATTTCACATAATTATACTGAAGAAGAACAATTTCATTTCACTTCATTTTCACCATCAATTTTGTGCATAGTATAGACAAGTCTCAACGTTACCAAAATTATACAAGCTCCTGGAATCCAAATGTTTAGGGAAAAAAAGTATATTCAGTCTGTGTTCCATATGGCAGCGCCATGGTTTCACAGATATTTCAAAACTGTATGGTCTGTTCATTTAGATTTCACTTAATGTAACCTTATTAGTCTGTTATAGTTATATTTTGTGGTCACTGGACCGACCACCCAAGCATAGGGCAGCTCAAACGTAAAAGTTGTGTTTGCTGCAGTTTAATCACAATGAGATTTGTTTTGAAATAACTTCACTTGTTAATTGTCCTGTTATGTGACTGCAGCAGCTCAAACACCAGTCCAATGACCACAGACTTTTTAGGATCAGTGCATGGACATGGGGGCATTTTAAAGTACTTAAGTTGTAGTCATTCTATTCTGTAGGTACATCCCCCACCCCAAAGTATCTGTCCATAAAAGACATTACCAAATGGAAAGTAGCACCCTTCTTTGGTCTGTCAATCAAGAAATTGCAAAAAATTACCGATTTGATTAGGCTGTAAAATAGATCTCTGCAAATCGTCAGCTTTGTAAGCTATCAGCTTTCTAAGATTAAATTTCCTGTAGGTGTGTGTGGCTGGTGCCCGATACATGTCCTTGCATGCTGTGTAGGAACACAGTTAAGCAAAGATGCAACACATCAATACAACATAGGTTTTGGCACTGTTCGTCTGGAGCAGCAAGACATGTGAATCTTCATTCTGCTGAATGTGCTTCTCGGTGTTCAGAAGGAAGCCATAGGGTGTAACTGTTTGAGGTCAATGTTCACCCATGTATCACATAAGACAGTAATTCATTTGCACTGGAATAAATACAATGAACTAGGCCGTGTCGATATTGACATTCACGCATACCTGCCTCCATTGAACCACTCTTTTTTTTTTAGGAATGGGGATTTGGTAGAGTTGATATGTGTGTTTCCCATTTTCGGCTAGGTGATTGGTGACAATGGTTGTCGGTTCGAGACCCAGCCATTGTGTGGTCACAAAACATATACAAAATACGGGTTTCAGCATGCACGTGGGTATGTATAGACTGAATGGCCAGAGTAAAATTACTATGTCTTGCGATGTGCATACAGGCATCTACTTAAAAACTATTACTGGAAACTTGCTAGCCGTAGGACCAGACATCGCCATGGATATGGCGCATTAATCATGGCCTGTATAACCGCTACCCACAATGCCTGTAGACCTCTACTCTAGCTTCACATGCACTTACCATAGTTACTACCATTACTGCTGCCTAAAGAGGCAGCTTCACATTTTCTTTGAGTCTTCATGCAATACACATATGTCCAATCTGCTTGATCAATATACACTTTCATAATGTGAATGGTTAATTGCACAGCTGAAGGTAACGCCTATTGACCGAGTTGTAGCTTAAGAATATTGCAACTGTAGTACATATATATTTGTATTTGTGTCTGTTTGTCCAGAACCACTTCCTAGTAGTCATAAACCTATTCTGCAGTCCGAACTCTTTACCCTCCATAAGCTAACCTGTCACTGTCTAACCTCTATGCATATGGAAGTACTATTGTCCATATTGCTTATGTGGCTCTGTAGCATTTTGACATAGGCTGTATTAGCCCAAAGAAATTAAAGGGCTTTTAGGAGGTAACTGCTCAGAACATGATACGGAGCCTGGACCCGTACATGTGTCTCTGAGTGGCGGCTCCTTGCCTAAGCTGAATATTCACCCAAGACAACCCACATAATACTGAATAAATATGAACATGATACGTGATGAATTAGCTAAATAAGTGAGGTTTTGCTTGTAAATGCAGAGCTTCATTAGGAATGAAGAACACCTGTCATCCCAACCATAATTACTAAATGTGCATGATGCAAGTTCAGATAAGAACAATTGGACTTACGACTGAACCAGTATGTACCCTTTCTAGCTGGATGGCTTATTTTAGCTAACCACCTGCCACAGTATAACCGAAGTGGAAACATACTGGGGCCTTTTGTTCAGTCCCAGTGATTGTAAAATAAAGAGTTGCAGCCAAGCCACCTGTACAAACGGATGGAAATCCTAACAAGTACTGCAACAATGGACATCCTGCACCTGAAATGTAAAACTAGCCCATGATGCTCCCTACTCGTCACTTTGAAAGTCTCCAAACAATAGGGCTATATTTTGCTGCCAACTCTGAGTCAAAGTTTCAACATAATGGCTCAGGTCTGTGACAGTTGAGTTAATACTGTTAAATTTTAGTATTTTTTGGACATTGAGTAAATGTGTACTTAGGCATGCCAGACAAAAATGAAAGTCATTAGAGTTAACATCAAAAACATGTAATCAAAACATACATTTTCTCAACCACACTTAAAGTAAAATTAGGCAAACTTGAAACTGTCGTCAGCCGCTATCTGTTACCGATAGACCCTGTGGGTCTAACATGACATGAAACGTAAGCCTTAAATGTCTGAAAGGTGAATTTTTAAAAAGAATGATGCCAACATATAATGAGGAGTAGCAGAACGGGCAGTGTGAGATCTGTAAAATCATTGCAGCCAAACTTTCTTACAATCTTTCGACATTAACAGCAAAATTTGTAGGGCAAATCAGAATGAAAGTCAGTAGCTTAAGTCAAGTAAATACATGCAAAATATAATTGTTCTCAACCAGACACATCATATACAATTAGGCATGCTTGTAGCTGTCATAGGCCACTGTTTGCTACCGATAGCCGCTGGCGTTTTAACCTTACAGAAAACAAGTTTACCTAAAATGTCTGAAAGGCTAATATTAAATCAGAATGATGCCGAAATATATAATTATGCAGCAAAACAGTCTAAAATCTTTTAAATTGGTGAAGCCAAACTTTCTAACCATATCTGGATATTTACGGCAAAATTTGTGGAAAGATTTGATCAAAAGTACATCTTTGTCCTCCTGACTCACATTAATTGCAAATAAAGTCCTGAAATTTCGAACAAATGCGACAAAATCTCAAAATTTGTGCCGAAAATGTATTGTATCCAACAGCTTTCGAAATATTACTGTCTTGGAAAGGATAATGAACTGCTTCAACGCTAAACTCATCTATTTCGTGATAGACTTTAATGCAAACCCTGTCATTGGTGGCCCGAATTTCCACGTCCACAAACACGTCTCTGAAACCATCTGAATGGCTACCTCACAAACGGAAAGGTAAATTTCTTTAGCAAGTTCACCTTTTTCATCAGTTTATCCATATACTTAAATTCAAGCCAGGTTAAATATAAATCTGCCAGTAAAGGGGAGCAGTTGCTACCCATTGGAATGGGTTTTTTTTCATTGAAAAACCAATGTTCTGCATTGGACAAAAGTATTATCCAAAACAAATTTTATAGCATCTATAAAAGTTTCAACAGTGTAAGATTTAATTTTACTTTTTGACTGTTTATTGTGCGACCCGTATGCTTTCTTTGAACATGAGTCAAAATTATGTTTGGTTTGCCATTATGTTTTAAACAATTTGCTTATTAGTTCATCTATGGGTAGATTTGTGCACAGTGTAGAAAATCAAAACATTTGGCATTTTTTGCCTTCAAATCTTGATTTTAGATACAAACTCCGAAGAAATGCTAATACTTCAAAAGCAATTTACTTCACAGGTTCTAGAAATTGCATAACAGTATTCGCGCAGATGATTCCAAATTACAGTCCAACGCAGTGTTGCTTCCTTTGATAGTTACTTTGTTCTATATTTTTAGGTACCGGCTATGAATCTAGATTTAAAAGGGTTTTTATATGACTTCTGTGTCCAGAACAAAATTAGAATGGAGGAGTCCTCTTCAAAACTTTTGATATTAAAATTACTTTTCATCTCATCTTTCTGTGTATCTATCGAATTATCAATGGATTGTTCGTATAATTTGTATACGTCATTTCTTATTATGTCTGAAACACTGTTTATACCAACTTCATTTTACAAAACATCTAGGTAATTTTTTTTTGCAGATGATCCCAAAATTGTTACCTGCCTTATCAATGTTTGTGATTAAAAAGCTTTCTTGCAGTTCTTTAACTGCTTTTGAAACTTTAGATTGTTTAAAATTAACCATGTTGAACAATCTAATGTGGGATTCTTGTAACGATAAAGTCTATTTCTAGAGACCATTTTCAAGTTTCATAACCATCCTTCAAATTTCTGAAATCCTGTCTTTTCTTTCTTTGGCCGCTTCATACAGTATGAGTCAAATGCATTGCATGTATCCCGAAAAATACTGTCAATGTTCAACTTAGCCAATATCCAAAATTTTGAACTTTTTTCATTGATTCTTTTAAAACTGAATATTCTATTATATCCAAATTACCTGTAAATACATGTTTATGGTATGTGTGAACAAAATTGGAGCATTTATTGTTAGACACACAGTCATAATTTTGCTTCACTGCGATATCCTCAAGTGTAATTGAAGGCAGAAATTTCTTGTGATTTATGATACTTTTTCCAATATTATTGCCATATTTATAGGAAATAATAGAGGGGGAGTCTTTCATATTTTGCATTCTTTGGGAATCGTGTAAGAAATAAATTTCAATTTCAAAAGGGATTGAATATTCAGTGAACCAATGATGTTGTGTTTGAAAGGATCCCTGCAAAATATTTGGTCCATTTTCTTCTCATTAGAATCTCGTTTCCGAAAAGTTGTTGTCTTAGCATACAAAATTTCACAAAACATTTGTGAAAATGTAGGTTCAGAATAAGTAAGACCCAAATATTCATTGAGTCTGGTTATATATCAAAATTTCCTGTGTTTCCGTGGGTCTTTTTTTGTTTCTTCTTTTTCTGTCCATAACTTCTTCTTCTTCTTTGAATACCAGCCTGATTATTATTGTAAGATGCATGACTGCTATCAAGAGTTGCAAAGTCCAAATTCCTAACATCACCGAAGCCTAAAATTCTGTCATTGGGTCCAAAGGGAAAAGCTACATTAAGTGCTTGATCCAAAAAAAACTTCCATTTCCAATAATTTATGAGAATATATTTCTTTGACCGATATACATTAAAAAACAGCTTGCTGAGATGTAGGTTCAGCACGGGATGTCTGTTTAACATGAGAACCATAAAATTCCTGACCAATCTATGTGCTCCAAGTCAGCAATAAAATTCTAACTTTGAAGGAAAAGCTTATACCTTTCCGCTTATGGTGCTCAACGGCAGATAAGAAAATGTAAGCGTCATCCATACCACCCGAGCTACATCTATCACAGGCTCTATTTATCAGGTGAATCTTGAGGTCATCATGCCTGCCCAGTTCAATGCTAAAATTGCACGAGCCTAAACGAAGTCGAGCAATACATTGTACATAAGTGTATGGTGGGGGATAAGTGCTATAAATACCATATTTCAATGCGTTTCATTAAACGTACACGTGTTTGAAAATTGTTGGTTGCGTCCACTAAATAATGTGCACGTGTCTACTAAATAAAAGCACGCGACCATTAAAAGGTAGACACTTTAACTAACTTGGAGCACGCGTTAATCATTACACTAAACACCTCACGCGACCTTATTGTCAAGTGGTTATTGTGCCAAAAGCCCGATCTTTTATGCACGTGTGCTTGAATTCACGGACGCGTCAATGATTTAAACCACGTGTGCTTCATTTCGCAGACACATTAATGATTTGAACCACGTATGCATCAATTAGCAGACATATCAATGATGCTGTTTCACGCGTGATTTCGAGCATGTGTAGTAAAGTGAGCATGCGTGAAAGTTATCCAATGAAAGCTGGTTTTATAAGTGACCCAAGGTTCTTTGCACATGTGATTACTATGGCGACCGGCATGACCGGCTGGGGCACTAATGTTCGAATTTTTATTGCTCGAATATGCAATACAATTTGCACGGTCCAGGAACGACTTTCGTCAAGCCTTTACCTTGAAATAACTCAAGAAAGCATTGGGATGTGGGAAAGCTGCTCGACACAAATCAGTAGCCTGGAGGGAACATTGCCATCTCACGAGTATGCCAAGCTGACAGCACTTCTACGTCAATATAGGTAAAGAGCTAATCTACTTCCTTCACGTGTTCAATAAATTAACCACGTGTGTATGATTATTGGCACGCATCCGACATACCGTACTTGTTGCACTGTACCTCTACCAATAATAGCGTGCGTCTTTGTTTTGTGGAACGCGTTCACAAAATATTAATATGCGTGTAATAAAACATGGACGTGAACATTAAAATAATCGCATGAGTCTAATAAATAGGCACACGAGGGCTATTAGAATACGTGAGCAAAACGGTCCAGTTTTTGTGACTTTTCCGCGTCTAGCATTTGGTGACGCCTTGAAAATTTTGGTACAGTAACACGTTTCATAATTACCATTATTATTATTTTATTTACCATTAAAATTATTTGTTTCTGTACGATTTTCTGCAAGGCATACAGATTATACCAGTACCTGTACCCAAATTTTATATATTGGACAAACTTCGTCATCAGTTTTTTTCTTTTTATATGTTATCCAATTGTTAAATTTCTCAAATATTTAAATGGTATAATATGTACCTCAACAGAGATAACTTACGTGTTGTACTATGTTGTAAATGATGTTTATTTCTTGTATCTGCGTGCTTGCCCCCGCCCACAACAACTGCACAGATTGTTTGACAAGAAACGCATACATGTAAACACTTTCACACCGCATCTTCCAACATATTTTAACTTTGTGGCTTATTTATGCCGATGCGTTAACCGATAGACATATTAGACGTGGCAAAATCAGCAAGTGGCATCCATACTTGCTGACAGCTATGGTCCATGTCTGGCCAAAACAGGCAGGAAGACTCTTGAATATAAGCTTCATGATAGATAACTGCTGATAATTCAAACTGATGAGGCTTAGTATACTCAAGTAGTAAATTCACTGATTAAAATGCGTTTCAGACATGTGTTTTTCCATGGTAAAAACTGTTGTCGTGGACAATGTATATCAAAGTTAACAACTGATTTAACTTCTCGGGACACCATAACAAGTACTAACATTTGCTGAGCTATAGTAATTTATTTCAGCTGCATATGCCGTGTTTCAAGTCAAATACATTGTCTAAAAATTCCGGCCTCCAAAAAGGTCTGTCACTTGGTCAGATGCAACACATTTTGATCAAATTTGTCAGCTCACAATTGATGATTATCAGTGTTTGGTGTCTTTTTCCATCCTGAAGCAGTACATATCAAGGAATATTTCTCAGAGCTCAAATGCTGAAAAGACAATCAACGCCAAAGTTCTCATCTGCCTGTGAATAATATTTTCTGTGCGACTGAGCTGAAGTGAAATATCAATTAACCGCTGTTGCCTTTGGTCAAGTGCGGTAACTCAGGATGCACTTTTTTCGGACAAAATGCAATCCTTATGACAGGCTGCTGTTGTCCATGTCAAGGCGTACGTGGTCACGTGGCTTGTCAGTTTGTAAAAGCTGCATTTTTGGAGTGGAATTGATTTCACATTAACTTATGCTTAGCTGAACGCTGTCTTCAATTTTGCATTCTTTCTGGGGGGGGGGTTAAGATATATATCTGCTATATTGACGAATTATTCTAACACTTGGTTCACAAGGCTTAACTGGAAAAACGTTTGTCTTATTTTTCACAAATCGTTTTTGAAAGTTCGGTTCATTGCCAGTCTGTCTCTTGCGTTCAACATGCCACCAGTGCTCGTACACTCAATGAATCTTGTGATGTCATCTAACCACACTTTGCCTGAGGGCAGGCTGGGATTTTGCACGTTCAAATACTGAGAAACGTGGAGAAAAGTGTCAACCGTCAAAAAAAAGTTGGCATACTATTAAACGGCAAACATAAGACTGGCAGCAGCAGCCCACTTCTGTCTAGTGGTTTTTCTGAAGTCAAATTCATAAATGTCAAGGTTTTATCTTCAGTGGAACATTGATAGCAGTTTCAATTACTGATTTTCATTAACATACAACACTCTTGTCACCAAAACCATGGTAATTAAAAAGTATAGAGCAAAGCGGGATCGACAGGGCAATTATTTGCGAGTCTTGCCCTTGAAGTTCAACTTGTGAAGAAACGCAGTCTTTCCATGGTAAGTTGCAGGGCTTTTTTAGATAATCTTTATTCTGAGAAAAAGGCCCAGCCTCATTTTCGTGTCGGGCAGTGTTTTTCTTGCTCATGTTCATACCATTGTCTCACAAACTCAACTCAAACCACATTTTATATGTGTTGGCAGTCGTTCGGAGAGTGTCCTGAACTTCATGAAGGGAAGGAAAGCCCCCTTGCGTGACCCTCAATTATCCAATGAGACCTGCGCTGTCCGTTTTAGATTGATTGATTGATTGATTGATTGATTTATTTATTTATTTATTTATTTATTTATTTATTTATTTATTTATTTATTTATTTATTTATTTATTTATCTATCTATCTTTCTATCTATATATCTATCTAGCTGTCTATCTATCTATTAATTAATTTATTTATCTATCTCTCTATCTATCTGTCTGTCTACCTATCTATTTAAACATTTTTACCCCAGGTAGCCCATTTAATTACAAAACTGTTCTTCCATGGCGCCCAGTATACATTAAAACAATATGTACAACTACAATACAATGTAATAAAACGCAATATGACAATTAAAATATATACAACCCAGATCAGACACAGTTAAAATCGTGAACAGGTGATTAAATTAATTTACACTCAGATGTTGTGCCAGGTATTTTTCCTTGAATTCCAGTAAGTCATCAGCTTGTCGGATGGATCTGGGGAGACTGTTGCAGGTATACAGACCTTTATAAGAAAGAGACTGTTCATATTTCTCGGTACTGGTAGCGGGATGTAAAGGTCGCCGGCTGAGCTTCTCCTAGTGTTAAGGAAGTGGACAGTGCTTCTTTGGATAAATTTAGTTTGTAAGTACTTTGGTGCCATTTCGTTTAAGATTTGCATGGTAACCTTGAGGTGTCAAAATGGCTATCGGCTTATTTGGTCCAGCTAAAATTTGAATAAGTGCTGTGATGCTGTGAGATTAACCAAAATCTCTGGTGATAATCCTGGCTGCTGTATAATGGGAGCACTGTAGAGTACGTTGTTCAGACTTGGAACAGTGTTCCCAGACCCTATCACAATAGTCAAACTAAGGTTGTATAATGCTGTTGTATACAGTATTCAATAATGCAGCTGATAGTGTATGCATTAGGCGAGCGAGAAAGGAACTTTGGAGCTAATTTTCGAAACCAATTGAGTGATATGTTGTTACCAGTTCAGTTTGTCATTGAGTACCACACCAAGTAATTTTGTGGAAGTTTCAT
Source organism: Hermodice carunculata (assembly GCA_964020975.1). Taxonomy (NCBI): domain Eukaryota; kingdom Metazoa; phylum Annelida; class Polychaeta; order Eunicida; family Amphinomidae; genus Hermodice; species Hermodice carunculata. The sequence continues at coordinate 72,566,276 of OZ026624.1, forward strand.
GTGAATGGACATGACTGTCTACAGGTAACCTGATTTCATGTTCTTTTCGTTTCTGATAAAAAGCAATGGCACACGATATTAGAAAATATGTTTTGAGCGAACCACTCTGATACATTGTATAATTCAGATTGCAGTTTCGATTCTGAGACTTGACTTTAGCATACACAGTTATTTCATCTGCAAATAAGAGACAAATAGTAAAAAGAGTATGGGTCCAAGTCAGGACCCTTGCAATATACCAACATTTACGTTGAGTCAGGGGGACAAGTGCTCTTTGCATTTTACAATTTATGAACGCTAAGAGAGGTATAGGATTTGAACCAGCTCAGTTAAGTCCCATTTATACAAGATTTACCTAATTTATACAGTAAGAACGAAGAGTAAAATTTCCAGTAGCACGATTACAGTAGAATTTACATTCATGATGTTGCCCTCCAAATTTTTCAGCGAGAGTTTGACTAACTTTAACAAACTGTTCATTTAACATATTGGCTGATATATTTTGGGGTATATAATGGTCCTTTTTACAAGAAGGTAAAAAATGTTACAGTGAATTCCACATTTGTGTTTGGCTACCAATCCTTGTTATACTTTCATCGTAATATGATGCAGACAAAAAGACGCCACCACCACCACCATCCCCTGTTTAACACTAGGGACATGTTATAAGGATGTGTGGGGAGTTTGTTTACTTTATTATACCATTGCTTTTCACACTGTCTTGGGAAGAAAGAGTGGTCCTTGAAATGAGCTTTTTGGTTGTTGTTGTTGTTGTTGTTGTTGTTGTTGTTGTTGTTGTTGTTGTTGTTGTTGTCATGGTCGTTAGGAAGCGGCATGCACAAGAGTGGGTGTGACCACCACACTTTTGTAATCAAGCTTGGATCCGCCTTGGCATGCTGCTTGTCAGCTTGGTGATCTCAGCCTACGAAGTGTAATTCTACTGGTCTGTGAGCCTCTGTGCTTGATCGGTCCAGGGTGGCTGCTGGTTCTTCATACTCATCCCTGATTCGGCAGCCAAGCATATCCGACAAATGCTCAATGGGGAATAGGTCAGGAGAACGGGCTGGTCATGGCAACAACAGTTTATTGTGTTCCTGTAGATACTGCATGCTAAGTTGGGCAGTGTGTGGTCAGTGGCCCTGGATATTGTTGGATCCTTTTGACAAGTATGGGCAGTATCTCATCTATGTAGCACTGGCCTGTTAGTGTCCCATGCACCCTCAAAAGAGCTGTTCTTCCTGTTGCTGTATTGCCCACCCCACCCCACCCCACCCCCATCATGAAACTGCCTCCCCCTTAGCAGTCATGTTCAAACAGACATCCTTCTACAAACCTCTTGGAAGGCATTAATCGAACCTTTATTCTTCCATCATGGAAATCCAAGCAGAATCAGGATTCCTCTGACCACATCAAGCTCTTCCATTGATTTTTGGTCCAGACTGCATGTTCCTCACTCTACTGTACTTGTCGTGTTTTATGTGCAGAGTTGAAAGGGATGTGAATAGCAGGGCAGTATGCCCTCAGTATGGCCAACACTAGTTGCTCATTACTGGTAGAATGTTATGCTCTGATGTTATATGCCTGGCACCACTCCTGATGATACCTTTAGGTGGAAAGAAACCTGTGCCTCTTCACACAATGGATCAAGCAACAGTCATATGCCGTATCTGACAGTCTTGGTTGCCCAGGTCCAACCTTCCTCTTGCAAGCTCTGTTATCCTGGAAATGGTCCCACTTTCTTTTTAAAGATGGCCTGGAGCATCCCATTTGCCACTTATTTGCAAAGATGTTCCAATAGAGATAAGCATGCATTGTCGTTTCTTCAGATATATACTGAATGTAATTAATAGTCAAAATATGGTTGTTCGTATGTACGGCAAATTGTTATTCCATGGCTCTCGTTCACATGTAGGAAGGTCCATGAACTTCCTACTTCACAAATATAACATTAGAAGAGATCAGCTACTTGGTAATGCTTCATCTGTATTACATGCATTAAAACCTGGGACACAAAGCTCTGATACAGTGAGAGCCACCGCATCTACAATCCGAGAGCTGTGCGATATTAGAGACCAGAGACTCACTGCTATTCTAGAGCCTGCACAGATAGAAATGTTAATCGGAAACCTATGTACATGTTAATTTTTTCTTTTTTACTTTTTCTCCTCTCACCAATCTAGCGTCCTGACTATTGTCAGGAGGAACATCGTACCTCCATACTGGTGTGATGGAGATGTGATACAATGATTGTGGACACTACGTTTTCTTTCCTATATGCTTTTTCATGTTTGAATTGTGCTATTCTATAAAGAATTGTGTACTCCGAGTACAAAATAAAGATATATATATATATATATATATATATATATATATATATATATATATATATATATATATATCTTTATATATATATATCTATATATATTATCCTTGCAACCTCCCGCTGGAAAAGGTCAGCCTCCAACATGCTAATGATTCTGCCTCTGTCAAATTCAGACAGTTGTGAGTGACCTGTTGGCATTCTGATTCACATTAATCCCAGCAGTGCCATGCCCTCTATATAAAACCCATAGGTACTCCAATGCCAGACACACTTTCTGCACCTCTCTGACTGTTGTCTTGTTTTTGGGACATTTGTGTGCGTGACTGCTCAGGCATACCCAAAATTATCCTGTTGATCTCACATAAAATTCCATGTGACACCCATATTTTCTATAGAAAGTCATATTTAGAGCCGTTCATGTTAAACCAATGGAGGTGGCCTCTTTTTTGCCTTCTTCTCCAACTATTGCACTTGCATACAATTTTTATGCAGTGTTGCCCAGTCTGGTAGGACTGTAGGTGTTCAATTTTCTTGTATAGCACACACTTCAATGAAATTTGTCATGATTGGGAGTATCGACACATGTAAGCCTGTGTTTTCCTCCCATCGAGACGTTTGGTGAACGAGCTGATAAAACCCACAACATTAATGCATCAATCTTTCTGATTCTGGAAAGCACAAGCCATCATGCCTGATATTTGAAGTCACAGAGTTACGACCCAGGGTTTAATGTACAAAACCCATAGGTTCATAATACAACCCTGGGTTTAGTAGCTCAATACTCAGGGTTTTGTGATAGGATTCTCGGACAATGCAACTCCCATGGGTGCACACTAGATCTCATCTTCAAGTCATGCCGCAAGTGCAGCCACGCTGATGTTTTCTTTTTATCATATGCACACCCTTTCATTATTTTTGTAAATTTTTTCACTTAACATTAAAAAGCAGGTATGTATTCTAGCAAAAGCATTTACACTTAATGATGCCAACTATAAACACCTTGCATCTTTAAGACATTTCCCAATTTTAAGCACCTCTTAGAAAATCACCTCCTACATGTATCCATAAAACTACTTTTTTATCAACATATTTTACTTCAATACTTCATATTCAAACTTTACTAATCAGAAGACAAGTTTCAGTACCAAGTACCATTGGATTACCATAATAAATTCTTCCACTTTCTACTTTGGAGAAAATCCTATTTCTAACATGGTTTTAACCTTGTTTGTTGTGATATAGTTTTCTTGTTCCAATACCACTACTATATCTTTTTCTCCATATATATATATATATATATATATATATATATATATATATATATATATATATATATATATATATATATATATATATATATATATATATATATATATATATATATGGTGTTCAAAATGAAATATTCATATAGCAGCCTGGATTAGAATATATAATAAATAATGAAACAAGACAATTGGTAACATAATATATATTCTTTAATGTTTTTTCTTAGAAGAAAAAAAAGAAAATTTAACAATTGTTCCCATTCACTGACCTGAGCACCTTGAAATGCAAACAAGGATTTGAGTTTGTGGAATTCTGAAACAAACATAATGTACCAATGTCACCTGATCAGCACACCAACATTTTGTAGTTGCTATATAGGCTACTATAAGAGCCTACAGTCCATCATATCATCCCTTGCTCATTGTGAGGAAATGAGTAGCCATAGCTTGGCCCATTCATTCTAACTCAATAGCCACAACATGAAATAGTTGGTAACAAGGGGTCGTTCTCGGCAAAATTTTGATCTCGAGGAGTGACCATTTAATTGGGGTAGAGCTACAGTCCTTTAAGTCGGTTTTTCTTCTTTTTCTTTTCTATTTTTTTTTTCTTTTTTTCAAATTCTGTGTGTTCAGTTTATCTGATAATGCCCATTGAGTTATAAAAGTTCCTTAGATGTTGCAAATTTGGCCTACTCATATAAACACATTTGTAGAGTCATAATGTTGGTACTAATCTGTATACACCAAATTATCTTTTCTAGACATTTTAAGGCCATAATATTTTCTCCAAAAAAAAGTGTAGGACCCCCTTTCTATCAAATGGTCATTCCCTTCGAACCTATTCAAGCGTCATGATCTTGTTTTGGAAACTTGCAAGTGTTGAAGACCATACTGTATCTTTTGCACAAAAGACCCGTTACCATGGGCTACCTATTGTTCCATGGCAAGGTCTTTTCAATCCATAAATCTTACAGTGTTGCCTGAATCCATGTACGTTTGTGGAAATTTAGATTTTCAATGGATCATCCAAAACCAACACATAATTTCACATTTTTGGCTAGTGTAAATGGAAATGTCTGCTTATTAGCTTTGGTCAGGTTTATTGACACATATGTATTGATGGATGGACGGACGTAGGAGGTTGCACACATGGGAAATCCCTCCAGAATCCTCCTCCATCCCTTTCACATCTTGCCTTGGCTAAATTTTCTCTCAATTTGCAGCCCCGTCTGTCTAGCTGGTCATCGTTGCAACAAATACAACAATTGCAACTGGTTGGTCCTCTTGAAAGGACATGTGTAGCGTAGGAGTCCTGTTTATGGTAGTTGAAGATATTGTGGCGGGGACATAGATCTTTTGAATCATCGTGCACTTGTATATTAAAACATCGTAACATTTTCAGCAAACATTATAATATCATAAGTATATACATACATGCATTACACTGTAAACAGCATGGTGTCCCAGACTGTTCTCTCCTTGTTGTATGGTCGATCTCAATAAACCTAAGTGTTTCGGGGTAACAGATAAAAAGATGAAAGATAACAGAGTCTGTATTGAACGACGTATCTTGCTGCCATCCTGGTCCTCATTTGCCGTGGTTCCTCCCCGACTGGGAGCATTAATTAAATCCATATTTTGACACTTTCACTTCACAATTATTATTATTGTTATATTTATTATTATCATTTATTATTATTATTATTATTATTATTATTATTATTATTATTATTATTATTATTATTATTATTGTTGTTGTTGTTGTTGTTTTGTTGTTGTTGTTATTATTATTATTATTGTTAATATTATGATGATGATTATGATGAGTGGAGAAATAAAATAAGTATGATCAATACATCAGAATCATAAGAAAATACTGAACTAAATTATGTCACAACAAGAAGTACAACAAAGTCGTACAGAAAATATGAGCAAAGACATATGATATAACATAAGACATTAGATGAACTGATTACATATACGTTTCCCATTTTCCAACTTGGTGATTTGTGCCGAAGGTTGCTGGTTCAAGACCCAGCTGTTCAGTGGTCAGAAAACATACATAAATATTACACAACATAATAAGTACGCAAAAATAAAAAGGGCAAACCATACAAAGGATTCAAGGCTCATAAACTAAAGTCACGAAAAGATAAAACAAAGCATCATTAAATGATTAGTGAGCCTACAATTATGTACATCATAAATTCGTGTCCCAGGTCCCCAAAACAGGTACCACCAGCGCCAACACCACCCCATTTGTTTAACTCAGGTTGCCTTTGATATTAATTTATAGAAAATAAGAGTGTAACATGGACAAAATAGCTGAGGATATACCTGAGTAGTCACATACAAACAACATATCCTAGAAATGAAATAACAGCCACAAAGGGGCAAAAACAGTGTCTGGTTTTGGGGTGCCTATGGGCTTTATCAGGGGCCACTGGCACACAGGAATAAATAATGCAGCGATGAACAGGTTCCTCTAATTTCTCTGAATTCCACACAGGCCAGAGAATTGGCATGTTGGAGGCTGGTCTTTCCCAGTGGGAAGTTGCCAGGAGAGCAGGGTGCTCTAGGTCAGTGGTACAAACCTGTAGGGACTGTTTTCATGAAACAAGAGAGTGCAACAGGAAAGCTGGATCTGGAAGACCACGACGTTCAGATCGGAGGGATTACCATAAGCAGGTGTAGTATGTGGCAAGACACAGGTTCCTTTCGGCAGAGAGTTTTGTCAGCAGTAGCGTCAAGCTTGCAACACTGCAGTATCATGGCGTACAATAGCAGGAGACTAGTATAGGCCAAACTGAACTCATTTCATGTTGCCCTCTGCAATTGTCTTGGTCCTGCACACAAGGCTACATGGATGCAGTGGTTGCAGGAACATACTGACGGCTAAGCGGGAGGCAGTGCCATGATGTGGGCAGCAATCACAGCAACAGGAACAGAACTCATCAGGGTAATGAGACTCCAACAAGTCAGGTCTATGTGGCTGACATTCTGCCAGCAGTCACGAAATGGTTCCAGCAACATCCTGGGCTACTGATCCAGCAAGACAATGCACAGTCGCATACTATATCAGTCAGTATGCAGTATCTCCAGCAGCACAACATCCAAATGTTGCCATGGCCAGCCAGACCCCCTAACATGTCCACTCCCTCACCAATTGAACATTTATGGAATGTGCTGGGCTGTTGAGTCCGGGATAAGCACAACCAACCTTCAGTCAGCTTGGACCAGCTGGCACAGCAGCTCTCAGGTCTCTAGAACCAACTTTCCAGGCTGAGCTAAGCTTACCAACATCATGCCAAGAAGGGTCCAGGCTTGCTTGCAGAAGGATGGTAGTCACACCAGCTATTGATGTGTGCAGCCTTCAGACAAACAATAAGGTCCTTTTCAGGGCCACCGTATCCTCCCAAGAGATAATGAACATTCTGGTACAATAAAATAAACTCACAGCACACATATGTATACACATGTTGGTGACGGAGGTTGCCTTTTGTTCTTTTTGCTTGTTTTTCTTTCGTTTGTTTTTCTGGTTTATTCTCCTTTTTTTTTCTTTTGACCATGAGTATGTAATATGGAACCAAACAAGTCTCAACTCACCTTACCTGCCACATCCCCCAATTATTCCCCATTCAAAACATAGAGCCCTGACGATTTACAAACTTCCAATAATTTGTTACTATGTTCGTTGGGTTTACAGCTATCCATATTGCTTCTACAAAGCGAAATATGCATATAATTTTCAGTTTGTAATGGTATTTGTTAGATGTCATTATTCCATGGTATTACAAAATCATTTTTCATACCCGTGGCAGCATTAGACTCGTCCTTTACTACATTTTGGAAGCTAATGGAGTATTTGTACATTCATCCCGCAAAAGGGCTTTATGTAAATTTGATGTATGTGTATTCAACTTCCCTTTAATTTGACAAAGCACTGAAAGCATCAGGGACAGAAAGAGACCTACAGCACACAAATGGATAGTACCTGCATCGACTGAAAGAAATAAATACATACAGCAAATATTTCAATTGCAGAATCTGTGCATGCTGCTTTGCTGGTCGTTTACAGAGGCTGAATGTCTGATGAGTTGGAAAAGTGGGCGGTCAATTATGAAAAAGACCAATTTACCCCAAGGTGGGGTCCAAGTCTTTTTGAAGCAATTATTGCACACATTTCAAAGATAACCTTTCTAAATTGTCACAAAAATCCACAAGAAAAAATAATCAATAAACTTCAGTTATACCCTGGCATGTGATTCAACTAATGTAAGCTATCCAGCTAGAAAGGATACATATTGGTTCAGGATTATGGCAAATTGTTCTTACTTGAACTTGTGTTATACAAATTTAATAAGGATGTTTGTTTTGCCAGGTTTTCTTCATTGATTATAAGATCTGCATTTATAAGCAAAACTTCACATATTTAGTGAATTCATCATTTGCCACATTCATACTGATTCATTATTATGTGGATTGTCTTTGCTAAATATTTAGCTTAGACAAGGAGCTGCTACTCAGATAGACATGTATGGATACAGACTCCCAAAAATGTTCTGAGTAGTTACCCACCAAACACCCTGTAATTTATTTGGGCTAATACAGCTTATATCAAAATGCTAAAGAAGAACATGTGCAATATGGACAATAGTCCTTTCATATGTAAATAGGTTAGAGAGTGACAGGTTAGGTTATGGACAGAAAGGTAAAGAGGTTGGACTTCGGAATAAGGTAATGACAACCAGGAAGTGGTTCTGGACAAAAAAAAAACAACACATTACTACAGAGAGAAAATGAATAAAGCACAACCTATTGCACAAGTGTTGTGGATGCCAAGCACAGGTGCATATCCACTGCGTTTGAAGGGGATCCACTCCATGGTTTCAGGGGAATCCAGCAAAATAAGTGGAAACACACTGAAACACACCCACAGTAACCCATGGGACTTACTGATAAAGTCCTAGTGGTTCCACAACATCGGGAATTAGGTCAAGGCTGCTCTTGAGCAATCCGAACCCGGTCCATATAACGTCTTTTTATCATATAAAATATCCCAGTTGGATTTGAAACAGCTGATGAGTGGCAGGTACACATGTTAATGGCTTAAGAAATGGTTAGATGAACTTTCTGTCCATCTTTTGTTGACAATCATATGAGGGCTGGGTGAAAGGTTCTAAGCATAAGTGCGATATCTCAATTGGATTGAAGCAAACTTTTGCCACCAAGAAGTACAATCATTCAATGAATCACAGATATAGGAACTGGAACTGTAGTGTTATTAGTGTCCTTGTACCAGACCGTCATGTGAACCTACCCATTGAAATCATTAAAGATTGACAGAACTGGTTATAGGTCAGTAATCAAGTACCTGTAACTGAAAGGGCTAACTCAATCACATACACATGCCAACATACTGTCAACTTAAGGAGATGACGCCCCTTCCTGTTCCACTGTTTAGAAGTGGGCTGTGGAATTCAAGCGTGGCAGAGAAAGCCTTAACGATGATGCACGTCCAGAAAGCCCTTAAACAGCAACTATTCCCAAAAACATTACCTGGCTGCATGACATGGTGATGGTTGATTGACCATTGACCATTCGACATATCGCCAGTGTTGTGGACATTTCTCATGAGAGGGTTGAGCACATTATCACCAAGGAGTTGGGAATGACAAAAGTTTCTGCAAAATAAGTGCCAAAGCTCCTGACAGCGGATCAGGAATGTGTTAGATTCCTGGCATCCCATGACAATTTATGCTGTTCTGAAGCAGATCCCAAAGGGTTTTTTTGCCCGATTTGTAACCATGGATTAGATCTGTATTCATCACTTTGAACCAGAAACCAAAATTCAGTTGAAGCAATGCAAGCACTCGGGATCACCACCACCCACCACAACACCCCCAAACATTGCCAAGTTGGTTTCTTCTGCTGGAAAGTAGATGGCTTCAGTCTCTTCGAATTCCAAGGGTATTCTGTTGATTGACTATCTTGAAAAAGGCCAGAATATCAATGGAAGATATTATGCTGACCTACTGAGACATTAGTGTGAAGCTATCAAAGCTGAATGCCAGGAAAGGCTCACTAAAGGAATCCTGTTCCACCAAGACAACACTTCTCTTCACAAATCAGAGGTTGCCATGTCAGGGATCCTTGATTGTGGCTTGGAATTTATTGACCAACCCCCTTATTCACCCGATTTAGCCCTGTCTGACTTCCACCTGTTTCCCAAAATGAAAAAGGACCTAGCCAGTTGCCATTTTCTTAGTAATGATGATGTCATTTCGGCTGTGAATGACTTTTTTAGGATGACTAAAGGAACTTTCTTCTTGACCAGAATCCAGGCCATGCAGCATCAGTAACAAAAGTGTGAAAACCTAGAAGGGAACTAAGTGGAGAAATGAATGAAGACCATCGACTTTGTAATGGTCAGGAACATAGTGACTCAATGTGAGAAAGTCAGCAACTTTCCCTGTGATTGGTTAAAGCTACCCTACACTATGCTAATAATCTACATCATTCCTCAGTGCACCCTGGCCTTTTAGTACTAAGGGTGTACTAAGGCAAGCTGCTGACTCAGCGCAATAATATTACCATTTAAGGATTAATTAGATATTGAAGTAAACCCACTGTAGCAGGTTTTAGACATCTGCGCATATCTAACTACTTTTACTTTCACAAACTGACATGATTGGATGGTATGCTATGCAGAACCCCTGTCCATTTGTGAACAAAAAGACCCAACATAACATCTGCAGAACAAACCAGTAATGTGTGTAGCGAGTTCTCTACCCAGATTTCATTAACTTATATGACAGTGTGCAAAAATGCTGTTACAGAGCTGACTTGTAAATTTTCAGCTATTGCAGACTATTATATAAGTAAACATACCTAAAGTATAAATATTTGGTACTTTTCCACAATATACAAATAATGTGTGCAAATAATTTTATAATGTAATCTTAAAGAAATATCGAAAAACTCTATACAAAATAGATGCATAATGGATGCATACAATATAAAAATGTATATGAGGTACATAACATACAAAAGCAAGGCTTGACATTACTTTTTTTCCTTCATTACTTGTGCATTTTAAACAAGTAATGTGATAAATCTCAGCAAGGTTCAAAAAGTTTAATTGTTCTGATATAAAATTGACTTTTCTTTGATATATGTTTGCCTTAATGTCAGGGCCTGGGAATAGACACATAACAGAGTACAATTCAGAAATATAGCAAACAAAACCAGCAAGAAGCCAGCAATAGGCCATGCATAGTCCAACACTAGGCATAAATAAACTAGTGTTGTAATTGCTTTCCATTCAACCAAAAAATAAGTCCCATCTTGGAGTTCGATTCAGTGAATCAACAAATTGTGACATTTCTTTCTGTATAGAAACATGAAGTTATCAATTGAAAGAAAACATATTTTGTGTTCAGATGTGATCCAAAGTCTCAATTTAGGATGAGCAAAACATGGTATCAGATACTATTGCAGTTTCCAAAATTTGAGACATCTCATATATTCAGTGTCATCTCTAATGCCGACTGTGTATTACATTCGACCTAGGTACTGGTTTATTATGCTTCTTCGGAAAGATGACCTTCACCCTTTCCACTTTCTGACTTCTCTTCTTTGTCCCCTTTATTTCCCTCTTCTTTGGAGCTACACACTTTTTTCAACAAAATTTCAATTGATTTAACCAATTTCAATGCAAAGTCCCTGCTGACCCACTGTGGGCTGTAAAACATATTCCACATTAGCTTTCCCCTGAATGTGGATAAAAGAAAAAAGACTGGAGTGGTCGAAATATTTACTTCTGGAGATCCTCCCAGGTGGCAGAATTGTTCCAATATCTCCACTGATGATCCAGCAGGTGGAGTACCTTTGTCAAGATTTCCAAGATTACTTACTGATAAATGGAACTGAAATCCTAATTCCTCCATTATTTCAGTGATATGCCTCTGTTTTTGCTTTGATACGTCTATTAAATACCGAAATATACCCAAACTAGCTTTCAAAAATTTTGTACTTTTCAGCTGCTTTTTTACATTTGTGCCATAATTTGTCACTGCAGTCCAGAACTGATGAGGTTCAAAATGGCTTTCTGCACTGACCTTCATTTTAGGCATAATTCCACTGACATAAATGCCCATTGGTTGTGGAGATTCAAAGTTAATTCTTTTGCGAAGATCTACAGTGATGTTGTGAGTAAGAACCTTTGGGGCTTCGAGACCTTCCTGCTGACACAATGCAACCATGGCATAGGAGATGGCAGTCACTAGAGTGGAGTTTACTGTGACGGCATTAGCTTTGCTATCTTTGAGTATGTCAGCAGTAAATTCCTCTGAGTAAACGAATGGAATAAGAGGTTTCTCAGTTGTGTTTTTGTAGCTATCTTCTGTGGTTCTGATTACGGTCTTGCCTATGTTGCTTCTACCTCTATTTTTCCATCTTAGGAGACGTATGATAAGTTTCATGTACCATGGTGCTGATTTACCCCGATTTTTTTCTGGAATAAAGTAATCTTCAAAGGGAGCTGCTATTTGTAACGGAGTTTCATAGGCAGACAGATCTCCATTTTCTATAACCCCATTCATTATTGGTATGAACTGCGTGCATATTAGGTCCACTGTGCCTACAGCATCAGTTATACCATGATGGAAAAAGAAAACAATGATTGCAGAATAAAGCCCAGTCTCAGATGTCGTCTTGTCATGTTCAACATGCCCCAGGACTACCTTCCACAAAGGCCCTTTCTCTGAGTCAAAGTTTACGCTTCTGCAGGCAACATCTACCCATGCACTGGTATCAGGTACTTCCATGGTTTCCAAGTCTATGAAGTCGTCCCCATCTATTTCGGTGTACCTCATGGTGTCCTGACCTTGTGCATCAGTCTCTTTCACAATTTTCATATGAAGCAAAGGCTGGAATTTGGACAGTATCTTCAAACTTTTGCTCACAGCTTCTTCTGTCAGAAGTACGCTGCACTTCAGGACTGCAGTATGTATATAGATGCTCATTTTTTCTTTCGATTGCATAACTTCATAAAACATTTCTGTGTCTCCAAGAGGACGACCTTGACTTGTTCCCCCTGTTGCCATCTTTGACTGTTGCGTTTACTTACATTCAGCACAAGTATCTGAAATAATAAGAACAAGGCATACTACCATGAACGGTAGAGGCTGAGAATCTACTCAAGCACAAATCAGAACACGTCAATAGGAGACATTCATATTTAACTGAGATCCTGCTCACTTCATGTGCTCCCGGGGCAACAGATTGATGCTTCCACCATTATCAGGACAGATTTGTATTACATACTACATAAACATCCATAAATAACACCTTTTCAACCAAAAGAGAGCCCATTATTGATTATCTTAGGCATCCTTTATGTTTCAAATATATGTAAACACATTTTCTGAAGATTATTGTGTGTTTGTGTTGTTTATTTTGTTGAGAAAGTACTTTTGACCATGCTAAATACATGGATCTGCCCTAATGCAGATGGCTCCCTCTTTTGCTCAATAGGTGTTAGAGTAGGACTGCATTTAGATATGAATACATCCTATTTCACTTTGTTCACAACAGTCAGTCAGTGCTAGATGCTGACCGACCTCCTATGAAGTATGGGGTGGGGATGTCATCATGCATACAGCTGCTCCAATCCTCTTGGTGCCAAATATTATTCATTTCAATTCACATGCTTTTACTGCAGCCCGAATAGTAGTAATAATACACAATTGCAGAAGTCTCCATGATACAGATCTGTTCATTTGTAGGCCTTTTCACTTCACAGACCCCCCCCCCCCCTTTCACATTTGCATGCGTGTTGTTTTCCCTTATTACAGTCCCGTTACTAGAGACACATGCGGGCATTTAACAGTTACTTGGCGGAACATTCCTCAGGATTTCGGGATGCACAGGTGAATCCCAAATGCGAACACAGTAATTAATTTATTTCACCATTTATTAGCAGAAGGGCTACATTTTATTTGTGTCAATCGATATCCTTCTATTGGCAGGTTGTGGAAGGAGCATGCACGTTGCCTGGGCATTACCCTGATACTTGACCCAGTGACCTATTTTTCGAGCATGACACACGTTTGTGTGAAGAAATATGCATGTATGAAGTTTAAAGAAACTAACTTGATGAGCAAAGGAGTTATTGTTCAGTCATGATTCTGCGAGGATAAAATACTGTGACCAGTTATTTTATCAAGCGACCTAGTTTTGTTAAATGACACAGTCTTGGGTCAAAGCATATATGTGCATACAAAATTTCATGAAACTAACTCTAACGTTTAAAATATTGTAACCCAGACATGTAGGCATTGCAGGTTTACATACATGTCACCATAACCCATATGTTGGACCTAGTGACTTATTTTTGTTGCATGACACGCTCATTTGTCCAGATTCACCTGTGTGTAAAGTTTGATTCATCTAACATGAAAAACAGGCGAAGTATGGCCCAAACATGACTGTGTTGGCGGTTTACATAAACACCCTACTTTGACCCAGATGCTTAACATAGTGGCCTACTTTTGTTACATGACACAAGTTCGGGTCAAGATATGTGTGTGCATGAAGTTTCATGAACCCAACGTAATGAGTAAAGTAATAACAGTTTGGTCACAATTTTACCAGTATATAATACAGTGACATGGTGATCTAGTTTTGTTACATATGCCACATCCTTTAATAGAGCAAGACACAAGTGGACACTAAGTTTCATGAAACTAACTCCAATATTTTGAGAATTGCAGCCTGGGCACAAATGTATTACAGCTTTACGTAAATGCATCACCATAGCCCATTAAATGCACCTAATGACCTACTTTTGATGCATGACACACCCTCATGTCCAGATGCACCTCTGTGTAAGGTTTCATTCACCTGACTTGAAAAGACAAGCGAATTATAGCCTGGACACGACTGTGTTGCAGTTTTTTAAAAAATACGTCATCATGACCCAATTACTTGACCATATGACCTTCTTTTGTTACATGACACAAGCATGCAGACGTAATGTGTTCATGGCGTTTTCAGTAGGGATGTAGACCCACAGGGGCCTTCAACGTGATTGAAGGCGACCGAGTACTACGGCGGCCTCCAGTAACCCAAGTGTTGGGGGTCACCAGAGGTCACCGAATACTAGGTCGCCCTCAATCGAGGCGTGCCCGAGCCCCTGTGGGGCCATCAGGGAAAACAACACGCGCAAATATGTATCTATGAAGGATCGAAAATAAACGAAAAAAAAAAAAACAGTTCAATTCGGTCAGGATCGTGATTATTTGCCCCCATAGATCCTCACAGAAAATGGAGGAGACGCTTCATAAATACTTAACTTTGCGACGGAGATGACTGCCAGCACCGACGACTGCTACGTTTTGACTCTAATTTCCTCGTTTACTTAAATTCCCCACATTAAATAAAAAATCTGGACAAAAAGTGACTGTGAGTCGCAAAGCTATGTTACAGGTGGCAACTTTATTGAGGAAAATGGAAGCTATGTTATACGATAGCACTTACAGTCTGCCAAGTCCTGAACAGGCAAGTGAATTCTTCCGACAGCGGACCAGGCAAGGTGGGACTTTACGCTATCACAAAAAACATGATACCAGGTAGCTCTTCATATATTTTTATGACATTTACTTTCTATCATGGGCCGCGCGGCAATGGAGGATTGTAACAGCTCTGTGCATGATGAGCTCTCCACTCCGTACTCCGCAGGAGGTAGCTCAACGTATAGGCTATCACTAGCGGACAGTTGTCAACACGGTCACACTAACATGTGTTTTTCCTTCTTGAGAGGATATTAAACATATTGAACTGGAAAAAACGAAATAGGGTGTATCAGATAAGGTCAATTTTAGTAATTAAATGATAAATGTAGTTGAAAGCTGCAATGAAAGACGAAGACAACCTCGCCCCTTTTCAACCAAAACAGACTCTTCTTCATCAACAGCTGACTCGAATACAGCGACTTAATTAGTGAAAATGCTCTGCACAAAATGCTTCCCCTTGGTACAACCACACGAATTTCAGGAGCAAAGAAACTATGTTCTTGCCAAAAACCAGGGGGAAACTTCTTCACATATTAGCAATAAAAGACCCTACTATTCTGGCTGAATATCTTTTATTACTGTGGTAAATAACTGATTGACACTTATCAATGCTACACGTTACACCAGACGACAATCACTGATACTATGGTATAAAACTATATCCCTATTAAAACCATGGCAACAGTTCGTTTGCAGAGATAGTGAAACACAAGCAATCCATAAATATTAACATTGGTACTTTTTTTTCAAAAAAATGTAAGAAAATCGTATTTTGACAAGCTACGAATACAAATCACAAAACTATAACAGAATATTTGCTTCAAAGCCAATCTGTCTGTGTGCCTTTAAAAATTGTAAGTATTAAATGCTACAAATTTTGTCCTTTGGTACTTCACATTCCATTTAGCTCATGGCCACATCAAAATTTCAAAGTCAAGTGAGCTTGACCTTTGACCTTTAAAGGTCACATGTAAATTACAAAAATGTCCAGTGTTGCAATACCTGCAATTTCAGCCCCGCATGATTAGACTCGGGCGGAAATTGAACGAGTTATGGCTGGGTGAAAATTTCAAAAGTCCAAATAACCTTAACCTTTGACCTTAATAGTAGAAGTCACATGTAAATTACAACTATGTACTTAATGTGTTACAGTATCCCTTTTTAAGCCTAACATGAACCAAATCAGATCACCAAGTTACAAACAGATGAAAATTTCAAAGGGCCAAATGACCTTGACCTTTTACTTTTAGAAGTCACATGTAATTACCAAATGTGTAATGTAACAATAACTACAATTTGAGCCCAACATGATCAAAAGCAGATAACAATTGACAAAGTTATGACTAGAAGAAAATTTCATGTGACAAAATGACATTGGCCTTTGACCTTTACAGGTTACATTTAAATTACAAAAAAAATTCCAGTGTTGCAATTTTGGTCCAATATGGTCAAAATTTGAATGAAAGTTGACAAAGTTATGCCTGGATGAAATGAACAATGGCAAAATGACCTTGACGTAGGCCTTTATCTTTATAGGTCATATGTAAATTACAAAACTGTGCCGTGTTATAAACATATTAATTGAAGTTGAATTGTTTACCTGTACCTATATTAGTTTTGGAGATATTCAAGATTTAAATTTTCAAATGATCCTAGCTCGCACAATTATCAAAACCGTTGAAGCCTTTTACAAAAGCTCAAGACCTTCATGTATGGAAGTGTAGTCATATTAGGTTAGACAGGGACAGGTTAACTTATGGAGAGTAAAGAGTTCGGACTGCGGAGTAGGGTAATGTCTACTAAGCAGTGGTTCTGGACAAAAAGACACAAATACAATACCAAGTTTGGATTTTCTACGTATGACAGTTATAAAATAAAATGTCGGACAAATTGGCCTGGAAAGAAAGAAAGAGAGAGAGAAGGAAAAAAATTGAAAGCAATAAAAAAGAACATTTAATGTGTCTGTGTGCCTTCAAAACTTATAAATATGGCTAGATGAAAATTTCAAAGGTCCAAATGACCTTGACGTTTGACCTCTAGAGGCTACCTGTCAATGCGCAGTATGCATAATAATTTCCCGCCACATAGCCTGGTTTGACGCCTGGCGATCACGGGGACGTGCGGGTGGCATTACTGTTACAGACGGGCCATATACACATTTCTCGCAAAATTAGCATTTTTTGAGAAATTTAAGTTCACAAATGCCAAACTGGTATACTTCTAGTACCTCCCGGGCCATATATAAGAAAAACTTATATATGCTTTTAATAAGTAGTGTGTATTTCCAAAATATTAGTAATATCCCGCTTGTCTCGACAAGATACAGGCTCGTATCTCGCCATAACTTACCAAGCGAGACTAGGCAATCATGTATGTAGTTGGGGCGGGAACTTAATATGCATATCTCCTATTATAAAAATGTGGAATGTTCCAATACCTTCAATTTGAGCACAACATGACTTTCCTTTTACTCACAGAGCCTATCAGGTGTCAGTAGGTTTCTGAGGCGCGTAGTCTATATGGGTTAATAGAATGACCTAACCCGTATGTTTCCACGTTTTATTCAATTATTGTCTGCTAACACATAGAATC
Source organism: Hermodice carunculata (assembly GCA_964020975.1). Taxonomy (NCBI): domain Eukaryota; kingdom Metazoa; phylum Annelida; class Polychaeta; order Eunicida; family Amphinomidae; genus Hermodice; species Hermodice carunculata. Next base: position 72,584,032 of record OZ026624.1, read on the forward strand.
AATCAGTTAAAATGTTGTTGCCTCAGAATCATCTCAGCATAGGTGTAAATTCACCACCATATCTTCTTTTCGTCACATTGTTCATTTGTCATGGTTCAATCCAGTTGACGTAGGCAGTGACCATTACTAACTGCCCGACACGACTCCAATTCCAATGTTGTGAAGTTACCAGTCACGGTTAGTAGTTCTTACAATTATTGCACAACCAGAGCTCCGAGGTGAGCCATGAAGTACCGCGGTAGTGTCCATCATTCTGCACGAAAACGTGTCAACAATGACTCTCTTTTCTGTCAATAAATTGTACTCCCGATGATCTTGTCACCGGTAATACAATGTTAACAGGAGCACTGCCTGCGAAACAGAACAGTCTCTGTGTTTTCTCCACTATACTAGGCCTGAAAGACTAGAGTAGACATAATGCGGAGCTTGGTTTGCTTTGTAGACAAATACAGTACAAGCTTGGAGGTATACGCGAGATGATAGGTCAATGATACAAGCAACAACAACAAAAAAGACGATAAATCTGGGGTAAAACATGATCCAAAAGTAAAAGCACCTCGTACCGCTATCACAAAATGTTCACATCATTTAGCTTCTATATACAAAACCCGCTTTCGGTCATGTGAGGGTTCTGATCTACATCGATGATTGCTAACTGTGTCGGTTTTTTTTTTTTGGTTTTTTTTTTTTTTGGTTTTTTTTTTTTTTTTTTTTTTTTTTTTGCTATTACTTGCCTCGTGATGCTTCCTGTGGGATCAGACCAGGTCAGGGTCTAAGGCTGCATCCGCGAATAGCACAGCACTGGTAGGAGCAGCCCACCGACCGGTAGTATGTTTTGGCTATCTTCCCTTCAATAAGTTGAACAGTCCCCATTACACCAAGGCAATGTTAATGAGGAATGTTCAGGACCTCCATCTGTGTGTGGTCCTCTTCTTGTCCTGCGCAAGGTCAGCTGTTGATACACGCATTACCAGAAAACACGTGAAATGACACGTCACGCACTAAATAATACAAATTACCAGTTTGTGCCTTGATATGACTTCCGCTATTCCATTCCATCTATCTGCTTTCACATAATAGGTGGGCCCCTGTTGGGGTTTCAGAATTATTGTATTTTTTGTCAATTTCAAAGGATTGTTGGATTATTTCCTCCACAAACATCAGGATTATCAGAATATTTGACCTTAATATAGTATTTTGGACTACTGCAAAGTAAAAACATTTTGATTAGGGTTAATCGTGGGAGGGTATTGGATTATTGGGGTAAAAATTTATGGATAACTGGTACCCCGAACAGGGCCCCTAGGTGAAGTTGAATGCCAAATAATGGGTATATTTTCAGTGATTATGGACGGAAAAGCTCGGTAACGGCTTAATGGACTCCTTTCACAGAACCAGCAAAGCATATTCTTTTCTGACCTCCAGCTGACTGGAGAGGGCATCGCGGGGGTAGACACTATTGGGCATAAGGTATTGGATGTTCAAAGTACCAATTTTTCAGAGTAAATTTGAGGTCAATTATAGCAGCATTAACATAAATTGTAAAACTTTCTGCTTAGTATGCCTGTCAATATCGGTAATGTACCAGGCATTTTCAATTTGAAGATGTAAGAAACTTTTTACAGGCAAAATTAATGCCACCCTCATACAGTTTCTGTGTATTGACCACCACACACGCATGGGTGTCAATTGGTTTCTGACACCTGTGGGGCTAATCACTAAAGTAGTTTGTGAAACCGAGTACATTTTGGCAGCATATGCTCATGATGCTGCAGCATATTGCTCTGTTGGATATAACCATTCATACAAGTGTGGCGTTTGAAGTTTAACATTTTATGAAGGGTTTCGTTAATAGTTTAGAGGCCATTTTCCATCATGCTTAAACTTGTTCAGCTCAGATATTCATGTTGTTTTACCGTCTAAACATTGCTCTGAGCCAAGTGCCTATGTTAAAACTATACAATCAAGTAGTTTTACCCCAGCAAAGGGGCTTTCTCTGGGCTTTGGATGTGAGAAAATCACTTGGCACATTGGTCCACCTACGGAGGAAAATCCTGAATTATGTCGGCTGAATATACATATATATGCATACATATATATATATATATATATATATATATATATATATATATATATATATATATATATATATATATATATATATATACATATATGATTTATTTATTTGTGGCATGTCTCCATTACATTTTTGTAAATAAGTCTTAGTTGTTATTGTTGTTGCCCACGACTTGTAAAGCCGACAAACTTGAAGCATATTGACGGAAAAGCTCGCTAACGGCTTAAACTCAGACACCGTGCGAGCAAGAAATTTCAAATTAGGCATGCATATAGCTCATAATGTAAAGTTTCGCATATAGTTCAGAATGTTCAACAGGTTGAAAATCATACAAATTGCATGCAGGCCCACGTGTTGGTTCCGTTGGTACATTTCTTTCGGGGCTGCACATCTATGGGACACATTAGCATAGTTGTGGAATTTAGATTTATGCTAAGGGATGGTTCAACATTATCATCATTTTTTTATTAATACCTAGGGTACTAAATTTCATGACCCCTTCTCAGCCTCCAAACTAATACTTTAAAAATGATGATTTTACCAAAAAATCACAGCAAAATTACACAAAACACGCCAAAAATTGACCATCATTTTCCATATTCCTTGAAAGTGTACGGACACACATTTGACCCCCTCCCCCTTGGGTACTGTAAGTACTAATTCACAAATGATGAAAACGTTGAGCCATCCCTAAGTATAGACACTTCAAAATTTTTAATTAATATCTTCAAAACTATTATCGATAGAGGTACATTCCAATCTCACTTCATAGGTTTGTGCAGTAGTTGCATGAAATGAACTTCAGACTAAAGTTAAGTTTATATCTATGCTTGTGAGGGTCATGTGAAAATTCTATTGTTTAATATCTTCAAACATATTATAGACAGAGGAGCTATTCCCAGTTCAATATTTGGCAACTCTTACGGCATGCAAACAAAAGTTGAGTAATTTCAATTGATGCTAAATTCACTGATCTTCCCCACAATACACCACCCCCTCCCCAACGTGTACAAGCTGGTTATTGTTATCTACCTCTAACATGTCAGGTGGCCATTTTGCAGATTTAATAAAATAGCTGTCAGAACCTGTCTCGCATGAAACTCACTCCATACTTCCACACTGCGATTAACTGTCTGCTTTGAAAGACTTCTTGTAAGGCAACCCCAAATGGAGCCCAAAAGTGGCCTGGTCAGATGTGTTTAAGCCCTCAGATGAAATCCCCTAATACAAATAGTGCCGTCAAAGCATAATAATATTACAATCAACAAAGACTGTTTTAACAACTGTGTGGATAGATAACCGCAGAAATGGAGTTAGTGTATGGATTAATGTCACCACAGTCATTTGCTCGAGCCTGCTGTGCGAGTCACTGATACATACACATATACAATGTAAACTCGTCATAATGACACCATCTGTTCCCTAAGAAATGTGAGAAATGTGACGGATGACTGAATATGTCAGATAAGTGAGTCAAATAAGAAAGAAAATGTACCTTTTCCCATGAAAATTTGTGTCACTATATTGAATATGTCGGACATCTGAGTGTCGTTATAATGAGGTTTCACTATATATATATATATATATATATATATATATATAAACGTATTTGTTTCATCTGGATCGCCCTATTGTATATCGAAATGCTACTAATAAGTTTGGGGTCTCCAGAACATGGAGATACACCATGCACAATATGCACAGAACACACAGGACAAACAATGTTACCAATTCTATGTAGATAAACATATGTAGGGATACAAGGCACATTGTTATGGACTCACACATCCATTATGATTAATTACATACATAATATAGTGCATGAATATGGAACAAACAGAGACATATATCATAATAATATAGAGTAGAACAGTCACAAAGGCTCCCAATGTATAAATGGAGGGGAAAAAAGAACATCAACAACCCACATGTCTAATGCCATAAACAAATTTAGTATAGCAACCTTCTTGTGTACACAATGTACTTTGGGATTGCTTCACAGATTTGAACGTTTAAGGGATCCGACAATTTCTTGCTACGAAAGAGGATCATTTCGATTAATCTTTTACTTGCAAAGTAAATAATCAAATTAGGGTGAACACCTGGAGCTAAGATTGGAAAAATAGAGTTGAATACATTTTTTGTAGGTACCGTACGGAATACATAGGGCAGAAAAATGAAAAGTGTTCAAGGTGTTCAGTAGCATAAGTACAAGCGCAGGTAGGGTTTGGGATGATATGGACTTTAAAAAGATCGAAGTTAAGTCTGGATTAGCGCATTCGTAGTTGGGTACCACAGATATTGGCCAATCTGCCACCATGGAAAGACTAGCCAAGAACATCATCCACGGCAAGCAAGGATGTTTTCAATTTAGATTTAAATATTTGAAGGGAAATTGAATCGCAAATATCAGAAGGAAGGTTATTCCATCGCTTGATGGCGTCAGGAAGGAGAGAATTCTCAAGCCGATTAGTTCGACATTTAATAGGGCGTACAGAGGAACTATGTTGTCGAAGGTTGCGACCATGGAAAGATATGGAAGAGTTGATTTATGGCACATTTTGTAAAAGAGAATCAGTTTCAAGTACTTGCTCCTGGTGGCGAGGGTTGGCCAAGCAAGTTGACGTAGAAGATTAACATGGGAGGTATTTGTAAGAGCACCAGTGAAAATCTTTGAAGTCTCAAGCTAGATTGATTCGAGTAAGTCAGATAAGCCCTGACCACAATTGTCAAAGCATTAAAGATGGCGTGCCATGACTTCCCCCACTTCTGTATGATGGAGAGATTATTGTTCAAATGATTGGATGATTCAATAGAATTGTTAACAATTTCAAGTAGATGAGTGTCGTCAGCGAAAAGTCTTACATTGCAAGTAAGATTATCGACGATATTGTTAACGTAAATTAGGGATAATAGTGGGTCCAGTATGGATCCTTGAAGCACTCCAGCTTCAAGAGGTAACCAAGGAGATGATTGCCAGTGAATAATGCCTCGTTAGAAGTGGTCTGATATGTAGCTATTGATCCATGTTACGATATTCTCAGAGATTTATAGATCTTTCGCAGGGGCCAACAGTCTATCCTTCTCCAGAAAGTCTGTTTAGCAGGCAAACCCAGAGGCCGTTACTATTTTTCGACTAACACTTTACTACGCACAGCAGAAATTTCCATCCAGGCACACTTGCAGTCTTGATATTCAAGGTCAGAACGTCAAAAAACGGTAAGGAATAATGAGTAAAATATTCCTGCGGTATATAGCATCGCAGGAATCATTTTTCTGTTTCGTTACGTGAGACTGTTAGCTGTTTTGGACAGGGAGTCACGTGTCATTGGGGTGTAACTAGATATAGAAGTCGGGGTATTGTAACAGTTGTCATTCTAGTTTTGGACGTACGACATGCTTCGACTTTATTTGTGGGCAGCCTTTACAAGTTGGGCCACGTCAAGGATTTCCTGTTGTTTCAACATGAATGTCAATCCTGAGGCGACGTCGGGCAAAAAATATTTCACAAATTGCGTTACTTTACCAACTGGACACTATGATTTCGTCAAAACTTTAGACTTTTGAAGAGAATTTCACCAAAACCCTCAGAGACTGGTCGGAAGTGCAGTTTTCAAAATTGGAAAATTTGATGATGAGTGCCTATATGTTTAAACACAAAGGAAATGAGGAACCATTTATATATGGCGTAAAACTTTCAGAAAAACTGAAGGAAACTGCTGCTTACTTGGTGGAACCTACAGCAAAATCGGTGTCCACAGATCAAGAAAAAAAAGCAGGAGGTTTGACATCTATTTGGCACAGACAGAAAGTTATTTATTTAGCTGATTCATCAAAGCAAGGCTGGAAAATCGTCAACAATACGAGGCGCACGAGTTGGCGGACAAAAGCGACGATGAAAAGAGGATTTATACAGCTGAACAGCATTGTGAAAAGCTGGCAAGGGAAGAAAGACAAGAAAGGACAGGCAAGGCTTAATTGTCGAGGCGTTGGTCCCCTGTTATCGATATACGTCAGCAGAATCAGGTTAAAACGCCAACGGGACAATTCATTTTAGCAGTTACAAGTAACAGGACTGCCGCACAGAATTCCGGGAACATCCTGTGACCAGGGGCTTGCTTCGGCTGCGGAGCTTTGGGCATTGGAAGAAAGCCGGGTTGCGTGAAACGTCTATGAAAAAAATATGTGCTGAATCTGATACGGATTTTGTTGAAAAGAGAGTGACATGTAAAAATCTTGATGTAGCATGCAGGACAGATACATTAAGTCCAGTTGGCAGTTTGAGACAACAGTTGAAAGAATGGGAAACCATAGATGCTTCGGAATACATTTTCTCAGTTATCCGTGATGGTTTCAAAATTCCCTATTTTACCGAAGTGCCAAAATCGATGATTCTGCAGAACAAAAAATCATCCATTGACAACCCGATGTTGTATCCAATGAAATCGAAAAATTATTGGAAAAAGGTTGTGTTTCGGAAGGTTTGAGCGTTCCTACCGTTGTGAATCCATTAACTGTCGCTTTTAACAAAGCAAATAAACCAGGCTTGGTTTTAGATTGTAGACAGTTGAACAAATTTGTGTTCAAATACAAATTTTATGCGGAAGATGCTTCTGTAGCGAGACACATTTTCAATAGCGGAGATTGGCTGTTTTCTTTTGATTGAAAAAGGGCATATCACCATATTGAAGTGTTTAAAGAGCACAGGCAGTTTTTAGGATTTTCTTGGTTTTATGAAGAAAAAGAAAGGTATTTCACATTCAACGTTCTCCCTTTCGGTATCAGTACAGCAAGGTTTATATTTACCAAGATTATGAAAGTGTTGATAAGTCATTGGCGAAGCCAAAACTTTTAAAGCAATGATGTTTTTGGACGTTGGTCTGGGCGGAGCAAATGATTATGTAAGTACAGAGAAAGTGTCCTTGCGCGTGAAAGTTGATCTTGCCAGACTCAGATTCTTGAATACCGAAGAGAAGTGCTTTTGGGTCCATTCTCAAAAGAATACATGGTTAGGTTTTGAATGGAATTTTGAAGCCGGTCACGTGAGCATTACACCCGAACGCATGCATAAGTTGAAACACTCAATTGATTTTTTGATAAAGCAAATAGTTCAAGGCAATCTTTTTTGCAGAGCAAGGTCATTAGTACGGACGCCTATAAGGACCACCCACCCACCCCCAAAAAAGAAAAAGAAAACTCGATATTTCGACTTTTTAAAAGTCTTAAATTCAAGAAAAATTCCGAAATTGCGAGATTTAAATTTCGAAATTTTAAAGTCGAATTTTCGATATTTAAAAGTCGAAATTTCGAAGAGGGGGGGGAGGTCGTGGCTCATATAGGCTTCCGTACATTAACGTCTCTCGCAGGAAGACTTCTTTCTGTGCAGATTGTCATGGGTCAACCAGTTCGTTTTAGAACTCGGGCCATGTTTCATTGTTTATATTCTAAATTGACTTGGAATGATCACGTTAAATGAAACGTGGCAGTTTTCAATGAACTTTGGTTCTGGAATGAAAATGCTTCCACGAAGAATTCGCAGAATCTGATTGCCTAGCACGCATTAGACGTAAATTGTACTGTTTTTAGTCATGCGTTCCAGTTCAGTTACGGCCTTTATATTTTGAACAAACGTGGTTCCGAAGTTTGTTTTTTTTTTTTCTTCTTCCTTTTTTGGCACCTGGTCTAACATGGGAACCACGACAAGCTCCACCTGGCGGGATTTGATGGCAATGAGCCAAGTATTTAACACATTACGGACGAGTCTGGAAGGACAAACCATACAGTGGTGTACTGATATTAAAAAAGTTCAGCAAATTGTTGAAGTGGTCAGTAGAAAGCCATGTTTACAGCAGACAGCTGTGGACTTCCAGGAGGCTTGTGATAAAAATCGTACTGATATTCACATAAGGTGAATTCCGCGAGAAGAGAATTCATATGCAGATTTTTTTAAGTAGATGAAATGATAATGATGATTGGCAAATAAAAACAATATTCTCTGGAATTAGACACAGCCTGGAGGCCACATTCTGTAGACCGCTTTGCTTCAGATTATAAGACAAAATGTATTAGGTTTAATTGTGGTTGTTGGAGCCCTGGTACTGAAGCGGTAAATATTTTTGAACAAAGTTGGGCAAAGGAAATTAATTGGCTAGTTTCACCTCCACGATTAATTTTGGGGGGGGGGGTTTTGTTTTTGTTTTTGTTTTTTTTTTTTTTTTTTTTTGTTTTTTTTTTTTTTTTTTTTTGTTTTTTGTTTTTTTTTGTTTGTTTGTTTGTTTGTTTGTTTGTTTGTTTTTTTTTCGTAAATTGAGAACCGATAAGGCTGAAGGAACTTGGATGGTGCCGAAATGGCCTTCTGCACCTTTTTGACCTTTGTTATACGCAAACAAAGATTTTGTGTCAGATCACATTGAATTATTCGGGCAATGTGTCGTAAAAGGTCGGGGCAAAATGGCATGTTTGGTAAAAAAAATTGAGTTTATCTAAGATGGCTTTCAGCGTAAAGTTTTTGTAAAAAAGAAAAAAAAAAGCAGAAAAACATGCATATGTATAATGTTGTTGTATTTTGTTTGCAGGCATAATCTGATACATATTGTGAACAATGCATTTTCACGTACTGAACTGGACTTACAAGATGCTAATATTTGACAGTTGATTGTCAGTATACTCGATATTTGGTTAACTTTCGGAGTGACAATACAAGTGCTAAGTATTCTATTTATTTCCATAAATGAGAAAACTTTATTAGTGCCAAAGGAGTTTCGGATATACCAGCCACCTCAGTACATATTGCGTTATACTTAACTCATTTATTGCACACGGGAGCTTCGTTTGCTACAATTTGGACGACACGTTACGTCATTAAATGGTTTCACGAGGTTAGCGGTTTTTCGGACCCAACTAATAACGGGTTTGTTTCAAATCTAGTCGAAACGGCTAAACGCCGTGCATGTAAAAGAACTGTGAAGAAGGACCAGGCTCAGCGGATATATTGAGATTTTTGTGCGAACAGCACAAATGTTCAAATGATTTTCTAACAGAGATTTGACTATGGACTTAATATCATTTGCGGGTTTTATGCGTTTTGATGAACTTAGTTTGCTGAAGTGCAAAGATATAAAATTTGAAACGGATTACGTTTCTGTCTACATTGAAAAAAGTAAAACCAACCAATACAGGCAAGGTCAGTACGTATTAATCACAAAAGGTACCACATCAGCTTGCCCTGTTGTCATGTTGAAATGTTATTTGAAATTTGCGAATTTGGATTATTTTTCAAATTCATTTTTATTTAGGCCAGTTTTTAGGTCGTGAAAGACTTCCAAACTTCTAAACAAAAATAAGCCACTAAGTTATTCTGGAACTAGAGAATGTATACTTAAAAAGTTTAAACCAGTTTCTGGGGTTTTGAATATTGGGTCACATTCATTGAGGGGACGCCACTACAGCTACGAACGCTTAGGTAAAAAATGAGGGTTGCTGGGAACGTGGCGGTAGATGGACAAGCTAGTGCGCAAAAGATGGTCATGTGGCGATTCTATTGGAAAACATCTTTCTCTCACAAGATCTTTATGTCTATAAGTGTATTAAATATATTTAATATCATTTCATATGTTATCACTGGGCTCCTCAGTATAACATTTGTTTTCTTTGAGCCTACGCCCAATCTTTTCGACATTGATCTCGTTGGGGGGCCGGCACACTGCCGGTTATGTGTTTGTGAAGCTTATCTTAGTCAAGATCAAAATAAAATATCCCTACGGTATGTAGCATAGCAGGAATCATTTTTCTGTTTCATTACGTAAGAATGTTAGTTGTTTTGGACAGTGAGTCACGTGTCATTGGGGTGTAACTAGGTATAAAAGTCGACGTATTGTTACCAGTTGTCATTCTAGTTTCGGACGTATGACATGCTTTAACTTTTTTTTTTTCATAAGGAGGGAGTTAGTCACTCACACCTTGAGACAGGTGCTGCGTTGGTGCAAACACAGATTTCTTGAGTTTTTAACACCAAACAGGATTTTTATCCCTATGTTTTTCCTGGGCGGCGGTACTTTGTCTGGGATGGGTGTCAAAATTTTGTTTTAATTAGAAACTTCAAAATTGTTGCAAAGTGAGTTCTGAATAAAGGCTTACCAAGGTCTGGTTACAGACCTCATCTGAAAATGTTTTCTCGTGCACGATTAGTCTATACGAATCGTTTATCAGTGTGTTTTTATCTAATGTTTGATAAGTCCAATTATAAATCATATTCGGTTATTCTCCATATTATTGTTAAAAATATACTGGTGTAAAAAAAATTTACGGCTGCCTTCCAGGACAGGCGCCCGGCACACTGCCAGTTATGTGTTGGTGGAGTTTATAGTAGTTAAGATCAGAATATAGGTTAATACTCCACTGCCCCACCCAGCGATACGGTCTTTGCGAAATGGAGGTTGCAAATTATCAGTTAGGAGGAGTTGATTGAGATATTCTCGTCGAG